>CM050163.1:228702807-229435307 GCA_027410445.1 Discoglossus pictus
CACAAACCAAGCTAATAGTAATTAGAGAGTCACTTGCATTTGGATTGCCATATCTGCTATATATATATATATATATATATATATATATATATATATATGTCATTATTAGCATACTACCTGTATATACTTCATTATTATATGAGCCTATATGTTGCTAGCACCCACCTATGACCCTGATTATCTGCTGCATATAATTCATAACACAGGACAAAATCACATGGCTGACATCTGGGTTTTTATCATTAATAGTTTAATATGTCATTCTCATATTATCATATTGCTAATTTAGGCCAATATTGTCTTCCAGTTGTCAGGCCCTGTAAACCATGAGGGGCTTTTTAGCAACACATGAGGAACCCATAGGCTCATAAGACCCCCTGTTTAAAAACACCGGCCTTATTGTTTACTTCATTTCCTAAGCTGTTAGTATCTGATGTATCATTTATGGTGCAGTGTATTGGATGACAGTCACATCCATTACTTTCTAGTGTACCAAACCAACCATCATACCTTCCATGGCAACCAACAACATCTTATGGCCTTGGGCTCTTTGAAGCCTAACTACCAACTGTCAAAGTAAAGCAAACTGTCCTGATAATCATCGGTCAGCCGTTCTTGCTGTTATTTTGGTAAATTAAACTGCATGTATGTTGCTCATTTATTTCTGTTGAGATTGAATGCTCTGAAATATTATTATATTTTCCAATCTGTTACTTGGCTGGACCAGGCTTTAGCTGTGGTCTGGATGAACCTACTTAGATAACATTGTTCCTGCTGTCATTCTGCAGACTTTATGTCTTTTATGAAATTGCCAGGCTCTTAACAATGCACAATTTTCTACAGGATTGCTAGTTAACATGATATGTAGAGTTTCAACTTGAAAACCCATCCAATTAATTAGACAAACATTTTAGGTATGTCTGTGTAATTCTTTTGGTTGGCTCCTAACTCGCCTGACTGGCTCCTAAGCTTCAGATACATTTGTCAACCCATTACGATACTTGTGTTTTAGATAGCCACATAAATATATCTGCCTACCAGAATTTGTTATTATTATTTTTTTGCTTAAGCTAACAGAGCCCCATGCTGAAAAATGTATTGAACATCCTACTAGTTTGATTTTTGTTGTTGTTGTTGTTTAGTCATTTAGTCAAGTCCGACTCTCCGTGACCCTATGGATTGCAGCATGACCGGCACATCTTGGGTCCGGTTGTGTCAATCCATAAGATTATCTTGGCAAATATACCGGAGTAGGTTGCCAGTTCCTTCTCCAGTGGATTTGTCTTACCTCTTTGCTATGACCTGCCCATCTTGGATGACCCTACATGCGATAGCTCATTGCTTCATTGAAATACATAAGCTCCCTCGCCACACGGTAGCAATCCAGAAGGGGGCAGATGTTATAGGGGCACTTAAATCACATATATGCATTAGGTTGTTCTCAAGGTTGTGAATAATAAGCAAACCGGTGTTGTTCTGTATCTTCTGCCACTTTTTTACTGTCTGATACCTTACTTAGCAGTTTTTCTTTATGTAATTAGTGGGAGGGGAATGTAGGAGTGAACCTAAACTTGTTTTTTTCTACTCTGCATACACAGAACAACATGGCACATAATCTGGCCTTTTCATGACTGTAGCTGCACCTTTGCTTTAATGGAGGATTCGTACAATAAACATGACAAATCTTTCAAGGAGAAATACTTTTTATAATGTTTCAAACCGGAAACTATGGATCCTTCCTCTCTTAGTTATTCTGCATATATCTATATACTGATACCCTTCTTTACCCCCTGGTGTGTCTCAGTGGCTAATCGGACTAGTTCCTAATGCTTGATATAGATATGTAACGCCCTGCTATAAATTAGCATAATGTACATTTTGGCACTTCATTGTGCCCTTGGGTGGCCATGAGGAACCGTCTAATGTTATCTCCGCTTCTCCTTGCATATATATGGATGCAGTGGTGTTTAAATATTACAGGTATACTAACGTGTTCATATATGTATTACAAAATAATATGTTTATGTGCAGGTATTTGAGGAAACCTTTGGGCTCGCCACAACCCCCTGTTAAAATCACTGCCATTTACCCAGAACTGATATTTAATGTAAAGATATATAGACGTTTCCCTGTTTTTAATATTAGCATAAACTCCCTGTTTGCTTGCATATCTAACCATTGATTTATTAACAAGTGTTTAAAGGGACTATGTCACCCACAACAGGAAGTTGCTTTCATTTTAAAGAGCATTAAAACTGTCTGTAGAGTGTACTAGCTTTATTTCTGTACGGTATATAACTTCTGAAATATTTAGATGATGGTTGTGTAGCTCACTATGCTAATCTGTGCTTGAAGGTGGGAGAGGGGGTCTAACTGCTTGATAACATCGCAGGACTTTATTTTGGCTACTACAGAGACAGACAAGCAGACCATAATCCCAATTAGCACATCAAAGCAGCTTATTAATATACATGAGGCACTCATTTGCATATAAATACAACAACATGTCATTTCCCAAGACTTATTCACTTTAGCAAAAAATGAATAACAAAACCTATAGCCATTTTTTTGTTCTCTTTAAGAATAACCCAAAAATTACTGCTTGATTTGGGGTTGAGAGTCCCTTTACAAGCCATGGTTACACTCTCTCAAACCTTCTAAGCAGCCCCTGCAAAGGTCTGCCCCCACATCTCATGCATACAATGTTTCTATTGGTAAGAGATGTATTAGCCACTTACAGACTTTCTCAACAGCATTGTATTTTACATTTCATATACCTTTTTATACAATACAGTGTTTTCTTGAAAATCAAATGCTCTGCAGTTGTTTTTCGTCATTCAGCCGTGTCTGACTTTGACCACAACACCCCATGCTGATCCACTTGGTATTCATGGCAGAAATACTGGAGTGGGTTTCCAGTTCCTTCTCCAGTGGGCTACAGCATACAGCACCTGGTATTCCTTGGTGGTCTCCCATCCAAGTACTGACTAGGCCCAACCCTGCTTGGCTTCAGGGTGGTGTGACCTCTTGGTTCCCTGACTGGAATCGAACCCAGGTCACAGCGGTGAGAGCACTGAAGCCTAACCACTGGACCACCAGGGAACCTTTGAATTTACTATACTTTTAAAATCACAACCATCCCTACACAGATTATTCTTTTTATATATATATATATATATATATATATATATATATATATATATATATATATATATATATATATATATATAGATAAATTTCTTTTTTTTTTTTCTTTTAAATATTCGGTTTTGATTATTTGATCCCTTGTTTGAAATATGTTTGCAACTCTTAGGAACCTAAGTAAGCTGTTGATGTGATTGGATTCATTGGAAAGCATATTGTGTTGATCACTGTGGTTGCAATGCCGCATTTCTCTGTTCTTTCTTTTTAATCGCAGAGACTTTGCATCCGATATTTACTATCCGAAAAAGAAGCTATTTAGCATTGCAGGTTGGAGCGCCGCTTGCATGCAGAGCTGTGTGTAGCCCAGCCAACATTCCATTCAGCCTTCTTTCCGCTCCTCTGGAGTACATAACCAAACATTTCCAAGCCTTATTCTTGAAGAGCTTCTGAACTGATTTTCATGAAACTCGAGACATTGGCAGACATGCCATTCTCTAATCTGCCAAGCTGCAGGTGGAGAAGTCACGTTGGTCGCACCATGAGGTCTGGTGAATACAGACCTAGAATCAAGATGCAAATGCAGTGATATTTAATCATGTGGTCATGTAACAGACTTTCACTTGTTTACTTATTAACTTGTAAGTGTCTCAGAGGTGGGAGCATATCCGTCCAGGAGGCTGGCCTATCATATCTACTAAATGGGTGTGTTTGCCTGCATGAGACAGGTACGATTAGGGCAGCCTCCTGAGCTTAGTAGGGGTGTAGAGAGGCAGATCTGTCCAAACCTACAAGTTCAAAAAGCTACTTTTGACATCTTATTTCAAAAACTGATTTTATTGCTAAACTTATTAAATAAACATATTTAAACCATATTGTATGACCCAAAGTTCTTTCAAGCCCAGAATATGACAGCACTCCACCCACCTACCTAGAAGGGCTTGAGAAGTAAATACAATAAACCAACCTGGCTACTCTTTCATACCACCCAGCAGTTCCTTCATGCCACCTGGTAATTTCTGGGGAGAACACCGTGACCACTACAGTGCCCCTTTACAGTTTTGTGGACTGCTTCAAAGCAGTATCTCCTAATTTGCTGCAACTTATGTATAGTTACTTAAAATATCACAGAATTGATTTAAAAAGTAAGCTATTAATTTAAATAATAATTAATTAAAATTTTCATACTAATGGCTGTATGAATTGGTTATTATACCCAAGCAGGCAATGTGGTACACCGTTTGTCTTTTGAGATGGGAATTTTCCAGATATTGTTATACTAGTTTTATTTTTTTATTGTAGTGTTCTACAGATGATCTTTTGACATTTCTGTTTGGTGATGTGTTGTGGGTTACATTGGATTTGTACAAATATCTTGTGTTTTGAAGGTTTATTTTGGTTGCTTGTTGTAATTCCTCTTCAGCAAGGCATGAGTAGTATAGTTTATGCTGAAGGGATATACATATTTCTGTATACTGTATAATCCCTTCCCTGATTTTTGAAAAAAGAAGAGTCTGAGTTTTTTGTAAGGAAGTGGTATAAAATTGCCAAGTCCTTGTGTGCAAAGTTGAAGACATTTTCACAAAGACTTTGCGTTCTTGTAAATGCAAAAGGTACTTCCATAATGTATCAGTTGGAGAGAGGGGGTGTACACTTATGTGACCAGGGTGTTTATAGGTTTTTAATTTAAATGTGTTTTCCTAGTAATCCTCTATTTATTGAAAAAGTAACGGTGCCTCCTACTTTTTTAAACCTGGCTCCTAGAAACTGATATAGCTAAATTTTAATAAAAACATTTTTTTTCATGACTTGTGGACTTTTGGTCACATAGTTTGCCGTTATTGTTGCAAGCTATCTTCTGGACATGTGTCCAATTATAAAGATCTAAATATTTGACAAATCCTTTTCCTCCACTGATAGATAAAAAAAAAGTATACATTTTCGCTTAAGGAAGTTATGCAATCTGACCAGGTGGAATCCTGTAGATCAGCGATGGTTTACTCATACAGAGCCTTCAAAAATTCAGATTTTTCCAAAACAATTACAGTATTTATGTCCAAGACTTACAAAGTTGCTAATGTTGTTTGTTATATACTTCAAAAACAAGTTCCTTTTTTCATGATGCACTGTGGTCATTTAACCTAAATATTACAAACACCCTCCCATCGCTCATTAAAAGAACCCTTTTATTTGTTAATATTTCACTTTGCTAACCCCTCTCTTAAATAACATAATTTCCATCTTCTACTGTACCATGTTAGGTGCTCCATAGAGCAAGCAATGCCATGAGGTCTCTGGACTGGGAGGTATTTCTTTTTGAATACATTTCAGATAAAGTATGTATCATTTTCCTGATTAGCAGTTTCTCTTTCTCCTAGTGACATTGACATCAAGCAACCTTGCCTCTTTTGGTATCTGGAAGCTAGACAAAAAAAAGTCTGACCAGTCAGTTTCTGGTTCAGACTGAGCATGCTCAGTAAAAGGTGATCTCTTTGTAGACATTGGGGCGGAGCGAATGTTATATGGCATTGCAGTGAGAAGGATGCAATTAAGTCACCTAGTTAAAGGGACATGGAGGATTTTTGGATTTTACTAGGTATTTAATATAGGTATTTATCCACAAGTACTTCTAATCTCTGTTTTGCTGACAAAAAACCTACAGATAATACCTGCTTGGGACTGCCCTCTGCAACTAATGAGGACACAGACTCTGTAGTGCTGGTTATGTTGTGTCCCATACTAGCCAATACTGCTGAGACATTGTCCCTGATTGGTTGGTATGACTTATTGTACCATCAGTACTGCAGTATCTTTGCCTTGATGAGCTGCAGAGGCCAGATCTAAGTTGATACTATTTGTATGAATTTAGTCGGTAACAGAGCTTATAAGCAGTTCTTAATAAAATAAAGTACTTAAAAGTAACTGGATACAGAGGTTTAAGAATACAGTGCTTCCTAAGGTGAAACTACTGTGAGCCACGGCATGTTCATGGTGTCACTCTCGTTATCCCCTTTCTCTTCCTGCCTCCTTTCTCCGCAAGAAGCTTAGGATGAATGAATACAGAATAGTGCTGAATATTGGATGGGTGCATGGACTGGATCCTTGGCTTTGGATGAACTTGTCTTTATTAACAATCTGCAGCTGTTGCAGGAGGGTTCCCTGGTTGTCCATTGGTTAGGATTTGGTGCTTTCACTTCTGCAACCTGGGTTCGATGCCAGTCGGGGAACCAAGAGGTCACCCCACCCTGAAGCCATGAATACCAAGTGGATCTGCATGGTGTTTTGCGATCTATGAGGTCAAAGAGAGTCTGACATGACTGAACTACACACATGCAGACCACTGTTGCAGACTTTAAATGAAGAAACTCAATCTACACAATCTATAGGTTTTTTTTTGTGAAGGGGAAAAAAACACACATACACTTTCATACAATTCTTAGCCCTTCATTTTCTGCAGTTGTTAATATTGTACATTGTATACGTCCTTGTTCTTATCCCATGTACAGCGCTACAGAATATGTTGGTGCATTACAAATACAAGTTAATATTAATAATAATCCCTGTTTAAAGGGTTGTATATCTATCAAGGAGTCTTATTTAAGGAAGCCGACAATAATTCAAGAGCCAGGAATAGAGCACATTCAGGCATATCCATTTAATTTATTAAACATATTTTAAATGCCCAAAGCAACATTTTTGACTTTTTTAATCATTTAGTTAAAAAGAAACAAAAAATCTTTTGGATATTTATAATAGCCAGTTTTGCAACCCACAATGTTCTACCGATCTTTTCAACATCGTGGAAATGGCACATTTGGAAAAACAATCTTATTTTCAAGTTGTGTGTTTTTTTGTTTTTAATTGTTCTGTAGGAATGTTTTCTGAATTACGGAGTCTGCAAACCTATTACATTTGCTGAATAAATTTTTTTTTTCTTTTCTCTGTCAACATCTAATGTGTTCGCATGCCTTCTGGTTGTGTTTCCTTATCTATCAACGGAGTTGTGAGGGAGGGGGTAGTAGAGTGCTGTCCAGCTTAGTGTGGAAGGGCAAGTTTTAACAGCCAGTGAGCAGAGGGACAGATTTTAAATTTTACTTTGAAATATTTTTTACTTTGCTGTTTAGTCGTTCAGTTGTGTCTGATTCTCCATGACCTTATGGACTGCACCACAGCAGGCACATGTTTCAGCCACTGCCCCTCTGAGCTCCATCATGCTCATTGCTTCAGTGACCTTATCTATCCATCTCAGCCTCTGTCGTCCCCTTCTTCTTGTGCCTTCAATCTTTCCCAGCAATCAGAGTCTTTTCTCGGGAATCCTGCCATCTCATGATATGACCAAAGTATTTGAGCTTCAGCCTCATGATCATACCTTCTAGTGAACAGTTTGTCTTGATTTCCTGAAGTACTGCTTTATTGGATCTTCTTGCAGTCCAAGGGACTCTAAGCAGTCTTTTCCAACACCACAATTCAAAGGCGTCAATTCTACAGTGCTCAGATTTCTTTATGGTCCAGCTCTCAAACTTCTTTATGGTCCAGCTCTCAGACTTCTTTATGGTCCAGCTCTCAGACTTCTTTATGGTCCAGCTCTCACATCCGTATGTTACTACTGGTAATACCATAGTTCTAACTATGCGGACCTTTGTTGACCGTTTCATATGTTTACTTTACATGCATGTCCAAGCTTGCCATAGCGTTCCTCCCCAGAAGCAAATGTCTTTTAATTTAATGACTACAGTAAACATCTGAAGAGATCTTGGATCCCAGGGAAAAAAAATCTGTCACTGCCTCAACTTCTTCTTCCACAAGATTAGCTGTAATCAAACAATGTAATCTTCCCTCCTTGGTCAGCCTCTTAGCCGGGGGGCTCCCGGCTATCGCAGTTGTTGCAGAGTGGCTCTGGTGTGCATTTGTTTGTATGATCACCATTGACCCCGATAAGGGAATAACATGTTTTGATATGCATTACATGGGGCATCAGTGGCCATAGGCATCTTGTAACGCATTTGTGAAGATTTACAGATACATCAATAATAACTATAGTGTTCATAATGAAAATCTCATCATTCAAGCTAGAGTAAGGGCAAGTTATAACTAATATAGATTATGTTTATTTTCAACGTTACTCTATATGAGGTTATTACTTCCTTTTAATCCTTCTAAATTGTTTTACAGACTGTGAACCTCTTTCTAATACATTCCACTCTTCTATTATGGAGTAACTGGAGAAATTATTTATTATGTTGGGTTGCTATTTTTTTCAGTAGTTATGCCAAGTTAAGCTTGGGAAAAAGCATGGTCATGTACCCTGCCTTTATTTGTTGTGCTAATCATTTGGGTGTGAATTTTTCCCAGGCTTTAAGGAAACCATTGCAGATTTATACCAGTAGACCTGAGACATGTAATTTTATAGTTGAGGGATAAAGGGCCCCATTCAATTGCGATTTGGCCTGTTGAATAGGGCCCTATAAAAGCACATAGCATGTGTTTTTTTTTTTTTTTTTTTTTTAAGAAGTTTTTAGTTGGTGAAGACCTTGCTTTTAGATAGAAGTTTACTAACTAAAAAACTTCTGTAAAAAAAAAAACATGCTATGTGCTTATATATAGCCCTATTCATTTGGCCAAATTGCAATTGCATGAGGCACAAAGTCTTTAATAACAGCTGATCTTGCTCTTCTGCATATTCCAAAATAATTTAATAAATGTTTTGCATAGTTCCATGATCTGATATCTTATCCCTGCTAATAAACATTGTCTCCTGCCCTGGTGCAGATCATTTTAAAGCAAATTGCAATCCCATATTTTACATTTTTTCTAGAGCTATTATTGGCAAAAATATTTTTTTTAAAACACTAGTGCCCTAGCATCATGAACTAATGTTTTAATTACTCATTGATGATGATTTATAAAATAAAGTGAAATCCAGGAAACTTCCATGTGAATTTACTGGTACTGACATTTTGGGGTACATCGTTGCTACGTTCACTCATGTCCGACTCTGTGACCTCATGGATCATAACACACCAGGCACACCTTGTGTCCATGGTCATGTTGATCCACTCTGTATTCATGGCAGTGATACTGGAGTGGGTTGCCAGTTCCTTTTCCAGTGGGCCACAGCATACAGCTCCTGGTATTCCTAGGGGTCTCCCACCAAAGTACTGACCAGGCCCAACCCTGCTTGGTTTCAGGGTAATGTGACCTCTTGGTTCCCTGACTTGAATCAAACCCAGGTCACAGCGGTGAAAGCACTGAAGCCTAACAACTGGACCACCAGGAGCTCTAGGTGATAATCTATAATTACTGGCGATAATTGTCCCATCAGAAAGACACTGCAGTCAGTTCTTGGTGGGATTATCAGAATGGCTGATTGACAGTCCATATTGCTAACTTCAATGTAAGATTGCTGTACGAAAACCTCAGCTGTGTCGTATTACACTTGCTATTTATTTATTTTTTTCTAACCAAATTGTTTATTGAGAGATGTAGTTTTTGCCCTCTGTGTGGCACCGTGTGCTGATATAGTGTAATATAAAGACGTTCTCTATAAAAAGTTATGATACTCCTTTTTTAAAACCTTTTTAGCTCTGCCTAAATAGCTGAAATGCTCACTCATGAATTAGATAACTGCTTTGGTCACATATTTTAAAATCTGCTGTTTTTTAAGAACGATGCTTAAAAATAATTCTAATTTGATGATGTTAAAAAAAAATTATGTGCAATTATGCTGCTGTGGAATCTGACATTTTTTGTTTTTAGTGATATGAACTTTAAGGGGGAGCCTTTAAATATAATTATCATCATCGTTATTTATTTGGAAAGCGCCAACCTATCCCGTGATACAGGGGGTAAGTTCAAGTGACAAACAATATTAACACATTGCAAAAGAGGAGGGCCCTGTTTTTGAGTTTAAAATCAAATGTACGCAGAATATACAAAATGTTTGTCTGCACAATTGAAACCCTGGCATGTGCAACTGCCACTGCTCTCAGTAGCACTAAAGGGAAGCTTATTAGTTCACAAGGACCCACCCTCCAGGAAGATAACCGGCAGCAGTAGGAAAGAAAGTAAATGACTCCCTGAGGTACTAGTTGCAACATCTATACGTTCTGTTATATATTTTTTTCTTTCTTAAAATACAGTGTGCCCATTATCATGTGAATTTGCATGGTTTGCCCATGGAAAGGTTTTATCATCTCTGAAGGAGTTCTATGGTCGTACCAAGACTGAGTGTGCAGTGTAATCTTCCTGCACTTTACACCTTTCACACTCTCTCTTCTTGCAGCTTCCAAAGTCCAGCTGTTAGTGTTGTCATGCTGCGTGGATACACTTTATTTATTGAAAGTAGTGTGACCACAACATGACACCGTAACAAACAAAGCTCAATACATACAATGGCAGTGTGCCTGGATGTGTACCCCACCTAGAAACATAGATTGAACAATTTTTGTTACACGATTATAGATTTATGAGAATTGTTTTATTAAAAATATTTAACAATTAGCCAGGAAGATTTTATAGGAGCCAGATAAGCTGTTTCGAGGAGCCTTGAAGGGAGCTGTTCATTATCCTGGGAGGCATTGCTACTCAAACAGGGCTTGAACAAATTGTTTAAAATCTAGGAGCCAGCAAACATTTCACTAATAACATGTGGGGTTGTATATATGTATGTGTGTGTGTGTGTGTATATATATATATATATATATATATATATATATATATATATATATATATATATATATATATATATACACACACACCAATACATGTAAAATATATGTGCATACATGCAGTACGTTTTAGTATAGAAGAATATGTAGAAGAAAAATTGTATTCAACTTTTCTGTACTGTGTGTTCCTATATATTCCTTTTCTTTTATAGAAGGCTTATGGCAGGGGAAGGAAGTCATTTTATTTTTTTATTATTATCCTTTATTTGTAAAGCACCATGTCTTTGAGCTTAAATTCAAATGTTTTCAACGCACCTAACAAGATTGTAAGTTGCGTTTTCAATCTAAATACCCCAAGATCCAACTTATTTAAGCATTCTGAACCCCCACTTTCGATATATGATAATTGGGTTTGAAGGGCTTGACTTAGATCCAGGTCTACTTATTGACTACATGAGGTATGTGCACTGCTCTGCTGTCTTCTGAAGATGATGAGAATTGATGATGAAATTTGAGTTGGACCCTAGGTTTGGCAGTTTACAAAAAAATAGTCTCTGTATAATACTTTTTTTAAATAGTTGTGTCAGGTTTTGACAAATCCATAGTTCCAGGGCTCCTAACTTTTATGGTAATTCTACATACACCAATCACTGACTCATAAGGATGGTTTCTTTGTCAAAATGGTTGGTTCCAAAGTGTTTAAGTCAGTTTCTGAATTATATGGGAACATACCACTAGAACAATCATTTCAAAACCTTTCCATAGACGTGACAGGAGGGGCTTCATTTCCTGTTGGAAAAAAAGATGGTGTCATCAGTTTTTTAAGACTGTGCTAAACATATATCATATCATGAACTGTCTGGGACTCATTGAGGAGAGGTTTGAGAACCGATTTCAAGAACTCGACTTCCTTACTAGTAAAACCTCATTACATATTAATACATTTGGGGTCCTAGTTCACAATTGTAAGTTTTTATGGTTTGTTGCATACGTCCCTGTACTTTTTAAGATTTAATTGATTGGGTTTTTTATTTTCTTGTAGCCCCTACCTCTCTGAAGGCCTAGAATGGATGTGGTATCCACAGAAGTGAACAATGTCCTCCCTGATGAGATCATGGAAACGGGGATGTCCTTGGAGGATGACGATAGCATTGAAGCTGTCACTGTCACCTCTCCAATGATGGAGGATGTTCCCATGGAGACAGAGCTGGATGAAATTGTGGAAGTAAATAGTAGCGGTGAGTGTGTGACTACATCTTATGCCAAAGAGCCAACTGTGTCCACCAGCAATCATGCAGGTCACATGTTGCTAAGTATTTCTTCAAAATCTGACCCTGCGCCCTCCGCTGCGGCGATGAAAACGGTCCTTCAAAGTGGAATACACAAAGTGGCTACTTCGGTCTCTGGACAAATAATCTATAATAAGGTGTCACAAGCTTCAGAGATCATACCTGGCAGCCATTTTTTAAATCAGGATGGGCAAAAACTGATTGTGACGACTCTGGGAAAGTCCAGTCATCCATTTGTCTTGACGCTGCCACAAAACCAACCCTCAAGTGCTCAGAAGGTTGGTACTCATATACAGCCAATGGATACTAAAGGGACACCACAGCAGATAAAGCTGGTCACTATAGGAGGAGGTAGACCTGAGATGAAGCCCGTCCTGGGTATGTCTTCACTGTCACCTGCTCAGATCATCACTTCTACATCCAAGTCTCCTATGTTGCAGGCTCAGCAAATTAAGACCTTGCAGGTAAAAATATCATAACCAACTTTACATTTATTTATTTATGTTTTTATGTGACTTTGGTTTTCATCCATTGCTCTCTAAATTCTTTGGCATGTTCTTGGAATAAGTGATGAAAAATATATTTTGCTGTGAAATACATTGTTGAAAGAAAGTTTTCTGAGATATCTAGCTATTATTTAAAAGGATGCAAATGTGAACTTTATACTTTGTATCATGTAAAACGCAGGTTAGAGCAAGAGGAGTAAATAAAGACGTCTGTCTCACATTAGTGGGCCACTGTACTGCCCTAACAACAGTAGCTAGATGCTTAAAGGCCCACTGCGCTATATATATCTCAATCTTTAATTTCTGAGTATGACTAATCGTAATTAAGCAGGAAAAAAGTTAAAGAAATGGCTTTGAATTGGACAAAAATAAATGTTGATGCCTTTGCTGAAACCATGTTACATTGGTGGAAGATATGTGTGCTTACATTTCT
Organism: Discoglossus pictus; assembly: GCA_027410445.1. Classification (NCBI taxonomy): domain Eukaryota; kingdom Metazoa; phylum Chordata; class Amphibia; order Anura; family Alytidae; genus Discoglossus; species Discoglossus pictus. The sequence continues at coordinate 228,715,844 of CM050163.1, forward strand.
GGAGCGATATGGTTGCATGTCCTGAAGCAAGGAGTGAGGGGGGTGGTATCAATTTCCATCCGATCCAGTTATCTTAACAGTTGCTCTCTTCCCTCCTTCACCACCCTTCCCATCACTGCTTTTCAAAACACACAGACTCATGATCCATTTCTGAGGAAGTGATGTAATATACACAACATTGATTCCTGTACTCAGAAACAGACTCTTCAAAAATTCAGATTTTCCCCCCAATAATGGTATGCCCATGGATTTCACGACTGCTAATATTGGTAGTTGTGTTAATCTGAGAGCAGCCTCTTTTCGCTCACTTGTGCCCTTCACAGGGAGAAATATCCTGTAGTATATCAGTCTGGTCCCACTCAAGAGTGACCCAGCCCCGAAATACCAGGCATTTCTACCATGAACAGGAGAAACCGCAAACCCCAGATGTACGTTTCAGCCTCTGTGGGCCTCGTCGGTGAGGTGCAGCTGAACTCCCTAAGGCACAGTAAGCAAGCAGTCCATGTACAGAGCATCTGATCAACCTTGGGGTGAGCCCATATTATCTCTGTTGTATTGGTGTCAAAAATGGAGCCAAACAAGTTGTAGCAACAGGGATAATGCATGAACTGCAAACATTTACCAACTACAATGCTAATTCTACCATTTATCTGTTAGAATGTAGTTGTAAACTTCAGGAGTATGGTATCAAGGAAATGTTGTGTTATGGGAGTAGCATTTTTTTCTGGTTATATTTTTGGGATTGAATTGATTGATATTAGTTTTAGAATTAAAATTGACAATTCTGGAATGTTCATTTTTGGTTAATTGGGGCACAAATGACATAATATAAAGTTGTCAGAACTATATAATACTACTTACTGTATGGAAGAATAGTGGGGTCACAAGTAGATATTATTTCTCTTTTACAATAACTAAATGACTGGTTAATAACCAGGATATAATATAGAATATTCTATGAAATAATTACTTTTTATTTCATTTATACTTTTACTTTTTTGTTTTATTTATAATTAGGCATAACAAATGCATATATTTAAACTACAAAAATGAGTCACTGTAATAAAGAAGCACTCCATTTTAGATTATAAATCATAGATTAATAAACCAATATAAAAATAAAAAAAATCACATATTTTTATTTATTTTTTTAATAGGAAGATTATAATACAAAATATGAATAAAATGATACGTCTTATAAGTACAAAAAAATAGTACCATCACTAAAAATGTAAGAAAATATGGGGGGTCCTTTATCCCACCTAAGTAGGCAGCAATAACAAGCCGTTCTCTGAATAAGAAGTCTGATCAAGACTGATCATTCCCTAGTGAAAGGATAAGTATAAATTGTATACAAATATGGTTGCTAGGAAACCAACACGTGATTTGGAAATACAACCAATCAGACTTCCTCAGGAAGGAAGTTCTCCCGTATGGGAGCATCATGTGACCACACCACCATGAATTAGAGCTTGGAGAGTTATAACTATTGTCAATTATAATGTTATGTTCAGAGCTATGGTTTTATTCATTCAGGTGAATTCAATAATGTAAGAAAAAAGTAGGAATTTGATCAATGATTTATGAAAATGAAATAGATGCAGGTCTCCACACCCTGATGAACTTTAATGAAACACGTTGCTTAGAGGGTCCTAACCTAAATTATTTAATTTTTTTTATATATATAACTTTTTGCGTAATTTTTAACATTATATCATAAAGAGTTTTCCTTTTCGGGCACAGGGTAACTATACATATTAACCAGCATTATTTTTTTATTTGGATTCCTAAAACCTTTTTCAGATATTATACAGCTTTTATGATCAATGTAAAGCTTGGTCACCTGTAAGCTTTTATATATGATTGATACAAAACACCAGATTATTCTGTGAGTATAATTTTAAAATAAAATACTTTTTAGCTACGTGCAGCTCAATGCACTCTCCTTTTCATTGTGATCCTGTCTGGAGTCGATGTAGATGTTGGCGCAAAAAGGAGGTTTGGATTTCAATTTCTATCTTTGTCTTCAATCAAGTTTTTCTAAAATATTAAGACTATTCCGAAAGAACTTTTTTCATTTGTACAAAGGGTGGATACTTGCTACTCCTATTTATTTATATGTTGTAAGTTTTATATAGTGCACATTTTATATATCCTCTGGATCAAGACAGAACCAGCAGATCTATGTTTCTCTGGTAATGGCATTTGCAAAAAGTAACTTTGAACGTGCTATGATCATAGCACTAAAAGTACATTTATAGTCGCCTTGGCGACTATAAATTTGGCATCCTAAGGGCCTCATTCTATTATCGGCCGTAGGAGATGCAGGGCCGCAAGGACCGGCTGCAAGCTATTTGCCTATTCTATTCCCTTCCAGCCGGGGATTCCGGCAGGCTTGCGGCCGGCGCCTTGCTATCCCTTGCGGCCGCACCCGCCCTAGGAAAGCCTTTGATCTTAAATGGCCGCAAGAGTTTCAGCCGTAAGAAAATCCTGGTTGCTATTCAATTGCTCCGGGAAACCTCTCTGCATGGCTAAAACCGAGCCGCAGCTTACTTGCAGCAAAAAGGTCCCGCAGGCACACATTTAAGCACATAATAAAGCCATCCTGCACTCTGAGGAGACTATAAAGTGATTGTAGGTGTTAGCATTAATAGCACAACATTCCCCTACACTCAAATCCGTAAATACAATTTTTTTAAAATTTATGTCACATATCCATGTAAAAAGTCCAGAGGGCTTTGAGCACCTCAGACCCGGCCACGCTGCGGCCGGAAAATAAACAGTTAATGTAATCTCGTATTTGGGCTGATGTGCAAGCTTGAGAGGGGGTTGCTATTAATCCTCATGTCCCCCATTATGATCCCTAGCATTTACAGAGCTTTACAGTGCCGTCTTGAATTTATTTTTGCTTTTAAAGATTTCTGAGCTTACGGCCGATTGCAAGATATACGGCTGGCCGTAAGGGGATATCCTTGCGGCGCCGTATAATTGAATTGCAAGGTAACAGGAGCCCCTCAAGGAATCGCAGCTTTGCTGCCGATTTACGGCCGATAATAGAATGAGGGCCTGAGTCTTTAAAGAATTGTCAATCTGTGGTTTGTTCCATGCATCAATGCCTTTTTATCCATATGATCAAATTAAATGGTAATTGTATCAATACCTCAATCTTTAAAGAAATCTATTTCTACTATTTTTGATTGGTCTCTAATTTTTGTTCTAGTGAGTTGATAATATTATCCTCTACATAATTTCAACTTTTTAAGGTTTCATGGTAAAACATCCACCAGTAGTACAAAAGTCCCCCTGCCTTTTTTGGGGGGGAATTTCTAGATATCTTACGCTGTTTTTTGAGAAATAATAGTTTAAAGAAAGAAAAAGATTAGAGATTTATCCACATGAGTTACACGAAGGATTCCATGCATTTTGACTGGCTAATTATGGTCAGGTGATGTTTTTAGTGATTTTAGTTTATATGTTGCCTGTAATAGCAAATATTTGTTAAAGGGTTCATGTGAATGATTATTAATGAAATGTGAAATGGTTTAAAAGCATATTTACCTGAATGAATGCATGACCATGAGTGCGAGAGACTGCGTACACTACATCTATAGGAGTGCTAGCATTATGACTGTTGTTTCTGCACCTAGTGTATGAGGGTAAGACATACCATTAGCAGTGTTTATCTGGTAATATACAATATTCACTCACAGGCACTGGCAAATCTTTGCCATTACTTGTTAGCAAATATTGCCTTAAACATTATTACATTTCAAATTTGTATAACTAAAAGTGAACATTTACTTGTCATTACAGGTTAGCGAAAGTTATACATTATTAAAAGTATATAAAGTTTCATGGATAAGGAATGCATCTGATAAAGTAGAATCAGTAGTTCATGCAAACATGGTTTTGCATGAAAAAATCCAAAATAAACATGAATGAACTTTCCCTAGAGTTTGCAAAATGTCTCTAGTTTTCTAGCAGTTGATTTTGAGAAGGAACTTCCCTGAAAATCTCAGAAAAAACAGCATTAAATTAATGATCTGTTGTGGCCAATCAGAGGCAGCGACAATATTGTAGCAGTATGGGGATTCAGTCTGTGTAGCAAAACATAATGGGATTTATGGTCTTTTTTTGTTCCCACCACACACCTCTCTCTCTCTCTCCTCCCTTGAGTGATGCAACTCAGGTGGTGCTGTTCTGGTTCTCTGCCCCATGCTTCTTCTTGCTGGAAGGTTAGTATAGAGTTAAAACAACTTGCTTGAATGCAGTGTTTTTATTGGTTAGTACTGGGTGTCTAAGCAGCATGTGTTAGATTAGAGAAAGGTAAAAAAAACAGGGATATGTAGATATACCTTTTTAAACCCTGGAAATATGGTTGTAATGTAGAAAAGTACTACTTTACAAAACTGCCCCAGCCTTCCAGTGCATGTTGTTGGATCAAACACATTTTAAAGAATGTGCGGGTGCCTGACATAAGGATATCATCTGGGTAAATTAATCCGAACTGCGCACACCAACGTGGCCATTTTTGCTTCTTAAAGGGATATGTAAATTTCCTGGATTATGAATGCATCTGATAGAGGAGAATTAATAGTATATAAAAAAAAAATGTTTGCATGAAAAAATACCAAAATAAACATTTAAACACTTACCTTGAAGTTATCAAAATCTATTGTAATTTCTGACCGTTTAAAATTTAAGGTTAACACCCCGCCAATCCGGTTAGAGGAAATATTTGAGACATAGCACTGTTAGTTGCTATGGCAACACCAGACAGCATATACAGGAAGTAGGGATGAGTCCTATCCCAGCAGTGACTGGGAGGCTGACAACCTTGCTCTCCTATTGGCTTAGCAAGAAAGAGCAGGTAAATAGTGGGTTACTTTTGCTCCCCGGATGCTGCATGCTGATTGGGTGGGGATTCAGAACTTGTGTAGACACCACCTGGGGGTGTAAACACAATCATTAGAGGGATTTTTAGATATTAATAAAAATAAAATATTTTATGAGATGTGCTTTATGCCTATAGAGTGCAGAAATGTATTTAATCCAGCAAACTTAGATATACCTTTAACTGCAGTGAAATCAATTTTTTATGTTAAAGAACAGCTAAATATATACATTCTTTAGGCAGCAGTGGCCACCAATCAATTCTGAAAAATTTAAAAACTGACCAGCATTTATTTTTTAAGTTTTAACTATGCAAATGACTTCATACATGTATTGACATGATTCCTTTTTCAGGGTGTGATTGTTTCTTTAATAACACTGCAATCTGTTACAATTAAATTGTCACAGCATTTAAACGTTGCCAATACAAAATTAATAGGGAACACATTTAAAAAAAAAAATTCTAGTTGCTCCGTTTAAGGCGGACATAAAAACACTATACCTGCCTGTGTGCAATCAGTCATTTTGGGAAAAAAAGTCAGTTTTTAAAATAAATAAAAAATAATCTTGCAATCCTTGGTAGCAAACCTTACTTAGTATGCATAAATAACATTTAAAAAGTGCAAATACAGTGTTATATGTACTACATAGTGTCCTTTCTTTTTTTTAAGGACATTTATCAGACCTTCCCCTTTTTGGATTGCTACCTTGTGGTGGTAAAGGGGCTTATGTACCTCTATGAAGCTGTGAGCTATACCATGTAGGGTCACCCAAGATGGGCAAATTGTGGTACACTAGAGGAGGAACTGGCTACCCACTCCAGTATCTTTGTCAAGAAAATCTTATGATTTAAGCACAACCAGAGACTCAGAAACAGGTGTGTCTGCTGCAACCATATGGTCACAAAGAGTCCGGCATGACTGAACGACTGAGCAACAACAAGACCTTCTAAGCGTCAGCTTATTTGTGCAAACAGTATGTTGATGTGTCAGTTGTTGGTTCATATTTTCTTTTGACTTCAAATAATATAATACATTAATAAAAACTATTTGTATTTTTTTTATATTACAATTAAAGAGAATAAGTTAATTAAAAATAATGCAATTGAGAAAAACCCTGGAATTCTGTATTTACAAACAAACTGCATTAAAGTATAGTTAAGGTTGCAGAGCAGGGTGGGGCAACTTAAGGCTGGGAAAACGCAAGACATTGGGAAGTTAGATGGTAATCATAATTCTGAGAAATACCGTTATTGATTACACTATTATACTCTGTACTGTGGAGGCTTCTATCTCTCTTTTGCCCACCATAAGCTAAATGACGATAGCCTTCCCACAAATCTATAGCAGGAGTTAAGTACCAACCTCACACTGATGAGAGACATTTAAGATTGAAACAGCTGTCTGTGGGTAGGTCTCCTAACTTCTGAACAGTCCATCCTGTGCTATGCTTTAAAGCTGTGTAATACAGCAGGCATGTGCTAAAATGAGCCATGTATAGAGTAGTATTGGGTAAAAGAGGGGAAATGCATTGTGGACTAATTTGCATGTCCCTGCCCAATTTCCAAGAATGCTATGCAATAACAGTATGTCTCAGAACTTTTTGCAGGTGATATGTATTGAAGTTATATGTAAAGAGAGATATCTTCAAAAGAGTATTCTAAATATAAGGTTATAGAGGCCTTTTACTACAACGGTCAACAAATGCATTTGAATGTTAGGAGCCAACCTCATAAGTATAAAGCCAGCCATAAGTATAAAGCCTGGGAAATTATTGTGTAAAGAAATCTATGTATAACGGCTAAAATGTTAGGAGCCAGCATGAACATCGGGAAGCAGTGACTCTGATTGTTGATTTGTGAAGCTATATATAGTCCTTTTCAAGCAAACTATTCTGTAATGTTAAAAACCTGCTATTTTAAATGCATGATGAAGACCATCTCTCAAACTATCAAGTAATAATACGTCATTCTACTGCAAAATTTCCTCATTATTTATACTTTTTTCCTACAGTGGATTTTATACCATTTGGCTAAAATAAGAGTTTTTATAGTACTCTGAGACTCTGGTACCACGTGAGATATTTCACGTTAAATGTGGTTTCACATGCATTATTCTTTCATGGATTTTTAAGATCACTTTACTGTCCCTTTTTTAATTTTTAGGTTTGAATTATTTCCCCTAAAAAGACGCAATAAAGGATCCTACAGTTGTGTGTGCATTTATACAAGTGTGAGTGGGAGCTACAGTGGTTGCATTGTGCCTGCTGCTGCACCCTGGCTCAGATCATGAACAGGGCTGTACTGAAATGACCCCAGTGAGCTCCTGCAAGTGTTTGTGTATTGGATGGAAAGGTGGAGACTGCAGTGAGCTGGATTACTGCTCTGTCCAAGGAATGGCTTTTTCCACTGAGGAAGTTACTCGCACCTTCTGTTTCTCACCTGCTAGCAAATGGAAATGTAGTGTTATTTTTTTTAAATGTATTACTATAAATGTTTTATTTTAAACAGACCCTACCAACTCAACAAGTTGCTTTCTTCTAGAATATTAAAAACTAGCTATACAATGCACAAACTGTTATCCTTTACACTAAATCATTCCTAAGATATTCAGCATTATTTATGCTGCTGCTGTTTGCTAATACAGTTTTCTCTCCAGGTGGCTGAACTTTTCTACATGTCTTTGTGTGTCGCCCACCTCTCAGGCCGGGAGGCACTTCCAAATATGGTTGGAGAGCCCTCCCAAACCAGGCTTGGATGAACGCTGCTATTGTGTGGCTCCATTTACTAATACGTAGCAGTTTAAGGGTATATAATTGGGCTAATAGGGCCTTGATTAGTGATTTTATCACTACAGTCTCACTTAAAGGACCACTGCAGTTCTAGATCTAAAATGGACTGTTTTGAAGAATTGCTTTTAGGAAGAATGTATAAGTGCAAGAGCCTCTAATCTATTACCTTTTATGCACATTTACATTGCCGTGTAACATAACTTTTTTTGGTTCTCGCTGATTAACTTTCTGAGGGAGGAGACTTTGCATTCTGCTTTGAAAGCTCCTAAGTTTGTAAGGGCATATGTTCCTGAGAAGACAGAAATGGTTCTGAAAATAAAAAAAAATGTTTAACCTTTTTATATGCAAAGATTTTCTACTACTCTCTTTGTAAGGTTTTTAAGGTTTAGGGGTCTTAATATGTGCAAAAAAAAAAGTGAAAGCAGACATTCTTCTATTAAAGCAGTTACATTTCTCCCATAAATCTTCCCCCGAGTACTTTCATTACTCAGCTATATTTATCCACAAACTTTATACATTTCAGGTCCAAAACACATTCACACAAGGAGGGCAGATTTGCAATCATCCAAGGCCAATTGACAATAAATAATACACAATATTGTCATTGAACACTCCACCATCTGAATTTAAATAAACCACTGCAGATTTTAAAATTACATTAACACTTCATGTAAAGCCTCGCTTATCATTGGTGAAGAATGTTGTTACTACCCAGATTTGAGAGGCCACGTGCACCCCAATTTTCTTTCTGGATCGTGCCTTTTTGTGTTCAAGATCTCAGCACCCACCCAAGCATCTCTTAGAAGAACTCAGGACCTCTCAGGTTAAAAATAATAAACTCTGTTGCATCCCGTTGATTAAGATTAAATCAGAACATCAGACACAGGCAGACATTCCTTTTGTTAGACTGAGACAATATCGTTGATTAGTATGTCAGTCAGACTGCTTTCATGGCTTCCCAAACACCAACTGCACATTTTGGGAAAAAAAGCTGAAAACAAAGCAAAAACAACATTAACATGAATTGGAGAGTGAACACGTTTGAATTCCCTGCTTGGATTCATAAACGCCAATGAACTGGATAGCTGTACTGCTTGAATTGGCATATCCCAATCAGAATAGTCCTGTGTCCGTGGGGACAGAGATGATGTCACAGAAGGGTTAGCTCTCTCTTCTTGGGGCTGGTCAGTTACCTGAGCTAATAAACAGCAGCTCTATAGAATAAAGAAAAGGCAGGCAGACAGGACCAGCTACAAACTATGGTCTATGTTTTGTGAGCTACTGTGACCACATATTACAATAGCTGTGAAACGCACAATAATCTTTAAACATTACACCTAATACATAAAGGAGAAAAATTTACAGGACTGCCCGTGGGTTCAGTGGAACCCCATCCTGGCCCCAAAATCCATCATGACAAATGTAAGAATACATTTTATCCATAGATCTCCTAAGAGAGACTGGATTTATAACAAAGAATCTATTTCAGCAGTTCTCGACCACCTGGTATAGATATACGGAGACCTCATCAAAGACCGCTCCTACTCTAGAATCAAAATGATTCTTATTTCACAATATTTGATCTCTAGTGCTAAAGATCTGGACATAATTCCAGCTAATTGGTAAGACCACTCAATGACTTAATTCTTTTAACTACTACAACACACTTTAACACTTCTTATAAATGACTATTAAAAAAGTTTATGATGAACTTCTCTCAGTCCTCAGATGATCTAGCAAACAAATTACTCATCCAGCTTGGGTATGGTGTTCACACATGGCCTATATTGGGGTTATATTTTTATTAAACTTGTTTCCAGTCTTAAAAGAGACCAGTTGATCATGTCTCAAAACACTAGTACAAAAGACCACGTTAATCTTATTCTTCAGTCTTAGTGGACAGATCTCTGATACGGATCGGTTGCCTTTATTTCGCTAAAGTCTATAAACCAGGTAGATTACCCTTCTGCAAATGACGATAGTCCTGTAACATTACTAAACCCCTCAGTCTCTACACTACATCAGGCATCTTTATACCCAACCCTAACATTATCCAATCCAAATTAACTTATTTCTATCAAAATTTATACAAAGCTACACAGTCTGTTCAGAATTTCCTAAATTCCTTAACTGTATACAAACCCATAGCCTCTATTCCTAAGCCTGGGGACACAAACTTAAACATTCACTTTGTTTGAGGTAAGAGACTGGGGTGTCCTATTTGAGTATTATTTGAGCTTGTTGGCTGATAATCTACTTTTATAACTTTCTTGAACTTGTTCTCTTTACTAGACAGATTTGCTAATATATCAGGATTATGAATACATTCTGATAAGCCTGAGACCCTTAATGTTACACTTCTATAGGCAAACTTTGATTTCCAATGGAACATGTCATACATTAAAGGTCCACTTCATTCAGTACAGTTTGGGCCACATCACAGTAAAGATCTCCTCCTAAAATGATGTTTTTGAAATAGGTGCATTTTTCTACTAAGAAATCAAATAAATAAATTAAATCAATGTTCACAAGACATACCCACAGCCAGACACATGCTACAGCTCCGTGTAGTGAGCAAAAGAAAAACAGTTAACCCTTGCATTACTACACTGAATGACAGCCATCAAAATGAATCTTCTTCAAAACATTCCATATTTGTTCAGATTTTATTTTCTGGTAGCTCTTAATTATACCGAATAGTTTTTTTTTGTTTTTTTTCTCTCACACACTCTCACCATTAACAATAGTGCGTTCTCTAAATATTCCAGTTATGGGACAAGTTAAAATATAATCACCATCTGTCTCCTGAGCGCTCCCATTTTAGACCACTAATACATAATCCAAATTTCACCTCAGACCTTCACTTAAAGTTTTGAGCTGTTGGCTTGATAGAGGTCTTGTAAGTATTCAACACTTTATCACCAATGTTCTTATCACTTCTTCACTGACCTTACAAGAGCAACACTACTTACCCCCAAGTGCAAATTTTCAGATCTCATATTTCAAATAATCATTACATTTGCTCGCTCACAAAATGTCCCAACTCTGAACTCCCTATGAGTCATGGTTGCCAGTATAGAGACCAATAGTCACTGAGCCGAAGTAGGCTTACTTGGCGTTTGGCTGTTCAGGGTAAGGGTGGGAAATTCAACCAGCATGGGTGATCATCTTCTCATTGTTTGGGAGGTGCTATTCCTTCACCAATGCTGGATCCCATCCATGTAGGTTCTCATTGGTTCCCATTCCTCTGAGGGAAATATGGTTATGCATTGTTTGCCGTCTAAATACTGTTATTCAAGGTCAATAAAGATGTAATTCTTTATCCACAGAAGACTATACTATGATTTTGCTGTAACTCCTCATATTAACTTTGTGACCTGTTCTTATTTTCCTCCTCCTGCCCCTGTTTTTCCCCCAGTTAGAAGGGGTTTTTGTATATATATTTTTTCCATTTACTGACACTGAAAACTGATGTTCACCGTTTCTCCTTTCTTTACCTTGTGCTGCTTGGATACAAAACTGTAGCTTCCCCGCCCCCTTTATTCATGTGTAATGCAACTATTCCAGATTGATTTTTAATATGTACCGTATTTATCGGCGTATAACATGCACTTTTTCTCCCTGAAAATAGGGGGCAAATGATAGGTGCGTGTTATACCCTGATATTCCCTCCCCCCTCCTCATCCTCAACCTCCCTCCTCATTCTAAACCCATTCCGCATTCTAACCCCCACCCCTCCTCATTCTAACCCCCCCCCTCCTCAACCTAAACCCCCCTAAATACCTCCCCCTCACTTACCTGCTTCTGCTCCGGCCTCCGCTCCGCTCCTTGACCCGGCTCGCATGTGACGTCACATGCGCGCCGGGTCAAGGAGCAGAGGCCGGAGCAGAAGCAGGTAAGTGAGGGGGAGGTATTTAGGGGGGTTTAGGTTGAGGGGGGGTTAGAAGGAGGGGGTTGAGGATAGGGGGGTTGTGGTTGAGGATAGGGGGGTTCAGGATGAGGATAGGGGAGTTGAGGAGTGGGGTTGAGGGTGAGGAGGGGGTTGAGGGAGGAGGAGGGGGGTTGAGGATGAGGAGGGGGTTGAGGAAGGAGGAGGAGGGGGGTTGAGGAGGAGGAGGGGGTTGAGGATGGGGGGGGTTGAGGAAGGAGGATGAAGATGGGGGGGTTGAGGAAGGAGGATGAAGATGGGGGGGTTGAGGAGGAGGAGGGGATTGAGGATGAGGAGGGAGGTTGAGGATTTTGCTTCAAAGTTCTTTATTTGAAATTTATTTTTTTCCCCCTGAAATTTCCTTCTTTTTCCCCTGAAATTTCCTTCTTAAAATGAGGTGCGTGTTATATGCCGATAAATACGGTATGTGGTTTCTTCCTGAAAGCATTGAACAATAAAAACATATAAAATGTAAAGTTTTTATTATTTTATTCTTATTTATCCATTAACAAGTTTAGTAACTCAAAATGAAATATAAAAAAAATAGTAGACCTAGTATTTTTTTATTTTTTTTTCAAATGGCCTGAAAATTGTATGTATTCTTTTTAAATTTTGAGTTAACTTTCATAGGGTTTCTGGCAAACTTTGTTTAAAACTAGTAGTTTATTGTCAACATTAACACTTATTTGCATACTTTTGTTTTTGCAGTGTCACTTACTTCTCTTTTTGGTTTTACAGATTGCAAAGAAAGTTCCTGCGTCCTCTTCTGGTCCGGTCATTACCAAGCTCATCATTGCCAAGCCAGTGAATAGCAAACCGCTCACCACAGGCCAGATCACCCAAGTGTCATCTGTTTTAGCAGGTGCTTTTTTTTTGTTTGTTTGCTTTTTGTGTGACAGTGATTTTATGTAGTTGAGGTCCATTTTTAGGCTTATTCTCCACCCTCCTATTCCAGACTGCTATACACCCTGCAGCTAACTACCCTACAGGTGCATATACACTGCGCAACTTTACAGGTATAACCTGGGGAAAGGTGCTGCACTTACTGCTACAACCAGCACAAGTTCTTTATATATGTTTGTTGTTTTTTTTTTTTCTTTACAACAGTAAGTGACGAAATAGTGTAAGACGTTAAGCAAACAAAAAGTGATGCTTCTTGGCTTCCTTGTTTTATATACTAATGGCATGACCTTTTAGGCGCGCCACAATCTGCGCGCCATCAAAAGCGCATATATATATATATATATATATATATATATATATATATATATGTATGTATGTGTATATATGTATGTATGTGTATATATGTATGTATGTGTATATATATATATATGTATATATATGTGTATATATATATATATATATATATGTATGTATGTGTATATATATATATATATATATATATGTGTATATATATATATATATATATATATGTATGTGTGTGTATATATATATATATATGTGTGTATATATATATGTGTATATATATATATATATATATATATATATATATATATATGTGTATATATATATATATATATATATATATATATATATATATATATATATATATATATATGTATGTGTGTGTATATATATATATATATATATATGTGTGTGTATATATATATATATATATATATTTTTTATAATTAATTTTTTTATTTAGGACGAGTCAATTTTTTACAACAATATAATATAACAAAGAATAGAAAAGTCAATCATGCAAATAGCAAAACATAAGCACAAAAAAAAAAGTGAAGAACAGATCTGAGATATACAAAAAAAAAACTAAGCATTCTATCATTCTCAGCCTATGAAATCTTCATGATCCAATAAATGTCCAGAGCTTTTAATAGAATGGTGTGGATGAAGCATATAAAAATAAACATGAGACACCGGCTCTCAGCTCCCCAACCATATTGATTTGGACCAACTGAGATCCGGAATCCATATGACCCTCTATTCAATGATGTAACAAGACGTCCTAACATTTTTTCTCTTTTTGATTATCAACCTGCATTCTTAAGTATGCTTGCTTTTAACTATTTTACAAAATATTTAGTTATCATTAAACCTCCTCAGCTTATGTTTACTTGTGTTACTAAATATAAAATAATCAGTACCTGCGAGCTCCTTCATCATCACTCCAAAAGCCTCCATCCAGATGCGAACTAGCCATCCTCTCCAGCCGCCACCATCCTCCAACTTCCCAAACTCTTCCATCCAATCTCTATCTAGATCTGTATACTATATTTGGACACCAACCAAGGAGTCCACGTGTTAGTGAACCTGGGCATTGTATTCTGCAATGAATTCGCTATTCTCTCATTTATCATTATATAATTTATCTTTTTTACAACTTCTTTGATTGACAGTACAGAAGTTTTCCAATTTTTGGCAATGCAATTTTTAGCAGCTAAGGTCCAAAATTGCCAGAGTTCATTCTGTTCCCTAGATAAATCATAATGTTTCATTCCCAAAAGACATGTTTCAATTTCGGGTCTCAAGCTACTGTTTGTAATAAGTCTATGAATTCTCCCCATAGTTTCTGCGCAACGGGACAAGTCCACCAGATATGCAGGAAACTCCCTTCTGTTCTGCATCCCCTAAAACACTCTCCATTTATATCTTTATTAAATTTTGCCATCCTTTGGGGAGTATAATAGGTTCTGTGTAATACCTTAATAGAGGTCTCAAGTAAACTATATGTATATGACCCCCTTGTCAGATGCCATGGTCTGGAAAAGAATCTGCACTAATCTAACTCCTTTCCCAGGTCCTGCTCCCACTTCACCATAAATTTAGTTTTTTGTGTGTTCTGAAACTCTATTAAGTGTGAGTATATGTATCCTAGGGTGCCTGTCATCTAGGGTATCTTTTCGCAGATAGAGGACCATGCTGTATGTGTAGGATTCCCATAAGTATGTATTAACGAGGAGATCCAGTGTCTAAACTTCCGATAGTTCCACAGCTCCCTCTCCGGAATTTGGAACCGGGGTATGATAGAAGAATGTGTTAACAGAGCCTCCGTGGAAAACCATTCCCCTATTCTCTTTAAAGGGCTAGTCAACCACCATGTTTTAGAATTTGGGCTAATAGTGGCCTCAAACTCGGGGAAGGACGTTAAGGACATCAGTGGTGACAGGGTTGGAATAAAGTTGCTCGATTTTTTTTTTTTTTAAGCCTATCCCAGGCCTTAAGGGTCGTCGAAATTATTGGATTAGTATGTCTGTATCTCATGTCTATCTTTTCTATCCCCCAGATCACCGTATCCCATGAGTGGGGTTTCATCTGCCAATTTTCAATAAAAGTCCACAGCGGCTGTAGTTTACTAGAGTGTGTTACCGGGATGCACGCCAGCCGTGCTGCTTGTAAATAAAGCCTCAGATTGGGACAAGAAAGACCCCCTTTTTGCCTATTCCTGTACATTGTTTTCCTCGCAATACGTGGTGGTTTATTACGCCAGATAAATCTAAACATTGTATTCTGGAATTGATCAATATCCTTCATACATAGGTTAATTGGTAGAGTTCGGAAGAGATAGAGAATTTTTGGGAGCACTTTTATTTTTATTGATGTTATGCGTCCCGTCCATGATATTTGATATTTAGACCAGGTCCTCAAGTCCTCAGTCAGCCGCCTAAATAATGGTGGGAAGTTAGCTTTATAAAGACCCGCCAAGTTTTTGGTAAGCTTAACTCCCAAGTACTTGATTGAATTTTTAGGCCATTGAAAATTGAATGCCGCCTTCAATGTTTCTATTATAGGTCCTGGAACCCCTACCCCCAAGGCCTCAGTTTTTGCCTCGTTAATTTGCAGCCCTGACATGGCCCCGAACTCCCTTAAAGTAGACAATAATTTAGGAATAGAGTTTACAGGGTCCGATAGAGTGCATAAAAGATCATCTGTGAATAGAGAGCATTTCAGGTGGTGGTGACCTATCTGCAGACCCCTGATCTCCCCTTCTCCTCTTATCTTTTGAGCCAGAGGCTCAATAGCCAGAGCAAAAAGCAGTGGAGACAGGGGACACCCTTGCCTGGTACCCCGCTGGATGTTTACCAAAGCCTCTCCTGTCCCGGGCATTCTCAAATGAGCTTCAGGGCTTTTATATAGTGTCTTGATTAGGCGTATAAAGTTTCCTTTAATACCGAATTTAGCTAACACTGCATATAGGTAAGGCCACTCTACTGTGTCAAATGCCTTTTCCATATCCAGTGCCAACACACAAAGAGGTGTTTTTCTTTGGGAGGCCAGGTGTATAACATTCATGGTCCTACGGATATTGTCTACCGTTTGCCTATGTTGTATGAACCCAGTCTGGTCCTTGTGTATTAGAGTTGGGAGAAACCTTGCCATCCTATTTCCCATAATTTTAGTCAATAATTTAATATCCCCATTCATGAGGGAAATGGGACGATAATTTTTCGGCTCCAGGGGATCCCTCCCTTTTTTAGGGAAGATTACTAAGTTCGCCGTGCTGAGTTCCGGGGGCATAGATCCCCCCCTAAGTACGGCATTAAACAGACAGCTAAGATAAGGGGCTAGAATGTTCCCACATACTTTGTAATAAGAGTTAGTGAAGCCATCCGGCCCTGGGGCTTTCCCTGATTTGAGACTTTTAATGGTTTCTAATATCTCCTCTACACCCACATCCGCATTCAAGTCCTCTATATGCTGCTCTGAAGCTTTAGGAAGATCACAGGAGTCCAGATAAGATCTAAGAGCTTCCGGGCTCGGGTTTATTTTTGTCGAATAGATCGAATTATAAAAATCCCTAAATGTGCGCTTGACTCACTGTTATCTTCCCAGCCCTGGTTCTAATCCTAAGAATTCTGGACAATGCTGCTTTAGACCGAAGCTTCCGTTCCAGAAAGGAATCAGGTTTATTAGCTTTGGAATAAAACAGCTGATTCGTCCGTCTCGGGGCACTCTCTGTCTTGTGCGAAAGCAAGGCGTCAAGTTCTAATCTAGTGTCATCTATTCTATGGCGAAGTCTATTGGAGGGGAGCGTTTGATTCTGTAATTCTAAATCTCGTAACTTAGCAGTAAGTTCCTGTTCCTGACGTATACTATTTTTTTTTATGGTAGATGCCATCTTGATACACATCCCCCTGATATAGGCCTTGTGGGCCATCCACACCCATCCTATATTAGATCCCGGGGTATTATTTAGCTCAAAATATTGTTGCAATTCTTTCTGTATCTGGACAAGTAGCGCCGTATCTGTTAACATACGTTCATTAATTTTCCAGGAATATGGAGTCCTTGAGTCTCCACCAAGATCCATATCCAAGGAAACTGCCTAGTGGTCTGACCTAGGGCATACCAAAATTTCAGAGCCCCTGGTTTGGTCAAAAAACTTAGAGGTTACCAAAATCGTGTCTATCCGTGAGTATGTCCCATGCGTATGTGAATAGTACGTGTATTCGCGACTATTAGGATGATGTCCTCTCCAGGCATCCACTAAGCCCATTCTGTCTAACACCCCTTTAATCTGTTGTAGTTTCCGCGAGTATCTATTAGTTGCCTGGGAGCTCGAACGATCCAGTCCATGCTCTAACACAAGATTGAAGTCCCCCCCCCTATCACCACCAGACCATCTGACCAGGGTTCTACTTTTTTCAGCATGTGTAGTAAACATTTATGGGGTGCCACCGTGTCCGCGTAAAAGGATACCAGATTAAGTTTAACTTAATGAATTGTGCCCCGCAAAATGACATAATGCCCTTCCTTGTCTATCAATTTGGAGTCTATCTGAAAGGGGAAGTGACGGTGAATAAGAATGGTGGCTCCCGCTTTTTTGGACCTTTGGGTTGAAGAGTGGAAAGTGGGATATTCCTTGTTTAAGTACGAGGGAATATGATTCTTTGCAAAATGCGTTTCTTGCATAAAAATTATAGATGGTTTCTTAGTTTGATAATACAGAAAAGCTTTCCTTCTTTTAAATTGGGAATTAAAGCCCTTGACATTGTGTGTTAAAAAACTATACTTCTCCTTCAAAACTCTAGCCATTTCTTTCCTGCTTCCCGAGATAGTTTGGTCTAAACCTCTTACCTTGATTTAGTGGTAGCCAGACTGGATGGGGCGACCAGAGAGGCGCTTGAGCCAAAACAGAAGGCTCCTTGAAGCTGTTGGAGTGATGAGAGTCGAGCACGCAATTCTGGAAATGAAAGAAATAGCAAGAAAACAAGTTAACAGTTGAACAGTTCGCAAGAAGATCAATATCTTTGCAGTTATCGAGGAGTACTATCATACAAATTATTTTTAATACACATAACTTCCTACGCCAATCGTAAATCCTGGCTTCTAGGGGAGAGAGTAATGGACCTGCCATTCTCAAATATAGCCCCGTTAGGAAGGGGTATTAGAATTCTTTGAGGTACAAAAAATTCCAACTAAGGAAAGGGGGGATACCCTCGACAATACAAATTGTTTAACTAACATTAGAACTAGCAGCCTAGTAACTAGCTGAAAAAGAATAATCACAACTGTAAAAATAAAACAACATTATTGAAGAATAACCGGTTCTCCAGACACCGAAATCCAGATAAATAAGTCCCATGCATCAGTAAGAAAAACTTGGGGCTCAGCTGATTTTCTTGTTTGTTTTTTTTGTCTTTTTCTTTTTTTTGCCCTGTATTTCCAGAGTCTGTGTAATTATTGATTATTGAGTTCCTTCCAACTCTGTGCAGCTCCTCAATTCCTCTCCCCGAGTCTTGGAATGTTTTTCTGGAGGGATAGTCAAGGCCTCTATCATGTCAGCCTCTCCAAGTCTGTTTTTACTCCTTAGCGGGACCGAGGTCCACTGTCTCTTAGGGAGAGGATTCAGGGTCACACGCTGACTTTCAGGGTCTCTATGGCCACCATCCGATGTTATATGCAGCATTTGTAGCAATGACTGGCAGTCTTCCAAACTGTGGACCGTATGGGTTTTTCCCTTATATTGAAAAATCAGGGCAAAAGGGAAGCCCCATCGGTATTGGATACCATGCTGGATGAGTACTCCCAATGCCGGTTTCATTTCTCTTCTCCTGGTCAACGTGATAGGAGAAAGGTCTGCAAACACCATGAGCTGAGCATCATCTGGCCCTCTAAGATCCAAGATCTTTCGGGTAGCAGCTATAATTAAGTCCCTTGACTGTTGTCGGGAGATTCGGACAATTACATCTTTAGGGGTATCCATATTACGAGAAGCTCCTAGCGCCCTATGCGCTCTTTCTATATCTATGTCCGCTTCTGCCCCTTCTGGTAAGATCACAATAAGCAAGTCCATAACATATCTTTTCAGATTCATTATCGCTTTAGGAATCCCCCTTATTCGTATGTTATGTCTTCTAGACCGATTCTCTAGATCTTCATACTTGTCCTCTAGAGCCGCTATGCGTGACGCGTTGTGATGCGTCTCCCTCCTGTCTCTATCCTGTGCTTCCACCAGTTGGTCAACTGTTTCTTCTAGTTGGTGGGTTCTTTGACCTAGGTCCTGGATGTCTTTCCTGATTGCATCCACCGTTTTTAGTCGTGTAAGCTTGAAACAGTTTTTCAATTTGTGCCATCGCACTCTTGGAGCAAGTAAAGTAGTTGAGTTGATCTTAGTAATCAGAGATCTTGTTGGTTTGCAAGTGAAGCCTGAAAGTTGCAGCCCTGAGAAGTAGTGCCAAACTGCCTTGCCAATTATCACACTTGTCATTTGTGTCAGTCTTTACTTCCTGGGTATTACTTATACACTGCCACTTGTAGGTTTAGAGCAGTCAGTAGTACTGGCAGAAGTAGTTTAAATGTAAATGTGGCATATGTAGATATCTCTGAGCCTGCAATGCAGCTGTTTACTCACAGTTTTAGGGTCAGGTTGTAGTTGCTCTTTAATCACCACAGAGTCCCAGATGCAGTGGTAAGAAGGCCTTAGCTTCTTCTCTTGGTCAGCAGCCTAAGATGGCCGCCTTCCGTTTTCGCGGGCTTTTTTTGCGTGTTCTTGCCGCCCTGTTGGCTCCAATTCTGGGTACAGACCCCCCAGCACCCCTCCGGCTGGAACCAGCCGTCACCGGACCCTGTTAGGGGGGCACTGCCAGGCTTGTTGGGTATCTGCAGCTCCCTGGCTGCAAACCGCAGCTCTCTCCGTGTGGAGAATCAAAATGGCCGCCACCTGGTCTCCCTGGGTCAATGCCCGGCCACCAGCTAATAAGGGCCCCCTGGTCAGACCTCACCACACTGCTCAGGAGCTCCGATGCTCCAATCCTCTCCCCAGCAGTCTCCTCAAGTGCCTCACAGCATGGGGGGCGGCTCACTGCAATGGGGACGCTTCTCCCCGTCTGTCTCCGCCGTGGAGCCGCTGTGCCTCACTTCTTGGACCCGAAATTAGGTTCCAGGGGATCCGGGTCGTCCCCTCTGCTTCCCCAGTTACTTTGGGGCAAATTGTGGGACTTTCAGGGCGTTTATAAGCCCAATTGCTAATTTGAATGCTGGAGCTCCAGACAAACACGTCCAGCTCCTTGCAGGTACAAGCTCCGCCCCCCATAATTTTATTTTTTAAACTTAGTCTAAGAGCATAGATAATCATTGGGAAATAAATAAATAAAGCTGGTCTTAAATTAGAAAAAAATGTCATTCCTCTGTTGCAGCGTTGCATTGTGAGAAGGTCATTTACATTGTCTAGCGTCCAATGCTTTCATTTCCTGATGCAAGTAGCCTGCTTCTAGGCAGATGCAATTATCCAACAATGCGCTCTGACCACGTCCTGTCGCTTACATAGTTACATAGGGCCAGATTCAATTGTCCAATTCATACATTTATACACACTTAAAATCGCTCTTAATATTGCTACAACCAAAGCCAAATTTATGAGTTCATGTGCAAGTAGCTAATCGAATATGGCTAATAGTATTTAAGGTTGAAAAAAGACTTTCAGCCCATCAAGTTCAACCTTTTAAGATCTCCTCTGATCAGCAATATGCGGATTAACTATTAATTAATTAGTTGTTATCCATTATAACCCTGAATTCCCTTTTTAATTAGAAATAAATCTGGTCCCTTTTCAAAGTTATCTATCGAATCTGCTGTCACCACCTCCTCTGGTAGAGAATTCCACAGATTAACCACCCTTACTGTGAAGAACCCTTTTCTTTCTTTAAGGTGGAATCTTTTTACTTCTAACCTCAAGGGATGTCCTCTTGTCAGTTGAAAACCTCTTAGCACAAAAAGCTCCCTTGACAAATCTTTATACTGACCCTGGATGTATTTATATAAGGTAATCATATCTCCTCTTAGACGCCTTTTTTCTAGAGAAAATAAGTTTAATTTGGTTAGTCTTTCTTCATAACTTAGCCCCTCCATTCCCCTTACTAGATTTGTTGCCCTCCTCTGTACCTTTTCCAGCTCTAAAATGTCCTTTTTATGAAGTGGTGCCCAAAATTGTACTCCATGTTCCAAATGAGGGTGTACTAGAGATGTGTATAGTGGTAGAATTATATTTGCTTCCCTGGCTTCTATACCCTTCTTAATACATGCTAATATTTTATTTGCCTTTTGCAGCTACTACTTGGCTTTGAGCACTGTTACCTAGGTGGTTGTCCACAAGCACTCCCAAATCCCTTTCAATATCTGATACACCTAGATTTGCTCCATTAAGATTATAAATTACATGGCTATTTTTCCTTCCCAGATGCATAATTTTACATGTATTCATATTAAATCTCATCTGCCATTTTTAGATGCACATTCCTCAATTTTATGTAAATCTCTTTGGAGGGAAAGCACATCATTATCTGATTTAATTACCGTGCACAACTTCATGTCATCAGCGAAAATTGAGACACCACACTCCAATCCTACCTCTAAGTCATTAATAAATATGTTAAAAAGGAGAGGACCTAATACTGAACCCTGAGGAACCCCACTTACCACATTAGTCCAATCGGAGTATGTTCCATTTACAACAACCCTTTGCTTCCTTTCTTTTAGCCAGCTCTCAATCCTTGAGCAGATATTTACTCCGATTCTTGTATCCCTTAGTGGCACTGTATCAAAAGCCTTTGCAAAATCCAAAAAGACTACATCCACTGAGTTGCCTTGATCCAAGTTCCTACTAACCTCCTCATAGAAACTAATAAGATTTGTTTGACATGACCTATCCCTCATAAACCCATGTTGACTCCTACTTAACCCTTCTAAAAGCTTCCCCACTACAGAAGTGAGGCTCACTGGTCTATAATTCCCCGGATTTGCTCTTGCTCCCTTTTAAATATAGGTATCACATCTGCTTTTCTCCAGTCATCTGGTAGAGACCCTGTTTTGAGTGAATCTTGAAAAATTAAATATAATGGTTTGGCTATTACAGAACACAGTTCCCTCAGTACCCTTGGATGTATTCCATCAGGACCCGGGGCTTTATTAACATTTATTTTTACACAGCTGCTCATGTTGGTGGTGGTTACCTATTTCACAAACGGGGTCCTTTTTCTGGAATATAGTGGTCCTTTAAACACAAGCAAATCATATTTACGAAGGGTAGATGCTTGGAGAATCTCTCCGGTTCCATGTTGTCTCTTGGGGCAGAATTGCTTCAATGCAATACCACCAAATACTCTCCATCACACTTTATTGTATATGGGACAAAGAAAAGCAAATGGCTGTTGGCATACAATACAAACCACAAGAAGTACATGCTAAAACATGTGCAAACAAAGTTATTAAACAGGCTTTTAATATAGTCTGTAATAAAAAAAGACCTTCCTGTGTCCTTTCAGAACCAGGACTAGCAAAATTGCATTAAGTGTGATGGGCTATTAAGACTTCTTGAGGAGGCAGCAAGGCATATATACAGTGGGGGGTATTTGATCCCCTGCTAATTCTGAACGTTTCTCCACTGACAAAGAACGGATCAGTCTACAATGTTAAAGGTAGGTGTATTTTAACAGTGAGAGACAGAATAACAAGAAAAACTCATGTCAAAAAAGTTGTACATTGATTTGCAGGTCAAGGAGGGAAATAAGTATTTGACCCCTCCGACTTTGTCAACAGGGGGTTTTGCCCCCAAGTACTATCACAGAGGTCAGACGTTCATTTTTCAATGCCCTGGCTGAGGGAAGGAGGTTCTCACCCAAGATTTGACGGTACATGGCCCCGTCCATCGTCCCTTTTATCTGGTGCAGTTGTCCTGTCCCCTTAGCAGACAAACACCCCAACGCATAATGTTTCCACCTCCATGTTTGACTGTGGGGATGGTGTTCTTGGGGTTATAGGCAGCATTCCTCCTCCTCCAAACATGGCGAATTGAGTTGATGCCAAAGAGCTCAATTTTGGTCTCATCTGACCACGACACTTTCACCCAGTTCTCCTCTGAATAATTCAGATGTTCATTGGCAAACTTCAGACAGGCCTGTACATGTGCTTTCTTGAGCAGGGGGGCCTTGCGGGCGCTGCAGGATTTCAGCCCTTCACGGCGTAGTGTGTTACCAATTGTTTTCTTAGTGACTGTTCCCAGCTGCCTTGAGATCATTAACAAGATTCCCACCGTGTAGTTCTGGGCTGGTTCCTTACCATTCTCATGATCATTGAAACTCCACAAGGTGAGATTTTGCATGGAGCATCAGACCGAGGGAAACGGGCATTTTTTTTGTGTTTCTTCCATTTGCGAATAATCTCACCTACTTTTGTCACCTTCTCACCAAGCTGCCTAGTGCTGGTCTTATAGCCCATTCTTGCCTTGTGTAGGTCTACAATCTTGTCCCTGAAATCCTTGGACAGCTCTTTGGTCTTGGCCATGGCGGAGAGTTTGGAATCTGATTGATTGCTTCTGTGGACAGGTGTCTTTTATACAGGTGAGCTGAGATTAGGAGCACTCCCTTTAAGAGTGTCCTCCTAATCTCAGCTCGTTACCTGTGTAAAAGACACCTGGGAGCCAGAAATATTGCAAATTGATAGGGGATCAAATACTTATTTCCCTCAGTGACCTGCAATTCAATGTATAACTTTTTTGACATGCATTTTTCTTGTTTGTTTTTTTTTGTTTGTGTTTTTTTTTAATTGTTATTATTATGTCTCTCACTGTTAAAATACACGTACCATTAAAATTATATACTGACCATTTCTTTGTCAGTGGACAAACGTTAAAAATCAGGGGCCTTTTTTTGTACATTTATATTTGTTGTTGTTGTTCTATTTTCTTTAAAGCAACTCCAATAATTAGGAGCCCAAAAATATTTTCAGAGCAATATTTTCCAGTTCAATTTTTATACATATTAAGGAGCTAGAAGAAAAATTGTTAGGATTCCCACCATGTATCCAGCCCTCCTCAAAGGAATTCCTAGCATTCTGAATGATTGTGATATGTGAAAGCTAAAGTATTGTCTCTGGAGCATCAGAAGACTGTATTTCAAGGTGATCTATAAAAATAAAACCTACACCGTTTTGAAACCATGACCGAGAATTTTTTTGGTCACAATGTTACGTAAAATCTATAAATATAATTTAGCATTTTTCCCCTCCTTTTATTTTTTTAGGCAGAGGCCTTTGTCACGCTAATCCGGGAACCCCATCCAAATCGATAACCATCACTGAAAGTGGGGTCATTGGGACGCCTTTAAGTTCAACACAAACTTCTAACAAAATCGCTATATCGCCACTGAAATCTCCCAGCAAGGTGAGTCCTCTCTTTATATTTTCAGCGGTTATTTTTTTATGAAAATTTGCTTTTGGTTCATGTTTTTAATGAATATACTATAGAGGCAAAAAAAAAAATTGTGTAAGCTGTAGATCTGTAATAAAATAAATAAAAGACATGCATACAAAATAGAAAAATGCCTTGGCATTCTACCATCCAAGTGCTATTTTATACATAAGTTGCACTTGTGTGTAAGTGGGCGCCTCTAAAAAACTCAAATATATGTATAAAGTTTTGTTGAAATTGCCCTTCATTGCACCCAAAATTCTTTGGATGAAGCAAATGATTTGTAGTGCAGAGAATTTGCATAACACATAGTGAGGTTATGCTATGTTCTATTTTGACGGTCTTGCTCTTTTGATCCAGTCAGACTACAAATCTTATTTACAATATATAGCAACAAAATTACCTGTCCCAGCCTTTTTAGATTTCATAACTTTTTGGAGTCATAAGAGAAATCTTTGAAGTGTAAGGATATGTTCTGGAACTCGTCTATTCGGAGTATGTATTTTTCATGTGTGAATGCCTTCGTCTGTGTGTGATTTCCTTTTAGAAACTAAATTTTGAATCATTCCTGAAAAAGTTTTTGTTATAAATTACAGAAGTGTTTTTCCTCCTGTGACCGGTTCTAATACATTATACATAGTGGCAGGGAGCCTTGAGAATTTTATGTGTGTTTATTAAAATAATTTTCAATGTAAAACTAGCTAAGCAGACACATATATACGTAGCTTACACTCCAGCAAATACCTCCCATTTCTGTGCTGCCAAAGTTTTAACTTCCTAGGCTTAATTAGCTGAATGGATCACTTTAGCGTAGGAAAAACTTTGCATATTTGTGGAAACATTTTCAGAGAAAATCTTAATTTATACAGAATTTGCTGGTGATGGTAGTTGCCATGACAGTAGCACTTTCTCTTTAAGGCATGAGGGGGGGCAGGTACAGAGCAAGCAAGGCCTGTCAGTTTACTTGTGACTCCTGTCATGTCCAGGAGGGCTCACTGGACTTTGGAGGTGGGGGGGGGGGGGTGTTCTGGATTACCGTGGACTGGTGTTGCCTTGTTGGCATGGGGTGGGTATTGTGATCTATGGTATGTTATGATTGGGGCATATATGACTTCTGTATGGAATGCTTAGTAAGAGAATCCCCCTATTATGTTTAATATCAACATTACTGTTTTTAAACGGGGGGTGGGCGGTTACACTAGTCTGGGAGGAAAGTAGATTTGTATATTGCCCACCGGGCCACTTGGCTCCTTAACAAAAGGAACAGAGATGACACTAGTGTGCTACATGACCCAATTTTAAACAGAACATCTTTGCAGACATCTTGGCTTTGCTGCTTTTGATGACTAATCCCCCCCCTGCAGAGTTAGAGAGAGAAGTCTAGGTAACTTCCACACCCCCTCATAGATTCTCTCCACTAGGGGGAAGTTAATAGGACTACCTATCAAGTTCAAAGGGTGGTAAGAAAAAACAAACATTTGATTAACCCTTTTTCGCAGACAGCCTATCTCCAGGACAGGAAGATATGGATCACTAGAAAAGATAACCCCACATGGTTGACAGGCAGGCCACATGGCTGGGAGCAGGAAGCTTGGGGACTGTCTCTAAGGGATGTGACTTGTTGGTGAGGTGTGACTAAAATGTATAAAATTGTTGGATGGATGAAAAGTGTTGTTGTCACTTTAAACAGACATAATCAATGTGCTTGTTTTTATTCTGAGAGGAAAAATTGGAAATATTGCATCAGACACTGCTTGGAATACTACCTCTAACCATTAGGGGTAGTATTTCTGCTGACCCGTTTTCCAGCACTTCATGGGTATTGGTGGAGGTGATATACTATGCTGGGTTCATTGCTGCTAAACATGGAAATTCCAAAAAAAAACATGACTTACTGGGTGAGATTGATCTAGGATCTTTCTGAGCCCAACGGAACCCGTAAGATCATACCAACTCACTTCTACTAAGCATGTGAAGTGGAGGGGGAAGATGGCAGAATCAACCAATGAGTCAACTATTTCCTACTCCCTTCCCCCTCATTTCACATCTGGCTAAATATTAAAATAAAATAGCACTCTGATGCTCCAAGCAAGAAGTGTGAAACACACAAACACCACAGTTGTCCTGCACAAGTAAAGTCTGCAAAAAAAAAAAGATTGTTCTCTAAACATGCATTTTTATGCACATGGCCTAATCAGCTGATGTTTTTCTTCCCAAACTAGTTTTTTATTTTTAATATCATGTAATTTCAATGCACAAAAACAACTTCTGTAATGCATAAAACAAGCCCTTTTTAAATGCATGATATAAAATGTGCGACTACAGTATCTCTCTCTCTAATCAATGTAAGGCATCTTTGGTCTGACCAGCTGCTACCATGCATTTGGGACTATTTATCATGCAACATGTCAGGGCAATTGGAGCAGAAAATAATCTTTCTTTTTTCTTTTTTTTTTAAATGTTTTTTTATTACAATTTAAAACTAAATACAAACGATTAACAATTATGTTGTAGGTATGCATAAATTTAGAAATTACTTTGTTTTATATAATGTTTCATAACATTAACCATGATAAATAAAAAAACAAAAACAATTGGGCGTAGAAGAGGAAAAGTGAAATTCTCTTATATTAATGTACGTTTTCTACACTATATAAAGTTTTTTATGAATTATTAAAACTTCGAATGTTTAGAATATACCTTTTAAAAGAATTACAGAATATCTGTTATTAGTGTATTTTTAATTTCTCTGCATTTGCATTCTGCATCTTTGAATGGACAGGAGACACTCAAGGCCTCCAAGATATGGAAGCATGGCCATAATTGGACAATCATAAAATCAACTTAGGTGGCCATCCTAGCCAAACTGATTTGTTCAACTTCAGAGACACCAGTTTGGATACTAATGTATTGACAAAGTAAGACTAGTTTCAACACCAGTGTATTCAAGTAGACAGTGGAACTTAGAAAAAATGGTTTCAATAGATAAAGACACATTGTTTTAAGACCATGATTGGTGCTACAAAATAACTCTTTAGACACAGTTTTTCCAATATTTATAAAATACAGGTTAGTTTGAGCAATTTAATAATGATAACCTTTTTTTTTTCTTTTTTTTTTTTTTGTGGTAAAGATAACAGTTATCCTGAGGGCAGCATACCTTGTGAACCTGTTGCTCTTTATTTGAGCAATTATTAAATATAGTTTTAACAGGACACATTAGGCACATTATTATTTTTTATGTTAATTGTAGACCGGGAATGGTGGACAGATGAGCTAACTATTTGATTTCACTCTTCAGCTGACAGTGGTATCTGTTGCCTCGCAGCAACCCAACTCTCCTCAGAAAACAGTGGGAGTTCCCATAAGCGTGGCCCTTGGGCAGCAGCTCCTGACAATGCAGACACAATCCTCCCCTGCCAAGGCCATCACCAATAGCACAACTACACAGGTAAAGAACGGTGGTGTCCGTGATCTGGTTTTCATAGACTTTCTAGATTAGCCTTTATGGATTGGTCTCATTTGAACAGCTTTTCAGTGGCTCCGAAGAGCAGTCTGGTTATGTGTTTGGTTGTCTATACCATCTGGGAGATTTGGCCTTTGGAATAACCGTACACTAATGTAATGGTGTTTATACCAAAATTACCCTGACAATCATTAAAGGACCACTGCAGTTAAAGAAAAAAGATGCTTGTCTGTCAAGTGTGTACCAATGTAACAATATTCGCAGCTGTGTAAGCCGGGGCATAAATATTTTTGGGGAGAATCAAATTTTTTCTGAACACTGTGATTGGGTATATGAATCCATTTTGTGAGCTCCTTTGTTATGGATAAATGGAGAAGATTGAAATTTACGTCACACTCCTTTCCCCTCACTAGCCCAGATGCAGACTACCTTTTTTCTTTTTTTTTATTATCATTATTGGGCAGTGGTCATTTAAAAACGAAAAATGAGAACAATTGTTTGATTTATTATAAAATCATTCTTTATTATAAGTAATAAAATCAATCTGAGATTTTTATTCTCCCTATTAAAGGACGTCATTCATACAAGCTTTTTTTTTTTATTTATTTATTTATTTTTTAGACTTTCATTTCTTTTTCTTATATTTTCATAGTAGCCCACATTTTTATGTGTAGTGAATTATTGCCAAACTTATATATTTATTTAAAGACTGGCCTCTATTAACAGGGTGTGTTCCCTTTTTAAGAGCTTTAGTTTTGTTTTCAACCCCTGTGCCTTTTTGTATAGCCCTTACCATTGGATCGTCACAGTATTGCCACAAACTAAATTGTTTGATTTACTATAAAATCATTCTGTATTATAAGTAATAAAATCATTGAATTAAAATACTGTCGGTTAAAAATCTGAAATTTCTATTCTCAGTATTTATTTTCATAGTAGCCCGCATTTTATGCATAGTTAATTATTGCCAAACTTATATTAACTTATTTAAAGACTGGCCTCTATTAACAGGGTGTGTTCCCTTTAAGAGCTTTAGCTTTATTTAATTTTCTGTGCCTTTAACTCTTTGTGTTATGTTCTTTAAAGTGCTAAGTAAGTTAATTGTTCCTTTGTGTTATAGTGACTTATGATTTTTTTAATAAAGTGCTTTTTGTGCCAAATTTAATAAAATGGAGGTGGATTTGATAGAGAACTTTAAAAGGGGACTGGATTTATTTTTAATTAAAAAGGGCATTCAGGGTTATTCCGGATAATTGAAGGGAGTATTGATCCAGGGAGGAATTTGATCGCCAGTATCTGGGGTCAGGAAGGAATTATTTTTATTTTTTTCCTTTGAGACGATTGGCAAAGTTTCAATTGTTTTTTTCCTCTGGATCAATTAACAACTAATCTGCATATTAAAGATCACAGGAGATCTTAAAAGGTTGAACTCAATGGACTGAAAGTCTTTTTTCAACCTTGATTACTATGTAAATGAAAATAAAGTGTTATAGTTTTACTTCTGTTATTTCCAATTTCTCAATTATCTCATGGATACACTGGCATGTATCCACTACTTGTACAATTATACTTGAAGTGCTAATGTGCTTCTTTCCAAAATGTCTAACTCATGGATACATTTCCATGTATTCACTACTTACTCACTTGTGTTAATTTATTACTATTACCTCATGGTTGCACCTCAGTGTATGCACTACTTGCACCTAATTTCCATACTGCATGGATCTATATACAACATGATTTTAACTCTTTGTGTTATGTTCTTTAAAGTGCTAAGCAATTTAGTTGTTTTCATTTGAGTTAAAGTGACTTATGATTTTTATTTGTTATAAAGTGTATATGTGTATGTATGTGTGTGTGTGTGTATATGTATGTGTATATATATATATATATATATATATATATATATATATATATATATATATATATATATATATATATATATATATATATATGTGTATATATATATATATATATATATATATATATATATATATATATATATATATAAAACGAATAATACATTAATAAGCCCATTTGCATGTCTAAAAAGCGGGGACATGCAAATGAGAATACCATGTACCTCACCCTTTTAATCCAAAATAGCAACTTTATACATTGCTCCCTTAAAGCATATGCCCGCTGTATTAAATAGCTTTTAAGCAAAGCATCGGGTTGGATTTTACACAAACCAAGAATCACTCATATACAGGCCTGTTTCAAGCTTTTGGCTATCATCAGTATGAGGTAGATTCTGGTTTGTGCAATAGATTTTGTAGGATTGGGTATTCCACAAGAATCATTTAGTATATGGTGAGCACAAGAATGAGAAAAGCTCTCCACCGTACAAAGTACAGAAAACGAATAATACATTAATAAGCCCATTTGCATGTCTAAAAGGCGGGGACATGCAAATGAGAATACAATGTACCTCACTCTTTTAATCCAAAAATAGCAACTTTATACATTGCTCCCTTAAAGCATATGCCCGCTGTATTAAACAGCTTTTAAGCAAAGCATCGGGTTGGATTTTACACAAACCAAGAATCACTCATATACAGGCCTGTTTCAAGCTTTTGGCTATCATCAGTATGAGGTAGATTCTGGTTTGTGCAATAGATTTTGTAGGATTGGGTATTCCACAAGAATCATTTAGTATATATATATATATAGTGTGATTCCATTTGAATGTCTAAAAATAAGTTGATAAAATTGTGTATTTCCTGCTCAAATTTCTCAGAAATACAGTATATGCACTGCAGTCTGGGAACACTGGGCGGGACATGCAAATGAGGCCACATAATGCACCATCACTCTGTCAATCCAAACCTTTTTAAACATAGCTCCTTTTAAGCATATGCTTACTGTATTTCACAGTTTTAGACATAGCCCACCATATGTGAAACAATTGCTATATATATATATATATATATATATATATATATATATATATATATATATATATATACATACACATACAGTCAGGTCCATAAATATAGGGACATCGACATAATTCTAATCTTTTTGGCTCTATACACCACCACAATGGATTTGAAATGAAACTAACTATATATATATATATATATATATATATATATATATATATATATATATATATATATATATATATATATAAATCATAAGTCACTTTAACTCAAATGAAAACAACTTACTTAGCACTTTAAAGAACATAACACAAAGAGTTAAAGGCACAGAAAATTAAATAAAGCTAAAGCTCTTAAAGGGAACACACCCTGTTAATAGAGGCCAGTCTTTAAATAAGTTAATATAAGTTTGGCAATAATTAACTATGCATAAAATGCGGGCTACTATGAAAATAAATACTGAGAATAGAAATTTCAGATTTTTAACCGACAGTATTTTAATTCAATGATTTTATTACTTATAATACAGAATGATTTTATAGTAAATCAAACAATTTAGTTTGTGGCAATACTGGTATATACTATACAAGCCCTATACTTGTATACTATACAAGCCCAGAGCCACCTGCTATAGACTACAGGTTAACTACCCACAAGGACCGTTGGGTTCTTTGAAATCTCGGCACCAGCGCCCTGATGTCTGGCTTCTGTATTGGTCAGGGTCCTTGCATCAGAAATCGGCACTTCCAGGCTACCAAGAGACTCCAGATCTGCTTCTTAGGGGACTTGATAAGACGTGTCAAACCTACCCCAGCAGGATCATACAGAGTCTCTCAGTACCTCCCTGCAACCATCCAGGAGAACAGGAGAGATGCACAATTTCTATATGTCTCCAGAAGTGAACTGTTTTATTTAGAAAATTCACCAATATTTATAGGGGATAGATACAGAGGAGTGTATTCAGCACAACAATGACAGGGAGTGGCAGACAATCAAGAGAGATAAACTCCACATTTTTGCTGTAGTTTTTTTTTTTTTTTTTTTTAAATACTTAAAATAAAAATTGTATGTTTTTAATAATTACAGTAAAACCCCTGTTATCTGGCACCTACGGGTACTATTGCTGGATAACTGTAGTTGCCGGTTAATCGGGAGTCCCTGTTTTGTTTTTTAAGGGTCTAAACTACACCTAAACCCCTCAAAATGCCTTTAAAAAGGCATTCACACCTAAAACGGGTCATTTAGGGCCTATAAAAACAATTAGCTAGCAAAAGCTAGCATTTTTTATTTTTTTTTTGCAGTCTCGAACTGCTGGATAGTGCCGCCTATGCTGGTTTAGCAGGAGTTTTTTAAATTTGGGGAATTGGTGCCGGTTGCTTGAGAGTCCCGGGTAGTAGGGTGCTGGATAACAGGGATTCTACTGTATATACCTATTATACCCTCTATGAGAAATCAATCCTCCAGAGATAGATGGTTATCGGTTTAGATTTGTCCATTTTCTAACATTTAATGATGCCACCAATAACCACGAATGATCTTAATTATTGGGTTATTTTCAAGTTTTTCAAACTCCATATGGGATCTAACAGTAGCTTCCTGAGAGCAATAGTTTTAACCTCCAATACACATCCTGCCGTCTCTAGCACATATCAGACATGATTAACTTTATCTGGAAAATATACCGTTTTACAAATACAATGGAGGCGTTTATTCAGATAATCCACTGCTGGAGCAGTCTGTGTGCTTTTATGGTGGCTCAGTCTGTGTGCTTTTATGGTGGCTCAATGAGTCCACACACAGGCTGTGATAAAGAGGTCCGATACATCCAAGGTCTCAAACTAGGATGCCATCCAAGAGCATATTGCTACCCCCTTGGAAGGTAGTGGCTCTGGGGTATCCCATCTAGGGAGCAGCTCGGGTGGGGTAAAAAGCACTTCCCCGCCGGTACAATCTCCCTAGGTCAGTTGTCAGATCATCTGGTACTGTGGGCCGCTTGCCCATATCTCTTAACTTTTGGGTCTGTCACGACTGAAGCGATCCCCGTCGGCCCTGCTGGCTACTCTGCAGGGTTTGGGAATGGAGCCTCAACTTGCTCCTTCCTCAGGGTCTCGGGGCCAGTGCCCTCACCTGAACGCCCACACTTATTTGGATCCACCTGATCCATGCTGGGTAAGAGCTTCAGGGTCTCGGGGGACGCCCCCTCTCCTGATAGTCTCATTCCCCGATCTGGCATCACACTTTCCATGACAGTCAGCCTTGGCGCCTGGACATCAGCGGTCTGTGGTTCAGGACTGGTAACAGTCCATGGGTAGTTGGGCAAACTCTCAGGGCTTTGACCCTCCTCTGTCAACAGTTCAGTCTCCAGCTCCTCGCCCTTGGTTAGCGGCTTTAACTTTTCTGGTTGTTCGCCATCTCTCAGTGGCTGGTGCTGCTTAAGACTGCTCCCCGGTCTTGCATTTTCCATGGACTGGACTGTTCTCCCGGCCTCCCTATCCTGACGAATTCCCAGAAGGCCCTCTGATCTTGCCTGTTCTGTAGCGGTCAGATCTCCAGGTACCTTCTGGTTTCCTTCCTCCACCTGATAGGGGTGTTGTCAACAGTCCATTTTCTCGGGTAGTGTATCCTCTGCTAGGTCAGCCGGGGAAGCATAGGGCAACTCCCAGTACATGAGCCAGGTTCCACCTGGGCCCACCTCCTCAAGCAGTTCCTCATACTCCTTTTTTTTTTTTTTTAAATCTATTTCTTTATGGACCAACTGTCTGAGCATTACTTCTTCTTTAGTACCTGGCTCAATTTCCACATCATTTTGGCGCTGCTCAAATAGGATTTCCCATCGCTTTGCGGTTCCCAGGCCACTCTTTGGGTCACCGTGCAGCACATCAGGAAGCCCTGCCATCAGCCCAAGCATGTAGAAGGAGGGCAATTGTGATGCAGGAGTTGGAAGCATTACGTCCACATATTCCATGTTCGAAGTTGAGCTCCAACCACACCAGGTCCTCAAGCCTTTCTGCTAGCTTCTCACCCGGCTGGAGCACAAGAGAAGCCATCCACTGATTTTAGAATAGCTGTCCACCTATTCTCTTCTGTGGCAATCCATTGCCTTTGCCGCTACAGATTACTGCTGATCAGACTCCATTTGTTCCTGATCACCTTCACTCTGTAGGCCTCCATGGTCCATGACACCCTTTATCCAGTGCTGGCCTTTCTTCTTGGATTTTGACCTGGATTTGAAGATTTGACAAAATCGCTGATCAGTTTCTGGCACCAGCACCCTGATGTCAGGATCCTTGCATCAGAAATCGGCACTTCCAAGCTACCAAGAGACTCCAGATCTGCTTCTTCTTAGGGGGCTTGATAAGACTTGTTACAGTCAAACCTACCCCAGCAGGATTCTACAGAGTCTCCCAGTACCTCACTGCAGCCATCCAGGAGAACGAGACACATGATTTCTATGTCTCCAGAAGTGAATGTTTTTTTTTGTATATATAGGGGATAGATACAGAGGGGTGTATACAGCACAACAATGACAGGGAGTGGCAGACAAATACAAGAGATAAACTCCACATGGGATTTAACAGTAGCTTCCTTAGAGCAATAGGCTTAACCTTCAATACACATCCTGCCGTCTCTATCACATATCAGACGTGATTAACTTTTATCTGGCAAACAAACAGATTTACAAATACAATGAAAGTGTTTATTCAGATAATTCACTGTTCGAGCCAAGAAGTCTGTGCATTTATGGTGGCTCAATGGGCCAATACACAGGCTCAGAGAAAAAGGGGTTTGTGACAAATACGGATTAAAAAAAACACAAAAAAGTTGTTCTTTAGCTCTTGACTTTATCAATTCTACAATACACAAAACAACAATGCTATAAATATTGCAACAAATCCAGGGAAAATGTTTTAAATAAACTTCTCACCTCTCAGCACAACCAGATTTTTTCACATTGTCGAACTCAATCATTCAGCTGATATTATCTATAATTTGCTATGCCTGAAACACTCAAATCTATTTTATTTTTTGGTGTTGCTCCTTTAAATGCAGAAAAAACTTTTAAACATTTTTATAAATTTATAAAAGATCCTACAAATACAGGATAAGTAAATTGAACTTTGAAATCTCTCTCTCTTCTTTTTTTGATTTGCAGGGGGTAAAGCCTACGGTCCAGACTATAACTGTAGGAGGTGGTAACACCCCCCAGTTTAAGACGATTATCCCCCTCGCAGCCGCCCAGAACATTCAGCAGATACAGGTGCCTGGGAGCAAGTTTCACTATGTCCGGCTCGTCACGACCTCAACAGCCAGCAGCTGCTCTCCTAACCAGAACCCTAGCACCAGTTCACAGCCTATCCACCAAGGTATGGCGTTCAGAGTATAATGTAGTGTTGCTGGATGTGTCTGCCTCCACACTTACTTTCTGTAAAGTTTCCACAATAAGGAAGCAACAAACTACTTTGAATAGGGTAAAATCTAACTCAAGTTTCCCCACAGAAAAATGGCCTCCATACCCCTCCCACAGTGTGAACATGACCCTATTAAACATTAGTGCAGCAGTTGACAAATTTATTTATGAAAATATATATATATATATGATATTTAGGAGCCAGACAGATTAGAAAGGAGCCAGATATGGTTTTATTTGTATAAATATATATAAAGTAATCAATTTTTAGAAGCCACAAGTATAATATTAGGAGCCATAGTTCCTGGTATTAGGCAATACCTGCATTGGTATTACTGTAAAAATATTTTAAGTGAGATTCGGTGAGAAAATGAACAGAAAATTGCTGCCTTTCCCCATTAAGATGATTTTTTTTCGTTATTGGTTTTCTTTTTTTTTTCTTTTTTTATCATCTCATTAATGATTAAATGCAAATAAAAATAATGTAATTTTCCCTGTTCATTATTATTCACAATTTACTCATGGGATTTTTTTTTCTTTCATCAGTTTTTTTTAAAATAATCATACATAACAAAATTATTCACAACATATTTGTCACAATAGTAAATATTTACATACATACATTCATTTACAGTGGTAGAAAGATGTAAACACGACACTTGACCCATATAAACAAACGTAAAAAATAAGAACCTAAAAATGAAGCAGGAAAAGAAAAACGGTAAAAAAAAAAAAGACACATCAAGTCCTTTTTCTTTCACTCTTATATAATTATCCCAGATTAGCCATTTTACATAGGTTTTTTTTTTTTTTATTGATACCATAATGATATAAGTTTTTTTTTTTTTTTTTTAAATCTCCCTTTTTTGAGACTGTGTTAAGCTGGGAACATATTCATTTTTCCAAAATGTTTCAAGAACTGCTGCTAGCAAGACATGGGATATCATAGAAATTTATATTTTATTTCCACACTGTAAATATAAGTGGAGTATCACATAGTCTAAACTAGGTGGAATTGTTTTCCCAGATAATTTAGATATCTGCTCTCTGCATTGAAGCCAAAAACATTGAGATTTTTCACATTCCTGCCACATGTGAGGGTGCCATGTTCCCTGCAGCACTTCCAACGCACATATTGAGTGGAAACCTGAAATCTATTGATCTCTGATAATCTATTGATCTTTGTACGGTTTAAAAAAATAATTTCATTGTAATATGAACCTAAAGATGATCTATTTACTAATCGAAAAACATTATTCCGCACTTCAGTTGTCCAAGTCTTGCTCAGCTCTCTTTCCCAAAGCTTAATTCTAGGAGATTTATATATATCACTGGAAGATCCAATCAAATTTTGACATTTAGAAAGAAGTGGGATTTATTATCCAAATAAATAAGTTTCTCAAAAGGAGCCATTTCTCTCATTCCACTTGATTTGAAACCCCAAACACTGTAGGTTTTTTTTGTAATGCAGAATACTGCAACCAAGTGATTCCCCTCAGCTGAAATTTTGGAGGCAGCACAGCCCCTCAGCTCATCCAGCCCGCTCACACACCATTTAAAGATAAAGAGGGTTTACAGCTTTCCCCAATAATTTTATTAGACACCAAGACAGAGGCAGTCTTTATTGACTTTAGCGGTCCTCTACCACCACGCTCTCACACTGTGGCTAGGGAGCTGCAACAAGCCCACAACTGGAGCTTTGCACTCCAGAAGCTCACTGCAGCTATGATCTAATGAGGGCAGTGGCCTGAGTACACTGCCGATAGATAGCAAGGACGTGGGCAAAACTGTGAGCGGTGATAAGCGGGGGTACAGCTTGTGAGCCTGAAATAGCCTGAAGGAGTGTAGGGGAGCAGCGTCTCTGCTGCTTGACTTCCCTAATAGCCTTCAGACGCATCAAGCGTCTGACTTCCTCGTTTCCTGTACCTCCCCCCACTTACCCCCCTCATAAGATTTTTTTTTAATCTCACTTGTACAAAAAAAATGGATTTATATTACTTGAATAAAACCTTGTCTCTTAATAATTATGACCCCTAGTTTGGAAACTATAGCACACTAACGGAACATTTTTTTTTATGCATATAAGAGTAGGGTGTAAACATATATGTTTTGTTACATGAAAAAAACATTAACTAGAACCTGTTTTAAACTTCATTGAAACTATCAGGAAGTACACCGAGCATATGTACAGCTGAGGATTTAATTGGTAGATATGTATATTACTACTCATTGGCTGACAAGGGCAAGCTCCCAGATCAGTTAAACTTTAGTCAGTTATTTTTTCTGAGAGCTTTGGAAGAAAGAAAACACTCAGTTGTACACTATCAAATAACCTTTCAGAAGCAAAAAGTGCTTTCAATGTCCTTTTAAGAGCCACAAATCCTTTGTTTTTTTT
The DNA here is from genome assembly GCA_027410445.1 of Discoglossus pictus. Classification (NCBI taxonomy): domain Eukaryota; kingdom Metazoa; phylum Chordata; class Amphibia; order Anura; family Alytidae; genus Discoglossus; species Discoglossus pictus. The sequence goes on from CM050163.1 coordinate 228,753,273, forward strand.
TCTCTCTTGTGATATGTTATTAAAGCAAACAAGTAAATCTATGAGAAAATACTCTCTGAATGTGACATTATAAGCCAACAATCATTGAGCCTCATTCAATTTGAAGGCTGCATCTTGCGGTAAATAGGCTGTATGTCTGTGCGAACCTGCAGCAGGCCCAGTCTGCTACAAATCCGGTGCTATTCAATTGATCAAGCCCGCAAGTTATGTGCCGAAAGCCAAAACTGTAAACCATGCAATTGCATGTAGCATTTCAGAGCATGAACATAAGCAATTAAGCAAGCCTGTAACTACCCATTTAGAAACAGCCAGAAATCATTACGTCAGTAAAACATGAAGGTCCCATATGCGATCACTCGCAAAATCCCAAATAATTAAAAATAATGGCAATACTGTTCTAGTCCTTGTGGGTGACCTGATATGTATTAACTCTTTGATTCCCGATAGCAATATAACCCCGAAATGAAAAGTAAAATTAATTTTTTACTGCCGATTTGCGAGCTTGAGACTGTTGTGCAATTAATTCTAATGTCTTTTATCACTTTCCCCATCATTTACAGTGCAGTATTGATTTTTTTTTTATTCACTTTTACAGTGCACGCATATGTCTTTAACCCCTTTGCAGGTCCTCTCTAGTACTCGTAGGATTTTCCTCTACATTTGCAATTTACCGGTGTGAAAACATCTGCGGGCTTGAGGAATTGTAGCAATAGAATAGTGATTTGCAATTGTAACTCTTGCGGATGTGAAGATCAAAGGCTTAGATGGGGTGTAAGTTACGGTTGTAACAACTGCAAGGATTTAAAGCCTGTAACACATAGCCCATTTGCAGCTCACAAAAAAAACACCAATTGAATAGCAAATTAACTTACGGCCTCCATTAGGGGCTACTGTACCTTACAGTTGCTCAATTGAATGAGGCTCCTTGTCTTACACATTTTCCCTTTTTGTTTTCACTCATCAGAGTTGCCACCCCCACCTCAAAATGTAAATCAGGTCTACCACTAAACAAAATTCATTCTTAAAGCAAATAAATTGCAAAGTTATTAATGATAATATAAACGATAGCAGTGCTATCGGACTTCTTTTGTGTGGCGGGCCAGGCTATTATTGGCCAGCTAACAGATGCGCTGGATTTAAAATAATAATTTTAAAAAATGTATATGTACATTCATAAATCGTTATATGTTAATTAAACCGTATGAAATAACTAAATATTTGGGGATTTATATATGATGTCCCAAATGTTTATACTGTTTCCAAGTGTTTTATTTTAGTAATTTTTAGGTTTGTGAGGCAAGTCTCCCTGGCAGGTAGTGGGCCACCGAAAATATATGGTGAGCCACATCCAGCCTATAGGGTCCAAAGTAGGCAGCACTGGACAATGACATATTTTGGTGCTGGAAAATTACAGTGCTTGTTTAATTTCTATTTGTGTGGCTCAGACTTGTTGCTTGTAATATATAGGGTGGGGCATAAAGATCTCCCAAATTTTGAAGGGGTATAAAAAATGAACGAAGCTATCTAGAAAACAATTGTATATATTTCTGAAAAGAACATTAAAAAAAAAAAAAAACAGTTTTTTTTGTTTTGTTTTAATGGGTTTTAAAAACCATATGAGACAAATGGCTGGCGTCGTTGGCAATACTTTGCTGAAGACGTTCCCGGAATTTCTCCAACACACTCTGGGTCATCTCAGGCGTAATGGTGTCTATTTCCTATCTGGTCCTTTCCTTCAAATCCTCAAGAGATTGAGGACGATGTTTGAAAACCTTTTCCTTTCGGAAAGCAAAAAGTCACATGGGCTTAAATCCAGGGCTGTGGAGTCGGAGTCAAGGAGTTCGAGTCGGAGGAAATTTCGGGTACCTGGAGTCGGCAAAAAAAAACTCAGACTCCTACTAAATTTAGATTGGAATTTTAAAAAAAAGCAAGTTTATTCTTACAGTAGAGAAGTCATTAAGTATAACTTTTTATGAATTGGGATATTTAAAGACCCATGCATGCAGTGCCTCACCTAACCGCTAAACGAACACTTTAAGTGACCGTGAATGGGTATGCTTTTCATGTGCTTCACTTTATGCTACGCAACGCACAATTCGGAGCACCAATACTTATAAATGTATTTTCCCTTGTTGTTTACAACTTATTTTTTAACGCTCAACAAGGTTTTCAATACCTCGTTGGTAGAAATCATTTGGTGTAGACTCGAAAAATGTATCCAACCAAGCTCAGAACAGCTTCTTGGATTCAACTGTAATTGTTTATATTTGTTTTAAAACCTGCATGCCGGCTTGTTTGTATAAGTGAAGACGTGTACATTAATACAGAGGAGTCGGAGTCGGAAGTACACAAAACTGAGGAGTCCGAGTTGGAGTCGGAACATTTATCTACCGACTCCACAGCCCTGCTTAAATCTAGTGACCATGCCGGCCACCCCACCTCTCCACTTAAAAAGATTAAAAACGCCCAGGGAACATTTACCTCAGACCATCGTGCTGTGTAAGCTGTGGCCCCATCCTGTTGAAACCACACGTGTTCTGTATCCACATCGTCCAGTTTGTGGTGCAGAAAGGTCTCCAACATTTCAATGTACCAGTCGGGGGTCATGGTTACTGTTGCACCACCTTTCTCAAAAAAATATGGACACCAAACAATTACGAGAGGAGGGTGGAGCGGTCATTCCTGGAGTTCACAAGGGTTATGTTCAACGACTTCCACACTTAGGGCTCTGCGGTTGGCATAATCTCTTTCACTTAATTTTTGAGCCATCATAATTTTGTATGGATGCAGTTTTAAATCGGCATGCAGAATCCTCCTCAAACTCCTGATATGTCCAGTGCCATGGTATGCTTATGAGCGGAATGCCTTGGTGATTACTGAATGGATGCTCTTACTGCTTCCACATGTTATGGTGTTCTAACAGTCCTAGGTCTGCCAGGTGATTTTCTTTTCAGTGTGGATCCAGTTGCCCGAAGATTAGAAATCCATAGCCAAATCGTTTTCTGATCTGGTACAGATGCATTTTGAATGCTCTCTTCGTCATTATCACAGAACTGTTGTTCTCATAATACGCTTGGACAACAAAGCCCTGATGTTCACCAGTCCAACTCATGATATGTACTGAAAGCAGAGCCTAACCTACCGAATTAGATCTACCCCCACTACAGCCCTCACAGTGCCCTCGAAATATGGGAGATCTTTATGCTCCAGCCTTTATAGTATTGCATTTAATACCAGATTTTGCTTCCAGTTGAATCTCTATGCGAGTTTGAATGGTGCTGCTCCAAACTACGTTTTAGATTGATACAATTCAAGTGTGGTTAAAGCTATCTCTATAAACCCTTGTCTTGAGTAACAACCATTTTCAAAATGTTTTTTTGTTGCTGGATCTACATCCCCCTCTGTTTTCGTGCCCCTTGCAGAGAAACATTTTTCAAGGGAAATAGCTTGAGATAAATTTGTTACAAATCTCTAAGTCAGCCTATAACTGATATACAGTGTAAACAAGTGTTATTCTACTAAACCATTTTGTGTCTTGATTTGTAGCTAAAACCGGGATGGTCAGTGCAACAACTGTACGGATGTCTGTTCCCATTGTCCCAGCACAGGGTGTCAAACAGGTAAGAGCTTAAATCATATTATTTTCAGCTTGGTTGAATGTATACAGTTGTGTGTATTATATTTATATGTTCATGACTTTCTCACACTTTTATGGGTAAATAAAAAGTCTGTTTTGTGGAAGAACATGTTTGTATTTTGATTGGTTTTTTTCGTGTGTGTTTTTTTAAAGTGGTAGAATTCTACTCTACTTCACAGAAAGGGTGTAAGGGTGGAAAAGCCTTTTAGCGCAAACACAATTAAGGAATTTTAAGCATGCCTTGCATACGCTATCCCAAGCTTTATTTAAGTCATGATTTTAGGTAGACCGAATGACCAGACTAGATGGGCCTCAGATCTGTTTTTGTCCTTTTCTTTGCATTAAGACAAAGCATGATTTCACAAAGTTTGCCCAAATTTGTGTGACATGAAAATAACCTTCTGAATTTTGTATAAATTAGAAAAATAAGTAAAATTGCAAAAGTGTTTCTGAAACTATTGAGCTTATTGAAATACGAAGTAATAAAGTTAATGTTTGTTTGTTTGTTTTTGTTGTTGTTTTTTTAACTTCTGTCTATACACTTCTTCTTATACATTTATTTTCCTCCTTTTATAGGTGATTCCCAAGCCATTAGGTACAGCTTCACAGATTGTCACAACCAGTCAACCCCAGCAGAGGCTTCTTATGCCAGCAACACCTCTTGCACAGATACAGCCCAACCTCACCAACTTGCCCCCTGGCACTGTGCTCACCCCTGCGCCCGGTGCGGGCAATGTGGGCTATGCTGTTCTGCCTGCTCAGTACGTTACCCAGGTTGGTAAATAAATATGGATTATTTTGCAGATAGTCAGGAAGTAGATAGTGGAGTACCTACTTTTAGATTTTTAGCTGTGTGTTAAAGTGCATTATTTGTTTTTATTACACTTTTATAATGTATAGCATAAGTAAATTTCACATGTAACCCAATTCTTAAAACACAACCAAATACAGTGGGAAAAGCAAAAGCACTTTTTGATAAATTATCTGTTTAGCCGAATAGATCCTTTTGTGACCCATTTATATGATATAGAGCAGTGCAAGGTATAGAAAATAATATTAGTTGTAAAGAAAACTATGGGCTCTATCCAAATCCCTGTTTTGTAAGTTACTGCGCAAATAGTACCGCAGACTCTGACCCACCCGTAGAGGCAGAAAAACGCCTCCAATCTAACGCTGAAAACACCTTAACCCTTTAAAGGAATCGAATATAAGGCTTGATTCCTTATACCGACACAATTAAGGGGTTAATAGTGCACATAACCACACACAAATCCCACCTCACCTCCCCGAAGCCCTAACCCCTTTGATCGTGGGGATTCCCAGGATTTCTCCATTTACAGTCCTTTTAAGGACCTCAGTGGCATTGTATATCTGTTAGGATCCACCGAGGTCATCCTTACGGGACCCCTGCAGATAGGGGGCTAATTTTAGGAGCTTCATGGTTTATATCTTCGTTTATATATGCAGGACCTCCATGGCTAGGTAGTGAGTAGGGCTTGTGTGTATGTGCCATAGGGAACCTCTGTGGTAGGGGCTGACGTTTATATGCATGTGTAGGTGCCATGTTGTTCTCAATAACAACATATACTTAGTGGGGGATCTGGTGTGAGCGGGGAAGTGAAGTTTTGGTAGTGTTGGACCATTGCAGTAAAAGGACATAGAAAGATCTTAAATACAGTTGAAAATGTCTTCTATAAAAAAATCTCAGTTGGTTTTGAGATTAGACATTGAGTTTAAATGTTGTTATATTTAAGCATTACTTTACAGGATCATTGACCTGGCATTTGGTTCATTAATTAACACACACTGTGAAAGAGATTTATTAGGAAGAGCTTGCCTGTTTGGATGAGTCTGTATAATCTCTTCCTCTTTTTTGCTTTGAGCAAATTAAAAAGCGCTCAACCCGACATTTTAATACAGAGTTTTAAAGCTCAAATGTTAAAATATGTTTGTTAGTGAATTTTTATGTTTTTCATTCATAGTTTTTATTGTTTTTAAGTAATTAAAAATTGATGAATTTAGTTTGACACTTTTTAAAACAACTTTCTGCTAATTAATGACCTTGGATATACGACCAGTAGGAAGGATCTTGAGAAGTAATTTCTGTATAAAATTATCACTCAGGGACCATTTTCTAACACCATTTTAGTTTTTTAGTTTTTTTTTTAATAACTAATTATTATTATTATCGTTTATTTGTAATGCGTCAACATATTCCGTAGCGCTATACATAAGTTAAGTTACAGGCAATGACAAGTTAAAGATTGACACATTGCAAAGAGTGGGTGGCCCTGTCTTTGAGCTTGGAATCCAGTGTCCATAGCGCTTTCCCTAAAGCACCGCGCAGGGTTGAAACTTGCAGACTTACAATCTAAACTAATTACAGATATCCTTATTTAATTGAAAAATGATCATTAGGACCTTTGTTGTTTAAGTGAGGTCCCTGAACAAACTTCCCATACAGTCATTTTACATAGAAGGTTTTGTTCTCCTGAAATCTGTACTTGACTTTATCTCCATCTACCATATCCCCAGCTGCAGCAGCCACCATCATATGTATCCATTGCAAGCAACCCAAGTTTATCAAGCACCTCAAGCTCGCAGAACCAGCCAAGAGTACCACTCAATGGGTAAGTGTATCTCCTTATCACCTATACCAGTCTTACAGGAAAGGTAGGTTATGATAAACTGATCTTATCAGTTTGAGGCAACTCCAGGCCCAAAACCAGGAAAAATATTAAAATGCATAGTACATCTGCATTTTTATGTGTTTGTAAAAACAATTATAATAATATTTGGAACACCATTTTTTTTTCCCTGTTGATACTAAATACTTTTTCTTTCTTTTCTTGTATTTCAGCATAATTTCCTCAGAATCAACAAGCCGTCCAAGGAAACCATGTAATTGCACAAAGTCTTTGTGTTTAAAGCTGTAAGTATATTTTTCTTACATGTTTGTTCATTGCTTCTATGTCTCTAATACTTATAGAGATGTGCTAATAAGTCTTTATCTGTGTGTACATACGTCTGAAACCATATTGGTCCTGTAGGAAAACAAGTTTTTTAGTTCCTGATAAAAAAAACAGATTTAGTTGCCCAGTATGCCAGCTATTTATAATTCACTTGTATAACTTCAAATTGCTGGTTTTAAAAGCGGTCTACTTTGTGGGGTTTTTTTTACAAACCACAAATGCAACAATTTTACTGGGTACATTAAATTAACCCCTCATTATGGGCAAAACTCAAACACATGTTTGTGTTTAACAAAGTAACAAAAATAGCAGCTTTGTAAGCAATGAACATAAAGGTATTTAATTTATACAGATTTTTTTTTTATATTCAGATATGGAGGGGGGTTGTGGTCACACTGGAGAGTTAGTACAACATTCAGCGTTTGACACCCCACCCTCCCCTTCCGGGATGCTTAGAAATGGTCGAACTACAAAATCCACAAAAAATACAATTTTGTATAAAAGATGCTTTATGTTGTTAGTTTGGTACTTATTTCGCAAACGTGTGAAGTCTTTCCTTGGCTATAGTAGTTATTCAAACAAACTTAAATATGAGAATGGCAAAGGTTTGATTGAATATATAAGGAATTCAACATGGAAAATTGCATGACAAGTAAAACTGATAATCAGAATCACTTTCTTCCCAGTGTTATTAAAGTAGCTCAGTCTAAAACCGTGTGATGTCAGTGGTTCGGTTTAATTGGCCATAATGTTTGGTTATGCACATACTACAACAGAGCAGTCATAAAAATGGATTCATTTGGGACACAAAGTGACAATTTAAAAAAGATTCTGTATTCTAAAACTTTTAAGAATGCATTTGTAAGATCATGTTTTATACATTACGGGAGTTCGTTTTTTTTATATATATAAAAAACTGGTAGTCTACAGTCAAACTTTTTAATACCAACCTCCCACTTTTGATGGTAACAGTTAATTATCGCCCACCGGTGCCGCAGTGACTCAATTTACTCTCTCTCATTTCTGGTTACATAAATCATATGACGCTCGCGATGTGTCGCCCTATACTTACTAGATAGTGATCCGGTCCTGACTGCTGTCCCTAGGCTCTCTCACCAGCTCTCCAACCAGCCAACCGTGGGCTGCGGGTCTCCAGACTGTGAAGTCACTCGTCCGCAACGCCATCTAGAGATTACCCCGCCACACACCATAAAAGCTTGAATTGCCCACTAGTGGGTGGTAGGAACAGGTTGACTACCACTGGTCTACAGTGTAGAAGCTTGCCTTTTTTATAGTAAGACAGGGTAATGGTTATTTAACCTTCCTCTTATTACATGAAATGGCATGGAGCCTTAGCAATCTACTGAATGTCCACAAGGCTGTGATTCATTGCCATTAGTTCGCATGTACAGCCAGCTAAGCAAACAACCATGAGAAGTTTTGTGGGAGGGGAAAAAAATGCTTCCTCCCAGCTTTTGTTTCATTTCACAAGTCAGGCTAAGGCAGGTTAGACATTTTACTTATAAATGTTACTATTGTTTTTCATTCATTCGATATATACAGAACTCCAGCTACAGTCACTTATCAGACTTAATGATTTATAAGTATTTCTTCATCACTACTGGTATCAATATAATCATGCAATCATCTTGCAGTTCTTCACATAACCATTTATTAGCATAGTTGCAGATCCTTTTAAATTGCTATATTGGATGTATTTGTGTTTTTACCACTTGGGGATGTTTTATTTTAAAATGAATCAAATACTTACTATAAGCAAGCCCTGTTGATGCAGTGGCCATACATATTTTCCCAAATATGAATGATAACAAGACCAAGACTAGCCTTGCTAATGTGTTTACTCCCTTTTTCAAATTTAAGATATTGCGACTGTTTTGCCAATGGAGAGTTCTGTAACAACTGCAACTGTACAAACTGCTACAACAACCTGGAGCATGAGAATGAAAGACAAAAAGCCATTAAGGTGAGAGGATTGTTATTGGATTCTCTGTTGCTTCCTGTATGGATTCATATTGTATCAGACTTACAATTTAACATCTGTATATATAACACATCATGGGCTATAGTTTTCTCTTGTTCTGTGTTCCCGTCTGCCTTCTCACATTGTAGGTCCAGGAGCAGTGATTGGGCTTGTCCACTCGTATGCTCTGTAATGCTCTCTTTAAGTACTAAAGGGCCACTTTAGTGTTCATACAACAGCATCTCGTTTATCAATAGTATTTGAGGAAAAATAATAAATGTAACTTTTGTAAAACTTATATTTTGAAATTCTCTTTTTCACAATCTAGCTGCTTCTCTCTTCTAATTCGGTATGCTGGCATGGGAGAGGACCTGCTTAGAAGCCAATTGTCTAATAAAAATTAAACCCTATTGTTACATCCACACAAATTAGCCATTTAAGTAGTTACCTTCTAGCATAACGATGCTATCATTAACTGGTAAACAAAAAAAGCCCATGCTATTGGCAGAGTATTTCATTTAAAGTGCACTGTCCATTCCAAAACAATTAGTGACGTGATCATTACAAAGTCCTATATGTTTGTAAGACTTGATGTTTCTGATCAATCCTAAGTCTTACAATAGTACTGATTGTCTTCACACATGCAAGTATTTCTGTGCAGCTGCCGATTTTAAGCAATGACAAGATGTTCTATATCCAGTCTAAAGCCCTTGCAGAACCCATGTCTTGTATTGTATTATTATTTTATAAATGCATCCAGTGTTTGCTCACGTCTGTTGTTTCCATCTTCCCACAGGCATGTCTTGATAGAAATCCAGAAGCATTCAAGCCAAAAATAGGGAAAGGGAAGGAAGGGGAGTCTGATAGACGACACAGCAAAGGCTGCAACTGCAAACGATCAGGATGCCTTAAAAACTATTGTGAATGCTATGAGGTAAGGTGATGGGTTCTGTTATTTACATGAACGCGTAAACAGATGTTGACACTGGAAAGGCAAACTCAACTGTAAAGCCACAGTGTTTTTGAAAACCTATTGAAATTGTTTCACTCCCTTCTGGAGAAACCAGGTGCCATCAGAAAAGGACTTCAAAACTATAACCACCAGGTCCTGACACAAAAAGTGTGTAGTAGTAGAGATTGAGTCACTCCCCTGTATCTCTGTTGGGAGACTTGATCTACTCCTCAAGCACCCAGCGTAACACTATTCCATAGACTATGATGGAATTTGTAGTGAATTGGCAGTCACAGACACTTGCAGTGCAAGTGTACAAGGTGAATGATACTGTAAGAGCACTACATTTTAAATAGTTTTCAAATGCACATCAATCCATTCTAGCCTGTGAATGACATAATCACATATATAGTTGTGGATCTAGTGAATGTTGGTGACATTTACAATGTTGGTCACGCACTTGCGGCCCTTGCAAAGCGAGGGACCAAGTTGCACTGTGGCCCTCGCAAAGCGAGGGATACAGTTGGGATGCAGTGAGCGCCTGTGGCGCTCATTGTGGAGACGTTTACAATGTTGGTCACTTGCGGCCCTCTCAAAGCGAGGGATGCAGTTGGGATGCAATGAGGGCCTGTGGCACTCCACAATGAGCGACTAAGGCGCATTGCGAGAGCCGCGCGAGAGGCTGCAATGAGCGCCAGAGGCCCGCAGGACTTTAAAACAGGATAGACATTAGCACAGAAGGCGCTCATGTTGATTGCCGCGATAGCCGACGAAAAACTGAGCACTTTGCCGATTATTGCAAGGCATGCAGTTTACTAATTTAACGTCCGAAATAGGTTCAAGTGCGTAACTCGACCCCAAAAAAGAGTGAAATAATAATAATAAAAAAAAATAACATACTCACACACAGCACAGTGGGAGAGCCAGGAAGCCTGGGAGCGAGGTTTCAAGCAAATTTGAGCCATATTTGGTGTTTTTTGTCGGCTAAGCAAGTAAAAAAAAATGGCAGCCAAAAAAAGGTAAAAATTCTGAATCAGGATGAAAATGAGGCTGACCAACGCCAGGCAAGCAGGACTTGGAAAATACACAACGGCGAAGCCAGTAACACACACGAACAACGCCAGGCATGCAGGACTTTGAAATTAAAACCATGGCAGTCAGCGTGCGCCATGCAAACATTCAGCAGACACACACAGGGAAGGTACAGGGGGGTGATGGTGGAAAGTGACACATGGCATTCCCAAGCACAAAAGTTGCAGGTTAACAAGGCCCGCAATGAGCAGCGTGAGGAGAAGTTCGCAATGAGCTCCGAAGGCGTTCATCGCTGTGCTTGCGATGAGCGTCGAAGGTGATCATTGCAAAGCAGAAAAGTTGTGGGTTGAAAAGCCCTGCAATGAGCAGCAAAGCCACTCATTGCGGGGCTCCCGTAAAGTAGAAGGAGGGAGAGGCTTGCAATGAGCGCCAAAGGCGCTCCTCGCAGGCTTGTCATGAGGGCCGAAGGTGATCATTGCAAAGCACAAAAGTGGTGGGTGTACGAGCCCTGCAATGAGGCGCTCATCGCGAGGCCTGTACAGTAGACAGAGGGAGAGAATCGCAATAAGTGCTGAAGGCTTTCAGCGTGGGGTTTGCCAAGAGCGCCGAAGGTACAGCATTCCCAGCCTTAAAATTTTATTCCTGTCATTTTTGACAGGCAATTTCCTAGTATAGTATAAAAAATGGTGGGATTTGAACTTGCATACTTTGCATACCTGAGGAATTACTTTAAGCAGTTAGTGTAGCCTCATTATTTACTTCCCATTCGGGGTAAATTCAAGCACTCTACCCCTAACTACAAGTGCTTATAATGTAATCATTTCAGCAGCAATTTAAACCAAGTGATTTTCAACCATCTATCTGATGATGCAGAACACCATGAGTGACGTCCGTTCCCCTTGAAATCAATCCTACATGAATGTCTTCTGCTATGATATACTGGAACCAAGCTTGCTGTTACTAGATTTGTGAAGTATACAAACATCCATTCCACAAGACTTTTGTGGGGCAAATCACGATTTTATGAACTGAAGAAACGTTTTAGAATTTATCACAAAGTACAAACTTTTATTTTACAGCAACGAAAATGCAAGTTTATATGTGTGTGTGTACCCCTAAATCTTCTCTGAATTTTTCATGGAACACTGACCAGTGGCTTGTTACAGCCCAGATTCTGACAGAAAGTAGTCTGGAACTATTATCTCAACCTGGTCTGGCCAAGATTAGCTCAAGAGTTGTTGTTGTTTTTTTACCTTGATGTTCCCGGTTTTTAACTCTGCTCACTCTCTTTTCCAGGCTAAAATCATGTGTTCCTCGATATGTAAGTGCATAGGATGCAAAAACTTTGAGGAGAGCCCCGAGAGGAAGACACTGATGCACTTAGCAGATGCAGCCGAAGTAAGGGTTCAGCAGCAAACTGCGGCCAAAACAAAGCTGTCCTCACAGATATCCGACCTCCTCACAAGACCAGCTCCATCGCTGAGCAGCGGAGGTGGAAAGTGAGTTAAAATAGCTTCCATAATTCTCTTAAACTTATTAGTAAATCCATGCTTGTGGTATAGTATCTTCTATAGCTTTACTTTAGAGGGACACAGGCAAAATATATTTTAAAGATAGATTGCTCATTTCCAACGGCATAAATGCACACATGTATATTAATAAGTGGTTGCTAATATAATGTTTTTACATTTTCAACTGGAAGTGGAATTAATTTAATGTGTGAACCATGAAGCTATTACTTCTGTATGATTCATCTGGCTTTGGTTGTATTGTACTAGATCTTAAAGGGCTACAGTATTTTAGATTCTGGAGTGTATAACAGACAATAGCAGATGTTAGCCATGAAAATAAAGCCGTTTTAGAGAAAATACGATTTATTTGAAAACCTACTACTTGTGAGTGCAAAGTTCCCATCTTGTCTGATTTTACCAATTCCTGATTGCTTGGAATGTTCTTCTCTACGTAACAGTGGAGGGAGGAATGGGATAATCTGTTATGGTATTTAACACTTTTATGCATTTTTCTCATCATCTTTGGTTTATTCTGAACTGCACAAAAGGCTGACTCTGGATTGGTGGCCTATTTCAACATTATTGTATAAGCTGGTATATCTATACCTTTTTTTTTTAATTAATTGTCCATTTTCACCTTTTTTAGGCTCCCCTTCACGTTCATCACAAAGGAAGTCGCAGAGATCACATGCGAATGCCTTCTGGAAGAGGCGGAGCAAGCAGAGAAAGAGGCAAAATCCAGGGCAGCCACTGAGCGCATGATTCTGGAGGAGTTTGGCCATTGTCTAATGAGGGTGATTGACTCTGCAGGGAAAGCAAAGAACGACCCTTGTTCTATGAGTTGCTAAAACCACCAGCATGAAAGAGAACTTCTATTTGATGGGTGGGGGAGGAGGGAGAAAGAAAACTGCACAGAGAATCACTGCCAGGGATTACTTGAGGACTCCCGCTTATTCTCTCCACCTTGAGGTGTCACAGAAATGCACAATGGTGCTGGTTTTAAAGTGACTTTCTACATTGTACATTGCGGTAAAATGAGATTTTATGGTAAAGAATTATTCTTTTAAAACCTGCAGTTATCTCACACTCATCTCTCCCTCCCTTAATCCTGTACAGATGACGACACCTTTAATGGTGAATTCTTTATTTTCGTTGTCATTTGTGTGTGTTTCTTCTTGCTTACTTTGAGGATTGGATGTGCTTGACTGTTTTTTCTTTTCTTTTTTTCTTTTTTTTTTATACACTGCTTGTGTTAAGGTAGAGAAAAACTTCCCTGTCATTATGAAAAGCAGCTCTGTTCACTTTTAAAAGGCTAACGTAGTCCCTTAACATGAACTAGACGTTTTAACATTGATCATTGATACAATTTCTATTCTCTAAATTAGAAAAGCAAAAGTCAATATTAAACTTACTTTCAACACCAACTGCTGCTTGTCTCCACCTCTTAGAAGGTCCACACTGACTGAGAAGGCTTCTAAAATCAGACACAATTGTATGTCTAAAAAGGAGCAAGTGCTCTTCATTAGCTGAGGCTTAGTGTGTTAAATTGGTTCATTTTGGCAAGGATACAAGCTTGTGTCTGACCATTTAATACTGCTTCTCAGAAAGAACGACCCTACTCCTTTATGACATCATAAGAGCTGGAGACAAGCAGCTCATCTGTAGCTTCAGACGTTGAGGTCTCAAAGTAAGTTTTTAATATTGAGCATTGTTTTTCTAAATCATTGAATAGAAATTTGATTAAAGATCAATGCACACAAACATCTATCTCCTGCTGATAGGGCATTACTTTTGGTTCTTTCATGAACCATGTAAATCCTATATTTACATCTCCTCTTTTGAAGAACTCCACTTGATAATGGGCAATACATTTTTAAAAAGTAAATATAAGCCCTCCTTTTGGCTCCAATTTTACAATCCTTTTTAATGGGGGCATCCATTTCTTTGTTTGAGAACTAGATTATGTTGTGTCTGCATTCATCTCTCTATTTTCCTATGGGCAATATATAGTTCTGATATTTGTTTTAGCAATAATGAAAATAGTATGAAAAAGTCTGAACTGGGAAAAAAGAAATATTACAAACCTGATCAGTGAAGCTATTAATACAGGATTCCCACAAGCACAAATGTAATAGTAATATCCATTACTTTGTGGAAGCCCTTTCCGTAGAAATTAACAGAAATGTTATAATTTGCCTACAATCCTTCCAAGGTGACAAATTGCCTGCAAATGGAGGGCCCCCCAAGAAACATATCTGTATATATTGGTTAATGAAATAAATTCTTCATTTTTATAGTTTCTAAAAACATTTCACTTTTTTCCAAATCTAGTTCTTCAAAAGAGCATTATTTGAATATGGCATACAGAGTTCCTTTTAATCATATGACCTAAAGAGAATGATTTATCGGAGTAATAAACACAACCTTTTTTTACAAGTTCAAAAGAATAGAACAGAAGAGTTTGATGAATGTGAAAAGCAAATGTAGCATTTGAATAATTACAGATTTTAAATGATGTCTTTGGGGAGAAGAGGTGGATTTTATGAATCACCAGTACAATTAAAACTAGGTCATTTAATTAGGGTGTGTTATGTGTTTATATATACTGTACATTCATAAGATGTGACTTTTTTTTAATTACCTCCGGGGGGGAAAAAGCCAGGAATATCCATAAAATCTGACCTTTAATCTCCACATCTCAAACTGCTTCCTTTTTGACATGACATCCTCTCATACAAATTTCATAAATAATTAATGGGGTGGGAAAACATTATGTCTCTCTCTTTTTTTAGCATTAAACTATTTATTTTATTGACTATTTATTTTTATTTTTTTAAACAACCTAAATCAACATCCTGGTGGAGATTTTAAAAATTTAATTCAATACCAATTCTTCCCAGTTCGCAATTAAAACTACTTTCTGCTCACT
Source organism: Discoglossus pictus (assembly GCA_027410445.1). Taxonomy (NCBI): domain Eukaryota; kingdom Metazoa; phylum Chordata; class Amphibia; order Anura; family Alytidae; genus Discoglossus; species Discoglossus pictus. The sequence goes on from CM050163.1 coordinate 228,768,287, forward strand.
AGGCCTAGATCATTGTATTTGTCACTTGATAAATGCATCCACGACAAAGTGATCTCCATTGATGTCTTTGCAGAATTTCCTTTGGGTAAACATATTGATAGATACAGCAGTGTTGCAAGTATGTTCTTCCTTGCTGATATTAGAAACTGAAGAAGAGGACCAATGTAATGCCCTAACTACATGAGTGCGATGTTTTCATTAATAATATATTCAATCATTACAAAAAGCATTATTCAATATTAAACCTACTATCAAAGTTCAGACTCGGTTGGTGCTGATATCCACACATCATACCTTTAATGAGGGGAGGTGGCTTTGCTAGAGCAGGCAGCTACTAAATTTTCAGACAGTGTGTACCACCAATACAATGATCTCCATTGGCTAGAGATTTGTTGAGGCAGCCTATCAATGATTGTTCACTTATTAATATTGGTTGATCTTAAAACACTTTTGACTTGTCTCTCAGCCAGAGACTAAACACTCCTTTTAATTACCTAATCTGGGAGGAGACAAACACTAAGCTGGGGGCTGATATTCTATTTGAAAATCATTTTAATATTGAATAATGTTATACAATATTAAATAGGAATTTTTATTGATGAACAATGCATTATTAAAATAACTAGCTCCTCTTGGTAGGGGATTACAGTGGTTATTAAATGTACCTTGAAAGTGTCCACCTATATTACTATTTATATTTTATGTATTTATCCATTGATGTGCATGCACAAACAGTACGTTTTTTTTTTTTTTTTTTTCTGGATTAGGTTGATAAAATGCATTTTTTATTTTCTATGCCATTTTGTCTTTTTTGCAAAGCATTTCTTAAATATTAAATACATTGGTACCCTTTAATGGAACACTTAAGTCACAAATTGTCACTCCCGTTTACAATAGCCGTTTTTAAACATTTCAAAACTGTGTGTGCTGCAAAAGTTTAAAAAAAATGTTTAATTCACGTACAAACTGCTTTTTTTAACAAATGTCAGGGTTCCCTTCTGAAAAAAAACATGTTTTGTATGTATCATGTAAAATAACTAGAGTGAATAACTCTTCCCTCCCATGAGTTAACCAACTCAACTAGTGTTAGGCTTTAACACACACTTTAAGGACTACTTTAGTGGTCTTTTTAAGGGTTCTCTAAAGAATAGTTAGGTAAGGTTTGATGAGAAAAAAACTTTATTAAACTTTCTGTGCATTTTTGGGGGTTTGTTTTTAAATCATTCCCCAGGCCATATAAGCTCCTTATCTCTCTAACCTCTGAATGATGTATTGTCTCTGGAGTGGGAGCCACCCAGGGGGAAACATTACATTGAAAAAACTTTTAATACCACTCTGTACAACAGCAGGCAGTAGTGTAACATGAGCTGCTAGCAATGTGCACAAATACACTTTCTAGTTCTCTGCCACTATCATGCTGCAAGTACATTGCATGTTTGGAGCATTTCCCTCAGGGCAGCTTCCACTCCAGAGACATTCAGGGCATGGAGAGATAAGGAGCTCATACCACCTAGGCTCATGATAAAAAAAATAGTCATTTTATATTAAACTTTGACTATGCATTTAAAGTTTTTCTTTCTTGTAATGTCCTGTTATGTTTACTTTTTTGTACATTCTTTTAAAAAGTAAGGGCACATTAAATTATTTTTCCAACAATCTAGATTGTATCCAAATTTATTAGAAAAAAATTAAATACAGAAAAGAACACCCCAGATATGTAAACAATAAATATAGGAAGAACTATTTTACCATTTCAGTAATGGTTGTGATGATGATTTTTGTTTGTAACCATTTATAGATTTATTTTTATTTTTGAGTGTTAACATTTTCCTACCTAACTTTGTAATGGCTCTGTGGAATTGTTTTTGCAGTAATAGATCATAGCAGAGCAAAGAAAAGACTTGATAGTGGGAAGCAGACGGCTGCAAGAATCACCACATAAATTTGAACGTTGGATAAATCCGCCAAATAATATTTTGTTCTTTAACTGCACTCCTTTTTAAAGATTTATCCATTTTAATAATTAGCCTGCAAGTTTAAATTCCTTTATTGAGATTATGGTTTTACTTTTTCCTCTATTATAACCATTTTTACACAAATTACACCTATAATTTAATCTATAAACACCAGCTTGTAACAGTAGTCACAGTTTTACCTGTTTCACTTTTCAGGTTCTCAAATATTCTATTTTACGTTTTAGTTCTAAAATCTATTTAAAAAAAAAAAAGAAAAACTGTATGTTAAAATCGGAGATCAGGTGTTTCTTTTATGATCAGAAAGGCCTGATGCATCTAGATCAGTGGTCGTCAACGTTTTAATACCTACCGCCCACTTTTGATGGTTACAGTTCCTTGCCACCCACCAGTGCAGCAGTAACTCAATTTACCATCTTCTCATTTCTGGTTACATAAATCATATGACCCTCGCTATGTATCACCCTGTACTTACTAGATAGTGATTCGGTCCTGACTGCTCTCACTAGGCCCTCTCACCAGCTCTACGACAAGCCAAGCATGGTGCTGGTATCTCCGACATGTGATGTCACTCGTCAGCGACGCCACCTAGCGATTACCCCGCTGCCCACCAGGAAAGCTTGAATCGCCCACTAGTGGGCGGTAGGGACCAGGTTGACTACCACTGATCTCGATTAGTGGCCAGTGTGCTTCAGCAACTTCAACATTTTAATGTATTGCTTTAAATAACCATTTTCTTATTGGTCCACACGTTTAATAACTGAGATATGGTAAAGCATGCATTTTATGCTAGCTTTTTACAGCTTATATGTACATTTCTGACCTTGTCTGAATTTTTACAAAGCTGAAGCAGGAATTATAAAGAGGGGATGTATTGTGCATTTTAATTGGTTTGCCCATAAGGTATAATACATGTTTGTGGCTTTCAGAACCACTTGGTGAAATCTACTTCGCAGTAGAGTTAAGGTCATAATGTGTGCAGAGTTGTATTCACAAGTGAGTGTTTGGGTTCATTAGAAGTATCCTAATAGCCTTGCTAGGCCCGAGGAAGTGTGAATGTACATAACTAGTAAAAGTGACATCTGAATGAAAAAATAACTTGTCTTTATTTTAATCATTGCATCAATCCTGTCCTTTAATTCTTTGTCATGTCATTCTATATGGGTAATTTTGTCAGCAAATAATAATATACAATTTTTGAAAGGCTGATGACAAAAGTTCATATTTTTATTTCAATACTAGACATTTATCTAAACAGTTAGATGTATTTTAAGGTTTCTAAACCAAAACTTTTACTTGTGAGCTAATTTACATTTCTAATAGAAAATATGAGTGCTGCAAGATGCATACCTGTGTGAGGTATTCACATGAGATACTATATGGTCGGCCATTTTGAATTTCAGCACAAGTTGTTATAGACTTTCCTCATAAATTGTTGATAAAGCTGTCTTGTATTAATGTTATGTTCTCTTTTGTGGTCCTTAATTTGGCTTTGTAATTATCTGTGCACTGACATTACTGGCACAAAAGTTTGAAAATACTCTTCATTATCAGATATACTTTGGAATAATTGTCCTTAATTTGAACAAAAACTTAGAAAAAAGGGAATAATGCTGTAAACAAAATTTTAAAAGATATTCACCCTTCCCATTTCTTCTTCCAGTGCGATAACTTTACTTGTACATAGTGTTGTCTTTAGTGACTGTCTAGTTTTGTTCAGTAAACAATGTATAAATGTAAATTAGTCTGAGTAGATAAAATACTTCGCCATATTACTATTTTTTTTTCTTCTATTTCAATTTTTTTGGTGTGTTTGTAGAAGAGAAGCTATTGGTGTTGTACATAGTCCGTGCTTTGCCCTTTTATTGCATCTTTTTGTGATGTGTATTTATACATTGTGCAGGAAAATGTGAATTTTGACCTAACGTTGTAGATTATGTATGATGACATTTAGAAAAAAAATCTTGTAAAAAAAATAAATAATTAAGGCATAATCAAAAGCTATCCCAAGGGAAAAAAGTAATATATAAGGTTGAGATCGGTCAAGCTGTAAAAACCCTTCATATCACAAGAAGAGCCCTCTATCATGGGGGTGGGTGTTTGTAGCATACTAGGCCTTGCAGCTTGGTGGATCCCAGCATTAAAGTATTAAGCTTGCTGTTCTTTAATATAAACCACTTTTTCCTAGCCTGTTGTATCAAACTGCTGAGCAAAATATATTGCTGTGTGTTCAGCTCATTATTTTTGAAGAAACTTGGGTGACAATATGTCCTTTTTTTTTTTTTTTCTAGTTCTGTGTACATCTGAAAGTAGAATAATAGACAAATTTATATTTACTAGGACTATTCAGAGATAATACTTTCTATATTGTACAAAGTCAGATAAATCGCAAAGAAAAAAATAAACATTTATACTATTCTGTAGTACTGTCTGCGTCTATTTTTTTATTCATTATTTTTTAATTCATTGTGTGAACCTGATGCCATGTTTTAAGCATAGAATTGAGGTCTTTCATGTGACAAATGGGTGGGAAGGTTTAGGGCTGATGTCGTAATGTGTAGAGGGTCGTAGAAGCCATTTCACTTATTTTAAAGAACACATTTAAATGGTCACTTAAGAAAAGGAAAAAAAAACATGTTTGGGCCATCACATATATAGTTGTGAGCTTTGCGGGTTGTTGTCCCCAGTTGCAGGCAAGGAGCGCTCATCCCTACAACCCGTGGGTCTACAGATCAACAGAAATCTCAATTATACAATTCACAATGAGACCTGTAGCAGTTTGAAAAAATTGCATGGAAAAATTACAGCCCGTAACACTTTTACAAAGAAAAACGGGACTTAGAAAAACAAATAAAAAATACGAGCCGCGGGACGTAGGAAAAAAAAAACGAGGTCCAAAAAATACAAAGTTAACGACCGCACATCCAAAAACATCCAAAACACAAAGAAAATTAAATAAAAACATTAAAACAAACATCGCACAGGGGTACAGCCAGGACATCTGGGAGCAAGGTTGCACACAAATTTAATCTGAATTTGCAGAGTTTCGGCTCTTGAAAATCGCCTAAGCAACAAACAAAAAAGGCGGCCGACGAAAACGAGGCTACACAACCCATAGCCACGCAAAACACCGCCAGGCAGATACGATTACCCAGGAACGTACGAGGTACAAAATACACTATTCGGAAGGATGGAAAATGCTTGAGAGCCGCGTAACACATAGGCAATCGCAGCCATTTTACAACACGAACTTGCAACTAATACCATTACCATTCTAATATGCCGCTTTACACACCTAAACAAACGGTTGGCCCTTGCGCAAGCAGCCTATGTACACTGCACACTTGACACATTGCTGACACTTTCTCTTCAGGTCAGCAACAGTCCAAATGTACATTGTATGCTGCAGGAAAAACAACAGCGATTGTTAGCTTTTCAGGATATTGATTGCTAGATATATTAATTAGAAATAGGTAACGTATATTACTTTTATTATTTAATTATTTAAAAAAATATATATATAAAAAATACAAATAGCAAAGGAGAGCCTTGCAATGAGCGCCAAAGCCGCTCATTGTGAGCCACGCAATGAGCACCAAAGGCGCTCAGTGCGAGGCTCACAATGAGCGCACAGGGTGCTCAGAGGAGCAAAAGTACACAAGGGGAGAGGCTCACAATGAGCGCACAGAGTGCTCAGAAGAGCAAAAGTACACCTGGAACGAGCATTACCTGCCTTACAATTTTATGACCGTAATTTTTTGACTGGCAATTCGCTAGTTTGTTATAATCATGATGTCTTGCTTATAACTGTGATCGGTCTATCAGGTTTTACTTAACCTCATTAATTTTTCGTGCTGATCTTTAAATTGTGATGTTTATTGTGTGATAAATAATGGAGGGTTCTGTGTCTTTTTAATAGTTTTTTGTGCTTTTTAAATATGAGATTCAACCGTAGAAAAAGGTTCTGTCACAATCATTTTACATTTCTTGGAGATTTCCAAACGAATTGAGATCTATAGTGCATAAATGCTACTTGTCCATTTTTGTTCTTCACGCTTCCTCCCCTTTCTTGTTTCCCTTCTATTCATAATACCCTACTTCACACCCTATCTTTTCATCTTTTTCTACTTTTCTCCACTCTTTGATGATTTCCTTTTATTACCTTACTTGGGTCTTTGCTCAGTTGTCACAGGTCCATATGGTGGTTTCTTGCTTACTGGGCTGTGTCAACATGAGGCAGATGTTCCTCTTTCTCCATCCTTACACCATATGCTTCAGCAATGATGATGATTCCATATTGAATGTGGTCAAAAGCTCATTGGCGAGGCATATGGAACACAGACAACATAATGATAGTGTTTAGTGGGCTAGAACATGCTTATGTTAGCTGGCTCTCTGGAGATGGCATTGCACTATTGAAGTTGTGTTGCACTGGCCCGTGGTGCAGACAACCAGATGCACCAGTGATATATCTGCCGGTTAGGATTTATTTTATTGTTAGTGGGGTCATACATCAACGCCATGGTGCTTTTGAATATCTGTGACAAGATATCACAATTTTATACATTTCCATTCCTGGTCCTTTTTTCAAGCAATATGGCCTTCATTTGAGGCTTTAGCCTACAGTGTGTAACTTGTATATTCATGTTGGAATATTGTTTTATAGCTTTTTGCTTAATGAACTGGAAGAATTTCCTATGATCATTACAGGGTTCCCCACATTTTTTTTTTAGTTAATTTGAGAAATTGCACCAAAAATGAGCTGATCAGGATATACTATAAAGACACAATAGTTTCTTTCTCATTTAGACTACATTGTCATACTTTATGGCTATTCAAGTCTAAAACATTAGGAGGCAACAAGCCAGACAGATTTTAAATAAGCAATCTATTAAAGTAAGAATACAGGGAAAGAAGAGTTGCAAAGAAGATCAAAACCGTAATCCAGTTAGTGATTTCAGCACACATGCTCTCTTCCCATTCTTGCAATATTTACAAGAGTGGATTAAAATGAGTGCAAGAAGCTCATCTAACCCTGCTTGCATCACATTATAAAAGTATTTAATAATTCACTTTTTTATTATGTAGACCGTTTACTTGCTACCTAGAAGAATATGCAAGTAAGTTGAAAAGTATACCTTTCACTATATTTAAATGGACATATAAAGAATTGTTGTTGTTTGTTTTTTTGTTTTTTTTGCATCAGATTGTATTTGATGTCACACAGTGTTTTCTTTTTTTCAAACAAAGGTCTCTGAGCATAACAACTTATTTAGATGTTTAGTGGCTTTTGGGGGCTTGTCCTCTTTCAGCCAATGAGATCTAAAGAAAAATAGGAAAGATATCTTTAAATGGGGCACACGATCAACCCAATCTCATTAGAAGATGCTCATATAAAATGTAACCTTTACTAAAATAGTGATACTTAAAAACGTGTAATTTAGACACTATACATACAATTTCCAAAGTCTTTATCTTACTGGATTCACAACTGCTAATTAAGTATATTGGTACAAAAAGGGATATTGGATCATGGCAGTTAAACAAGTGGCGAGTGTTTTTAAATAAAATCAGGTGCTAATATATAAGAAATAATTCATCGCAATATAGGGGGGGTCTTGCAATGAGCGACAAAGGCGCTCATCGCTAGGCCCAGGGGAACAGGCGAGGACTGCAATGGGCGCAGGGGGAGAGGCAGGGAGCCCGTAAGTGAATTTGCTATTCAATTGGCGTCTTTTTGCGGCTTCCAAGTTACGAGCTTGAAAAAAAAAATGGTGACTGTTAAACCAAGCAATTCTTAATAAAATAAAGTACATAAAAGTAAATAAATACATAAATCTGTTCTATTTCCAGTGAAATCCAGAAACCTTTCATGTCCCTTTAAGATAATGCTTATTAATATAAAAGAAACATCATTTTAGCTGTAACTCGCACTCTAGCCAAATCATTTTGTTCTTTTTTCCAGTTATTCGTTTAGCAATTATTAGAATGGGAAGCCATATACAGAAGTATATTATTTTCAGTAAAACATTAATTGTATAATATATTTTACCTCGCTAAGATAATTAGTAAGATTATCATGTCTGTAGGTCTAGTATAATAGAGCTAATTAAAGATTTGTAGTTTGTTTAGTATAAACTAGGTAAATCCTTTGTAATTCTAATGCCCAGCTTAGTAATGTAATCTCCTATTTGTTTCTGAAGTAAAGCACTAGACTTAGAGACACAGGAGTACATTTTTTGTTTGTTTGGAAAGACAAATACAGAATTATCTTTTAATCCCATTGCCAATTGCTGCTGGACTCATTTTATTTAGTGTGTGAGGGCACTGCACCAATTGAGTCATAGAAAAAAAAAAAATATGCTAAATACTAAACTTTGACCCAAGTAGTTTGCCTTTGACCCCAGATAGTTTAATCAAACAATAGTCAGACAAAATAACATATTGCAGGAAAAACAGGTCACAGAGTTTATTGGTAAACACAATGACATAAAAAGTACAAGATCAAAAAAAGCAAAATCTGTTGTCAAACCGGACGTGGCCCATTTTTCTGTACACCATTGACCACCACAGAAGGCACCAAAGCAATGCCCACCAATGTGTACATATACAGATAAAGATCAAGATTAGAAAGTCTCCTGGTCTTCCATTGAATGAAGACATAAAGCTAACAATACCCTTACATCTTCCTTCATAGGAGCCATCACCCTAATAAAGTGATGCAGGAAGTGAATACCTACTGTCACCAATGCCACCAGCCTGCAGAAAATCTTTCGACAAGCAAGTTAAGCTTGCCTAACATTTATTGCAGCCCTTGCAATGAAACGCTCCAAACAGCTAATTCTCTGGCAAACAACACTGCATCTTTACAATCTAGTGCTAGTGGCCATTTTGTCATCCGCTAAAGGGACCCTAAATTCTCAAGCCAAGTGCCAATTCGCAAGCCATGATATGCCAATAAACCTTCTGACCCGCTGGGCCCACAAACAAGAGGTCATCCAAATAGTGACCAACGGAAGCATATCCTGACTTGTGCCAAACCACCCATTCAAGGAATTTGCAGAATGTTTCGAAATATGAGCACAATATGGAATACCCCATTGGTAGACAGAGATACACATAGAATTTGCCCTCAAAACAACATCCCAAGTGGTAATGACTCAGGGTGAACTGGTAAGAGGAGCAAGGCAGATTCCACATTTGCCTTGCCCCCACATCAAGCTAGGGATAAGTCTAAAGCAAGTGGATCACTACACTTAATACTGTGATGCCCCACGGTTTCAATGAGAGGGTAAAATTTTACTGTGTTCACATAAACTTGTCTTTTTTTTTATTGGAATAGTATTAGACATTTGAAGGACATCTAGTACTCATTGCCATATATCAATTGACATATCTTAATTAATTACCACGTCTTAACTGTTTATACTTTTATACACTAACTCTACATTAAATAGATCCTATCGAAACATAGTTATTCCTTATTATAATATCATATCACTCTCATTCACCTAGTTATAACAGTTTTTTAATTTTGTTTATAATAATATGCAGCTCTGTCTCTTACTTCACTTATTTCTATTTATCCTCAAAGTATTAGTAAGGCGATTGTCACATGGTTCCTTACACTTTCTTCTTCATTATAACCTCTTGCCTTTTTCTCAAACTCTTCTACTCCGTTTATCCACATCATGTCTCCAACAATATAACCATTTCACCTTCCGTACTCTTCTCTCCTCAGTTCCCATGAGCTCCTCTCATTCCTAATGTCAATATACCTCCATCTTATACAGCTCAAAACAGAAATGCTTCTGCTAGTTCCACTCCCATCTGTTGAGGCGTATTTACTTTGTTGACAGCTTGGACCACGGGCCTCACACAGATCTCTGGGAGCAGTACTGGAAATGACACACACACAAGAATCTCAGTACTAGGTCCTTTATTTGCAGTATAACAAAACTTTTATACTTAAGATAAGAAGGCATAACAAAAAGGAAGTTGCAGGTTCAGCAGAAACACCTCGTTAGTCTAGGTTAAAACGTAAGATGTTCTTGGAACATAGATAGCAAGAAACAGGTGGTAATATTCTATATGTCAGCTAATTTTCCAGTTCCTAAACACAAAGAAAGTTCTTATTAACCCTTCACCATCTTTTGTCACTCTCACGCCTTCTGCTGGCTGCCGGAGATATTTCCTGTAATCAAGGCCCCTCATTTCCACCTGCTGTCTGATGAGCAAAGACCCCAGAGCATCCCTTATGATTTAATACCCATTACCTGTTACAAACTATCGACCTTGCCCTTCTCCTGTGCCTCCTGGAATACATTTTTAATAAACTTACTTTAATTTGTGACATATTTATTGGCTCTCACTGAAACCTAGCTCACTCCATCTGACTCTGACTTCTAGACCTGGGAACAAGCAAGGTGGAGGTATGAGCACCTTTGACCTTATTTTTTTACCAATCTCTGGAAAACCTCCAACCTTGTCATCACCTCACTCCATCTATCTTACCACACCTCCTATGCACTGGCCTTTTTCACTCCCTGTCCCCAAAGACCCACAGAAGGCTGCATGACTCAACCAATAACACTTTTCCACTGTGCTACAATGCCTCCTTAGTCCTATTACCACCATCACCAGTCCTGAGACTGCCACCTCACAATACAACATGACTCTATCCTGCATTGCTAAACGACTATGGAGGAAATCTGACACACTTCTGCCGACTTCCTCCTTTACAGGTTTATTTTTCACCCCTACTCCTCAATCTTGCTAAACAGTGTTACTTCTCCTCATTAATATCAAATTAACCCTCCAACCACAAATTTTCATTCCCCACATTCAACACTTCTCTACCCCTTCCTGGCTCACAGCTGAAGACTTTGCCACACACTTTAAAAATAATATTGAAAACAGCCAAATTGAACTCTCCTCTCAGCATTGCCCTAACTCACCCTCCTCTAAACAAACCAACAATACCAAGCCTTTACCTTCTCCAATCCCACATCCATCATTGACTCCTTTGACCCTGTAATTGAGAATGAGGTCACTAGTCTACTATCACCGTCTCGCCTTACAACTTCTCCACACGACCCTTCACAACTTATCTTTTCCCTCTTCACCATACTTATCCCTGCCCTCACACATGAATCCATCTGATAAAATAGGTACTTTACTGGAGAATAGATATATACAAATTTTGTTTTCAATCACTGGTTTGTTCAGATGCGTTTCAACAACAATTCTTACGGCTTTCTCAATGATCAAAACCACCTACATAAAAAAAAAAAATATATATATATATATATATATATATATATATATAAACTGAACTATATGTGTTGATAATTATCCGGTACATAGATAGCAAATTCTATTAAAATGATAAATAAATTGTTCTACAAGACCAATAAATTAAAACAAGATGAACAATATATAAAATATGGACAATAATGGCCGTAAAGAAAAAAATGAAAACTTAAAGTTTTACACACACACACATATAATATATATATATTATTTTATGGGCACATTTGCATGTCCCAGCTCAGCTTCCCAGAATGCAGTGTAATAAATGTTTTTCTCAGAATTAAACTTGTTTTAGACATTCAAATGTGAACACAGAGGTACTATTTATTTACTGTGTTACTGTATGGTGGAGGGCTTCTATCGCTCTTTTGCCCCTCATATTATAAATGATTGTTGTGGTGAACTACCTTCTAATAAAGTCCACAACACAGGCTGAGATCCCGCTCCATGCTGATGATAGCCAGTAAGCTTGAAACAGCTGTACATGGATTGGATACTCAGCTTGTGTTTAATCCAACCTCGGCTTTGCATTAAAGCTGTGTAATACAGCATGCATAAGCTTAAAGGAAGCCATCACACACACAAAAATAATTTAACTATATAATATAACTCAACATGTCAAAGACTGAGCTCCTAATCTTCTCACCCTCTACCACAGCTTCCACTCCTCATATACAGTGGATATAAAAAGTCTACACACCCCTGTTAAAATGTCAGGTTTTTGTGCTGTAAAAAAATGAGACAAAGATAAATAATTTCAGAACTTTTTCCACCTTTAATGGGACCTATAAACTGTACAACTCAATTGAAAAACAAACTGAAATCTTTTAGGTAGAGGGAAGAAAAAATATAAAATAAAATAATATGGTTGCATAAGTATGCACACCCTTAAACTAATACTTTGTTGAAGCACCTTATGATTTTATTACAGCACTCAGTCTTTTTGGGTATGAGTCTATCAGCATGGCACATTTTGACTTGGCAAGATTTGCCCACTCTTCTTTGCAGAAACACTCCAAATCTGTCAGATTGCGAGGGCATCTCCTGTGCACAACCCTCTTCAGATCACCCCACAGATTTTCAATCGGATTCAGGTCGACTCTGGCTGGGTCATTCCAAAACTTTAATTTTCTACTGGTGAAGCCATTCCTTTGTTGATTTGGATGTATGCTTTGGGTCGTTGTCATGCTGAAAGATGAAGTTCCTCTTTATGTTCAGCTTTCTAGCAGAATCCTGAAGGTTTTGTGCTAATATTGACTTGTATTTGGAACTGTTCATAATTCCCTCTGTCTTAACTAAGGCCCCAGTTCCAGCTTAAGAGAAATAGCCCCATAGCATGATGCTGCCACCACCATGCTTCACTGTGGGTATGGTGTTCTTTTGGTGACGTGCAGTGTTGTTTTTGCGCCAAACATATCTTTTGGAATTATGGCCAAAAAGTTCAACCTTGGTATCCTCAGACTATAACACCTTTTCCCACATGCTTTTGGGAGACTTCAGATGTGTTTTTGCAAAATGTAGCCTGTCTTGGATGTTTTTCTTTGTAAGAAAAGGCTTTCGTCTTGCCACTCTACCCCATAGCCCAGACTTATTAAGAATACAGGAGATTGTTGTCACATGTTCCACACAGCCAGTACTTGCCAGATATTCCTGCAGCTCCTTTAATGTTGCTGTAGGCCTCTTGGTAGCCTACCAGACCAGTTTTCTTCTCGTCTTTTCATCAATTTTGGAGGGAGCTCCAGTTCTTGGTAATGTCGCTGTTGTGCCATATTTTCTCCACTTGATGATGACTGTCTTCACTGTGTTCCATGGTATATCTAATGCCTTGGAAATTCTTTTGTACCCTTCTCCTGACTGATACCTTTTAACAATGAGATCCCTCTGATGCTTTGGAAGCTCTCTGTGGACCATGGCTTTTGCTGTGGTATGCGACTAAGAACATTTTCGGAAAGACCTACTAGAGCAGCTGAAATTTATTTGGGGTTAATCAGAGGCACTTTAAATGATGGCAGGTGTATGCTGACTCCTATTTAACACAATTTGGAATGTGATTGCTTAATTTTGAACACAGCTACATCCCCAGTTATAAGAGGGTGTGCAGACTTATGCAACCACATTAATTTTCTTTTTTTTTTCCTTCCCTCCACCTAAAAGATTTCAGTTTGTTTTTCAATTGAGTTGTACAGTTTATAGGTCACATTAAAGGTGGAAAAAGTTCTGAAATGATTTATCTTTGTCTAATTTTTTTACAGCACAGAAACCTGACATTTTAACAGAAGTGTGTAGACTTTTTATATCCAATGTATCTCTCACTGTTGACAATGTTATCATTAAGCCTACCTCCCAGGCCCATTGTTTTGGAGTTCTTTTGGACCCTGTCCTCTCTTTCATTCCTCACATACAATCACTCACAAAATCTTGTCTCTCTCGTCTAAAAAAAAAAAAAGCTGAACTAAGTCACTATTTTACACAATCTTACACACGACACAACTAAAATTCTAATCCACTCTTAATCATATCTCGCCTCGACTACTGCAACTCTCTGCTAGCTGGTCTCCTCATCACCCATCTCCTCTCCAATCAACTTACATTTTTCCTCACACTCCTTAGGAACCACAGAAGGTACCTTATTTGTAAATGTTTATTAGAATGATACATAATGAGGTTGGAGTAATACCTTATTCTATTTATATTATAACTTGTGTTTAGTTTTTTTTCATATTATGTACAGTGAAGGAGGACCATTAAAAAAAGAAATTGCAAAAGTGAAATGGCCTCAATAATGTTTTATCTTTTGTAACTTTTAAAGGGGAACGCTAATGCCCTAGCAAGAGATTTAAAGAGGGGACACCTGGAAATGAGGCAAAGGCGGATTATAAAAAGGACCAGCCAAATTTTAAGTTTGGTGGAACCTCAGACAAGTTCCCTGCAAATAAAGAGATACTAAATCTTACATCAAACCTCTTCAGAAGCAATCTAGCTGTCTCTCCTTACCAAACACATTAGCATAAAATTTGAACCACGCCCACCTTGTGTGAAGCTGAACCGTGGTCCTGACCTTTCGAACCGGACTCGAGAAGCTTGGAAATATCTTGCTGCTGTCTGAAGCATTTAATGAAGGAATGATGTCCACAACCGGAGCAGGCATATTTAAATCTACAATTAGGCGCCCACTTGCACTGACCATCATTGAGTGCATAGCATACCTTTATACCCATTCCCATGGAGGCACAGGGTGATCTAGCACTTTACACATGATGGTTATGATATTTAACCAGCAAATGACAGCCTTATCAACCCAGAACATAGATGGTCTGTAGTCTATGCACTGCCATACTTTCGCCAGGCACCTAAAAGTGGGATAAACCGCCATAATCTCTTCCTCATAAACAGAGTAGAGGAGAAAACTTTTTGGTAATGACACACTCCAAAATGGAATAGGCTTGTAGCCAAGTATAGAATGTTCTTGGGATAACCTCGTATCCTATTTCCACCTCACCCCATAATCCAAGGACTGTCACTCTCCTCATCTCTGCATCGCAGAATATCGAGACAAAGGAATCAAAGATAAGATTGCTACAAATTCCTGACTCCAGATATGCTCTTTAACCCCATTAGTCAAATGGGCTCTCAGAATATCTAATGTGCATAGCACAGTCGACTTCATGGATTCTTACGATACTCAAACAACCCTTTACATCCACACAGATCTTTGTAACAGACACAAGCACACAATAAATATGTAAATTCAGTATAAGAGCCCTTAATGGTCTGACAAAGTGATCATTTAATTGGGCTCTCAAGTCCTCTCAGTACCTTTAAAGTGAAGTTAAATGCTATGTTATTTGATCTAATTTTTTTTATTTTTATTTATGTCTGTTTACTTTTAAGGTTTTGCATCAAAAAACAGCATCATCAATTCAAACTAAAATGTGAAATTTCTGGGGCTCAGAATGAATTTTTTCAATTTACATTGATTCATATGGGATATGCTACCTTGTAACTCAACCTTTAAATAAATAATTGTGTCCTTCTTAAAAACATCCTTAAATTACTAGTTACTAGCACCAATAGCAATATACAAGACACAGTGGACTTTATCAGTCATTCTGACTAAAGGTCAACATACCATCACATATATAGTTGTGAGCGTACGGGTCGTTGCTCACGCTTGCGGGCTCGCGTAGCGAGGTCACTGGGCAAGGGCCTCAGT
Source organism: Discoglossus pictus (assembly GCA_027410445.1). NCBI lineage: Eukaryota > Metazoa > Chordata > Amphibia > Anura > Alytidae > Discoglossus > Discoglossus pictus. The sequence goes on from CM050163.1 coordinate 228,783,785, forward strand.
TGCTGGCATGGAGCGCCGAAGGCGCTCCATGCCAGCAACTGAGGCCCCTCGCGAAGCGAGGGCCTCAGTTGCTGGCGAGGTCACTGGGCAAGGGCCTCAGTTGCTGGCATGGAGCGCCGAAGGCGCTCCATGCCAGCAACTGAGGCCCCTCGCGAAGCGAGGGCCTCAGTTGCTGGCGAGGTCACTGGGCAAGGGCCTCAGTTGCTGGCGAGGTCATTGGGCAAGGGCCTCAAACCCTCGCAAACTTCACGTCGCTACTCAAAAAACACGACACACAAATTACGACACTCGCTAAATTTTACGAGGAACGCAAACAACGTACGAAACACGTTACCACACATTACGACCTCGCAAACATCGGACGCAACACCCCGACATACAAACATTTAAAACACAATACATACACACAGCACATACATAAAAACCTTACCTACACCAAGAGGGAGCACCCAGGACCTCAAAAATGCAACTTACACCTCGATTTTACTCGAAATAAAAGACTTTTTAAGACTAAAAAAAAATCTAAGCAACAGAAAAAATGGCTGCCGAACAAAACGAAAACGAGGCTACAGCACTCTAAACTCGCAAAACACCACAACAAACTCGCAAAACACCACAAGAAACTCGCAAAACGCCACAAACCACCTACGGATATTCATACCACACAGTGCACACATTCAGCATGCTTACACAGCAGCTCCACACCACTAATGCTGCAGCAACATCAACACAGATTGCCAGCTCTTCATCACAATGCTTCAAAATAGGTACACTATATTCATTTACTAATTTAGCTACCTTACAATTTCATTGCCGTCATTTTTTGACGGGCAATTTGCTAGTATATATTATAAGACTTACAGCATCCATTTAAACCTGTTTGTTGTATGCTGAATGTCTATCAGTAAAAATAGTAATCCCACTGGATCGAACTGAAAAACAAATAATCCCGACAACATTCGGTTGAGAGGAATTCCAAAACTGCTTGTGGACATTCTTCCCTACCTGAAGAAATTGATAAGTTCTATCTTTCCCAAGGTTCCAGAACATTCTTTGGCGATAGAAACAGCTCACTTGGCATTGGGTACACTGGCGAGCCCTCATCAATCCAAAGACATTATCATAACATTTTTTCACCAAAGTACCAGGGACTTGCTTTTAAACTCTAGGAACATGGAGACTTTCACTAGTCCTGACAGATCCCACCTTCAAAGTTTGACAGACAAAGTGCAGAATGCGGAGGACCACTCTATCCACTTTGACAAAACATAATATGAAGTATCAACAGGGCTTCTCTTTCAGCCTGATTTTCCAACTTGAGTCTCTGTCTCATGCACTCCACAATCTGGAGGATTGACAGATCTTGCAGTAGAACTTTGTGATCATAATAAATCAGATGCTTCTCCAAGGCCTGTTATGCAACTGTATGAAGGACTATGATAAAAAGCGCCAGAAAAGAGCATTGAATCCCAGAGGTGGTGGGTTATCTCTTCCTGAGCCCATGGTAGCTAATGTGGAGTGCCCATTGGGGTCGTAGCTGATGATTGAAATGGTCAAGGCAGAGCTTGACTGTTTTTATCCAATCATATGGAAAAGGCTATGAGGTGGACATAACATAAATCTTTTTCTAATGCAAATTAACCTGATTCTCGATTGGATAGGAGGATAATAGCAAGGATTTCACAATTAAAAGATTTTTCAATTAAAAACTGACCTAGGGTTCATAAGTAATAGCCCAAACAAAATTCAGCAGATATTGCAGAAGTATTATTAGAATATATATATGCCTCTCTAGAGCAGATCAATGACCATCCAATGCGGGCTTTTCTAAAAGTCTTGTGATCTCCCCTTTGTCTGAAAATTTGTTAAATGCACTTAATTCTGGGGTAAAGGAGGTATGAGATATGATCCAGGGTCTAAAGGCTGGCAAATCACCAGGTCCAGATGACCTAACTTAAACTACAAAAACTTTATTATTTTAGGATACACAGAACTGGGTTCATGAGAGTAGCTAAAACATGACCAATTGCAAAATGCATCATTTGCATGGAGGTTTAAACCTGTGACTAAAGTAGTTGTACTTTAATGTATACCTTTTCACAAGTGTTTCGGGATGGACCTTTGATTTTTTTTTGCTTATACAGTTTGCCTTTATGTAGACATGGACACATTCTGCAATTTGTTAGACATCCATCTACCTCTATGATAATATCCCAATACCTGAACTTCTGTGTTAATTGATCAGCCTGCTTGATATGTTTACTGAAATCAAATTTTGTAACAATCTTGTGATTAAAGATTTTAAATACAACCAGACAACTTATTTAATGCATTTTATTACAATTGGCAACATTCAAACAACTTACATAGTTACACAGTAATTGAGGTTTCAAAAAAAAAAAAAAAAAGACTAAAGTTCAACCTTTTAAGATCTCCTTTGATCTGCAATTAACAGATTTGTTTAATAACTTATATTGATCTTTGAACAAAGAAACATCTTGGCATTTCAAGTAGCTGTTGTAGTCAAAAATGATATCCCATCATGCAGTCCTCTCTGGATCTAATGGAGGAAGGGGAGAAAAGTCAGTCTATTGCAAATAGCACATGCACGTGTGAGATTTTTTTAGCATCTACTCAGGAATGGGAGGATTGACGTATTCTCCCCCCCCCCCCCCCAATCACTTTCACTCAAAATAATTTGTTAGATTGTAAACAGATAAAAACCGACACAGCACAGTATTGTAGGATATTTTTTGTCTTAAACAGTTTGTGCATTGTGTATAGTTTCAGACATTACCTATAATTTCATGATGTCCATCTAAACCAAATAGAGAAACCTGAAACACAATAAATATTAAAATTAAAAACCAGCAAACCAAAAACACCAAACACAGAAAAAAAGGCTATTTAGTTCATGTCCTCATCCACAAAAAAATCTGATATCACAGAATATCATAATGTGAACAGCAGTAAGAGTTTTAATCATGGGACAATGAAACAATGACGTCTGTTACAGTTTCCATAAAATCATTTTACATAATGCAGACAGTTTAAAATAAGAAACTTTGGTGACCAGTACATGCTCTAGTTTTTGGTATAAATTATTCTTTAGAACAGGGGTTGACACATACCTCAAACTTAGAAGACAGTCTGGGGATCGGTTATATAGGAATATATGTATAATTAAAAAGTTAGTAATTCAAAAGTAAAAATTTTAAGAGCTGTGGCTGACTGTCAAGCCCTGTTGTATCCTTTTGGGATAAAACACTATACTTCCATTTGTTGTAGAATGAATGTAGCAAATCCCTTTGAAGAGCAATGAGTCCAAGACTAAAGATATATTTACCTTTTTACATGGTACAGTATTTCAGGAAATCAAGACCACCATCCACACCAACAGTGGTACTGAACAACTGGTTTTCATCTGAAGACGAGAGGGAAGGAGAAAATGAGTTTGAAGATCAAAACAAAAAACCTGTAGCCATTGTATGATAACTGGCTTCCTAAAATACCTAGGAAGGTCACAGAATTGCTAGATATGTTTAGTAAGGGACACTAAGTAGGAAACCATGAAAGCAGCAGATGGAATGTAAAGACTGGAGAACAAATTCTACAATGTGTTGGGCAATTTAGAGGAAAAAATCCTTTGGTATATGAACAGAACAAAAATGTAGTTTTACTTCAGCAGGTAATATTACAATAGTATTTTATTGGACCAAGACTCCTAGAATTATCTACACATTATATTTGACAGCCTTGGTATTGGATATGTTCTGTGTATCAAGATAAACTGTAAGATGAGTGTTGAGGGTTTCCCCCCCCCCCCCCCTTTTGAAAGGCCAAGTCTATTACCTGTTCAGTTTCAATGGTTCATAAGTTTCACGAGACTGACCTGCAGAAAGGATAAGAAATGTTAGCTTTACTAGACCACAAAACAGAATTATTAAACCGTATTTAAAAAAAGATTAACCTAGTTTATCTAGCGTGGAGAGCAGTCACCATACATACTGACTGATGATTCATTGTACTAGTCTCACCCTCGGCTTGAAGTATTGTCCTCAGCCACATAAGTACTAATCACAGAGAGTCATGATGTGAACAGCAGTTAAAGGTTTCATCATTGGACAACAGATTACCAGTAAATTATGCTAACTGGCACAAAAGTTTAATTCACCCCAGATAGCCCAACTGGCAATCTTCCTAGTTGGTAGTTTAGTTTACACAATTACATCAAAGTTATCTTGCAAACAATAATTTAAATATCTTCTGAATTTCTAACCTTGCTATTCGGCCTTTGCTTTGTGACATGACTAGCCCTGTAGTTGCCTACAAGCAAGATATACTATATAACATTTAAGCAGTGTCTTCAGGAGGATCATTAAAGAAACACGTTGACAGAGGCTGCTCCTGAGAAATGCTCGTATCTGGGATGAGAATGTGTGCCTTTCACTGGTTTACAATTTGAAAATATATTTGGCACATATAAAACTGATCTTAAAAAGCCTTGCACTACAGAAACTAGTAACATTTGAATTCAGCATGAACAAATTCTAATACAGATTAAACCTAAAAAAATAAAATAATGAATTGCATATTTACGTACAGGATTCCATACAGCCTTTTCAGCCTGGTTCAAAGTTTTCATCTTTAAATCAGTTGTCTTATTTGAGGTCCTATAAAGGCCCTCTGATCTTTGCATCTCTGATCCTTCGGAATTTTCTTAAAGTAAATCCAGGTGTCCACTTCGATCCATCCATTTGCCAAATTTCTTCATAAGACAGAGCTTTATATGGGGTGGAGGAGCCTAAAGGTTCTGCTTGAGTTTAGATAGGTTCAAGTCTCAGACGAGGTCATTGAGATCTCCTTGGGTAAGTAAATGTGGTTTTAAACTATGAACAGGAAGTCTCAGAAGTTTGACCAAGCCTTACATCATCATCATGATCTTTTTCTTGTTCATCATCACCAAGTATTACTTCTTCTGGATGCATTAGCACAGGTAATTCTTCACTATGCAGCACTGGCCTGATGGCAGATGGTAAATTCAGATATGTCATTGTGCTTTGAATTAGAACTTATGACTGAAATGTTCATAAGACAAAAGTAACAGTTTGTGGAGTGATTTTTGTTCCTGCCTCATCATTGGAACAGAAAAATTAATGTGCCGAGAACCCGTTGACCAACTTATGAGAAGTCTGACACAGGTATGACAACAAAAAGGAGGGGCCCAACTTTTCTTGGCCACCGACTATGCATCCAAAGTAAGGCTCACAACACTTCTTAATAAGTGGAGTAAAACCATGTTTATGATTTTTAAATATCACCTCATTGCAAATGTAGCAAAAGGAGTCCAGATGATTAATAAAATGTCTTGGCATTATTATTTGTAGAAACACCTTCATTTTTCCACCATGCGAAAAAGTGTTTACCAGTAGGGTCTTTGAAAGCCTGCAGTATACAACAAAGAATCATGAAGTAAATGCATATACCCATATCAATTAAACATGCATGCATAAGTCATGTAAAATTACATTGAATATTTGATTTTTTTTTAGCTCAACTTGTCATGCAATCAGATTTAGTATCACATCCTCATAATGGATATAGATATAATCATTGCTATCATAATGTGAACAGCAGTGAATAGTTTTAATCATTGGATGTGGTTAAAAAAAAAAAAAAAAGTACATTTCAGAAAATAATAATCTTTGCTATGCTGTTAGTTAAATACACTTAAATCCTTTAAAGCGATGTATTACAATATTTCAGCTGATTTGATGGCAATTTGAATGATAATCAATAGCTGGATATGGGATCTATCCTGTTTTATGTGCACATTCATTGCGGCGCACACAATGTAGGAATTCAGCCACTCTCCCATCCCCATCTAGCTGTGAAAACTAGGTAGTACACTCGAACCTTCTAACCCAAACCCCCCCCTACCAGGCAGAATAGCTGATTACATCTAGATAGGGACACATGCATGACCACATTACTACAGTCATTGATGCTCTTCCATCAATGCAACAAATGTGCACATAAAACAGGAAAGGTCCCTGGGTATGTTATCTCTATAGCACAAAGCTACCCACAACAAGTTGCCTATTCTTCACAGTACTGGTTATGCAGCACAGATTAGAAACCAATGCAAATGCACAGTGTGTTCATTACTGGAAGAAAGTGCAGATGAATGTTACACTAAACAGAATAAAAAAAAAATAAAAAAAAGGGGGGGGGGGGGGGGGAGGCGAAGAATGTAAAAAGGTTTTATTTTCATTAGCACCATTACAGAATAGACTATCAGCTAGGAAAAATGGAGGGAAAAAAAGTCTACGTGCACATTTAATATATATATATATACGGTATATATATATATATATATATATATATTTTTTTTTTTTAACAAGTTTGTTTTCCATTCTTAGTCCATATTTTTCATAGTCCTAAATGAGTGCATCAAATAGAGGATTTATGATTATTTTCCCCATTAGCAGTCTAGTACAAATGTATCAAGGAGACGAATACTTATGGAAGGTCTCTGGGCTCCATTGTCTCATTCCCTCTCTACAAATGACCTATTTATTCTATACCAGTGGACACATTACAAAGGAAGTTATATATTTTGCTTCAAAGGCTTCCCTGTAAATACTGTATTGCAGTTGTACCATACTATATGATTAAACTAACAGATCAATGATAAAATATGAATTTAATACGAAAATATAACCCTTTCTTGCTAAAGCTTATGAAGAACGAAATAGATACTATTAAAACATATAATAATCAACATACTATCATTCCTTGCATTTCATATAAGAGCACCAGCTCTCACAACTCACCTCTCGGGACTACCGCAGCCCAAATGGCCGACTCCTAGTTAAACCATGTGGTAAAAGAGGACAGACCAATGTTCTGATTGGTGCAAAGTCACGTGAAGGAAGTACTGAAACACAGGAAGTCCATGTGCGGCCATCTGTAATCCTGGCAAAAAGCAAACAAACTGCCTTCCACATATAGATAGATTACAGAGCTGAGTATTCTAGTTTTCTGTTGTCATACATCTGCTCAGTTATTGTTAGAAATAGAAACACAAATAAAAATCGCAGCTCCCTTTGATTACAATTACTGAAATACATTCTTTGTAGAAAAATATTTATGTTGGCAGGATCACTTTCAGAATATTTGTGATACTAAAACAAATGTATATTCCCAGAAGAAAGAAAATAGATATCAGTATTTGGAGAACACATGGTCTCTGAATATTACAGTGTATAATAATGTTCAACTTAAAAAAAAATCTTATAGGCAGCTGGGTAACTGAATATTTTTCAAATATACGCTTTTTTTCTTTCCCCCCCTTTTTTTTTTAAATGTTTAGCACTCGAGGTAAGATGAGCTTCTCCATTTTATTTACATTTTAAATGTTGCTTTAGTGGTAACCAAGGGCTCTATTTCATGGCTCCTATAAGAAAAGATTCAAGTGGAGTTTACTCGTAAGACGGTTCTGAACTGTCACATCACACTCATAAATCTAACCTCAGAGGAATGCCATCCAAGTGCTCAAATTATCCACAATATAAGTCCCGAGTGCCTGTCTCTTTTGTAAAATTGTTAACCCATGTCTCTCGTAGCGATATCCAAACTCACACATTTTCTGTAAAGGCAGAATAATGCCTCATACAAGCGTGGATTGCCAAAAACTGACACTATCAGGGAGTTATTGCTAGCCACAATGAGATGGATATCCCTCGGGATTCCCCATCAATGCCCGCTACCCCTATGAGCCTCGTATCTCCAGAGATTCCCCCACAATGCCTGCTATCCTCTATGGGTATCCCCCAGTATTCTGCCTCAAAACCCGCTACCTGCCATTTATTATCGTTTATTTATAATTATCGTTTATTTATAACGCGCCAACATATTCCGTAGCGCTGTACATAAGATAAGTTCAAGACAAAGATACATACAAGTTAACACATAGTAAAACAAGGAGGGCCCTGTCTTTGAGTTTGGAATCCAGTGTCCATGGTGCTTTTCCTAAAACACCTTGTGTGATTGAAAATCGCAGACTTACATCTTAAAGGTATTGTGTGAGGGAAAGGAGGGAGAGAGATTTGAGAGTGTGTTAGAGTGAGAGGTGATACGCTTCTTTAAAGAGATGTGTTTTTAGAGAGGATTTGAATGATTTGAGGTTGGAGGATAGTCTGGTGGAGCGAGGCAAGGAGTTCCAGAGAATAGGGGCAGCACGAGAAAAGTCCTGAAGGCGAGAATGAGAAGAGGTGACAAGAGTTGTGGAAAGAAGAAGGTCATTAGCAGAGCGAAGAGGGCGTGTGGGGGAGTATTTGGAGATGAGACCAGAAAGGTATGGGGGAGTGCACTTGTTGAGGGCTTTGAAAGTAAGGGTCAGGATTTTAAATTTTATTCTGGAGGCTATGGGAAGCCAGTGGAGTGATTGACAGAGAGGTGATGCCGACACTGAACGTTGTGTACGGAAGACGAGTCTAGCAGAGGCATTCATAATGGATTGAAGTGGAGATAGTCGGGTGGTGGGGAGGCCAGCAAGAAGCGAGTTGCAGTAGTCCAGTCGAGAGATGATGAGAGAGTGTATAAGGATTTTAGTTGTGTCCTGTGTAAGAAAGTGGCGAATTCTGGAGATGTGTGCCATGAGCCCGGGTACTCCCCAGGGCTCCCCCCTCAATACCCAGGGCGGCTGTCAGGTTATTTAGGTGTCTGGGTGTCCACAGAGATCCCCATGGTTATGGTTAGAGTCCCCATAGGTGTCCATAGTAGCTTCTATGGGGTTAATGGATCCCCTCCCCACAGCACAACGGTTGTTGGAGGTGGCCCAATTGCTACTGGGCATTAAGGGCGAAATCCTAGGGATACCCTGACTCATACAGGATTGTGGGTTTTGAGGGGGAATCCCAGGGAATACCTGGTCTCATGGGGGATGTGGGTTTTGAGGGAGAATCCCGCAGAAGTAAACATCTCGTAGGGGGTAGTTGGTCATAGGTGAAGGTGTTATAAACCCCCTGAATGTTTTTTTTTATTATTATTTAACCCCCCCTCTGTCATGATAAAGGTTTAGATAGATAGAGAGATAGATAGATAGATAGATAGATAGATAGATAGATAGTTAGGGATATGGGAGGAAGCTAATGAGTTGTTTTCACATTTGTTGTTTCCATTTTTAGTGTTACTGTGGAGATACATGTACTCGCAAGCTACTTACGGTAACTTACGGGCAAAAAAAAGTTATATTTGAGCTTGCAAATATATTAGAGTAAAACATTCCATGATTGCTAGAATACATACCTGGCCTTGATGGAATATACCGTTTACCTTGCATTTGGTCCTTATGAGTTACTTTCTGGAAGGCCTCAGGTTTTTGGTATATGCCTTGCTAAGAGGATGCAGAAATCCAAATCTAATTTAAGCAAGGGAAGGAGCAAACTTCAGAGCTTGTGAACAGTTTGAGTGTAGTGTAATTGTGGGAATAAAAAAAAAAAAAAAAAGGGAATAGTTCAAATAAAAGGAGTTAGCACATATACAGTAAAGAAGGGTATTGTTAGTAGATTTAAATATAGAAAAGGACTCTTTATGCAAATACATTGACTTTATTGTTCTCTGTATTTTTGTACATCGTAATCACGAGTCAGACCAGTGGCAGTCTCACCCAGGCCCTCATTCAATTGCAATTTGGCCAATTGAATAGGGCTCTAAATAAGCACATTAGATATATTTTTTAAATAAGTTTTTAGTTAGTAAGCATCTATCCAAAAGCAAGGATTTTACTAACTAAAAACTGCTTTAAAAAAATATGCTATGTGCTTATTTAGAGCCCTATTCAATTGACCAAATCGCAATTGAATGAGGGCCCCAGTGTATATCCTGCAACATGCATGCACTGTTGGAGCAGCTGTGCTAGGGTCCATACCTTTATGACAGGTGTGAGCATGTTACCTCTCTTGAAGGTCGAATTGGAGAACTTGAGAAAATAATTGCAGCACTTACTGATATTCCTCTGGAAAGGGAGTTGGTGCTCATTGAGCACAGTTATCTGGGCCTAACATGGAGGGTGGGGCTGGAGCTAGTGAGGATGTACAGGGAGGTAGCTGAGTTACAGTTACAAAGGGGAAGCAATGCCAGAGAGAGCTGTTCTATAAATCTAGGAAACAAGCTTAGGGCAAGGACCTCCAATTTATTATTTTCCAAGATACTACCAGTGCCACTTGCAAACCCAGAAAGAAGGAGGTTAGGGCAGTTAATGTTTGACTAAAAAGGTAGTGCAGGAAAAACGGGTTTGGGTTTGTAGAGCACTGGGCTGACTTCTCACTTGGGTACATTCTCTATAGCACTGATGGAGCATGTGATTTTCACAGGTTTAATGCTTTGAACTCTATAAATTATAAGATTACAAGGAAACATTGTTCCAGCAAATGAAAAAACACAGACAATTTGGAAATCATATAGTGTTAAATGACCACTGTAGCCATATGTTTAACATGTATTACTTTAAAGAACTACACTTAAAATATGCCAAATATTTTTTTAGAATGTAAACTAATTTAAAAAAGCCTCTAATTTGTTATCTTTAATATACATTTATGTTGCAGTGGAATCTATCATTTTGGTTTCTGTTGATTAACTTCATGAGGTGAGACTTTGAATGCACAATGTTAATGTTGTAGCTAAAACTGCCAGTGCTTTCAGGAGGACTAATGCAAGTCTCATTTGTTTACAAGGACACACTCTCTTGAGAGAACAGCAGCAGAAACAATTCAGAAGAAAATAAAACAGACAGTGTAAAAATGAAATGCATCTAAAAGTAAAAATATAAAAGTTGTGATTAGGTTGAAATTTAGATGGACCATGTTTTCTAAACATATATCAAACTTCTACACACTGAATGATGCACAAGCCTATTGACAGCATTATTAAGGAAATGGGTTACATAGTTACATAGTTACATGGTTACATAGTTACATAGGCCCCCATTCAATTGCAATTTGCCCAATTGAATAGGTGTCTAAATAAGCACATAACATATTTTTTGAAAGAAGTTTTTAGCTAGTAAACATCTATCCAAAAGCAAGGTTTTCACTAACTAAAAACTTATTTGAATAAAATATGTTATGTGCTTATTTAGAGCACTATTCAATTGGCCAATTTGCAATTGAATGAGGGCCATAGGGCCTCATTTTATTATCGGCCGCAGCCGTTGCGGGGCCGCAAGGACCGGCCGCAAGCTATTCTGCTATTCTATTCCCTTACGGCCGGAGGCTCCGGCAGGCTTGCGGCCGGTGCCTTGCTATCTCTTGCGGCCGCTCGCGCCGGAGGAAAGCCTTTGATCTAAAACGGCCGCAAGAGATTTGCAATTCAATTGCTCCGGGAAACCTCTCTGCAAGGCTAAAAGCGAGCCGCAGCTTACTTGCAGGAAAGAGGTCTCGCTAGCACCAATTAAGCACATAAAATAGCTCAAATAAAGCCATCCTGCACTTTGAGAAGACTATAAAGGGATTTTAGGTGTTAAAAAAATAGCACATAATTATCCTGTACTCAAATCCGTAAAATATTTTATTTTTAATATCCGTAAAATATCCATGTAAAAAGTCCAGAGTGCTTGGAGCACCTCAGACCCGCCCACGCCGCAGCCGGAAAATAAACAGTTAATTTGAACTCGGGTTTGGGCAGATGTGCAAGCTTGAGAGTGGGTTCCTTTTAATCCTCATGTCCCCCAATATGATCCCTAGCATTTACAGAGCTGTACAGTGCAGGCTTGAATTTATTTTTGCGTTTTTATATTTCACAGCTTACGGCCGGTTCCAAGATATGCGGCCGGCCGTAAGATGAGATCCTTGCGGGGCCGTATAATAGAATCGCGAGTTAACAGAACCCCCGCAAGGAATCGCAGCCTTACGGCCGATTTACGGCCGATAATAGAATGAGGCCCACAGTAATTAAGGTTGAAAAAAGACTTTCAGTCCATGAAGTTCAACCTGTTAAGATCTCCTCTGATCTGCAATATGCGGATTAGTTATTAATTAATTAGTTGTTAAATAATTATTAATAGTATAGTATTTGAGGATGAATAAAGAGTTAGTCCATCAAGTTCAACCTTTTTAGATCTCTATTGATCTTTTTAATATGTGGACTATTTATTATTAATTGTTCATTGATCCAGGGGAAGGCAAACAGAAAAAAAAAAAACATTGAATCTTTGCCAATTGTCTCATAAGGGGAAAAAAAGCAAAATTCCTTCCTGACCCCAGAAACTGACGATCAAATTTCTCCCTGGTACAATATTCCTTCGCTAGTTATCTAGGATAGCCTTGATTGCCCTCTTTATTCAAAAATATATCTAACCCCTTTTTGAAGTTGTCTATCAAATTCGCTGTCACCACCTCCTTTGGTAGAGAATTCCACAGTTTAAACACCCTAGCTGTGAAGAACCCTTTTCTTTGTTTAAGGTGAAATCTTTTTTCCTCTAACCTCAAAGGATGTCCTCTTGTCAGTTGAAAATCTCTTGCTACAAAAAGTTCATTTGACAAAGCCTTATATTGACCCTGGATGTATTTAAATAAGGTAATCATATCCCCTCGTAGATGCCTTTTTTCTAGCGAAAATATGTTTAATTCGGTTAGTCTTTCTTCATAACTTAGCCCCTCCATTCCCCTTATTAGTTTTGTAGCCCTTCTCTGTACTTTTTCCAGCTCTAAAATGTCCTTTTTATGAAGTGGTGCCCAAAATTGTGCTCCATATTCCAAATGAGGGAGTACTAGGGATTCGTATAGTGGTAGAATTATATTTGCTTCCCTTGCTTCTATACCCTTCCTAATACATGCTAATATTTTACTTGCCTTTGCAGCTGCTGCTTGGCATTGAGCACTGCTACCTAGGTGGTTGTCCACTAGTACTCCCAAATCCCTCTCAATATCTGATACCCCTAGATTTGCTCCATTAAGATTATAAATTGCATGGCTATTTTTCCTTCCCAAATGCATAACCTTACATTTATTTGTATTAAATCTCATCTGCCATTTAGCTGCCCATTTCTCTAATTTATGCAAATCTCTTTGTAGGGAAAGTACATCATTATCTGATTTTATTACCTTTCACAACTTAGTGTCATCAGCAAAAATGGAGACACTACTTTCGAGTCCTACTTCTACGTCATTAATAAATATGTTAAAAAGGAGAGGACCTAATACTGAACCTTGAGGAACCCCACTTATCACATTAGACCAATCGGAGTATGTTCCTTTTAGAACAACCCTTTGCTTCCTGTCTTTTAGCCAGCTCTCGATCCATGAGCAGCTATTTACTGCAATTCCTGTATCCCTTAGTTTGCTCACTAGTCTTCCATGTGGCACTGTATCAAATGCCTTTGAAAAATCCAAAAAGACTACACCCACTGAGTTGCCCTGATCCAAGTTCCTACTAACCTCCTCACAGAAACTAATTAGATTGGTCTGACACGACCTATCCTTCGTAAATCCGCGTTGACTGGTACCTATGATCTTGTTCAAATAGACATATTCTTGTATTCTGTCCCTTATTAACCCTTCTAAAAGCCTCCCAACTACAGATGTGAGGCTCACTGGTCTATAATTCCCCGGATTTGCTCTTGATCCCTTCTCAAATATAGGTATCACCTCTGCTTTTCTCCAGTCATCCGGTAGAGACCCTGTAGTGAGTGAGTCTTGAAAGATTAGATATAATGGTTTGGCTATTACAGAACCCAACTCCCTCAGTACCCTTGGATGTATTACATCAGGACCTGGGGCTTTATTAACATTTATTTTCTCCAATCTCTTTTGAATTCCTCCCTTGTTAACCAATTATTTAGTGTAGCCCCATTATGTTGCGGTGTCGCAACCACTGGTACCTCCCTTGTGTATACCGACGAAAATAACCTATTTAGCTCATCTGCCTTTTCCTGGTCATTAATTATCAGATGGCTTGTGTCACATTGTAATGTTCCTATAGCTTCCTTCCTCGCCTTCTTCCCATTAATATATTTAAAAAATATTTTAGGGTTAGTCTTACTTTCCTTTTCAACTGACTTCTCATTTTCTATTTTAGCCAGTCTAATAGCCCTTTTGCAAGCCTTGTAGATTTCCTTATAGTCACATAAAGCTGCCTCTGTTCCCTCCTTCTTGTATAATTTAAATGCATGTTTCTTTTTCCTCATCATGATCTTTAAGTCATTGTTAAGCCACATGGGATATGATTTATTCCTATTCATTTTATTTCCACATGGTACATGCCGATGAGTACATTTATTTAGTAAGGATTTGAATGTTGTCAGTATTTTTCAGTATTTTTCCCTGTAAGTTCTTTGTCCCAGTCTATATGTAGTATTGCTGCGCTTAGCCCATTAAAGTTAGCCTTTTTAAAATTTTGAGTTTTTCTTGGCCCCTTACAACTCTGTTTTTTATATTCAATCTCAAATGATACTGTTTTGTGATCACTGTTCCCCAAGGGTTCCCCTATTTTAACATTTGATATTATATCAATATTACTTGTGATGACTAAATCCAAGATGGCCTCATTTCTAGTAGGTTCTTGTATTACCTGGGCCAGATAATGATCCCCGACTGTACTCAAGAACCTGCTCCCCTTAGCTGAGCTGCTGGTCTCATTTATCCCGTTTATTTCAGGGTAATTAAAGTCTCCCATTATTAGAACTTGCCCGTGCTTAGCTGCATTTCCAATCTGTAACAATAATTGTATTTCCTCACTTTCAGCTATATTTGGGGGTTTACATACAGACAGGTCCCTCCTCCTCTTTTACCATTTCCCCTATTTTTCCTAAATAGGTTATAACCATCCAGATAAACCAGTCCAGTCATGAGATTCATCCCACCATGTTTCAGTAATGCCTATTAAGCCCCATTTTTCTTGTACTGCTAATAATTCTAGCTCGTCCATTTTCTCAGGTAAACTTCTTGCATTAGCAAGCATACACTTTATGTTGCTATGGCTCTGCCGTTGTGAAGTGCTTGCCACTGTATTTGAGGCCCCTATTAATACCTCCCTACTGTCTATTGTAACCCTCCCCCCTTCTCCTCCCCCATGGGTAACTAATTCATCCCTTTCCCTCTCTACCCTATTTACCCCAATATTTCTATATAGTCCCTCCCCCCACCTACAAGTTTAAAAACTCCCCCAGCCGTTCTACCATCCTATCCCCTAGCACAAAAGCTCCCTCATCATTAAGGTGCAATCCATCCCTGCTATAGAGATTGTACCCAAGTGAGAAGTCAGACCAGTGCTCTAAAAACCCCAATCCCTCTGCACTGCACCACTTTTTTTAGCCATGCATTAACCTCCCTAAGCTCCTTCTGCCTCCCTGGGCTAGCATCTGGCACTGGTAGTATCTCAGAAAATACTACCTTGGAGGTCCTTGCTTTCAGCTTATTCCCTAGTTCTCTAAAATCATTCTTTAGGACGCTCCATCTTCCACTAACTTTGTCATTGGTACCAATGTGTACCAAGACCGCCGGTTCATTTCCAGCCCCTCCCAATAATTTGTCTACCCGATCCACAACATGCCGAACCCGAGCACCAGGGAGACAGCAAACTGTTCGATTGCTGGGATCTGGGTGACAAATTACCCTGTCTACCTTCCTAATAATAGAGTCCCCTACCACCAAAACATGTCTGTTGCTCTGGCTATTCAGCCCTCCCACTCCTCCAGTAGAACTGTTCTCCCAGCTGTTAGAGGGAACAGCTCTATCTGGCATTGCCATTCCTGAATGGACATCCCCAACAGTTTCACTCAATCTGGCAAATCTGTTGGTGTTTGCCAACTCAGAACTGGCCTGCCTCCTCCTGTTCCCCCTGATTCCCCTTCTAACTGTAACCCAGCTACCTCCCTGGTCATCCTCACTAGCCCCAGCTCCTCCCTCCATACTAGGCCCAGCTAAACTGTTCTCCGTGAGCACCACCTCCCTTTCCAGTGGAGCAGTATCACTAAGTGCTGCAATTCTCCTCTCCAGATCTTCAATTTGAGCTTCCAGAGAGGCAACATGCTCACACCTCTCACAGAGGTATGGACCCTGGATCCTGTAGTGCATACATTTGGCAGGATGTACACTGAGTGAGGTTGCCACTGGACTGACTCATGATTATCAGTTACAAAAATACAGTGAGAAAACAAATCAATGTATTTGTATAAAGATTGTTTTTCTACACCTTAACCCAAACAAAACAGAAAAAAATATATATACGTTCACAAATGGCACTGGCCCTCATTCAATTGCAATTTGGCCAATTGAATAGAGGTCTAAATAAGCACATTACATATTTTTTTAAAGAAATTTTTAGTAAACATCTATACACAAACAAGGTTTTCACCAACTAAAAACTTATTTAAAAAAAATATGTTATCTGCTTATTTAGAGCACTATTGAATTGGCCAAATCGCAATTGAATGAGGGCCACTGTGTTTAAGAACAAAGTAAATCTCCCTAACTATTCTATTTACCCATCACGGAAACATTGAGAGAGAACTGCAACGAGTGGCTGTAAATTCTGGCAAACTTTTCCATTGATTCTTGCACTGCTGAAATATTACGAGTGACTCATTGCCCAAAACTCTATTGAATTAAGACTTTACTGAGCACTTTACAGCAGACCCAGAGATAGGAAAAATAAAATAAACATTTACAGATACTAAATAGCATTTACAAATGGTTGGAAAACCATTGCTGAAAGCCTGAGACAGTACGACACTCAAAAACAATAGAAAGGCATGCAAGATCATCACAAATTAATGTTGTACATTGCTATTGGCACATATGTACTATTAAAAAAATAATTTACAATGTGTGACTCATCAGATATATGGAAACAGAATATGTTTTACACACAGCTGGATAAATTCATTAGAGTCAGCACACTAATAAAATGGCTGAGGAATCACCATTAGAAATAATATTTTACAGTCACAGGAGGCACAAATGTGAAAACAAAAATCACGTATATACATTAATATGTTTGACCCATCACATATATAATGGAAAAAACATCTATTGCCAATATCACACTTCCATATGACATATCACAATGTCCAGGGGAACATAGACCACAGTACACAAGAGGTTAATATCAATCAGCAAACACACATGCCCCACAGCAGCTGCTATGAAGCAGTCATTATTAAAGGCATAGACACACAACAAACAATAGTCAGCAACAGGAGTGATAATCACCACAGCACAGTGCTCACAGAGATCATCTATGGCACATCCATGGCAAAGTATGTCATCTACACAATACTCTTGGGTCTAATAAACTGGAGTAATATGTCATCATGTGCAGTATGAGGTCTTAAACATAGGACTGGCTGACAACAATAATGGAGAAATTGAGCAGGTGAATGCCAAAGGTACATTGCTAGATACAGTCCAGGCACTGCATTTTCACATGGAACATCTAGGAAACGGTGTTATAGGCACAGGGACATATCATGAGAAGGGGGATTAAACTAATGTCCTGAAACTGTTCAGGGAGGCCTACAAACACAACAGGAGGCTGTGGAGAGGCACATGCAGGAATCATGCTGGTGTTCATGTAGCAACATGTATACCAATAATGATGATGTAATAATTAGTGCTAGTCTTATTGTATCAAATAAGTATTAATTAGACATGTCAAATGGTTAAGAACCCTTCAGTGGAATGGTGAGCCCCATCACTGTCACAATGTATATGTATCGAAGTATTAACTCCCAGTAATCACTAATGATGTTGTTCGTGAATGCTTTAGAAAACAGTGATGATAACATTTAAATAAGTGTGTGAACACACATTGCATATCTTAAGACATGTAAACCACACTTGTGTCACTGAAATGTTCTTGAATCATCCAAT
This sequence comes from Discoglossus pictus, assembly GCA_027410445.1. Lineage (NCBI taxonomy): Eukaryota > Metazoa > Chordata > Amphibia > Anura > Alytidae > Discoglossus > Discoglossus pictus. The sequence goes on from CM050163.1 coordinate 228,801,661, forward strand.
GCATGAAGGGAAGCGTATCCAGGATGATGACCAAATCTTAAAACATAATAGTTAAGTAATTGTTATGCATGTTGATGTCCCAACTCATTCACTATGAGAAACACAGGGAATTATGAATACCGATATAACAATATCATAATTTATTATATACACAGAGCACAGTGATAAACATATGCAACTGTTCATTAATAACAAGGATGTGGTGTTGGTGGATCAGAAAGGACAAGAGACTGGGAAAAACATGGAAAAACCTAAAGAAGTAAAGGTAATGCTACAAACCAACTTACCTGAACTTCATCCACAAGCAGTGGAAAATGTTCCCTATCTGTCAAGAGAAATCACTTGTCATACCCATGAGTAATGCTGTGTTATCACACAAGGAATGCTTAGCTGTGACCACAGTCAGTGGGACCAGAGTACTAGCACCATCTCTGTATGAGATTTTATCCACATGGATATCACATTCATCTGGTATACAGCTGTTTTCAGATTATAACTGACTGTTAGGATATCATGATGTCTGATTGGTTACCAATTAATACTGAGAGGAGACAAAGATCTGCAGCCTTAATGTGTCTTGCTTACATCAGACAAAATTATTTGTTCTCATATTGATGAGGGGGTGACATGGTTAACTAATGCATGTATTAATTAGTTTTTTGTTGGAATTTGCTAGTCCCACGTCATTGGTATAAATTAAACTTAACAATAAGAGTGTTATTAAACATGATATATGATTATTTAATGGTGTGTGAGATCATTCTGCTGGGAGATGTAAATGATAGCTGCTGTCTATAGATTTCATTCACTTTATTTGGTAGCAGTGCTTGCAGATGGATGAAGATGATGCCTTCATGGACCTGAATTGTGCTTTAAAAAAAAAAAAGATTATTCCTAAAGGGAAAAATAGGGACAAGACCATCTCTACTCAAGAGCATTACTCCGTGACCATCAATAGGTGAAATGTTAAACATAACCTTACAAATCCACAGTGAAGAGGTTCATGGACCATGTGATTGGGGGTAGTCATCGGCTTACAAAATATCACCATCAGATAGGCCATGATCCTCTCCAGCCAGGCTAGATTATGTTAACTTGGACCAATAGACTGTCACTGAGAAGTGATCTGATGAAGGTCAAATCATAGGTGCAGACCCTATCTCCTCCTCCACCTTGACAAAGGGGCCCCAACCTGCTACTGCGCCTAGTCCTTTGTCGGGGTGGGGGGGGGGGGGGGATTGCAAGACGAGGCAACCCTCTTGGAGGCAGCAGCACTGGTGGAGGCGGAGACACAGAGGGAGGTAAGGAGGGGCCAGGCTGCTGGTGTGGGGGGATGCCACTGGGTTGGTTGCTGTGAAACAGAGCACGCTGGGTGATGTCCATGCTCAGCTGGGTGACTGCATTCTGGTTCTGTTCTGCTTTGAGCAGCCTGGCCGTGTAGGAATCATCTCATGGTTAAGCCTCCTCATCTCCCTATTGAACCTCCTGAGGTTGCGGCCCACCGAGGCTTTGTGGTAGAAGATGATGGCCTGGATACTTGCATCACAAGTGGCCTCAATCGTGGGCCTGGGGATGGAGGTCCACATAGGCCAGACATGGCTGAGGGAGGAGGCGGTGGTGGTGTTGGCCCAGTGGGGAGCTGTTGGGAACCGTCTGGAATTATTGGCGGTTGAGGTGGGTCTGTTGTTGGTGGTGGTCAGAACATGCTGGTGGGAGGTGGAGCTGCTGCTGGTAGGGGCAGCATTAATTGGAAATTAGCCCAATAAGAGAGTGTGGCAAAAGGTCCAGCAAGTCCCCCCCACTAACCACATAAATTGTGAGATCTCCCAGGCCCATTGATGCTCTTGCTGAGTGGTGTTCCCTGATAGTCTAATACACTACACTGCACATCCATCCCTACAGAGTCTGTATCTTCCGACGTGGCCACACCTATACATGTAGTCTCATTTAGGTATTTAAAAAATATATTTCTATCTGGTATTTGATGAGGCTATTTGTCACACATATGATGCTGCCAACAAATGAGAGTGATATGTAAGTTTCCTTGATTTGTGGAGGGATAGCTGATTCATCTATCCCTATTAAAATCCAAGGAGCTGACATCTCACTGTCATTGTTGTGCAGCATTTCCATGTGATTAATGCTATCTATGTGTGTGTGGTCTACACGTGGGTGTATGATGGCATATCTGATATTCACCTGGTAAGGAGCCAGGATCCGGTATTGCCACCAAACCTGGAGCTCCAGGGACGTTCCCTATTTCCATCATCTCTCCCACTCGTTGTACTGGACAGTCACCCTGGGGCCACCACTTGAAACTCTGGCTGCTCTGGCCTCCTCTTCCATCCTCCTCCTCCCCATTGCCCTGCTGTCATCATAACGATGGCTTACAGATCTCAAATCCCTATATGGAAAACCAGCCTCAGTGACTGTAGCTGACACCTCCATCCAGGCCTTGGCACAGACTTCCCTCCCCTTGTAACGATATTGACGCAGGCACAGACATTGAGGAGTACTACCATCTCCTCGTGCATGCAGTTAGGGGCCCTGTTTGCCACCAGCCTCTTGTCCCCCCGCCTGTACACGGGGATCCGGAACTCTCTACTCTGACCCTAAGGCCTGTCCCTCCCCACCACTACCCCCCAACGTGGAATCAAGCCCCTCCCTCTCTTACCTAAGGGTACCTATCGCTATGGGGTCATCCCTCCCTCCCTCTACCTTACCTCTGGCACACCCAGAACTACAACTCCTAGCTATCCCACCTCCACTACCTACCTCCCTCCCTACCTCTCCTTCCCTCCTCTTCCTACTTACATCTCCTTTCCTGCCCTTCACTCCTTCCCACCCTCTCCTCTCTTCCTCCTCTCAACCCCACCTCTCCCCTTCTTTGCCCTCCTCCCTCCATCACTAACCAACAGAAAATATAAGGATAAATAAAACAAAGTGTATGTGTATATAGTTTTGAAGAATTGTTTTTATGTTTTATGTGTATGTTTTATATGATAGGGTATAGGGTGTGGGTGTGTGGATGGTGTGGCCTAGCTATAAGTGTATCTATGTGTAGTATTATCCTGTGTCTATGTTTATTATGTGAAATCAGTATTCATGTTTTTTATATTTAATTATCTAATATAATGCAAAAGAATATAAACCATCACTCTAATCTGTCACTTCTCCTTCACTCTCACTAGCTCAATAAACCTCCAGCTCCTGGGACCTTTGTGCTAATTTGTGGAAATCTATAACACAGTCAAAACTGGGACGGGAAGCTTGCAAATATATAATGTGTTCCTGTCAATCACTAGTCTGTTTGCCATTTTCTAATGGCTCATAAGGTTGTGGCACAACAAAAAAATCTTTATTATTGTGTTGATTGGTGTAAATTGCTTGGTCCCGTAATCTAGCACCTTCACTTCTACTGACAAGAGCATGGTTTACATGGTTTACGGTTGCTGGCTTGGATCCGTAAGATTGCGAGTGAAACAATTTGAATATGTTTTACTTAACCCTCTTACTATAAATTATATTTCTTCCAGGAGTTAAAAGACAAACATGGCATCACAAATAGACATTCATTCCTTTATTTAAAAGCAAGGGACTACTTAAATGTAATATATATGTAATACATGCAAAATTCATTCATATGTAAAGCAACAAATATAAAATTATCTGCCACCTATTTTTACACAATCCAGTTACCATTATATCACCTATAGGTGCATCCCTGTGAGAGGTGTCCATTGTTTAGCCTAAAAAACCCTAAAAAATACTTTATTTGGCTTAGAAGCAAAATGCTGCAGTTAACAGACTGGCCGCTAGGTGTCATCTGCCTGGAACTATAGTGTAGAGTGCTCACTGTTCCCTCCCTCCTTCATCCTATGTGTTTCCTGCTTAGTGTAGTTAAAAAGGGCAAAAAGTGCACCAGTTGAACAGAGGCAGCATTAGTAAGCTTATATAATGTTTTTTTTTCACTAAAATGTTACTTGTAAGGAAATAGTGGTAGAAAGTAGCTCCTCAATAGTATTTTTATGTGGAGGTAAGTGTTTACTTGATTATAGGTATTCAGTCTTAATGGCTATTTATATGATATTGGTATTCTTGCCCTAATATTATTAATGTATTTATATGTAAATTTACATATTGTTATGCTAATTATAGGTGACCCTAGCTGAATATGTGTACATTTGTTTAATAATAGTTGATACTGGTTAAATATTTATGTATTTGTATCACTAGCTGAATATGCACACATTTGAATGTTTATAGGTGAAGCTGGTTAAATGTATATGTGTTAATATTATAATTATGGTTGACCCTGTGTGAATATACATAAATGTATATGATTTTAGGGAGCCCTGGCTGAGTAAGTATATAGAAAATAATATTAGGACACCCTGAAGGAATTATGATTTTAGATGACCCCGATTAAATATGTTTTTATAATTATAGGTGAACATGCCTAAGCATGTATACATTTATATGATTATAGGTGAACCTACCCGAATATGTATACATTAATAAAATAATTGACAATTGTGGCTGAATATTTATATTATAATGGTCCCTGGCTTATGTTCCGTTCTATGTCTATAGGAGACCTTGGCTAAATATGTGTTTGTTTGTATGAGAAACTGACTAAATATTAATATACTGTATTATGATGATTCCAAGTGACCCTCTCTGAATATGTATATATTTATATGATTATAGAAAAGGCTGGTTGACTATCAGCCTCATTAAATTGGGGCTACATGTTAAACCGTAGCCCGTAACAAAGATCTTAGAGAAATTTGATATTAAATTAGACCCATAATGCAGCCTGCAGATGACTTGCGGGTTAAAACGCTGCAAGGCCGAGAAAATCCTACGTGTTGAGCAACATTGAACTTCATGCCCATAAATCCTTTGATCAGTCAAGCCTGTAACCGCTATTTGTTCAATTTAGCTATTAAATTGCAAAGAAGTCACATGCAAGCAAGGCCCTAACAAAGCCCAAAGCCTATGAGACAAAATATCATATTTGCGGCTTTATTAATATTGCATTGTGACTAGAATGTGGGTTTGCTCGTAGATCGTAATTGAACGCTGTAAGACTTTGAAATCCATCCTCTATTTTCTTGTGATGCAATGTTGACGATCTCTGTTTCCATTGGCTCCATCTAAACACATAACTACAGGCTTGATTATTGATTACGTTCTAGCCCACAAAGTTGCCGGCCGACATCTCAAGCCCATAGCTCGCGGCCCCTTCTATTTTAACAGCCCCGTAAGGCAGAGGATTTTCAAGCCCGCCGCCTTCACGTGCTTCACTTTGTAGTTACTGGCTCCATTTGCGTGTTACGGGCTTGCTCGCGTGTGACTGCAATTTAATAGCTAAATTGAACAAATAGCGGTTACAGGCTTGACGGATCAGAGGATTTACAGGTGCGAAGTTCAACATTGCTCAACATGTAAGCTTTTCTCGACCTTGCTGCATTTTACCTCGAGTTCTCTGCGGGCTGCATTACGGGTCTAATTTAATAGCAAATTCCTCTAAGATCTATGTTACGGGCTACATTTTAACTTGTAGCCCCAATTTAATGAGGCTGCTGGTCTGATATGTTTAGATTGTATGAGTAGTAGTGATTCTGAGTGAATGATTACATTTATATGTAGGGAACTTCGTTGCGCTGGTGAAATGTTAAACTGGGAGTGTGGTAGACTATCTTAAAGCCACAACCTCTGAGTAAACCATATATCTGCTGAAACGGCCCTTAGGCTGGCTTTTTTTTGAACATTTAGGAACCTGTTTTCACATATCATACTAGAGAACTTGTGAGGCTCGCAACAGGGCATTGGAGAATTTTCTCTTTTTGTTACAGCCTATGGCCCTCATTCAATTGTGATTTGGCCAATTGAATAGTGCTCTAAATAAGCACATAACATATATTTTTTAAATATTTTTTTAGTTTGTGAAAACCTTGCTTTTAGATAGATGCTTACTAAGTAAAAACTTACCTAAAAAACATATGTTATGTGCTTATTTAGACCCCTATTCAATTGTCCAAAATAGCAATTGAATGAGGGCCTATGAGTTTATCTGCTGGAAATGAATTATACAGTGGTTTCATTATTCACTATCACATTCAATTATTGGACTATTGGGATGAAGGTTCCCAATCTATTTTGGGAAGTATGTGACACTTTTTCTTCTATCTATTGCAGGGCTCTTAGCCAGATTTGGGGTATCTCTTAGAGAGACTTCCAGGAAGTAGGATCCACTGAGGTCATAGGCCTAACCTTCCACACTATCCCTGTTTGTTAGGTTATATGTGTTCATTTGATTTATGTGGTTTGAAATTAATGATGTGGACTCACTTTTTAAAGATGGAGTGAAACAATTTAATAAAGTTGACAATTTTAGGTACTTCTTACATTGTATTGATGATAGCACGTATTATTAGATATTAAGCACCCTAGGGTTTGTTTCAAACTAGCAGACTGTTTGTTGTGCAGTGGCCCTTTATCTCTCATAATCACTCAGTTTTGACTTGTGATACACAAACACATATCATGGTCATTTGTATCATCTGCTTGCTATCCTCCCAAAGAAAATTATAAAAAATATGTCCCACCACCTAAAGCATTTAATAAACAAGTAATAGCTCGGCGTGAGCATGAGTAGCTATGTAGTTAAATTAGCTGTTATGCAGAAATGTCTGTGATTTGCTCACACAGCTAGAGAGATATGTACATGCACAGAAAAGGAAAACCTTGCGCAGGGACATTGAGGAGGCTTGCCAGGCCACCTTGTTAAGATGCGATTTACCTGGCGGAGCCTGGAGGGCGTCGTGCGTCATCGCGTTGGGGGCGTTACTTTTTTCCATTTCGCAGTCTTAGGCAGTCACTGCGTGGCCTGCAGAATGAGTGGTCGGAGGTCTGGGTGGCTCCTGCAATAGGAATAAGTATTGGTCCAGAACTGAGATTTACAACCCCAGCAAATTACAGCAAGTAAGGGGCTAGGCATTATTACATTGTGGAAGCCTTTCCTAATTGTTGGTATTGTCTTCTCTGTTGCCTACCTTATGGATGCAAATGAGCTGAAGGGTTTAACGGCAGAAGTCAGGGCTAGGGCTCTAGCCCATGGCGTGAGATGGGTGCAGGACAGGCTAGTATCTGCCATGCCTTCTGCGGAGGGCCTTCTTCACATTGCCCAGGCCCAGTCTATAGTGGCTAGTAGCCTGGGCAATATAGGAGAGGCTGTGGGGCTACTTCTCACACTTAGCAGGTAGAGCCACCAGACAGTCGCCCACTACTGGAAGGGGCCAGGTTGATAGGGGTGAGCACAGCTCAAGGGAGTCAGGAGCTAATACCCCCCAGTGCCCACGGGCGGTGTGGGCAAGGCTTAGAACCCCGACCACCGTCAATCACTTTGGCTAAGGGGTGAGGCCTGCGTTCTGGCGCAAAAACTACCCCGATACAGCCCTGTAAAGATGGTCAAAAGGATAATAAAAAAGCCGGGAGCTCTAAAACAGCTCCTACAGCCCCTCGCTATAATGAACCTGCTGTCCTGGGGGTATCTGGTACTAACAGCGCTTCTGGTGCTTTACAGGGACGATGCCCCGATAGTGAGGTGTTGGCCATGTCATCAACAAGAGAGAAGAAGAGCAGAGTCGTCGCCGAAATTAACAGTGATAATAGTCAGGTCATAATTGACAGACTGCGCATTCCGACAGTGGCCGTGAGGCAGACGCACCCCACCAGGGCCCGGAGGGCCGCAAACAGGTACAGTCTGTTGATTTACTTTAGTACTCGAGCAAGGCGTCAGAGAGCTGAAACTGGTGATCACCCGGTTAGGCCACAGCATAGGACGACTGGTACTAACTTACAAGTACAGTAGACTATGACCGGAATCGGGGAGTGACCGGGGGTTGGCTCTGGCAGCGCAAGGGTGGGGGAACAAGGCCAGTCCTCTGGGGAGGAGCTAATGGTTTGGTCTCCTGTGTGCAGGCAACCAAGAACTAGAGGCTTTTCTTCTGATATTCCCAGGTCCAGACGTAGTTCGAGGTCAAGGAGCAGAAGGTCCTGCCTATGCAGCTGTGCCTGCTCAGGTTCGGAGAGACGATGGAGCCCGCGGAGGGCCAGATGGTCACGGTCCCCAGGGCATCAGGAGAGACGCAGGGACACTCCGCTAGTGACTTCTACACAGAGGCTTATAGATGCAGGTGAGCATGCACTGCCCCCACAAGCAGAAGACGCAGCCCGTATGGACATAGTACACGAGGGGCCAGGCTTCCTGGCATCTTTAAAATCCTTATTGGCTTCAAGTTGGATGGTTTGAGATTGCTGTTTGCTCTGTCTTTATAATGTTGAGCAGTAGGTCAGCTTTTGCACTTTATTCTTTCGCCCTCATCAATAGGTCCTTTAGTTCCTCCTCACTTTCAGCACTCAGAGTAGTATCTGAGGTTGTTGGATTAATTCAGCCTGGCCTTATGCATAATGTATTTTGCACATAAATTAAATAAATAACATTGCAATATGCAAACTTGTTGCACTCTTTTCCCAGTCTTGAACCATTCTGCGGTTTCCTGTTCAACAGGATGAGTGCAATTGTTTGATAATTAGAGTACTTTTTGCCACTGCCTTTTTTGGGGGATTAGGATGTAGACTGACATTTTCCAATTCACTGGCCACTTCTGATTTTCTTAAATTTGCTGGCATAAGGCAAGCAACACTTTCACTGCGTCATCTTTTAGGATTTTGAAAAGTTTTGCTGGAAAATCATTAACTGCTGCAGTCTGGTTTACCAGCAAGGCTTCCTAGGACCCATGTCACTTCACTCTTCAAGATTTCTGGCTCCAACCTTTTAGACAAAGTATTGATGTTAGCAATGCTGTTAAGATTATTCCTGAATAGGTCCTTCCTGACATCTCCTTTATCTGGTTTGCTTTTGTTAAAGCCCTACAATTTTTGTCTTTTATCACACACGCTTTAGTATGAAAGTTTCCCTTGAGATCCCCAGTTTTCTTAGAGAGATCTCTTGATAGAAGATATCTTCTATCTATTTACATTTCTCATTATAGAATGCCTCCTTGTCTTCTATTGATATCCTCTGGAATTCTGCATTCAGTTGGACAACTATTTTCCTCTCTCCGCTACCTTTTACTTTTCTACTTTCATAGGCTATTTTCAATGCCTCATCAGACAGACAGTTTGTCTTCTTAGTTTTCTTTCTTTTAGGGATATTCTTTGTTGCTGTTTTCTGAACAATGTCACAAACTCCTGAAGCTTGTGATCTTAGCTGGTCAGCTCCATGTTTTGTTTTTGCTGACTGTATAGAGCTCCTCCATCTTTGGCTAAAAAGTATATAGTGAATCTAATTTCTATGTTGTCCATGTGTAGAGTCATCTCTGAGGCTGTTGGAAGAGGGTGTTTACTATGATCAGATAATTATCTTTTTTTTTTTATAATTAACTTTTTTATTGAAAGAATAAACAAATATAACATCGTAAGTTCAGCAAATCATATAAGAAATCTCTCAAGTATCAACAAGATATATCAAAAAGTTTCTTTCAAAGTTTTTCTTTTTTGGTTAGAATAACACATGACCATGTAAAACATATATATAAAGTCACACAAGGTCTTGAACATATATACATTCCTCAAAGCAGACGTGTCTAGGAGGTACAGTAAGGTGAAACCATAGATCAAACATCAGGTCAACCCATAAAAGTAGTTCACACGAACCTTATTGTGGACCTCGTAGAGTCCATAAGTCCCAGCAGGAGGCCCATCGACGGTATCTTTCATCAATTTCAGCTGAAAGTGAGCTCATAGCCCGAATAAACCTGATTTTGTGAAGTACTTCAATGTGAGTAGGGGAGGTAAGTTTCCAGTGTTTAGCTATGATGCATCTCGTGGCCAAAAATATCTGTGTTGTTAAACATTGTTCTGATTTGAATAGCCCCGTAATTGGAAGGCCTAGCAAAGCTTCCTCAGGCTTTTGTGTTACTGTTGTCCCCAAAAGTGTTTCTAATAGGTCGTATGTTGCTGTCCATATGGGTCTTATTTTCGGACACTCCCACAGCATGTGAATCAGTGTACCAGTGTCTGTGCAGCCCCTAAAACATGTGTCAGGGTGTGTTTTGTTCAGAAGATGGAGTCTTGCTGGTATAAGGTACCACCTCATTATTGTCTTAAAAGAGTTTTCTTTTAGTGTCACGTTTAGTGAAGAGGTATTGGCTTGTTTGAGGATCTTCTTCCATTGGCTGTCGTCTAGAGTTACCTGCAAGTCAGCCTCCCATGCAGTTTGGTAATGTGGTTTAACCCTGTTGGGGAGAGACACCATCTGATTGTAAATGATGGCTATATTGGCCTTACCTCCGGGATTGTTGATACAGCATTTCTCGAAGGGAGATTTGGTATGATATTTGTTGATTTTCGTAGAGTGTGTTAGTGTTTCATTAATTGCCATCAGATTAAGCCACTCTCTATGTGGCACCTGTATTATGTCAGTGATAATTGACGATGTGTTGCTTTGTGAGTGTAACGGAGCAGGAACACGCAGTCCAAAATCTCCGCTGGTATACGATAAAATACCCACGAGGCACTACAGTTTCACCATCCCCGACCTCCCATATTGGACTACACACAATTTGGGAGTCAAATGAATACTTTATTTTGTTATTGCAGAAATATTTATACATCTCTTCCCACAGGCAATCCACATCCCCCATATTTGGCTACACACAATACACACAAAGAGAACAATAGGGGGGTCACACCTCCCTGGCAACTTTGATACAATCAGACACTGATTCAATTACACCTCTTTGTTCTTATCAGAGAATTAAAACACTTTGGAAAATGCAAGGATCCTTTACTTTCTTATCTCTTGAATCTCTGTAATAGGATTATCTATTAGCCTAGGTCTGCAAAAGTCTGGCTAATATTCTGCAGAGCATCAACCAGCATACATATTGTAGGATCATATTTTAACCAAGAATAATCATAAAACAGGGTAAAACAGTGATGGGTTCCGCTACACACCTCCCCCGTGACCATAAGCCGGCATACACGGTCTGATCCCAACGGATCGGCCTGGGGATGTCCGGACAAAAGTATTTGTTGGTCAATTCTCTAGTTTGACAACCCATCAGCATTACTGCAATTCACATTTACTCACATTTCCCATATCCCCAGATAGCTGGGATCTGAGCGCACAAAACCACCGAATAGCGCTCAGATCCTCTTCACACAGTTCAATTGCCATGTAGCTAAAGTCTTTCCCATAGTCTTTTATTATATGAATGGGCTTCATGGCACAGTTATCTGGGGTATCATGGTTCACACAGGGCAAGTACAGAATGACCCCCCTGTATGTAAAGGGCCAGAATGAGTGACTTACACTCTGGTATGGCCGAACACTGGTTCCAAAGGGCAATATGTACCAGGGCCATAGTCGCAGGGCAGGAGGCTGGCAAACAGTCCTCTCCAAGCCAAAGTGGCGAAGGGCACTTCGTCACACATCTCCCTTTTGGGGGGAAGTCTAACCAGGCACCTGGATATTTTGCTGGGGTGATGGTGCAACACGCTGAGGGGACTTGAGGGGCAGAGGCCAGCGGCACTCTGCCCTGATGCCAGCTCTTCTGCTGGTATAACCTGCAGGACCTCCTGCTCTGTACAAAGGACAAAGGGAGGGCAGAGGCCGACTGCACTCTGCCCCGCTGTCAGCTCTTCTGCTGGGGTACTTGGGACATATTCCGGCTCAGTAGCCAGGGAAACGTGGGGGTCAGTGGGGGTTAACATTTCCTCTGTTAACCCTGGGGCCACATTAGAAGTTAGCTGGGGAGGGGAATTTGTACTTACCCCCTCCTCCGGTTGTCCCAGTGACGGTAGTTGGGGATCTGGACAAGCTGTGGGCGCAGAGACCACGGTCCCATCTGCGCCGTCTGGGAGATTGGTGTCTCCCCTGGTTTGTGTAAACTGTCGCTGGGGGGGAAGGACGACACCTTCTGCCCCCTGTGTTCACACTGCCGCTGGGGATGAAGGACGACACCTTCTGCCCCCTGGGGTTCACACTGCCGCTGAGGGGGAAGGACGACACCTTCTGCCCCCTGGGGTTCACACTGCCGCTGGGGATGAAGGACGACACCTTCTGCCCCCTGGGGTTCACACTGCCGCTGGGGAGGAAGGACGGCCCCTTCTGCTCCCTGGGGTACACACTGCCGCTTGGGGGGAAGGACGACACCTTCGGCCCCCTGGGGTACACACTGCCGCTGGGGGGGAAGGACGACACCTTCGGCCCCCTGGGGTACACACTGCTGCTGGGGAGGAAGGACGACACCTTCAGCTCCCTGGGGTACACACTGCTGCTGGGAGAAACAAAAGCGGAGGTCAGCTCCCCCAAGTCGTTACCCAGGATGACATCAGCTGGTAAGTCCTGCATGAGGCCCACTTCCACATTCCCCGACCCCGCTCCCCAATCCAAATGTACTTTAGCAGTGGGAATTTTGTAAATCGCCCCCCCTGCCACCCGGACTGCCACATATTCTCCAGTGAGCTGGTGCTTGGGGACTAGGTGATTGCGAACCAGGGTTATGGTGGCCCCAGAATCGCGCAGACCCTGAAGGCGTTTTCCCTCTACGTTTACCCCTTGGCGGTGTCCCTGTCGGTTGTCTGGAGCTGCTTGTACTGGGTTAACCTCGTGGAGGGTGCCCAAAGATTCTTCATTAGACTGGGTCCCGAAGAAAGGTTGTCGAGGCTCACTCTGGTAGCAGTGTACTGCTGCCCGGTTTGCAGGGAAATTGGTTGGAGTATTCCACGTGGAGCGGTTTCTGTTTCTGGGACAGTCTCTTTGCATGTGGCCCTGCTGGTTACACGTGTGGCACCTGATGAAAGATCGGGCATTGTTGTACCGTGGAGGGGTTTGGTAGTTCCCACCACCCGGACGCAGTGCTGGGGTGGGGTTAATGGTGGGCGGTCGGTTAGCAGCTCCCAAGATGGACCGTGCCTGTGCCTGCTGTGCCCTCCTGGCATCTTGGTACTCATCTGCCCACCTGGCCGCTTCAGTTAAGATGCGCGGTTTCCGATCTCTCAGCCAGTTTTGTAAATCCGGGGTTAACCCCTGGAAGAATTGCTCCAGTAGCAGTAATTGTAGCATGTCCTCCACTGTGGTTGCTTGTGCGGCTTGTACCCAACCTTTGCCCGCCCTAGTTAAGCGGTGCGCCCACTCCATGTGAGTATCTTTCTCTGTCTTTCGGCTTTCTCGGAACCGCTGCCGGTATGCCTCCGGGGTAATTGCGTACCTGTCCAGGATCGCCTGCTTTACTTTCTGGTAGTCTCTGCTATCCTCGTCTGGCATGGTGCGGTAGGCTTCTGCTGCCCGGCCCGCTAGCTTACTCACCAACAGGGTTACCTGGTCGGCGGCGTTGATCTCATGTAATTGGCATAATCTCTCAAAGTCATGCAAGTAGCCATCAATGTCTTCGGTCTCCACATAGTTTTTAAAAGCATGGTACGGGAGTTTAGGCTTCCCCGGTACTATGTGTGGTGTGATTAGGGACCCCTCTCTGGACCTCCAGTCTGCCCGCTGCTTTCCCATTATGTATTCGTGGACATCGGACATAATCCTTTCCAAGGTTTCTGTGGGAGGCGTACCTGGGAAATGGGCCAGTCTGCATTGGAGTTCTCTTCCAAACTCATTCTGTGTGCTGTCCGTAAGAGGTGCTGCAGCAGCTGCCCGGTCTCCCTCCATGAGTTCAACAATAAGGGTAGCTTTGGTTTTATTGCTGGCAATAATTCCCCTTGCTTCCAATAGCTCTTTTAGCGTGGCCCGTTTCAACATTCGGGTCTATTCACATACCCTTTCCTTTCGGTTCCATACGAAATAGCAAATTTCCCAAATGGCTGTAACTGCCGAACAACGGTCTGCTGTGAGGTTTGAATCCCGTCGCTGCCATCAAATGTAACGGAGCAGGAACACGCAGTCCAAAATCTCCGCTGGTATACGATAAAATACCCACGAGGCACTACAGTTTCACCATCCCCGACCTCCCATATTGGACGACACACAATTTGGGAGTCAAATGAATACTGACTTTATTTTGTTATTGCAGAAATATTTATACATCTCTTCCCACAGGCAATCCACATCCCCCATATTTGGCTACACACAATACACACAAAGAGAACAATAGGGGGGTCACACCTCCCTGGCAACTTTGATACAATCAGACACTGATTCAATTACACCTCTTTGTTCTTATCAGAGAATTAAAACACTTTGGAAAATGCAAGGATCCTTTACTTTCTTATCTCTTGAATCTCTGTAATAGGATTATCTATTAGCCTAGGTCTGCAAAAGTCTGGCTAATATTCTGCAGAGCATCAACCAGCATACATATTGTAGGATCATATTTTAACCAAGAATAATCATAAAACAGGGTAAAACAGTGATGGGTTCCGCTACAGTGAGGTCACCCAGGTATCTGCCACAATTGTTATTTTGTTCTTTATCCACCATTTCATCTGGGTAAATTTATTGAGGTGCTGACCTTTGTGAGATTGCCATAGTGGAATGAAGCCAGAACCCACGCTCAGGAGGTTCACCCTTCTATTCAGGTCTTTCCATAATTTCAAAGAGTGGCTAATACAAATCGGTAACTCTCCTGTTCGTAGGTCCCGACCTAAGCTAAGCCATTAAACCTGCGATATTACCCAATGCTTGTCTTCTAGAAGTTACCTCTCTATGTCCGCCCACACCGGTATGGCCTCTTTTTTAAACCAGGTCGTGGTTTGAGCTAATCTAGTGGCCTTATAATACTTGATTAGATCAGGGAAGGTTAGCCCCCCTTTCTGTTTAGGAGCACACATTGTGGTTCTATTGATTCTTGGTTTCTTGTTATTCCAGGCAAACTTAAAAAGTGTTTTTTGCATCACTCTAAGGTCGGGTAACCTGATCGGGGTTGGGATTGTCCTAAATAGGTATAATAATTTGGTAATCACATTCATCTTGATGGAATTTATTCTGCCCAACCATGAGATGTTAAGGAAGGACCACTTGGAGATATCTGCCTTGATTCTGTTAAAGACAGGAGGAAAATTTGCCTCGTATACCAACGCTATAGACCGCGTAATATTAATACCCAAATAAGTTATCTGTTTGGGGGCCCATTTTATGGGAAAGCTGTTTTCTAAGTTCTGTTTCATCGTTTGGGGGAGTGTAATGTTGAGGGCTATGCTCTTGTTAGTGTTGATTTTGAACCCTGACACTCTGCCAAAGTCTGTGAGCAATTGGAATAAATTAGGCAGGCTTGGTATTGGATCTGTAAGTGACAGCATGATATCGTCTGCAAAAAGGTTGAGCTTATGCACATTAGGGCCAATCTGCACTCCTTTAATGTTTGGACAATTTCTAACTGCCGCTGCCAATGGTTCAAGACTAAGGGCGATGAGCAAGGGGGAGAGTGGGCAGCCCTGTCTAGTTCCCCTAGTAATATTAAATTGTTTGGACACAAATCCCTGATAAGTATTACATGCTCTGGGACCGCTGTATAAAGGCATAATGCCCTTCAAAAAGCCGTCCCCCAGACCAAACTTCGCCAATGTTTTCCACATAAAAGTCCAGTCTATCCTATCAAATGCCTTTTCGGCATCTAAAGATAGGAGCATTAGCGGGATATCCTCTCTGGTAGCCAAGTCTATCAGGTAAAAGATTCTCCTGGTGTTGTCGGGTGCTTCTCTACCTGAGATGAAGCCTACCTGGTCCGGATGGATCACGTCCAGCAACAATGGGGCCAATTCAGAGAATTATCTTGATATAATTCTACCAGTTTCTCCAAGGCCAAACTCGAGCATTATTCCAGTATCTTATTCCTAAGTACTACTCACCATTTTCTTGTACAGTCACTGTTCTACACTTAATCTCTTAGGCGTGTATGAAAAGATCTGAACTGTGCCCTCCTCCTCTGGTCCAGGCTCAGTTGGCCAATGTATGAAATATACCTTTCCCAATCCTGCACTAATATTTATACCTTTGACTGCATTATGATGTCACCATTGGCATAATTATGATGTCTCAGAGTCTCATAACATCATAATCTTGTGGTCAGCAGCTAAGAGAGTAAAAGACACACAGTTTTGTGCAGTGTTGGGATCTGGAATATTACAGGGAAATAACCTTTTGCTACCACGGCTGTTCTATAATGCTTCAAACTCAAAAATGACTAAAAACAAATTGAATAAGGTATAAAAGCACATAAACTAGTATACACACTTTTACGGAAATAAATACAGAAACTTACTTAATTCTACATTATCTAAACAGCGAAACCATACAAATTCCTTAGTGTAAGAATATTATTTAATTAACCTTATTTCCTAAGCACACCACTGAGAACCCCCGAACACTCATAAAATCATCAGCATATACAATAATACACTTTATAAAACTAAATTTGGTTCCACAGAATTGATGTTTGAACTAAGTTCCCTGAGTCTCCACTGGATTTTTTTTATAATTACGTGTGTATGTATACTAATTAATAACATTATAAAAATGACTAACCATCAATAATAGTTAAGACTGCAATCTCAGAAGATCTTTATCTGAAGGAGTGGCGTTGAGCTACAAGCAACTGCTACCCCAAGTACAGCATATATGTATTTCATAGACCATATGTCTAAGATTAATTTGTTTGTCCATTTTCCCATCTACTCCTTTAAATGAGCATACCATGAGTATATGACTTTTTGGTCCTTTAAAGAAGCCCCAGAAATATATTTTTCCTTTACTGTTATTTAAAGATAAAATATAAAAATAGGGTTGTTGCATAATCTGGAGTAAAATGCTTGTAGAATGTAGATATAATTCTCACTACACTGTATTGTGTTTTTTTCCCTGATCACATCTCCTGATGAAGAAAGACAGTGGCATCTTGGGAAAAGAAACATCCTATGATGCATTCTCTGATTGGCTAACTAGCAGACCATGTAGAAAGGCGTCAAAATAAGGAATTGCTGGAGAAGAATATTACAGGGGATAATAAAGGGCAATTATGACTCGTAGTAAGACAACTGTAAAAGTAAATTCTCATGGTCTTGCATTTTTTTGTAATAAACAAAATGATGCTTTATTTTTAAATATTATGTTTGGATGACTGCAAAGTGTGCCTATTTAGAATTGTGTCCTATATTTTATTAGTATATAAGATGTCATTACCTCAAAGGTACATTCATTTTTGTACTTTACAAAGTAAGAAGAGCACATGAACAAAATGTTGTGGTCAATAAAGTTTATTGAAAAAAGAACACCGTTGCCTAGGAAGTGTGTGACGTCACAGTTTTTGCCAGCAGTTTCCCTTTCCTACTGTCAGCCCACCCCTTGCAATATGGCCGTTGTGGGCAGGGTTGCGGGGTTGCCACGTTGATCCTGGACGTGGAGTGGGAGGAGCCGCCCGATTAGAGCCCGAGAAGCCGGGGAGGAAAGGCCGGGCGCGAGCCGTACAATCAGACCTGCAAGCCCGTTGCGAGCCACTGAACCTGCGCAGCGCGAGACAGCACACCGCGGAGACCGCGCGCTGGACTTTTATACAGTTCCTCAGCACAGGCACTTGTGTAATTTTATTGCGCTTCCGGGGCATGTTACCAGCTGATCTCCTGCACTGCTCTGCATAGATTGTTATTTGCACCGTTTTATTATTACATTGTATATAACTGTACACCCCCCTCACCCCCTGTGCTGTGGTACAGTCTGCAGGATAAAGTGCAAGGTGAGTGTGAGGAGTCCTCTGGGGGTGCAGGGCCTGGTTGATACTTTGCACAGCATTTGATATCCGCTATTAAAGCTCACTGGGTCATTAGTGTGGGCTGGGCATGCTGGTGATGAGGGTTATACATATGAATGGATGTGTAGTAATAGGGAGTGCATGGTGTCACTGCTGAGTATGAGACATGAACTCACTAACAACTGTGACATTCACACCCCATGACATTAACGTGCCAGCTGGATACTAAGTGACAATATCAAGGTACACAATCACTACAGTGGTGGTGTTATCATCATCATCAGACTTTATCTATAAAGTGCCAGCATGTTGTACAATTGGAAAGTGCATATATTCAGAGAGCATGTGACAAAATACAATCACTAATGTACCAAAGGAGAGGTCACTGTCCCTGGGAGCTGACAATCTAAAGGAGGTGATTAGGCCGATGGGCTGATGAGCAACAGGCGGTGTGTGTGAAGATACTGGTGGTGTAAATCTGACATAAATTGGGATTAAGGAGTGTCTTATAAAGATAATATATCAAATGAGAACAAATATCCTGTTTTGGAGCACTTTGGTTCCTACTTTGGGCTTAGGTAACTTATGTGATTATGCTGAATGGATCGGCTAGGCCTAAACAGTGCACGCAGACCTCAATGTGCTCATCTGGCAGCTTCCCACCACTGGCAGGGTTATCTGTTTATCTTGTATAGAACTCTTTGTTTTGTGATATATATATATATATATATATCTTCTGTAGTTCATAAGCACTTCTTATATAGGATATTATTTAAAAAAATAAATGTATTTATCTGTTATAATAGTTTTCAGCCACCGCTGGTTGGATACTCTTACTTGTGAGGGTCCCAGTAGAAACCAATGTGACAATTATAAACTCTACTCAGGGTATGCAGTATTTCTGCCATATTCTGATAAGCGTTGTACTGACTCGTGTCCTGATGTAAAGCTTGCTTAGGGCAAAGTGCACATCACTATTCTTGCTTAATACATGTTTTTATAGCTAAAGTTACGATGAGTGAGGTAGCCGTGAGTGTCCAGTAATCCAGATGAATAATCAGAGTATTGCAGTATATAGTGATACCTTTTTTATTTGACAAACAAATTAGAGTGAAAGGCATTCAAGAGTTGCACTTCTCTTTATCAAGTCAGCAGCAATATATAAAGAGAAGTGCAACTCTTGAAGGCTTGTCACTCTAACTAAAATGTGTGTCCAGTAAAAGTAGTATTAATACTCTGATTATTGCCATAACTGTACTACAATTTTACAAGATATGCCTATTTATTGGATAATAGATGTCCGATGCAGTGCCAGTTTTGCATGTTTTTATTAACTGCACCTATGCCGCTGACCTGAAATGTGAAAATGTGGCTGTTCATATTTGAGAAATGTGTAATTGGAGAAGTTGCTTGAGTCCCTTAGTGTGTACCACCCTCTGACCACACTTAGAGAAGGACAAGGGGATCTTATGTTACTTGCTCCCTATCAGTCTGAGCATGCTCGGGCTGTGCAGAGACACATTCCTAACACGTTAAGTGACTCTGGGGGTTACAAGGGCAATCTCTCCTAAGACCTGTCGGGCAACATAACTTGTTAATGGACTTTTTTGTTGCCAGTTTGTCACATGCCCATCAGAACTTGAGAGAGAAACAAACAAGCAGAAATAGTCTTCCAAAAGAAACTGTAGATCAACTTCTGAAAGTAGCAAATGATAGCATTTCATGTGGCATGTCATACCCATCTGCACAGCTTTGGCCTCCACCATTGGCTTCTATGTGTGGAATTTTACAAACCCCGGTCTTGCTTGTTTGGGACATTGTGTCATTTGACGTATGAATGCCATTGTTATATTTTCAATGCCAACAAACTCAAGGTAGACATTTTTAGTGTTTGAGGAGTGTCATATGGGATTTGTCGGATTACTGGTACAAGTAAATAAACACCTGGGATCTATCCTGTTGTAGAGTCAGGACTGGCCACTGCAGTGCGGCCTCCAAACGCTAGACGGCGCTGCCGATATTTTGCAGCGCTACCGATATGGTAGAGAAGTTCTAAGCTTAGAATGTTAGCCTAAACCTAAGAGATTACCTAAGCCTTGACTCTGATATGGCACCGTAATATCAGCAGCGCAATCTAGCGGATGCTCACCGCCACTGCTGCTGCCTTGTGCTGCGCTACCATAAGAGGATAGGACCAACACCTGTATCACTTTAAATATACATTTTTAAATTGAAAAATATTTGACCCTAATAAGAGGACCCTTGTTTTGAACATCAGGCAGCCCCCGGGTTTAGGACGAAATCCGTTCCTGGGAACGTCTTTAAACTCGATTTGTATGTAACTCAGATCCCTAATGAATAATAATAATACTATAATAGCTCATGTGGTAATAATAACAGTAATGCTGTATTAATAATTCTTCATTACTCTAATAAGTTACAGAAATCATTCTGCTCTTTCTTTTAATTCAAACAAACTGAGCATAAAAACAAACTCATACAAAAAGCCTTAGGAGCCCGTTCTTAAGTACGGGTTGTCTGTAACCTGGGGACCTCCTGTAATTATATGAAGTTTTAGTTGTCGGTGTGAAAATAAATCCGTTCATTTTGCTTACTGTGTGGTCACAGGGCCTGAGAAATTTACTTAAACATTTTCTAATGATGCGCACAATTAGACATGCCTCTCCATTTTCATTTTTAACCATAAAAATTACTACTTAAAAACACTTTTTTTTTTTATTGTAAATTTTTTTTGTAGAAAATGAGTGCTCTACATTAACACTTTTTAGTGGAAATTAGTTAATATATTAAGATCAGTCACTATAATAAGTTTGATTCTGTGTCAGCTGTTTTGTGCAGACCTTTTCTGTAGATTAGTGTTATAACTAATACACGTTTCACTTGCCATGTAGCCTTTTCCAGCTGGTTTGTTTTCTCAGCATATCATGTTTATGCCAGCTCCTTCAGTGCCAAAGGAACAGCCATTTATTTGTCACTTATACAAGTTCAAAAAAATCCTTTCAAATTTTTTTTTTTTTTAATGATTTATAAGATAGAAAATAGTCATCTTGACTGCTTTAAAAAAAGTATATGTTGATTTACTTGCGGAAATATAATTTTTCTGATGAAATCTAGACACATTTAATGGACCTTTTTGCCTTTGTTTTCCATATTAAAGGGAAGTAATTGCAAGTTGCACTATAGGGACAGTGGACTCCCATATTACAATATGCTCTTTCAAAGAAGTAGAATAAATCATTGTTAAAAAATCTTTTTGATAAAGTTAAAAACTATTGCCATTTTAAACATATTTTTAAAAATATGCATTAACCGGTTAAATGCTGATGTTCAGATAGCATAAAATGTACAGACTATATAGAAATAATAACATTGTTGCAATGTTTAGGCTGAAAATATAACTGTTTGTTGCTTATATTGAACACTCATTTTATATACATGTGATCTTTGGCCTTCCATAGCATCAGAAAGAATGCTGAAGTTCTGCCAAAATATCTGTGTTATTTCCCATGTTTATAATGTAAGTTATGTTTATTTTGATCTAATGTGTTTGTTTTCCCTTTTGTTTAGAATGAAGCTTAAAGAGATAGACCGCACGGCGATGCAGGCCTGGAGCCCATCTATGCATCACCCTATATATCTGGCGACAGGTACATGGTTTTTAAACTGCATTATTCATTTGTACAACTTTCAAGCCCTTAAGTGTTTGTTGCTGTTAAATTTGCATTTTATGTTCACTAGAAGTGGGTGCAACCCTATCTCTGTATATTTGAGAAAATTAGGAAGTAATGTTGCAATATCTGTCCTTACTTCATAACATAACACTATTCAGTGCCAGTAAATTGTTATAGGCAAATTGACATCTTGTACTCCATAAATATAAAAAATACTATAGTTAAAGGGACATGGAAGGTTCCCTTTTTTTAACTATAAAATAAACTACTGATGTGTTTGTTTGCAGATCTAAACATAATCCTATTAACAAGTGCTTAAAAGCTCTGTTTTTTTATTCACTTAAGCATTCCAAATAGTCCCAATAAAGGTCCACTCTTAGGCCCTCATTCAATTGCGATTTGTCCAATTGAATAGGGCTCTAAATAAGCACATAGCATATATTTTTTAAAGAAGTTTTTAGTTAGTGATAACCTTGCTTTTGGATAGATGTTCACTAACTAAAAACTTCTTTAAAAAAAATATGTAATGTGCTTATTTAGACCCATATTCAATTGGCCAAATTGCAATTGAATGAGGGCCTTAGTAGGTAGCCAGTTACAGTTGTCACTTAGCAGCATTTCAAAACATGTTCTTGAGCAACAGTCTGTCATTGACTAGTACATTTAGTACCAATAGAAACACTGTGTGCATGAGCTGTGGGGCCGACCTTTGCAGGGACCATTTGGAAGCTTTTAGCAAAAACAGAACTATCAAGCACTGGTAAATAAAATGATGTTAAGTTATGCAAATAAATACTTGGGTAGTTTTATTTTAATATAAAAAACACGGCAACATCCATATCCCTTTTAATTTGTGCTACGTGCAAACTTGATTGTATTTTTTTTATTTTTTTTTATAGTTTATTCAGTTTTTCGGTACAATACCAATATTTAAAACAAAAGCATACATTACAAAAAACAACCACAACATAAATTACATTACATAACTTCTCCCCGTTTTGCTAGATCTAAGTTGCCGACGGGGAGACCATTCCATACACATGTTAACTCAAGAATTAACAATTTAATAGTTTCTGATTTTTACATCTCTTTTTCATCAAGCATTATATTATAAATCGTATCGCAGAGCCATTTTTTGTAATAACATCAATATAAATATCTCCTGAGTTACCATTGTACATGAATTACACTCTTTTAATTAATCTGCTAATGTAAACCTAGCCTAATTCTAGGCCAGGCATCGGTGAGGTAGAAGACAAGACAAACCTCTCAGTTTTCATTATGGAGGAAACAGTTTTTCGAATACAGAGTTTTTAATCTTTATGAAGTCTTTACTTTTCCCAAATTTTCCACTTTAATTTCTTGTTTATTATAATACCCACACTCAGTTGTATTGAGCAGGGTTGTCTTCTGGCCCTGTATACATGCAACAGCCAGGGGCTCCCAAACACAATTTCGAATGTAGCTTTCCAGATAAGTATTAATATGGCATAAATACATGACAGAAGCGTCATATTGTGATACACACAAATGCACAGTAAATGGCGCACACTGTGAACTAGTGCACTGCAGAAATCATACTGCAATAAACATATGAAGAGACACACTTGAACTCGACATGAGTACTACTATCACAAAAGTGTCACATGCATTAAAGGACTTGTCTCAAGCATACTGTATATACTGTTAAAAAAAATCCATGAGATGTGCCATATGCCATAGATTAATCATGTAAACCAATAAAACAAAAATATTCTTAAACTGAAAATCTCTAAAGGACCTCCCTGTCTCAAACTCTCTTTATCTAGAGCCATTAATGAATTCTCACGGCGGGAGGTATTAAACAAATGCTCAATTGGTACAGATTGTAATAAGGTGTTAACCATAAAAGGTTTCTGTGACTATTACCTTTTCTTATAATTGGGCATGCACTTCTTCATCACCCTATATTGAAATGTTTTTTTGTCCCTTAGTAAGAAGGCTTAAAAGAATGTCCTGTATAGTTAATTTATGCTTAAAATACACAACTTTCTAGATCCATTACTCCGGTCAAATGTTTAATAACCAGTTGCGGTTATATTTATGTGTGTGTAATTTTCATTTCTGTATTATCTAAGGCCTCTGCTTTATTGGTTTAACATTTAGGGTGTTTACGGGGAAAGATAGTATACCCTTGCTTAAATAGCATACAGATCTCTGCTTTCCTTGCTCACTGCCATTTTATATGCTGGATTCAGTCAGTGGATTTACCTTGGAAGAGATGAGTCAGATTACCCTCCCTGTGACTGGACAGTTATTTTGATGCTATGTTCCATAGAGTGTTGCCATAGTGCTCTCATTTGTTATAAATATTATCCTTTTAGTTACAAAGTAACACGTATATGAAATTATTGACACCTATAGCTAGACATACACATTTTTATCACCGAAAACATACTTTATGTTAACAAACTTTAGGCCCCCAAAAAGGAGAATTTGATTCTTAAAGAGTATCTTATTAATCATCTTCATGCTCAAGTACCTCATGGGTTAAATATGGGCTTTTAATGTAGTGCCTATATATATAATTATAGATATATTAGAATTCAGGATCCAATATTAGATCTATACATCAATATAGTGGTACATTTTTTAGTAACATTGTGAAATAGTACCAACTATCCCCTTTTTTTGGTAATAAAGAGCACTAAAATCATTACCGGTATTTGAATAATAAAAACAAAACAAAAAAACATTGTCGTTTTTACATTTTTTCATTTGAATTGTAGTGTCTAGCATTTTGGCAGTTCTGCTTCTCAATCTTGTAGGTGTCCAGGTAGTTAGTGAAGATCTGCCTGACAGTCTTTAGTTCTTGGCCAATCAGAAATTAGTTTAGGTCAGGCTCCTGGATAGACACTTTTTTTACCTCACGGATTCCTAATACAAGTGAAAAGCAGCAGATATTTAAAACAAAAAAATAAATAAAATCAATATAATAATTTGCCATGTTAAAGTGATTTTTTTTTTTTGCCACTGAAAGGGTTACACCAAAGCCTTTAGACAGATATAATGGACATACTAGATGGGTTTATAGGCTATTATCTGCTGCCACAAATCTGTGCAAATTGCCATTTTATATTCAGAATCTGTGGAACAGGCATTCTCATGGGGGTCTATTGCTCCTTAATTACCAAGATAACGCAGTAAGAACCAAATAATGGAAGTGGACTATGCCTGGCAGTGGGTGAAATTGAGATTTGTTCCTAAATATGAGACTATTACTCAGTAAGCTGGAAGGAACAGTAACATTTTCATAAAAAAATAATAATTTGTGTGTAAAGATCTGGAAGGCTTGCATGAGGTACAGTGAATACATCTGAAGTTGACAAATAAATAGGAAATGTAGGTCAATCATGCAAGTGAGACGCCAGTCCAACATGTGAATGGATTATATCTAGAAATATAATAACTGTAAAATAATGGAGGTATGGCTCCCCCAGATTTGTCAAGCTCTGGATTACACTCCCACATCCCCACCATCAGACTAATTTCCATATAACATCCCCATGCTAATAGAATACATTTAAAGGCATATCTAAGTGACCTTGATTATGAATGCATCTGATAGAGGAGAATTGGTGGGTTGAAGCTTTTGCAATAATGATCTTTATTTTTATTTATTTATTTTTATTATATTTAGGGACGTCGGCTCAGCAATTAGACGCCACATTCAGCACAAATGCCTCCCTGGAAATCTTTGAACTTGATTTGGCCGACCAGTCATTGGACATGAAAGCTTGTGCTACTTTTCCATCTTCTCATAGGTATGTCTTTTGTGAAATAATGTGTCGTTTGATGAAAACCTGGGAAGAATATGGAATATATGCAATAGAATATGATAGAAGTGCATTGTAGAGCAGCTAATAAGAGGCTTTACACACCCAGAGAACATGTGACTGTTTCCCCTCACCCCAGAGAACACATTTTATAATCATTTTGTAGAAATCTTGTACCTCCTTCTAATAACAAGCTGCTGAAAAAGGTACTAATATGTGCTCTACAGTTGCATATCTGAGTTATGGGCAATTCAAAGAAATTATTCTGAATAATTGATCCGATATACAAATATTCTCATTGAACCCTTTGTGGAGCTTTTTGTTAAAAAAAAAAAAATGTTGATGTGATTTTCATCTTCAATGGAAGGTTGTCCAGTGTTGTATAGCCCCTATTGTAGGGGTTGGCATCATTGTCCCTGGAAAACAGTGCACAGGCCAGGTTTTCAGAATTCTCATATACTAGCCTGTGTGTTACTGACCTTGCTTACTCATGACTTTTTAAATGGAACACCATTGATCCATAGGATTTTGGCAAATACATTTTTCAATGTACTGGGCATCATTGTAAAGAAGTTGTGTTCTTAGTTTCATGTTACTCACACCAAGCCCTCTTGTGTTTGCAGGTACCATAAGCTGATTTGGGGGCCACACAAGATGGATTCAGATGGCAGTCTATCTGGGGTACTCATTGCTGGAGGAGAGAATGGAAATGTAATCCTTTACGACCCAGCTAAAATTATAGCTGGAGAAAGTGAAGTAGTGATCGCCCAGCAAGATAAACACACAGGACCCGTCAGAGCCTTGGATGTAAACGGCTTCCAGGTGAGACCTTATCAAAAAATAGGATATATATATTTCTTTAATATTACATTTTGATATTTTCAAGGGTTATGTATCAAACTGTGTTGCCTGAAAATATAATTTTTGCACCTGTCTCTGTGACCTTGATCTATTATGACATCTTGCCAGTTTGCCTGTAGTCTGAAGCCTGGATATATATATATATATATATATATTTAGAAGTTGTTACTCCATGGCTCCCAGGATTTGTAAGCGCTTACGGCCTGCCTTTCTTACATACAGACCACCTTAAGAGCTTGCAATATGTATTCGTTCTTGCTTTCTTGTAAAATATCTTGTGTTGAAATGTATGTATCTCTTAACAGCATACAATATTGTTTAGATTAGAAATGAATTAAATCTCATTAAAGTTAGTGGGCCCTATCTCCTGCGTGGATGATTGTAAACCTATTGGTGTAGGCTACATTTTATTTTTGAGAATTTTGCATTTGTGTGTGGGTGGCTCTGTTATTTCATTTTCTGTTACTCAGAAATCCTTCTGTATTGTGGCCAGTAATATAACCTGGTGCCAGCTAACTTATTTGGACAAGGTTCCTGATCCATTGTTATTTGTTTTTTAACATTCCTGGCATATTGTCACTGGATTCTGCAGAAGTGTTCACAAACTCTTACTGTGTATTCTTCTCTTCAGTGAGGTTACAGTGGAAATCTGCTTAAAAGTGACAATTCAGGGGTCCAAATATGGTATCATTTAAAACTGTAAGTGCAAGTATTAGTTGAATGTTCAGCTTGTGCTGTCAGTCAGCCTTTCTGATTCTTTCACAAAATAAGATTTGTATCTTTGTTAGTTATAATTATTAATATCAGATTAGGCCCTGAGGCTTTGGTTCCCTTTGCCTGTACTGCATTCGACCACACAGATACTAGACATGCTCAGTATGCAGACTACAGTCAACTCTGTGCCTTAGGACTTGTGAGTGAATAATGTCAATGATCTTGCGTTAACAAAGACAAGTTCAGTGTTGGTTTGCTGTAGAAATATTAATTTTATTAATAACATATACTTGACAAAGTTCTCATTATGACCTATAGTTTTAAATACTATCAGCCTTATTAAATTGTGATTTGGCCAATTGAATAGGGCTCTATCTAAGCACAGAGCATATTATAAATATTACTATGGATGGAACAGAAACAGCCAGACCACAGCTAGAGAGCTGCTAGTTCCAGTATCCTCAGGATCCAGGAGAATACAAAGCCTTAATAGGAGAGCTGTAACACCTGGAAAATGATCATTTAATGATCAAGGAGTACAGGTCTCCTTTATTGAAATACACACACACACACACTTGATCTACAGTGAAGCACAATAAAACATTCAAACAAACCATGAAGCACACATGTAGCTCTGTTTGGCACTACTCACTGCAGCCCATAGTGCCAGAGGTTTTAACTGCATGAACATGTGGGCACTCCCCTCCACCCAGCCCCACTGGGCATATATCAAACTGTCCATTTCCAGTGTCCTAGCACTACTCAGACAGAAAATGTTACAATTAACTGGCAATTGGGGGACAATGTTCGCTTGCTCATCACTATTGGAAAAGGTAATTAAAATCTGTTAATCTTCCTTGGAGCTAATAGAAATGAATACCGCATAGAGTATTATTTAGGTTTTGCTAGCAGTCCAGTAAGACTTATGTCAATATTACCATGACGAGTAGACAAACATTTGAATGACACCATGACACATTTACTATCTCCTTTCATGTACCACAAAGAAAAAACATATTTCTGCAGAAAGGGATAAAGGTTTATATATGTTGCCCACTGCTGTATTATGTGCACGGTGTGTCCTTCTATTTTGTCACTTACCATTTTTGTTTCTTATTCTACAGACAAATCTTGTAGCCTCCGGTGCCAATGAGTCAGAAATCTACATATGGGATCTGAATAACTTTGCAGCTCCTATGACCCCAGGTGCTAAATCACAGGTAAGTGCAATATTACTGTGCTTACCGTTCATATTCTTCAAATCCCATTACTATATACAGTCACATATATGGAATGGATAGATGCTGTCATTGAAGTAATGCACAAGCAGAACCGTAGCTGGCACATGTGGCTTGAGTGCTGCAATCCATATAGTCTCGGAGAGTTGGACACGACTGAATGCCTGAACAACAAATATGGAATAATGGCTCGGCTTTGTCAGTTGACTGATGCCTTTAAGATGCTTTTATTCACCGTTGAATGATCTTTGTGTACATCTGAATACACTGAATCCGTTTGCAACATCATAGAAACATAGGTTTGATAATAGATAGAATAAAAAAAGTCCATCTAGACTTTCTCTTCCTACCTACTTAAATGGCTTGGCCATATCCCAGACATGCTTAAGATCTGTAACTTTTTTGACTCTACCACTTATACTGGAAGGCTGTTCCACTTATTGTCTGTTCTTTCTGCAAAATAAATCTTACACACATTACCCCTACATCGTCTAAATTCAAATAATCACCTCTTGTTCTTACATTGCTCTTTCTGAATGATACTTCCCTCCTAAACATTAATTAGTTTGATTTGTTTGAAGTTTTCTGCCATGAAGTCTATCTTTATAAAGTTTCTTCTAGGCCATGCAGCATTTTAGTTGCCCTTTTGAGGTCATGCTTCTATTAATGGGATTGCATGGTGTTATTCATAGCCTTTTTTTTAAATTGTTTTAAAGAGAGAGGTTCATTCCGCATGATAACAATGATGAGCCCTGTACCAACTCTAATGAATATTATTTGATGCATTTATTAGCTTCAGGTTTCGGAAGTTGTTTTGATGCAGGTGAGAGTTGTCACTTATGTTTTTGCACCTCTTTGCATTTAGAATAGCCTATATGAGTCTGGTGGCGCCTTAGCAAAAGTCATATTTGTTGACGGCTTTACAATTACAAAATTATCACTTACTGTAGATAAAAAGCTGCCTTCTAGTAGCACAGTTGAGCGAGTTGAGCTTTTTTTCAGTATTATAATATCTGCAGTAGACTTTCTAGAGCAAGTGCTCAGGTGCTGTTTTGTCACTTTTCTTACAGCCCTTGGAAGACATCAGCTGCATTTCATGGAACCGGCAGGTTCAGCACATTCTGGCCTCAACCAGCCCCAGTGGACGAGCCACAGTCTGGGACCTCAGGAAAAATGAGCCAATTCTCAAAGTCAGCGACCACAGCAACAGGGTACAGCAGATACGTTATGGAGTTTGTTGCAAACCATTTTGGAGTTTCCCCCTCCACAATTAGTCTATATTTTATCATGTTGCTTAAGTTAAGAATAACTAGATTTGTGTTTCTTTTATTTTTTGAGAGTAGTAGATAACTGTGTTTGAAACCCAAAGACTTGTTCATAATCTTTTTCTCACATTTCCTCAGATGCATTGTTCAGGTATGGCCTGGCATCCAGATGTTGCCACCCAGCTGGTCCTGTCCTCTGAAGATGACCGCCTGCCTGTCATACAAATGTGGGACCTTAGATTTGCTTCCTCTCCACTGCGTGTCATGGAAATGCATACAAGGTATGATCAGCGATTTTGAGTTGAAGTGTTGTATTCTTCTTATACTTAATTTGCTTGCCTACAAATGGTTTTCTGGAAAAGAAAACCTTTTTGTAGGCAAGCAAATGGAGTATAAGCAGAATAAGACAGTTTGCCGATTTTTTTTTTTTTTTTTTTTTTAAGAATTGATAGTGGCAACGTGTAATTGGTGTATTTGATCATTTTAATAAAACCGGGTAAAAAAACATTTATTAGGCTCAAATGCTATTGGGTAGTATTTTATGATCACTGGTACCTCCTCCTGCAGACTCTGCACCACTTTACTTATGGAGCTCTCTGAAAAAAATCAGTTACTACCATTAATGGTCATATCTGAAATCACTAAAATATTAGGCCGATGTCTCTGTGATTTTAAACAGTATAGAGATTAGAGGAACATATGTTTACCCCCTTTAAGCACTTTTTCATTCAAAGAAAAATGTTTTTATATTTAAAACAGTCTTTTAAATGTTTGGTAGAAAATATATGATTCTGGTATCCTTTAATAATATTAAATCCATGTGGTCTTTATTATGATCTACTCTTTTGAAAGCCTACACTTTAAAATATCCAACATATTTTTAGAATGTATAACAAAAATACAGCAGCCTCTATTTTTTTTAATGTGATTATGCTGCTGTGGAAACTGCCATGTTGGTTTAAGCTGATTAACTCCCTGAGGTGGGAGGAGACTTTGAATGAACAGGAAGTTTATGTCTGCACAGGGGGATGAGAGCACAACTGCCAGTGCTATAGACAGGACTAAAAAAATAAGTTTATTAGCTTAAGCAGGCACAAGCTCCTGAGAAAGTAACTGCAATAGGCAAGAAAACAAAATGGAAACTTGCACTAAATACTAGCTGGGTATGAAATTGTAAATTGATTTGCTTTCTTAAAAAAATACTAGTTTACCCATTAAGTTTAGTTATTTAAAAGAACATGTAGAAAAAAATGACCACAGAAAAGCAAATAGAACACATGGAAAATTTAGATTTGGCTTAATTATGTATGCCGCCGTTTTGTGTTTATATGTCTGTATTTTCATTTAATATTTTTTTTTAAATGTGTGCATAGGGGCATTTTGGCCATTGCCTGGAGCATGGCCGACCCAGAACTGCTGCTCAGCTGTGGAAAAGATTCCAGGATCCTCTGTTCTAATCCTAACACAGGGGAGGTAAGTAAAGGATCACTAAGGGGCATTTGTATTAATGTAAAAGTGGGGTCACTCTGGATAATTATGTTAATGTTTTATATGTCTTCCATCATAGTTGTGTGGGCTGGTGCCATGTGTTAATATGTAAACTACATACTAACCCACATGTGACATGAAGTGAGTTGAAGGAGACATATTTTTGACCTATATGTCTGATGTTTGACTTAAGGAAAAAAAGCTCTTTAGTACACTTTAGCCAAGTCTATCAAAAATCGTAGCAATCATTTTAAAATATGTGCTAAGATGACGCAGTCTATAGAGTGGAGCTTTCTAAATAAATGGAGAGGCACAAATATTGTAGCTTTTTATTGTCTATGATTTTCAGTGACAAGGAAAGACAGGTGTATACATTGATGTATTTAAGTCCAAGCAGCTCTGCGTGTTGTTAATATGTTCAACGCCATTCTACCCTCAGCTTTTGTATGAACTGCCTACAAATACTCAGTGGTGTTTTGACATCCAGTGGTGCCCCAGGAACCCGGCTGTACTCTCTGCAGCTTCTTTTGATGGACGCATCAGTATCTACTCTATCATGGGGGGCAACAGCGACAATCTCAGCCAGAAGCAAGCAGACCAGGTGAAAACAAAAAGTGTATTGTGTTTTTAATGTTGCAATGTTTTTGCATATGTGAATAAAAGTCAGTCTGTGAGATGCTGATGTATTTAAACACTTTTTTTTCTTCTCTCCAATCAACACTGGTGATACATGAGGCTAACTAAAACAGTCAACTTGCAGATTCATTTCATATCTTGCTCTGTATAAAAGGAATTACTAGAGCAAATGAGAATTACAAACATGTTTTTCCCCTCTTCTTAGCTTTCTTCATCATTTGGGAACCTTGATCCATTTGGCACAGGGCAGACACTCCCCCCATTGCAGCTCCCTCAGCAACCAACACAGCAGAGCACTGTCATTCCTTTGAAGAAACCCCCCAAATGGCTGCGCAGGCCAGTTGGGGCCTCATTTTCTGTAAGTTAATCTACCTGTGTGATTTTTATGTCCTAGATTTATACAAGCTAGAAAAAAATATTGAAGTAAACTACATCAAACTTAAGAACCAGAAAGACCGTATTTGACTGACCTTTGGACTTTTATTCCTCTAAATTTGTATTATAGAAAATTAAAATGTTGCAGAGATAACTGAAGAAACGAAGCAAACTGCAACCATAAACTGAAATGATGATTGCAGTATGATTTGCACATAAAGAAATAGCCAATTGTTCACCTGTATTATAGAACTACTGCAGTCATATAATTTAAATATACTATTTTGAAAAACTACGCTTGAAAGTGGTCAAAATGTTTTTAGAATGGGAACAAATGCAGCCGTCCATTTAATACTTTTTATTTACAATGATATTGCAGTGGGTGCTTCTATTTTCATTTCCACTGATCTACTTCCTGAGGTTGGAGGAGAGTTTCAATGGAAATACGGCAGCTAAAGCCATCAGTGCTTTCATTAGGACTAATTGAAAGTTAAAAGGCTTACAATTTAAGGTACAATGGCTTACAATTTAAACCATATCTCTTTCTAGAGCCCTTGTACCTTACAGATCTCTCCTATAAAATATATCATCTACAATTAACTTAAATGATAAAACAAAATTGCTTCTTTAAAGCCAAGAGTATTTAAATATTTTGAGTACTTTCATAGTGAGTTAGATTTCATGGTATTTGGTAGCTGTTTTGTTGCACACATTTTATGGCAGGTCAGTACTAAAAAAGAAAAAGATAAAATGTATCCTTTTGAATTACATAAAGTGAAATACATACCTATTATACAAACCTTGTAACTTTTGTGGTTCACATTAATAGTAAAAGCAAGTAAATACAATGTAACATAATTAAAGAATCAATGATGTTGTTGATGTCTGGGCACTAATCTTCTTTGGTTGACATATCTGTCTTTGCAGTTTGGAGGGAAGTTGGTCACATTTGAAGCCACAAAGCCACAACCTGCTCAACAACAACAACAGCAGCACCCACAGGCCGCCCACCAACCTTTCCATGTGTACGTCAGCCAGGTGGTCACAGAGAAGGAGTTCCTGAACCGCTCTAACCAGTTACAAGATGTGGTCAGCACAGGAGCCTTCGTTGATTACTGTCAGAAGAAGATTGAAGAGGCCAAGAACGAATTTGAGAAGAATGTGTGGTCTTTCCTAAAGGTCGGCTTCATAATGAGGCATTTGTTCTTCTGTTATTCAAGTCCTCTTTATTTCTCCATTTATTTCTAAAAACTGCCTTTTATTAACAACTTATAAAATGTTAACTTCTTCAACATGTCAATAGATAAACATGTGCACAATTGTGCAAACAGATTTTAATGGCAGATGGGAACCAGTATATCTGTATCTACCAAAAATGCTTCTTCTTAATCAATCATGATTTCCTCATTTTCTTTTTCTTTTAGACCATGCACTATTTTTATTACATTTGTTTCATGTTTAGTTTTGCTTTTTTGGACTTATTTTGGTCACAATAGTAACATGACCTTTATATTTTACATTAGGACATATAAATGTGGTCTCTAAATGCATCATTTAGCAGTGTTAAAGGACCAACTTTCTGTTGTGCATTTTAGAGGATATTTATACATTAGACAGGCAGATCAGACAGGCAAAAGTACAATATGTTGCATTTCAGACATCCATAGGGATCACTGTCCCTCTGTTTCTGGTAACATATCAGGACAAAGAAACAGAAAACAACCCTACACTGTCTAAATTTTAATGTCAGTTTTATATACTATAAATTATATATTTCTCATCAAAAAAACTTTTGTAATGTTTCAAATCTGTTCTTATAAATGTATAAGACATTTTTGGATTACAGTTGCATTTTAACTTTTAGATCGGACATCATACTTTCATTACATTCATTTGTTTTCTACTTCAATGAATGTCAGCCCTATTGCACATTTTCTATTATCTGTAAACCTTCTCTTGAAACCTATTCGTAATGCCACTAATGAATATTTTAAGAGACCACTGTAATATCCACCAGGATGTGTTTCAATTAGTTGCTGACTGTTAATAAAATTCATATTAAGTGATTTACAAAAATAATATAAAATTGTCTTCCCAAAAACATGTTCATGTCATCTTAAAGAGTATTAAAACTAATCTATACATTGTGCTAGCTGGTTTTCTCTACAGTAAATCATTCCTGAGATAATCTGCATTGTTATTATGTCTCATTTCAGTATGCAGTAATGCTACATTTATAATCTTGGCTCTCAGAATAGTAATCAGTTACCACATTCAAACTTTACTGGAAAAATGTTTTTTAGGTGAATTTTGAAAATGACTCTCGTGGCAAATATCTGGAGCTGCTGGGTTTTCAAAAAGAAGATCTTGGAGCAAAGGTATGTTGTTTAATTGTACAATATTACTTTTTTACATTAGTTTGACTTCGGTGATTAGAGGTGTCAAAGATACCCTTGTAATGTTCTTGAAGGAAAGAAAATTAATTCAGTTTATAGCGTTTCCTGATTGAGGAAAAAGTAATTTTATAGTATAAGCAGAGGTTGTTGATCTCCCTAGGCAAAGTTAGCAAGTTACCCACATTTGGGTTACCCAATATGCTTTAAGAAGAACCAAAAATATTCTCTTACACCTACAGCTGATATTTATTTTGAATGAAATCAAATGTTGATGTTTTTAATGCTTTAATAAATAAATGCAATCTATGCACTTTAGCATGGGGGGGGGGGACCTTTTTTGCAGGACTGTTTAGAAGATTTCAATAATTAAAAAAAGAGCTTTTAAGTACTTGTTGGTAAAATGATGTTTATATATGCAAATACAAAGTGGCAGATATCATATTTTTGTTCATGTTTTCCAGATTGCATCTGCTTTAAAAAGCACATCTGTAGCAGATGGAGCCATTGAGGTAAGCAATAAGAAAATGAATAGACTAAAAGGAAATTCCTGTAACAACATATTTAGCTGCTTTTTTTTATTTAGCCTGTAAAATCTAATATTTTAATTAACCATTCAACCCATTGGTAAGAAATAATAATGTCATACACTTTGCATGAGAGATTTATTAGCTTTCTAACAGAATCTGGGCTTCATTTCTGTTTCTATATCTGGAATATGTTTTTTTTTTTAAGGACCACTGTAGTTTGGGAATATCTTGATATATTTGTGAAATATGGAACAAACTAATAATGTTGGCAGCTGTGTTAGTGTTTATGGGAAACTAGTAATCTGCATAGATATTGTTACCCAGACAGACTGTGTTTTGTGAGTCTCCCTAAATAACCCTGTCTGCAAATATATATTTATTGCGGAACAGCTATTTAATTTGCATATCTTACTGCATAAGGTGAGTGTGAGACATCCTGTTTACCCCATACATGTTTAGATGTCACTAGTTAAATGACTAGTGTGATAAAAAGTGAACAATTTATTTCTGACTGTACATAATTAAGAAGAAAAAAATATTTGTTTTCATTAGAAAAAAATATGCCTCTGCCTGGAGGCATTCATAATACTTTGAAGGCTGCATTCGATATTTAGGTTTATGGAAGAGCAGTGCTTGCAGATATCTTTGTGCACTGCCTCCATCTGAGCATGTGCAGGGAAGGGGGTAGGTGTTAACCTCTGTAAGCCCAGTTATAGAACAGTTCTCCCTAACCCTTTCCTTTCCTCACATCTAGTGTTCAGTACATAAGTACATGCCCTCCTACCCCAAGCTATCAGGCAGTGCTGCAATCAGATAAGACTGAACTTTCATTGCACAGTGTCTGCAAACATTAAAATCTTCTCTAAAAAGGTTTTTATGTTTATGACTTGCACAGCTGCTAACATTGTTAGTTTCTTGCATTATTTACATATGTGAGGGTTTTCCTAAACTACAGCACTTTTTATTCAACTTCACCCCTTTTAATTCAGGGGCCTTTATATTCGTCTAAAAGCAGAGCCATAAATTGACTATTTAAGCTGAAATTATACAGCAGTTTGTAGCAGAACAAAAACATGTTTGTTTTTTTTGTAAGTGTTTTTCATATGCAAACACTTTTCTATGCTGTATATTAAAATAAAGGCATTATGTTTTGGTCACGGCAATGCCGGTTTATAAGACTAGTGTAGTCCACAACTTTCTGTTATACATTGCCTTTTATCTTACCAATGAGTTAAACATTGAGGACTCCTGGACACCCTGTTAATTGTGTTTTCTTAATCTATTTTTATTACAACCAGTGGGAACAGCAGCACAGTGTGCTGCAGTTTAGACATCCATAAGGCTCTCTTATAGGCGCTCACTGCGAGCCTCTCCCCTGTGTACTTCAACTTTCCTGCTTTGCACTGATCACCTTCGGGACTCATCATGAGCCCCGTGATGAGCACCTTTGTGAGCCCTTTGATGAGGCTCATTGCGAGCCTTTCCTCCTGCCTACTGTATGGGCAGCTCCATTGCAGGTTTTGTTAACCTGCAAATTTTGTGCTTGGGAATGCCATGTGTCTCTTTCCACCATCTCCCCCCTGCCCCTTCCCTGTGTGTTTATCCTCTGTGTATCTGCTGAATGTTTGCGTGTTACGCGCTGAGGGCTGTTTTTTTTTTTTTCAAAGTCCCGCATGCCTGGCATTGTTGGAGTAAGTGTTACGGTCATATTTTATAAGTCCAGCATGCCTGGCTTTGCTGAGCTTCGTTTTCAGGCAGTTTCAGAATTTTTTTATGTTTTTCATCCGGCATATTTTCCTTGCTTAGATGATTTTTGGATTGAGGTAAACCCACAAATATGGCTCAATGTCGCTTGTAAACTCTGGTGCTCCATTGCAACCCAAATCATCCAGCTTAAGTCCTGTACCGTACACGGCTCCCCTCGCTTAGCAATGCTCGCGGTGACAAACATCGCAAACGTCACCAACATCGCTATGTATGTGCTATATATATGTAACACATCAGGACCGAGGAGGAGAAACAATTTCATATTGTCTGCATTTAGGATGTGGAATGCTTCTGGATTTCACTAGGAATGTGTGTATGTGTATATATATATATATATATATATATATATATATATATATATATATATATATATATATATATATATATATATTTTTTTACATTTTTTTTTTTTGTTAAATTGTACAATGTGTACATGTTTAGGTCTGCCCTCTGCAAGTCATGCAGCTCATGAATACACAGACTGCAAAGTGAAACCTTTCAAATTAGCCTGTCAGTGACTTCTTTCAAGTAGCATGTTGCCAGAGATTGGTAGTTTGGCAACCCTGTGTTTAAAAGTACAAGGAACAATTTGTAAGATTTTAGGCAGAAATAAATAGCTTTTAAGCACTTCTTAATACAATAAAGTACACAAAAGTAAACTGATACATATGTACATTTATATTCCTGGTGAAATCCCAAAACATCCATGCCGATTTTATGTAGTGCTATCTTTGTGTACCTTTTTTTAAATGAGCCCTATAGTGAATATAAAGAGAATACACTGTATGAATTTATATAAAGATCTCATAAGTCAGTGATGCCTGGGGCTGTTCTTATACTACATTCAATATTCAGAGCTGCAGAATAGTGCATCTAAATACAGGGGCATTCCACATCAAATCAACGCAAAAAACAAGGCTTTTGTCACCCACCATCTCAGATTTTGATGAAACTTGGTGCACACCCTTCCCTTTATGGTTGAAAGAAACCCCCTTATATTTTTTCCCTTTATCTCAAATGGTTTTAATTTTATAGCACTTCAAAGTTTTATTAAATCTTCGTTGTCTGTTCCTCTTGAGACTCTCGGCACAAGATACCCTTAATAAAATAAAAATTATGAGAATTTCAAAATACAACAGTACTCAAAAGATTTTATAAATGCCTAAGAAGATGTATAAATGTACTTGTAGCCTAGTTTTTGGGTGGAAAAACTAGGTTTAGAAAACCCGAATTTTCAGCGTGTGGGCATGATGGAACCAAAAGTTTTTGATGTTGGAAATTATTGCAAAGACATGCTCTCTCTCTTTTTTTTTTTTTATTCCTTGTAACGAAAATTTTATGTTTTTTTGGACATTGTGGGAAAAAAATTGCTACTGGGTAGCCATTTTGTTCAACTTTTCTACAATCCATAGCTGTGATAGAAAGAAAGAAATAATGAAACAAAGTTGTTCATCTTAAAATTTTACATAATATTGGTTATGTTTTTTTTTTTTATCGAAAGTGCATACTTGTTTTAATTTTGGGATATTTGAATTTGAAGTTATGAAAATTGGCTATCAAGAATAAAAAAAAAAAGAAGAATTTACAGTCAGTAGAACATTAAATGCTGGCAAGTAAGGAAATAAGACCTAGCAAGAAAAATATTCCAAAAAATAAAAAAATGATATACAAATATGAGTACATCAGATTAATCTTAAATTATTTAAAAAAAATAATTATTCATTTCACAATTTAAAAACAATATTAGATATTTGTGTATGGCATTATTCAGTGTGTGGATGAATCGTGGATAACTGAAGTTGGGTGATGCAATGCAGATGAGTCAGAATGCAACGGTATTGGTGGAACTACAAAATGTAGAGACCCCTTGACAAGCAGATTACTACTCCAAAAACATATTTTTTATTTCTGTGAGAAAAAAATTGAAAAGGTCAAATCCCATTATATAGCAAGGGAAGACAGACATAATCCGCTCTTTCCTCGAAACCCCTCAAAAGCTGTCACAAACTGCCTCCTTGTGAATTACGCCTCAATATTATTGAACATAAATGTTAAAAAGTCTCCATGCATCCATTATTTCAAGATGGCATGCAAAAATCATTCTTTCTTTTTTTTTCTTTTGTAAGATACATGTCTTTGTATGCAATAATATTCTGAAAAACAAATTGGGGACCATGCATGTAATGTTGCATAATTGAATATAATGCATAGTTTTTAATTATTTTAATCTTTTTCTTGCTAGGTCTTATTACCTTACATGTAGGCATTTAAAGTTTCTGAGCGATTTTTTTTTTTTTTTTAATTTTTATTTTTTATTTGATTTCACTCTTTGTCGAGAGAGCATGTCTTTGCTATATTTTTATTACAAGTAAAAAAAAAAGAGAGCATGTCTTTGTAATTTCCAACATCAAAAACTTCTGGTTCCATCATGCCCACACGCTGAAAATTCAGGTTTTCCAAACTTAGTTTTTCCAACAAATACCTAACCTGCTGCAAGTACATTTATAATTCTTTTTAGGCATTTATAAAATCTTTTGAGTGCTGGTTTTGTTATGAAATTATTATCATTGTATTGAGCTCTGTGTAAAATTTCAAAGAGATCTGATCATTGGTTATGGGGAACAATAAAATGTATGCAAGGGAATCCTATGCTGA
This sequence comes from Discoglossus pictus, assembly GCA_027410445.1. Taxonomy (NCBI): domain Eukaryota; kingdom Metazoa; phylum Chordata; class Amphibia; order Anura; family Alytidae; genus Discoglossus; species Discoglossus pictus. The sequence goes on from CM050163.1 coordinate 228,840,855, forward strand.
TGGTCTCGAGGGCCAGACAACGCAGATTTAACAAAACTTCAAAGTGCTATAAAATTAAAACAGTTTGAGGAAGAGGGAAAAAATGTAAAGGCGTTCAACTATAAGGGAAAGGTGTACCCTAAATTTCATCAACATCCGAGACGGAGGGTGACAGGACCGCGTTGAAATGACGGGGAAAGACCCTGCAATGTTTATTCTTACTGGAGAAAATATTCTTCATCTATCCCTATTGCACCTTACGAATGTTAATCAATGTTTCGGATATGTATTTACATATACTCAAACGAACACCTTGCATGCTTTGCTAGAAATGTGAAATAAAATGGTGTAACTGTACAGAACAGTGGAGTTAAAAGTATAATTGGGGGTAATATGCATTGCGTAAGGACTTTGTAAATATATGACCATAAATAATAGTAACACCAAAAATGCTTGTATTTTAGAAATTTCACTTAGACTTTTAAAGGGCTAATAAAAGGTGAAAAAATGGTAGTAGCGGACAGTGATCAAATGAAATACCTGTATTAGAAGGCAAATTAATAAAATTAATAATGGTAAATTGAATTTACAACATATCAATATCACCAGTGTTGAGGGAGAACTTAATGCAGTGATCAAACTGGTGAAAGGGTAAATTGCCCATGCACAATCAATATTTTCCCCCCACTGACATGCTCAAACTTTGACCTTAGTCATAACATCTGTCTTCATACGTTAACTACAATAGTGTAAATCATGATCTTTAGATCAAGGTGGAGTCTGTTGACCTACCTCCGCTTTTAAATCAAAGGGTAGGCATAGTTGGTTTCGAGAGTTGTATTTGTTTAAAATTAAATGACCTTTCTGCAGAAGCATGGTTTATCGAGTGCTTTCTTCTCTAGGAGTGATCTTTAGTATAAAAAAAATAAAAAAATTGTCAAATTTCTACTTTTTTAAATTTGAGATTTATCATCTCCGTAAGCCTTTTTGGTTATTTGTATGTAATATAGAATTGATTTCATTTTTATTTTTTAAATGTTGAAATTAGTCATGCTTTCTGCCCTGAGCTTTTAGTAATTTTATTTTCTTTCTCTTCACATGATTTTTTTTCTGGCTCATTAATTCTTCCAAACCTTTCTCATCTTTAATACAAAAAAATCCCATAAAGGCTGTGAAAGAATGTGACCAAGCAATTGATGAAGAAGAAAGCAAAGCTACGGAGGAGTCCTTCTTGGGGGAGGTACTTATTTCTTTCTATTTCCTGTTCTCTGTCATTCTTTGGTGGTGACCTGAAACTCCTCACTGTAAAGTATTAGTGGTGGATTACCATCTGTTTTATAGTGTTGTTCAATTACATATCATTGTTTAAAGTGGACCAGTCAACCAACTTGTTTTTTTTTTTTTTAAACTCTATAAGGGAAGTTTCATCTAAACATCAGTTGCTTGTATACAAAAACTAATCTTGAAACGACTGCTTCCGCTCTCCTCAAAATGGAGGAGTAATTTAGCAACCTAGACAAGTTTAAGAACGTTTTCAAAGAGTACTCTTTTTAATATAATTTTTTTTTTTTTACATTTTAGGTGGGACTTATATTTTTTTAATTTTATAAATAAAATGGTTTATTTAAAGATATATTTTAACCCTCTTAGCATTAATGTTGGGTTGAGCTCTTTTTAAATTTTTGAAAACAGAGTTTTAAAGCTCAAATGTTAAACTATGTTTATCAGTGGACTGTTCCCTGTTTTTATTGCCTTTCAGCAAATTAAAAATTGTTGAAATTTAATTTGCCACTTAAAGGGTTAAATTGACCAAACTTATTTTGTGTTGATAGTTCCATTTTAAGAAGCTATAAAGATTTATTTTCTAAACATTAACAAGTTTGCACAGTATAAAAGATGTTTCCTCAGATAAGGCAAATACCACTGATTAATCTATAAATTGTGATGCTTTTTAAGATTAATATTCAAATAAATTCATTATCTCTCCTCAGTCTGCAAAAGTGGAAAAGGTAGAGAGCAGTGGTCCGGAGACAACAGGTGAACCATTTAGCATCTCAGTAAGCGGAGGTAATTTTTTTTTCTCTTTTTATTTTGCAGTGTATATATTAATAATAACAATAATGCCTAATAATTTAATTCCTATTGTTTTGTTACTTTATTTTTATTTTTTTGTCGTATTTTGGATCTTAAAACCTTGAGTAGGATTCATAGCCCCTTTGTGATATGGAACATAATATTTTATTGCCCATTTTACTTTTATTTGTTCCCACTGGCATCAGTTATAATAACTGCATGTTACACAGTGATGGCGAATATTGTAGTCTCACATTTTGCATCATGTACTTACAATCTTAATTCTTAATCTTAAAATCTTAATTCTGATAACTTCTGACGCACTGCTTGCTCTTAATGTGTTTCTGTATTATTTGTTTTCTTGACTTAATTTATTGTCATTGCAAACAAAATCTATTTTTCTAATGTGTAAAATATTATTTTGAAATGCTTAATGTGATGTTGGTGTACCTTTTAAAACATCTATTTTAAAGTGACTCTAAGTAAAAAAGTTTTGTTTTATATCAATGTTTTAACTAGGTTTAGTCATTTTATTCTCCTTAGTGTAATTATCGTATGAAATGTATACCTCACTTCTTCAAAAATCCTGGAGTTTTTTTCACCTTCTGGGACTGCCCCTCTCTTTCTGCTCTCTCTCATGCACAATGCCATGTTTTACTGCTGTGACCTAAGGCCACGACCACAGGGAGGGTCTTTATACTAACAGTGTCATGCTGTTAGCAAACACAGGGACATGTTATATGACTGGTAGTGTGACTCCTCTCCCTGTGGCCATGACTGTGAAAAATGCCACCCTTTTTGAGAGAACAGGAGGAAAGGGGCAAACCCAGAAGGTAAAAAAAAATGTCCTTCTGGGGCTTCGTACAAGTAAGTGATGTATACATTTTATTTGACAACTATATTGAGCAGGATTAAGTTAATTAACCAGTTAAATATTATATTATTATTATTATTATTATTATTATTATTATCTAAAGAGTTTATTTAACTATACAGGTAATGAAATAACTGTAACTTGCTACTCTTGTATATTTGGCCACTAAATAGATCAGGTTACAAAGGGAATTATTTAGCTGTTGTGTTATTGATATCTATTATTGTTCTATATTTCCCTCACTGTAGATGTGGATGGACTGATCACACAAGCTCTGCTGACTGGTAACTTTGAGAGTGCAGTGGATCTCTGCTTACATGATAACCGCATGGCTGACGCCATCATCCTAGCCATAGCTGGAGGCCCAGATCTTCTGGCAAGAACACAAACAAAATACTTTGCAAAGACACAGAGCAAGATAACCAGGGTATGTTTGTAAAACATGTTAAAGTCTTCATTTATGTTGTACACAAAACATACAATTAATGCAGATGCAAAACATAGATGTAATGGGCCTTGTTTTTTTACTGCTATTAAAGGACCACTGCAGTCAATTGTTTTCGAATAACTCAACATAATGGGCAACCTGTTTTTAGAGTGGGAAAAAACAGCCTTTAATATTTTGAAACTTTTTTTATATGAATTATTTTTTACTGGTCTTCTCGGTGTTATTTTCTCAGGTAGGTATGTCCTTGTAAACAAATTAATTCTCCATTAGCCCTACTGAGATCACTGGCAGACTTAACTGCTATGTTCCTATAGTGAAGACACACTTCCTGTGTATTCAAAGCCTCCTCCCACCTCTGGCTTCTCCAGAAGCCAAAACAGTACTTTCCACAGCAACATTGCATATGAAAAAAAAAAATTTACATTTTAAAACGCATGTTGCATATTTTATTTGTAGTTGTTCAAAATATTAAATTAAAAACTATGACATGACGAACATTGCACACACAGTTGTTTCACAGCCGTTTTTGTGTTAACTATGTTACAATTTGGTTGGTTACATTTACATATATTAATGTTTCATACTAATAGTGGCCTTTAAGGAAAACACAAAACGTTTCATGAAACCATGTGCAAATAGTATAGATCATGACAAACCGATTTTTACATTTGAAAACGTTTTTAATCCTACTAGTTCTGTGTTAAGGACCTTGAGAGTACACTGCGTGGTAAAAAAAAAAAATATATATGTTTGAAATTTTATGTTTAAGAACATGGTAAGGCAGGAAAATATCATAAAGGTAGTTTTTAATTACAACCTTCAAAGTATCATGGATGATTCCAGAGACCAGCAGAAACATATTTCTTGTGATTGTCTAAAGGGCATTTACATGTCTGCATAATAAGGGTCTGCTCTTACCGTTGCAAGCTGCTAAGCATGTGCTGGGTAAGGGGTAGGTGTCCATTGCCAAAACCTCCAATTAAATAACAAGTCTCCTCAGATGCTAATGTCATTTTTCCTGAAATAGAGCTGCTCTGTACTAAACGTGATGTATGGTTGTAAATAAGTGTAACAGTCTTCCAGCAGAAATGTTAGGGACAAACAGAGTAAAGCAATTAAAAGGAATTCAAGCATGGTTTGAATAAGCATAACACTGCCCTGAAGATTGATTAAGCCTATCTTTTTAGGTAAAATAATCTAGGCAGCTTAGATGGATCTGTAGGTTTTTATCTGCTTTTGAATGCGTCTTTCTATATAACCATTGTATTGACAACAGTGAACATTGTGGCTGTCATAAGAACAATTTAAATACATAGACATTTATGTAAATATTTTTATTTTGCAGAGGAATTGATACTTTATATTGATAAAAATAAATAACTTTTTTGTTTTTCTCCTTCAAACAGTATTTGAGTTAGATATGTTTGCTTTACCAACATGACATACCCTATTAAACCACATTGTTTCCTCCTCACAGCTGATCACTGCTGTAGTGACCAATAACTGGAATGAGATTGTTCAGTCGTGTGACCTCAACAACTGGAGGGAGGCTCTGGCTGCGGTGCTGACCTATGCTAGACCCGATGAGTTTGCATCATTATGTGGTATGACTCTCCGAAGCATGATGTGTAATAGTAATGTGACCTTTCATTTGGATAGCTGCATCCATGTACTTAAAGGTTGGCAAATGGGGAAACATTGATGCTGTTGAAAATGAGTCTCAAGACACTCAAATAGCCTAGGGTTTGAGGATAATACTACTTAACCAAAGATATCAATCAAAATGGTCAAAGGATGTTAGGGTGTTTAGAATAAATGCACTAAAGAAAGGGGGGGGGGGGCATATTCACAGTATTCCTAATGAACAGTTTTTTTCCCCTGGGGCTAAGGTTTCTGGGTAGTTATATGCAAATGAGGCTCAAATGTATCCTTTTTATGCCTCTAGCTAATTTTAACATGGGATCTACTTAAGCATGTATGTACTACTCTCAGGCATCCTTCAGAACATAGAGGAACCACTCGCCATACACCAGAATTATTGGCTGAAGCAAGAGGTCTGGCCTTTTGCTATGTCTTTTTAGTGACTTCAGGACTAACACAAGATCACACATTGTCAGATGCTAAGAAAGTTGGGAAAATGATCCATGTATGTTTCTAAAAGAAAACCCAAAACAAATTCCTTACTCTTTTTAAGCTTTTTATGTAGAATGAAGTGTGTTAGTACTACAACTTGTGCCTATTATAAAAAGACTGTTTGCTGATCTCATTTTAGATCTTCTGGGCTCCAGACTTGAAAAAGAGACCGATCTCTCTCTTCAGGCACAAGCGTGTTTGTGCTACATCTGTGCAGGGAATGTAGAAAAACTAGTCGCCTGTTGGACCAGAGCACAAGATGGTGCAAGCCCCTTGTCTTTGCAGGTCAGTGTAAAATGCTTTATGCAGGCATTCTTGTATATCCACCCACATTAATACACACTGCTTAAAGACTGGACAAAAAGATATATGAAATGTATACTATTTGGGGTGACTAGAATGTTTTTTAGTTTAGTGCTGTCCTTTGGTTTGCTTGAAGAAGTACAGATTAGAAAAAAAGCTTCCAAGTAATAACTGTTTTTTGTTGATGCATACAATCTGGTCATTTTAGGTGTAATGAAAAAAAAATCAAGCATGAAATATGTTAGTTTAGTAGAAATGAGATTGAAATACTATCCACTATAAATACTGAAAGGAATCCCTATTCTGGGTACACTTACATGTCACTGGCAGGCCAGTAGGACTCTTCCTACAGAAATGCTCTGTGAACAGCACTTTATCTGCAGCTAAGGATTCTGGGTAGGGTCATACAAATAGGATCCATTTAGGTTTATGTGCACTGTTCTCAGACAGCCTTTCGAACATAGTCTTTTAGTGGTGTACATTTATATCAAACTATATTTAACAAATATATCTGAAAACCTTCAAAATGATTATTTAGTCTTATTTTATGAAATAAATGAAAAAGATCAGCCAACATTAAGAGGCCTTGGGTGAAAAAAATAAGTACTCTGTTACTACTTAAAACTAGATTCATGTATTCAAACAAACAGTTTTATTTAACAAAACTAAAGTGGCAGACCAGAGGTTCAATATATAGTATTTTTTTTTAAACTGTAAGTATTTTATCAATTGAATGCTGTTAAAAAATAAAAAAAATAAAAAAATCCTTCACTAAACCTACATTGAGGATTGCAATATTTAGCAGTCAGTCTGCCTTTCTGAACCACCCACAAACCAAACCAGCTTTTGCTATAGATAAATTCGTCATTTGGGAATACATGGCATGAAAGACTTCAGACTGTTTCAGACTGTTTCCAGGAGAGATACTCATGTGCCAACTGTATCGGACCACTCTGAGCTTGGGGGTGCATGCATAATTAATGAACATGTGTAGCAGTTTTTATTTTGAGCAGGTCTGGTTTACTTGAAGGCTCTGACTTATCTGTATTTTTGTTTTCCTCCACTCTATCAGGATCTCATAGAGAAGGTAGTCATCCTCCGTAGAGCTGTACAGGGCACACAGGCTGCAGAGACAAAGGATGTGGGCTCTCTACTTGCTGAGAAGATGGGTCAGTATGCTAACCTGCTGGCAGCTCAGGGCAGCCTTGCTGCTGCATTGGCATTCCTACCCACAAGCACCAACCAGGTGAGAGACTGTTGTATATCCAGAGATCACATGTAATGTCAAAGGACCACTGCAGTTCAAGAAAAAAGAAAATCTTGTTTGTCAAGTATGTACCAAACTAACAATATTAGCAGCTGTGTAAGAAGTATACATAAAACACATTTTGGGAAAATATACATTTTTAAAGGATCTATTTATGAGTACCTGAATCCATTTTGTGTTTCTTACATCATGTGCTTAGAGGGGAACGATGGATGTGTGGGTTTTGGTTATCAGTGGAGGGAGGGGTGGGGCAGTAGGGGGGACAGAGCCTTTGGTAAGATAATTGAAAACTATTAAATATAAAACCATATCCCTTTCCCATCAATGGCACAGAAGCAGACTCCTTGTTTCAGGAAATGCAAATACAGCTCTCCAGAAATATAAATGGCCTTTCACACACACAGCTTCCACTAATGCATCATGGATTCTACCAGGGCCGGCAGAGGCTTTAATTTTTTTTTCTAATTTAAAAATTAGATGCATTACTTTTTTCTGCTTAATTATGACTCCCATGTTTTCACACAAAAAAAAACTAACTAACCAATGGTTTTAGAAATGTTTTTGATCGTAAAAGTAAAAGCACTGTCAGAATGCTTTCTGTGGGAAGAAAAAATTAAATCACAAAATACACCCAATCAGCCTTCAAGCCAGCAGGACATTTGGAAGATGCAAACATTGAATCCCTCTTAATGTAGTTAATTACATATTTCACAAATATTAAGTCTTTTTCTGAGACTACAGTTTCTTTTTAAGTAATAAAATAAGCATATGCAATTTATTAGATTTTTCACATCGTCTTAAAGGAACATGGAAGATTTCTGGATTTCACTTGGAATATAATATGCCTATGTATCACTTTACTTTTATGCACTTTATTTTATTAAGAAGTGCTGTTTGGGTCTGCTCTCTATAGCTCATGAATACACTGATTGTGAAGTGCAGTGTAAAGTATACCAAACCACTTAATAAAATAAAGTACATAAAACAAAAGCAATACATGCATATATTATATCCCTAGTGATATCTTCCATATCCCTTTAAGCTGTAATGCTTATCTGAAATAAAGTAACACAAAATAAAATCCTTACTGATCTGGATTTTCATAGATTTTGACCCTTTTTAAAGGGACTGTATCTAACATTTGTTATTAAATAAGAAATCTGACAGTGTCGCCTAATCTACCTTTTACATCGTCTAATTTGCTTTACTGTTTCAGCAGCACTTTGTGCTTATCCTTTCTCTAATTCCAGCAACACAGCATTTGCTGCCATTTAAATATGCTGTCTGTCTATATATGTAATAGTAGTCCAAAGTGTTCACTTCGTGCTTTTGTCCCTCTGTTTTACATTCAAACACACCACCTTTAACAAGAGATCATGATGACTGTATATCATCATATGGACTCTATAATACCCCTCCCCCTCATGGAATTGGCAAAATAAGAAAATATAAAAACCAATGTAAAAAAAAAAAAAAAAAAGGAATAAAATGAGCAAAATCCCCTCTCATTACATGTTTTAAAATTAAGCTAGCCCACAAGGAAGTTGGTTCCAAATGTCTGTCAGTGCTGTATAATGAGAATCCAGTGTGAAAAGATATGACCTGTGATCGGTCTCTCACTGAATATACATTTTATATAGACAACCTGGCAGTAGGCGAGACAACGCTTGGATCTGTTTTCCTTATCGGGGAGCTTTAGGGTTAACATAAAACATCTTAAAAGCATTGTCTTTCTCTATTCTGTTTTTTCAATGCTTTTGCTCAATCCATGAGAAAAAAGTTCTACAGTATTCTATAAAAAATATATAATTGATATTTCTATTAAGCTATACAATACAAATAAATGTCTAACAGCAATGCCAATTAGTAAATGTAATGTTGATAACCATGTTATTGTCTTTTGTAGCTTAATATTGTACAGTTAAGGGACAGGCTTTGCAGAGCACAAGGAGAGGGTCACGTGGGGGCTGCGGCTGGCACAGCTCCCAGTGCTGGACCAAGAGCTGGACCTCACCGTGTGCCGGCGCGCATTCCACCTGGTGCAGACACGCAGTACTATCCACAGGTAATGACAGAGCTCTGCTACAAACATTGTAATATTTACTACGTACAATTAAATATTAGGTTTGAATACTCAGACTGTGTTTTGGTTTTAAACTCTTCAACAGTCTCATAATTCCAAATTGTGAGCCGAGACATGGCAGAGACCGTTGTGACATATATATTGTGTATTTTACTAGGAATTTGCCATCAGTTCATTGCATATGGTAAAAAATATAGAAACCTTTACACTTTGTTTTGTCTTACTGGAACTTTGGTCAAAGTTGCTAAATAAAAGTAAATATATTACATATTCAGCCCTCAGCCAATTTGTAGAGTATACAATATCCTGGTATATGGCATGTGATTTCGATGGGATAGGATTCTCAGAGCATTCTCACTGTAAAGGAGAACTGGTACGAGCAAATATCTGGACACCCCTTACTTGTTGGGCAGCTTTACTGTAATCATTCAACTTCTTAAATGTATTTGCTTAGTATATTTGTTCATCTTTTTTATAGGTACTTTACCAAGTCTCTTGTTGTTTTTTGTTAGTTTTGTAGTTGGATAATTCTTCCATTCCGTCCAAATTTTCTACCAGTTATGTGCTGCTCTTTCACTTTGTGGATGTCAGAGACGGCTTATCCGTAGGAAGGCAGACAACTATTACATAATTGTACTGTCCTCCATAGGAATATAATCATCATTTACACACAAGCCAGAACGTTTTTGGCACTCTAGCGCAGTTAGTTTTATCTTCATCTTGGTTACAAGTTTATCAAAACAAGATAAGAAACACAATGTTATTCTTAAATGACTCCTATGTATTGTGGAACAACATCATGCTTTTTTCTCGTCTTTACTAAAGCTGACGAGTAAGGTGGTGTGCTCAGCTTGTGGTTTTTATGTAAAGAGTTTGTATTGTGCAATATTAAAATGAACATAAAGAAATGAGGCAAATTCATAAAAATGCATGAAAAGGAATAAAATGTAATTTTTAAAATTACTTTTTAATATCACCATCTCATTGTATGAGGCAAAGAAATTAGGTTTGAAAGCGTGGGCAGTATAAAACCATTCTTTAGCTGGTTGGTAGCTAGAAAGTGAAGCCATGGTTACTCATTTTCTTCACCCCATAAATCATACATTTAAGGATGTGGGATGTGAAAGAAGTCTTCCTTCGCCTTAATATGGCCTGTTATCTTTTGTATGCGATTATGCTTTAGTAGGATCTACCATATTGGCTTGGGGTGATCAACTTCATGAGACTTAAACTGCATAGGACGTTTCTATCTACTATCTATCAATAGAAAGGTGGCATCAAACGCCAGAGCTTTCAGTTTTAGCAGTAATATACGGACACACCCTCCCAAAAAGGTAACAGACAGAATCGGCTAACAAAAGAAAACCAATTTCGGTAGTAAAAAAGTGGGTATAAATGATACCGCAAGGGCCTTGTTTATTTAGGCCCCCGACCCTGGTTTTTCCTAAAAAAATAAATGAATGAAAAAAGAGGGATTAAAGGGCCACTGTAGGGTTCAAATCATAAGAATTAATATGTTTATTTAGTAAAATAAATTCACTTTAGCTCATATAACTTATATTTGAACTTGGCAGCATAACGACACTCTACAATTAAGTGTCCAGGAGTGGAAAGATGATCTGCCCAGGAGGCTGTCCTATTTTTGTAATGACATGTGTAGGCTGGCCACTGTAGGGAAACAATCGGATAAACAGTGTTATAAGAACAATAGTTGAAAACGCATATCAGGACAGTATCTGTGTGAAGATTTTCTCTTTTCCCAGAGGAACCTAATAAAGGGAGGAAAGAATCACTAAACTTCATATCCAGGATTTAAATGCGGTGTTGTCGTCACCCCACCTTACTTTTTTTATTGCTAAACGGATATTAGCAGACAAAGAGATGAAACCATACTATATGTGGATAGATGTACGTGTATTATAGGTAACCAGACCTGGAAAGTTTTTGCATCTTGCTATTGCGAATAGTCTTGAAACCTCTTGATGATCCACTTTTCTGTACTATCCATTACAGTAAAAAAACATGTTTTCCAGTATGACAACCAAGTTGTGCCTGGTAGCCATTTGTATCAGCCTCCAGTGATTTCATTAGTAAGACAACCTATTTTTAGTTAATATTTACAATTCTTAAAGGCATATTTAAATTTCCTGGATTATGAATTCATCTGATAGAGGAGAATCTGTAGGTTATGAAAAAAAATGTCTGCATGAAAAAATACCAAAATAAACATGATTACGGTAAACCTTTCCTGACGTCTGCGAATTTCTTCAGCTTTTCTGGCAGTCGATTTTGGCAAGGAATGTCCCTGACAAATTCAAGCTAGATTAGCATAACATTGATAATTCCTTTGGCCAATCACAGGCAGCTATAACAATTTCTGGGAAGTCGGTCTCTGTCATCATGGGGTGTGTAGCCTTTTTTTCCACCACAAGGAAGTAGCTCAGACATTGCTATGTAGATTTCTGTATGGTTCTGCTGTTGGCTTGAAGGTTAGTACAGGGTTACAAATCGTACCTGAATGCAGTGTTTCTATTGGTTGGTACCAGTTGCCTATGTAAGCACCTCTGGGGGGTGTATAAACCATTTTTTTTTTATTGTTTTAATAAAATAAATCTGTATGTGTATAGAATGACTCAATGTAATGTGTCTGTCTGATATAAGCAGCATGTATTAGATTAGAGACAGGTAAAAGCAGGGACACTTACATATACATTTTAATAGTGTTTGCTTCATACAATAAAATAGTTAATATTGCAGGTGTCACTTCCCCCGGTGCAGTTTTTCCAGTCTATTTGATGCCCTGACCCCCCCCCCCCCCCCCCCATACACTTTATGGACGCTATTGTAGCAGCATTAGTAACACCTTCTGCATTGCAGCAAGTTACCATTTCCTTTTGCTAATTCCTTTTCTCCCCAGCACTAAATGAACAAGTTCCCTTCTTTCAGGCACTTTTCGTTTCTATTTCTCTTAGTTTTTCCAGTGATTATTATTTCTTTGTTCAATTCAGGCTAGAATTGCCCCTACTGTCACTTCCTGGAGTAACAAAGCCCCTACTACCCATACCAGCTTTGTACCTGCTGCCTCCTTCTTTGACACACAGGTATTACATTCACTATTCCTCCTTCAGCAGGATTACTGCACTTTGGGAGCATGCTCTTAACATTATGTGCGCTTTGTCCATCAGCCCTAGGTTACTTCTTTAAATCGCTGGAGAAAAGAAGAACTGGAAATTAAATTAACATTGTGCATGTAATTTTTATGTGATCTAGACTTGATTTTTTCATTGATTAATTAATCTAATCAATCTTGCTGATTTGGGCTATTAGTTGCTATTACGTGACCGCCTATATGTATTAAAGGGGAGCAAAAAACAATAATTACGTTCTTCTTTGAAGAACTAGACCATGCAAATGTATGCCTGTGATTAATTTTAGTTGTTATTTGTTCTCCCCCCTTCCCACTGCCTACTCAAACAAAGAAACAAATGGTACAATGGCTTTTCTGTGAACAGCATCATTGCATATTACACATAATAAATGGAAGACTGTATTTTTTTTTGTTTTACTTTCTTAAAATATTTTGCCCATTTATCAAGTAGTGTTCTTCAAAAGAGCTTGGGGTAAATAATATGGAAATTTGGTGCTTCTTTAAATGGACACTGCTACATCACCTTTATTTAATGTTGTGTATTAATACATTTATGGTAGTGGTTTGCAGCAGATGTATTTTATTTCAAGGGTTCCTTGGTGGTCCATTGGTTAGGATTTGGTGCCTTCACGGCTGGGACCTGGGTTTGATTCCAGTCAGGGAACCAAGCGGTCACACCACCCTGAAGCCATGCAGGGTTGGGCCTGATCAGTACTTTGATGGGAGACCACATATGAATACCAGGAGCTGCATGCTGTGGGCCACTGTAGAAGGAACAGGCAACCCACTCCAGTATCTCTGCCATGAATACCAGGTGGATCAGCTACAGTTCATGAGGTCACGGAGAGTCAGATACGACTGAATGACGCAAACACACATTTTATTTAATATTTTTTGTTTTTTTTGCTTCCTGAATTTGCCTCTACTCAATTCAGGGTGCTCTGATCTAGGAAATTCACCCTGGAAGATTTAGTACAGTCAAGATGAAAATACAGTCTTTACTTTATTGACTAAACTATGCAGCCCTGTCAACAAGCTCCAGTGTGAATATTAAGATTAATTCTGCCCATTCAGATTTTATGCTTTGAGCCATATCCCCTTTAAAATGAAGTAACTATAGGTTTAGTCATATGAGAGTTGTTTTGCCTTTTTAAGGGCTGCCAACTTGTACTTTTTGCTGCTGACATAACTAATTAAAAGGCTGCCGGTTGTGTAGAATTTCCCAGGATCATATTCTGGCTCTTTGTCCTGCTTTTGGCTGTATTTGTGTGATGGCTTCTTATTTCCTGTGCGTTTGCTCATTATGAAGGTACATGATGCCATAGAGCAATACTAAGCAATGATTGGAGGCGCAGGGGATGTGTGTCCTTAACACAATTCTTTGAGATGTGAAGAACCAGTTCCATAGAGAAATAAGAAATATCAGAATGTAATTGTTTAATTGGTTTGTTTGTTATCTTTGCAGAGAGACAGTGCTCCACCTCCTGGCTTTAATATCCCTGGGACTGTTTATCCCTGTGCTCCAAATAATACAGCCCCACCACCAATTTCTGGCGCTCCTACATACAACCTCAACCAACAGATGGGTCATCACCAGCCTTATCCACAAAGTATGTACATTTTGTGTACTCTTAATAGATTGTGACTTGTGTTATTGAGTGGAACTTGGAAGGTTAACTCTAAAGGATTGTTTTCTTTTTAGTTGAGTAAAGGTAATATTTAAACAGAGTAATTATTGCATTTATCCAGAAATAAAACTTGATTTAACCCTGATAACATACATTTACACTGATCTTACTTGCCATGGCTGCACTGCTTCTTCCAACAGTTCCATATTTTCATCCCTAAAATCATGGTATAATAGCCAATCACGGAAAGCGGAGAATATATGCCAACATGTTTTTTTCCCCGAATTTTTCTCCATCCAGATACAATTTCTCAACTATGATTAGATAAACAAATCATCTGAGTAGGAAGGCAAGAGCAGGGGTGGGGGTTTAATAGTGTTGAGCTTAATATAAAGCAATGAATGGTGTTGAAATGCATTATCACTATAATTGTAGCAACATAGATTCAACAGCACTGCCTTTATCGTGGGGGTTAGTTACAAGTGATATAAATTATCACATATATATTTGTGAGCAGCAAAAATTGTTGCTAACGCTGACATCATCAAGGGGGCGTGGTTATGACGTAAGTGGGGGGTGGGGCCTAACACCTGATCTTAACAGAAGCATGGCGGCCATTTGCATTTCAGAGAAAAACAGCAAAGTGAGAGAGAGAGGGAGGAAGAGAGGTCCAGATTGAGACAGACAGGTACAGAGAGAGAGAGAGAGAGAGAGAGAGAGTTACAGAGAGAGAGAGTTACAGAGAGAGAGAGAGACAGGTACAGAGAGGGAGGGGTACAGAGAGAGAATTACAGAGCAAGAGCACACACAGACAGTGAGGGAGCAGAAAAACAGCGCAGAGAGAGTTTACAGAGTGCATAGAGAGAGAGTGCAGAGATAGAAAGCAGAGAGAGTGCACAGACAGAGAGCACACAGAGATTGACAAAGAAAGTGAGGGGTACAGAGACAGAGATTGCACACAGACAGAGAGCACACAGAGTGCAGACAGAGAAAGCGCACACGCAGAGAGCACACAGAGATCGACACAGAGAGGGAGGGGTACAGAGAGAGAGCACACAAAGAGCGAGAGAGGGAGCGCAGACAGAGAGTGCACAGAGAGAGAGAGTGCACAGACAGAGAGACAGAGCATGCAAAGAGAGAGAGACACAGAGAGAGAACACAGACAGGGAGGGGTACAGAGAGAGAGAGTGCACACAGAGAGATCACACACAGACAGTGCACATGGCGAGCGAGAGGGAGCGCACAGACAGAGAGAGTGCACAGAGAGAGAGAGAGCAGAGAACGAAAGCGCACAGAGACAGAGAGAGAGCCACAGAGAGAGTGTACACAAAGAGAGCGCACAGAAATTGAAACAGAGAGAGAGTACACACATACAGCACATACAAAGAGCGAGAGAGAGAGATCGCACAGAGAGAGAGAGTGCTAAAACAGAGAAAGAGTGACACAGAGAGCACAGAAATCAACACAGAGAGGGAGGGGTACAGCGAGAGAGCACACACACAGAGTGAGAGAGAGCCCACAAACAGAGTGCAAATAAAGAGCGCAAAGAGATAGAGGGCACACACAGAGAGCAAGATAGAGTGCACAGACAGAGCAAGCACAGAGAGAGAGTGCACAGACAGAGGGCAGAGAGTGCACAGAAAGAGGGAGCCGCAAAGACAGAGAGAGAGAGAGTGCACACACAGACAGCATACAGAGATCAACACAGAGAGGGAGGAGTACAAAGAGAGAGAATGCACACAGACAGCAAGAGAGAGAGAGCACAGAGAGAGAGAGAGCGCACAGAAAGAGAACACACAGAGATTGAAAGAGAGAGAAAGGGGTACAGAGTGAGAGAGTGCACTCAGACAGTGCACAGAGAGAGAGAGAGTGCACACACAAAGAGAAAGAGTGCACAGACCGAAAGCACAGAGAGAGTGCACAGACAGAAAGTGCACAGAGATAGAGAGTGCACAGACAGAAAGTGCACAGAGAGAATGCAGCGAGCACAGAGAGAGAGAGAGTGCACAGAGAGCTCACTGAGAAAGAGAGCACACAGAGAGAGAGAGCGCACCAGGAGCGAGAGGGACAGGTCAGATAGAAAGAAATTAGAGCGAGACACACAAGACAGAGAGAGAGGCAAGGCCCATACGTGAGGGCCGTACGTGACTGGCTTGAGGGGGGGGTAGTCTCAAAATCGCTTACAAGTTACAGTCTTCAAAAAAATTATGAATTTAGCAGCCGACATTTTTTTTCAAGCCCGTAATTTGGAATCCATTGGGAGACCGCTAAAAGACGCCAATTAATTAAAAAAAATACTTACAACCTCACACACAGCACAGGGGGAGAGGCTGGGAGCCTGTAAGTCATGTTGCAAGTTAATTTGATATTTAACTGGTTTAATTTCCCAAGCCCACAAATGGTTTCAAACCCGTAAATGCAACCTGGATCACAGAGGAGAGAGAGGGGGGAGAGGGTGGAAAGGGACACAGGGGAGAGAAAGAGACACAGGGGTGAGAGAGGGGGGACAGACACAGGAAGCGAGATAAGGGGGGGGGGAATCAGGGGAGGGAGAGAGGGCAAAGAGACAAGGGAGGGAGAGAGTGGGGAGAGGCTTGCAATGAGCACCAAAGGCGCTCATCACGTGGCCCGGAAAATAGAGGGTGAGAGGCTTGCAATGAGCACCTTCAGCACTCATCGCGGGGCACGAAAGTTGTGGGTTGACGAGGCCCACAAGTTAGAGGGGGGAGAGCCTTGCATTGTGTGACAAACAGCATTGCCAGGCTTCACATTTTATTGCCGTCATTTTTGACGGGCAAGTCGCTAGTATACATAATATATTAGATGAGGTGCATGGGTGTTTAACTCAAAGGATTGAGATATTTAGCAAAAAAATGAAGAAAGGAAATATTCTTGTAACTTAAGCATTGGGCATCTTTCAAGATAATTATTTTTATTGTGTTTATAGAATATGTTATGTATTTACGAATTTGTGGGACTCAACCTCTTCAGGTCACCCTTCTGGATACATTAAGAATTGCAAGCACTGCTCATTCCCGAACCAGTCAATAGATATTAAAAGACCACTTTTTAGTTGGAAATATATATATATTGGTGGATGTGGATGCCTCTGCATCGAGGAATTGCAGGAGCAGGACTTGCAGTTTAACTTGTGGCTGCCTGTGTTGATCATGTGAGAAAGGGACTAAGTGTCAAAGGCTAAAAGCTCCATTGATCCAAGAAATTCTACATTTCCATTTTCTCTCAACCTCCACTCATATCTAATATATGCACACTCACGACTCCATGCTAGCAGCAAGTGCAGAAGTCAGACAAGATGGGATTTTCTATACACACAGTCTTTAAAAATTGACATTACATTCTTATTAGTGAAGCTCTTCATAAACTGCAAGAAACATTTAAGAGGCTGTATAACATAACTCAGTCTATTATTTTTATTTTTTTCTCATTTCTTTTATAACTTATTTTGTGTACGTGTGCACAGTATTTGTAGTACATAAGGACTATTTTGCTTGCATGCTGCCTTGTTTTTCTTTGTATAATTTAAGTTGTAATATTAATATTTACTTATGCATTTTTCTCTTCCCCTTTGTCTATAGCCTATCCACCATCACAACAGTATTCTTATGTTTCGGGGGGCCCAACTGTCTATCAGTCCCAAGCAGCTTCTGTTCCTTCTACTTCACCTTACCAGAACCCTTCGTATGCCTCCTCCTCCCACTCTGCCTCTCAGCCGCTCTACCCTGGGCAGTCTCAGCCCACTCCTGTGTCATCGTCTTCTTCCTCATCCTCTTTTCCTCCTCCTCCTCCTCCTGGAGCATCCTTCCAGCATGGCGGACCGGGAGCTCCAGCTACCTCTGCAACTTACTCACTGCCTCCTACAGGACCTACAGGTACTCTGCCTGCTGCCAGTGAGCTGCCTGCATCCCAGAGAACAGGTCTGAGCATGGGGTGGGGGCAGGGGCATGGGCTGTGTTCTCAACTTAGATGTAGATATAGCTATAGAAATGGGTATATGTGAAAGTGTAAGCATATCCTTAACTTATAAAGATATTATAGATATTAGTTGAGGCCAATTAAAATATACATATTGTGTGTGTGTGTGTGTGTGTGTGTGTATATATATATATATATATATATATATATATATATATATATATATATAATATATGTATGTGTATGAATATGTATGTATTTATATATATATGTATATATGCCACACAAGTGACTAGTATTTGAACGCAGCATTAACCTTGTATGTTATATGCCCTTCCTGCATGTAATTTGCATGGAGAAGCATGAATCTTAGGCTCTTTGCTTAGATGCATGATGGCATATAAAATATCTCAACTTTTTACTTCCCGCAGATATTTAGCAGAGCATTCATTCTTAGTCAGCAGGTTCCCGTGGAATTGTTGTTCTATGCTTATTATAAGACTTTTTTTTTTTTGTACGGTTGGAAACCTTTTTAACAAATCTATCTGTATTGTGGAAAGGAGAGGGCTGAGAGAGGATGGGCCAGAAGGAGGAAGAGAGACATGCCTTAAGCAACACTAAAGTTACACATTTGCCATCATACATTTAAAAGAACCAATTCTAAGCTTTACAAACATGTTTTTCTTTGTGTGAAAAATGAGCAGCAAAAATGAAAAATGGTAATTGCAGTCCTGTACAAGCTTTGTTTGGAATAGTTAAGATTTCCTCCTGTTTTTTTTGTGTGTGAGGTTTTGGCCAAATGAGGGAGTAACCCATTTATTGCTATATAGATCCATGCAACGTCCTAACACAAATAATAAATACCCTTAGTCATGAAGAGGCTTGTGTTCAGGGAATGTTATACTTCTGTAACTCTTATTTTTCATACAAAGAAAAGCTTTTGTAAAATGTAAAACATGTTCATTTAAATGCATGATATTAATCGTGTAACTATGGTGTATACTTTTGAATTTGCAAATGGTGTGAAAGCAGAGTAGCTTTGCATCTCACAAACCAGAAAATAAAGTGATGTGAGGTTTTTAAGCCTAGATACGATTTAACTACTAAAATGGCTACTGTAATATACCCAGACGTGTTCCTTGGTAATATCACCTACAGTTCACATTGAGTGTAACTAACCGTACAACCCTTTCAGATGTACTGATTGCAATGTATTATCTGTCTCTGAAATGTGTCCTATTGTATTGCAGCACTAAATAAATAGGCAGTCGTGGTCTCTTTTTTTATTTTTTTACTGAACTACTTTTGCATTTCATCTGCAGAATTTCTGTCTGCTCAAGATATGGCGACTTACCTGCAAGGTGAACAATTGCTGCAGCAAATTGCCTAATCAAAAAGCAGATGCAATTAACAAACCTTTTGCCCCTCTCCCCACCAATCTGCATCGGTTTTATTATTAATCAGTATTCATAAAGTGTGAAATTTAGTAATAATAAAAAAAATCATGTATAATTGTTTATAGAAAAAAAAAATCATACAAAAGAAATAAATTCTAACCACTCCTTTAGTTTCTTGATTTTCAAACTAATTTAGAATGGATAGCCTGTTGTATCAATAGACTAATTCCATCTTGAACCTTTGGTGTTGGTCAGGTGAATTAGAAAGATGTCAGTACTGTCCCTTAAAGGTGCTGTTCTACCTGCTCCCAAAAAATACTCTTCTACTTAAAATGTACTTTTGAAAAGTTGTCCCTATTCATTTTAAGTGCTTTTACTTTGGCCAGCAAAAATAAAATAAATCTTTTATATTCATAAATTCTGATATAGATATAATGTGGTTTTTTTTTTAACTCATGTTTGCAGAGATGTCACTCAAAAGGGGATTTTTCTATTCATTTTAATGTACTATGGATATTCGAGGAAAGATATAAAACACATTTTTTTTTATTCTTCACATAAACAAAGAATTTGCTTAACTAGGCTAGAAAATGGGAAATACGTTTTTTAAAAGTAGAAAAAAAAACGAACTTTATTTGGTATTTTAGTTAATTATATGCTGAAGACACTGTATTGAGACACAATTGCAGTATCTTATTTGACCTCGGGCAGGGGATGTAGGTGCTCTGCATGGTTTGTCATGAAAGTCAGTAGAAATCATTTAAGCCTCCTAGACCCCTCCCCAAATAAATTGACACTACAGTGGAAACTCCCTGTACTGCAAAACTGCATATAGTTGTCAAAGGGCCTCTGTAATGATCTATTGACATGAGCTAGATGTTTTACTTAGGCATTGATTATTGTTAAAATGTATAGTTTGTGATTTAAAAAAAAATAATAATATTACATTTGTTTTCAAAGTTCAGATTCAGCTGCTGAACTAAAGGTCAATATGTGGAGGTGACTTTGTGTTTGAAAATTTTTCACTGCTTGCCAGACAAATTGCAACCATTGGCTGTAATCCTGCTGTAATTTCTCTTTGCAAACAAGTGTTTGTTTTGAGGGGAGGCCATGATAGTTTCTTTTAACATTGTGTCTACTGACAATGTAGTTATTCGATTGATCTCACTATAAATACTGGACTTCTGTGACCCATTTAAACTGTTACTATAGTGAGAAAAATAGGTATAGTACTTTAATACAGCATACTAAGTGTATCTGTGGCAATAGATGTACTAGCCAATCACCAATTGTCTCTCGGCAGCATTTCAAAACAATCTGCTGAGAAACAGACTGTAAGTGGCTAGTGCACCTAATACCAACAGAAACACTGTGTGCATGAGCTGCTGGGGGCATACCTTTGTTGGGACTATTTTGAAGGTTTAAGTAAGTAAAAACAGGGCACTTGTTAATAACATGATGTTTTGATACGCAAACAAACACTTAGGTAGTTTATTATATTATTGAAAACCGTGAACCCTCCATGTCCCTTTAAGCACCAATGTTCAAATATGTGTTTTAAACACTACTTAAAGAAAAATACATTTAGCTTTTGTAACTGATATTAAGTAAACAATGGAAACACTGGTAAATGAGCAATACAACAGGTCTTTAAATGTACTGCATCTTTAAGTGAAACCATTAAAGTATGGTTCTTTTTTGGGCTAATTTGTGCCTAAATTACTGCAGAATGTTTTTGTTTTTTCGTTTACTCATATGAACAATAAATTGTAACATGTCCTCAAAATCTGGTCATGTTTTATGTAGAAGAATTTTCCAAGCACGAATGGATATGATAATCTCATATGAGTCCCTGTTAATGGTTATCTTTATAACAACAAGTTGCACCATAGATTAAAAGTCTATTTAAAATATAGACGAGAAACATCCTTTTCTCTGATGCATACAGTATATGTATTCTGCATGCTTGAAAGAAATGGAGTCTTAATTCAATCAAGGCCTGAAAGCAAAAACCTGTTTAATCACTGGTAGTTTCAGGTCTGTTCATCCCAGTGAACATATGTTCAGGTGAGATTAATCTCAGAACAGATTGTTGGCTAATGTCACTGATAAATCAATGCAAGGAGAGCACATTTTTAATTTGTTTTTAATTTTTATGTTGATTGCTTTTTGCTCTGCTAAGCAATATGATCACAAATTATATATGTACATAAAGTTAAGGATCTAACATAAGACTTGTCTTGCAGGACCTCAGAATGGTTGGAACGATCCCCCTGCGCTGAGTAGAACGTCTAAGAAGAAGGTAAATGGGGAGTGTGTGAGAAGGCAGATTTATTATGGTGCCAACTTGAGGACATTTGAATTTTATACTATTTGATAGCAGCGAGCACACTGTATCAAAAGGAAAATATGTTATGGGTTATGAATATCCTGGGATGTGCCCCTGATTGGATCACTTAGCTTTGAGTTGCTGATGTCTAAACTATCATTGATAACATACAAGGGGTGGAGTAAGATTTATGGCCCTGCTTCATGTAGTATAATTTATTCAATCGTTATAAAAATGTTATTAATATTGCTTACAATACTGCTATAAGCTATATGCAAGGTAAAAAATAAACGAAACAATTAACAGTCTTCCTCAAGGTGTACATTGCAGCCTTTCATGTATTACCTGTTTTATGTGTGAACCACTTGAAACCACTGTTTGTGCTTCTTTAGGTGGAAGGCTTTGCATAGACGGTTTCTGTTGCTAGATCTGAAATGTGGAAATCCTTATTGCCTGTGATTTCAATAGGATTAATTGAAACCATATTATTTTCACATCCTGATGAAAAAGCAGCTCTAGCAAAATAATGACTTCACACAGCAAACAATAATTTAATTACAAGTTAAGTTAATAAAAAGGCTGTTTTTCTAATTGTTTTAACTTAAAATGGTTTGTCTATTAAATATAGAGCAACATTGTTCCTCTACAATTGGAAGGCTTGTGAGCTAACATTTAAGATTGTAGGCAGAGAAGGCAAACAAGATATACAAGTGAATGCAGTTACACTTTTATTGTATTTAAACAGAGCTTTTATTTTTTTGATGCTTGTTTATTTTTAGCTTATTGTAAGACTTTAAACATTTTTTTTTATTGTTCTTCCTTCAGGTACTAGAGAATTATGTTCCTCCTCCCCCTATCACCGCTCCTATAATGAATCCTTTGGCAGACCCAAGATCTCAGCAGCCGCAAGTCCCAGTGTCTGGGGCTCCTGTGCCATCTGTACCATTCCAGCCCACCCCTGTGCCAGCACCACAGATAGGAGCTCAGAACCCCTTCCCAAATATGCAGCAACACATCGGGCAGCCAAGTGTACCCCTAGATTCATCAAAGCCAAGTATGGAGGGGGCTCCAGGAGCACCCATTGGAAATGCCATTCAGGTTAATTGAGCCTTTTTAAATTGATTTCCATGTATACGTTTTGATGCCTGCATAGGATCTGAAAGTTAACCTCTACTCTATAAGATGAACAAATATAAACTGGTTTTTCTTTTACAGCTTCATTTAGTTTATGGTGGCAACTGTACGCTGTGCAATAATCAGACAAAGTAAAAGATACTTACCTTTTCATCTACATGTCCAATATGGTAAAAAACAAAACATTTTCCTTCCAGCACTTAATTCCAATGTGTGCAATATTTCAGCTACATCAAAGACCTTTGGGTAGGCATATGGAAATGAGACTGAGTGTCAGCACTTTGACTACTGTACTTTCACATGCATCAACTTACAGTGTGTAATTATGCATGAAACCAAATTTTACAATACACAGCAATCACTCGTTTTTTTTTTTTATAGGAAGTAATCAAGAAAAATCCTTAAATGTACTCACTAGGGCCCCTTTAATTTTAGAAATCATTTGATCTGTATACTAGGCCCACTCCTTCTGGTGTAATCAGGAAACCAAATCCCACAGTGCCATTTCCCCAGTGCAGAATATATTTGCATTTAATAATAAATTAAAAGCTTTATTATTTTGCTTTTACAAAAAAAAAAACTCCTATGAAGTCAAGTTCTTCAACAGTACTGCAAATGTGGTCCTTTAAACAGTCACTTGTAATGGAAACATAATATGGAAACTGGGTTACATGTATTGTAAATAGAATTTCATCATGTTGTCCAGCTACTGCTTAGTGTGATGTTGTCTCCACCCATTAGCCTCGTTTTACTCATTTGCCTGTGGTGTCCAAGAAGTTGAGAGAGATAACACTACTAAAACACACCAGACATGTGTAATATAGATCTGTGGGGGTGGTGGGCAGACTATGCTAAGAACTAGCTGAATACCATAATATATTTACTTTATAAAGCCAATTTTATATTTTTATTTACAGTGAAGTCTCCACAATACAGGTTCTTTATAGATTTGTCAATTGACTCTTTTCTGTTGCCTTAAACATTACATTGAGTTCCAATTAAGTGTGATGTGAAAACATTTCAACTTTTGCCTTGTTCATAAAGAAATACCAACATTTTTCATATGAAATTTCACCAAAATATGATTTTTAATAAAGATGAAGTATTTCTGAATGAGCTTTACATGGAAGTTGTGTTTGTTGTAGGCCATGCAGTCGCTGCCAGCTGAGAAGATCACCAAGAATCCAATTCCTGAAGAGCACCTTATACTTAAGAGCACCTTTGAGGCTCTTATCCAAAGATGTCTATCTTCTGCCTCTGACCCGGTATGTAACACTGACCTTGTTATTCCTTACAGAGTCATATTTTGCCTTTTTCCTATTATGCATTTCACATAACAATAAGTGACCTACCAAAGAACCTCTTCATGCACAAAACTAACTCTGGTCATAAACAGTCCACGAACTAAGGACCTCTCTGTGCTTGAGCACTAGTGGTTCAGTCCTTTTGATTAAAGTTAACAAGTATACTTTATTATTATTTAAAGCATATTATTATCGTTTATTTGTAATGTGCCAACATATTCCGTAGCGCTATACATAAGTTAAGTTACAGGCAATGACAAGTTCAAGATTCACACATTGCAATGAATGAATCTTTGAGCTTGGAATCCGGTGTCCATAGCGCTTTTACTAAAGCACCTTGCAGAATTGAAACTTGCAGACTAACAATCTAAAGGCATATTAAAAATGTCTGTATTTTGTACTAGACATTTTTTTCTAATATATGCATTTTGAGAGAAATATTATTTGCTCTGTTTGACACTATACACCAACATGAAGCTTGGGTTGCTAATACTTTTCTTTGATACCAAAAATGTATCTACTTCTGTGTTATCCATTTGATGAAGTTTAGTCATGCCACTAACTTTTATTCAAAATTTGTTTTGAAAAAAATTGTGTTTTAAGTTCCCTTTAATGTAATTATACATGTTTCAGTCTTGGACATTTTTTGTAACAGTATATATGCTAGAAACAAAGCAAAAACATTTAAAATTTAGTCTGAAAGTAATAAAGTACAATGAGGATGGGCTTTGCTGTCTTATGATGGAGTGGAGTTAACTTACAGAAGATATAAACAATATTCTAACTTACCCTTTTTATTCTTTTTCAGCAAACAAAGAGGAAGTTAGACGATGCGAATAAACGTTTGGAATCTTTGTATGACAAACTGAGAGAGCAGACCGTAAGTCTCCTGAATTTTAACATATTATTCCTCGTGTCTCTATGCTGTAGCAGATGACCTTTTACTGAATCACATTTATTTATGGCAATTTACCACATTCATTTTTAAAGGTCTTATTTATTCTTCTCTGATGCAAGCAGACAATGACATTGCGTGTGTGCGTCTCGTCATCGCAAGACCGTTGCAATGAGAATCACCTCTCTGTTGGCCTGACCTTAGGTCACAGCTGTGAAGTATGGCACACTGTATGAGAGAGAACAGGAAGACAGGCTGTGTCTTGTAAATGTTATATGACAAGTACTCTGAGGAGAATAAAATGTCACCTAATTAAAACATTTTATACAAAACAAAAAACAATGCCAGAGGAATTACTTATAAATAAATATTATTCTAAATATAGAATAAAGTCTCTGGGATGTCCTCCTTTGTACCTTTGTAATTAAATTTGACTCTTGGCATTATCGGTTTAATACAGAGGTTGATATATATATATATATATATATATATATATATATATATATATATATATATATATTTATACACGCACACACGCATGCATGCATGCATGCATGCATACACACATACACACATACATACATACATACATACGAAACAGCAGTACAATTTTAAACATTTTGGCTCCCTGGCTCTCAGGATTTGTCAAGCCCTGTTTTAATACGAAAAAGAAAATCATATTTTTATTATGCTTGTGGGAACTGAGGGCAGAATATTATCAACAAATAAAGGCGCATATTGGCCATTCTTTCTACCGAAAAGCTTTGTTCAACTTGCCATAGGAATGTCTTTATGTTTAAACTCCTTAAATGTGTTTGTCTCTACTTCTTGTCATCCCTTTTCTTGAAGATACTTTCCACCTGAACTTCATTATTTCCTTTTTAATATATTCAGTTTCTATTGTATCTCCCCTTTCCCTTCTTTCTTTCTTTTTTTTTTTGGCTATGAATTCTTTCCTTATACATTTTGCCTTTTACACCATGAACTATTTTAGTGACCCTCCCTTTTGAGGGGGGCAGCGGCATATGGTCTTGAGAACTGGACACAGCATACTATGCAGAGCTGTGGAGTCGGTAGATAAATGTTCCGACTCCAACTCCGACTCCTCAGTTTTGTGTACTTCTGACTCCGACTCCTCAGTTTTGTGTACTTCTGACTCCGACTCCTCAGTTTTGTGTACTTCTGACTCCGACTCCTCAGTTTTGTGTACTTCTGACTCTGACTCCTCAGTTTTGTGTACTTCTGACTCCGACTCCTCAGTTTTGTGTACTTCTGACTCCGACTCCCTGACTCCTCTGTATTAATGTACACGTCTTCCCTCATACAAACAAGCCGGCATGCAGGTTTTAAAACAAATATAAACAATTACAGTTGAATCCAAGAAGCTGTTCTGAGCTTGGTTGGATTAATTTTTCGAGTCTACACCAAATGATTTCTACCAACGAGGTATTGAAAACCTTGTTGAGTGTTAAAAATAAGTTGTAAACAACAAGGGAAAATAAATTTACAAGTATTGGTGCTCCGAATTGTGCGTTGCGTAGCATAAAGTGAAGCACCTGAAAAGCATACTTTTCACGGTCACTTAAAGTGTTCGTTTAGCGGTTAGGTGAGGCACTGCAAACATGGGTCTTTATTCTTACAGTAGAGAAGTCATTAATTATAACTTTTTATGAATTGGGATATTTAAACTTGCTTTTTTTTTAAATTCCAATCTAAATTTAGTAGGAGTCAGTGTTTTTTTTGCCCACTCCGACTCCAGGTACCCGAAATTTCCTCTGACTCTGACTAGAGGTCTATAAAGTGGCATTAGTTCCTCTGTCATTCCTACAAACATCTTATTGGATCTTCCTGCACTTTTTTTTATACACATGCAACTCTTCATTGTCTTCTAACCTTCTCTTCACCTTTCTTCTCTCTTTACAGCTCTCCCCTGCAATTATCACAGGTTTGCACAGCATTGCCAGAAGTATTGAGTCTCGGAACTACGTGGAAGGGTTGAACACCCACACCCACATTGTGAGCACCAGTAACTTCAGCGAAACATCTGCTTTTATGCCAGTACTCAAAGTAGTTCTAACCCAGGCCAACAAGCTCGGAGTGTGAAGGCTCCACCGAAAGACTTACTGAATTTTTCAACAAAAAAACAAGCCTCGAGCACCTTGTAATAGATGGCGGACCAAGGACTAGCATGTTTTTAATTTTCTAACAAAATCAGCGACTTCAATTCATCCTGTAATAACCATGCATTTCTATGCTCTTTTTTTATGTTAGAAATTAATTTGTTTTATTTCTCTGAACAATATTTATCCAAAGATTGTTGTATTCCATGAATTATCAGCATGTCAAGATTCTGATGGCCAATGTCATAATGAGTACATGTCCATTTTTTTAATTTAAAGGCTCACATTTCAGAAATACCTGGTCTTATGAGGGGGCAAAAGCCAAGTACTGTTGCCAAATTATCATCTGGAATAAAGTGTGTGATCCCATATCAGAAATGTATAGTCCCTATTTTTTGGGCTGGTTTGTGTTAAAATTCATAAATACTGGAGCTATGGATTATAAATTGTAGATTCCATGTACAGTTTTATAGGATCACGGTGGTTGTATTTTTAAAGTGTACTGTAATAAAGTACATTTGAAAATGGAAAATGTTTTTAGGATATAAAAAATACACACCCTCTAATTTAATACTTACTATGAGCAATGATGCTGCTGTGGAGCCCATATTTTTTTTGTTTACAATGATCTACTTCCTGAGCTGGGATGAGTCTTTGAATAGTGCCAGTGCTCTTATTAGGACTAATGGAATGCTTACTTGTTTACAAAGACACACCCAATTGACAGAAGCTGCAAGAAGCAGAATCGGTAAAGACAATAGATGCCTGCAGTAATATAAAAGACAAAAGTGTAAAGGCTGTGTGTTTTTATTTTCAAAAAAAACATTTTGCACATTAACAGTGGTCCTTTAACTGGCTTTGGCAGGGTTCCCTATTCACAAAGAGGCAGAACGTTCAATGTGTGATCAATGGGGATTCAACTTTTATGATGTTACTTTTTTGTTGTTTTTAAAGGGAAATATTAAAAGAAAATTTTACATGTACAATCAATATGTAATAGAGGAATTCTTTTTTTTTCTTCTCTACAATCATGGCTGGACAACAAGGTTATTGTAGTTTCACAAAGTATACCGTTATATTACAGTACTGTAGTAACTTGAAGTGGTCATATAAATATGAATATTGGGTCAATTACCCCTATAAGCATTGATTTAGCATAGAATATAGTTACACCTGACTAAAAGTTGTTGTGAAACTAAGAATAATCTAAAGGTACAATATGAATAGGGAAAGGTAAAAGGGAGGAAAGTGGTGGGGGTTGTGAGGGTAAATTACACCAATATAGTCCTCAAAGTAGTACATACCTATCCATATGTTCTGATGTTTATCATATAAAATACTTTTTAACTATTTTATCCTAGCTGTTTATCTGTTTTCACAGTGAAGCACTGAATACCTGCTGCCTCCCTCCTCTCCATGCTACTTCTCCTTTACAGTGGAAATACTCTGTTTGCTACTCAGCCAAGTCATACCATGGTATGTCTATTCATATTATCCCTGTGACTTTCTGTGATGATTAGGTTTTTCATTGTAAAGGTAAACTTGCTGAGAAAGGAGACCACATGTATTCAGTGCTTCTCTGAATAAATATATATATATATATATATATATATATATGTTTTTATATATTTTTTAAAAGGATTCCTCTACTGCTTTACACAGTGAAGATCGATGGAGATCATTAGACATGCAATTTTAACCACAACTTCAATAACACAGAACAGTATTTCATAGTAAAAGTAAAATGAAGCCTATTCTAAATAAGACTGAAGAATGTCACATTTATTTTAAACATAGACAAAATCCTAACTTAGCAGTAAACTGTAATCTTTTAAATTCACTATAATCCATTAGAAATGCATATGCAAAGTGCCTAGATATAAATTTGTATTATTTATAACTACATTTATTAAGTGGTCTGTGAAGACCCTCAGCTTCAATTGGTCCAGCAAAAAAAAAAAAAAGCTTTGGGACCAATGAATTAAGTAAAGCAGCTAGTGCTGAACTTCAAAAATAATCCCCAACTTTTTTCCTTTTGTAAAGACAATTTTACAGTTATTGCAAAGTCCCTTAGAGAATAGGAGATATGTCCATCTATTTATTTACCTAGAGATGTGTGATTTTAATTTTATATATATATTTGCCAATCTGCCCGGGTGCTTGATCTTGTATGGACGCCTGCTGAATAAGCTAAATGATCTTTTACTTTCAGTAAAACATAGATGTTCTCCCTGTGTAGGTAAGGCATCTGCACAGTGAATAAAAACATTATTTCCTTCAACACATTGTCTGTTTTCTTCATGTTTTTTTGTGCAACACTGTGACAAAAAAAAGTATTGATTTTTATATTTAAATCCATATTTAACATAATGTTTTAATAGAGTTAAAGAAGCACTGTGGGTTTTTGTATAACACAACCATTAAATATTTAACTTGTGTACGCAGTTATAATTTACTGTGAGATTACTTTTATTTTGTAGACTGCTTATCTCAGTTATTCCTTCAGGAAGCTGTGTTCTTGTAAACTAACAAGTTTTCTATTAGCCTTGCTGAAAGCCCTGATAGTTTGAGCTGCCACATTTCCATTGCTCACACCTCCTGTGTTTCTGTATCCAAAGTTCGATGCTGATATGGAAGCTATAATAGGTAGTTACATGTGTAGGCACCAACAGCAACCCGCACCCCCAAGTCCCGTGGGTGCACAGGGAGCTACTCCCCTTCCTTCTCCCGATCTTAGTACTAAATCAAAAGTAAAATCTGAAAGCGAGGCACAGAGAAAGGGCAAAGCTAAAAGAAAGGGCAAAACTGGCCCTGTGAAGCCCCCGAAGGAGAGTGACACAGAATTAAGTGATCACCCCATTGACCCTGGGCAGTCAGACATTGAGGAGCTAGACAGAAAACCTGAAGGAACTTTTCCCTTAACTGTAGGGGCTCAATTGGTAATGAAAGCTTTAACCCCCTGAGAACTAAAAGATATTATAAAGAGAGCCCCAAAACCCAGAACTAATCCCTCTGCATGTATGATGTATCTGAAACGAATGTGTCGAGAACAATGTATGACTCGGACTGACATCTGACTGATAATTGACGTACCGTTTTGACACTGAGTCAGGGTGGGATTGGAGTATGGTGCCAATAGTCGGTGTCCATGACCCCAATAACACTACCACCACTTATGGGCTAGCTACCCAGGCAGGAGTAGATAATATGTGGGATGAGGTGAAGGAAGAAATTGAAAGGTTATGTAAAGATAAACAGTCTTGGTCTACTGCTTTATCCTGTAAACAGAATCAGAGACAGTGACCACATTTTCGTAAAGGTTTTATAAAAGTTGGAAATATGAGGCAGGTCTGTCTTCTGAGCCATGGGTCCCTTAAAGGTTCAGACCTGCAAAGGTAATATGCTTCCTCGGTATTCATTACTCGTCAAACAAATGGTCTCTGATTGGCCATCTTTGACGGCTTCTGAATTTCTGAAAAAGATTCATGAGAGAAGCAGCAGGTTGTTTTGACATTAAGAAGCAGACCAGAACAGAGAGGTTGTTGTACCAGAAACTAGGATTGCAACATTGTGACCCATATCAAGCGAGACTTAGAGATGATACAGGACCACAGAGAGGGAAGAGGCTGAGGGCGAGGTATAGGAAGTAGAGGGATCTATAGTTCAGGACGTACTCAATGTTTTAACTGTGGACAACAGGGACACTGGAAGAATGAATGCTCCTGCCCTCCTCGACAGCAGCAGTCTTCTACCCCTTACCAATAGCCCCTATCGGTAGTCACACCAGTCTGACTGTCCCCTACCACCAATGAGCAACAAACAGGGAAAGTCCAACCCTCCTGCCCAGTCTGGACCCCCTCATCATATACAATGGGGAGGTAGGTAGGGCACAAACTCAAGGACAGCCCAGGGTGGCAAAAGCTCTGCCACTGCCGCTGATATTACCCAGCAGTAGCCAATGATAGCCTTCTAGAAAATATCCTACCCATTGGTATAATATGGCATGCAAAATGTAGTTTTCCTAGTAAATGACACCTTCTTAGCTGACATAACCAATAACACAATGTTCTTTAAATCGACCACTTTGTTCCATGGCAGCCTACATTCGAACCTCTCTGTATCAATCTGTATCCCTAGAAAACTCAATGAATGACATGGGCCCTCCGATTTCTCTTCCGCTAGTGGAATACCAAAATTGACAGCCATCTCCTGAACCTTTAAGAGTAATTGTAAACAATATTGTGATTCAACTCATCCCACAAATAAAAATATGTCTAAATAATGAACCACTCAGGATAACCCTGCCTTTTCACAAACTACCCACTGCAAGAAAGTACTAAACTTTTCAAAATATGAGCATGAGATGGAGCACCCCATGGGTAAACGTAAATCCACAAAATACTTGCTCTGAATATAGCACCCCAGTAAATGATGGGAATCCGTATAAATGGGAAACAACCTAAAATACGACTTAATATCCACTTTTGCCATCCATGCACTCTTTCCTGCTTTCCTAACCAACCTAAGTGCTTATTTAAAGGAATCATATCTGACTTATGCCAGGTCTTCATCATTCCCGTAATTGACTGAAAAACCCTTTTGGTAAGACAGATGATGAATGAGCTTGAACGAACCCAGCTCTTTTTTAGGGACCAGACC
Source organism: Discoglossus pictus (assembly GCA_027410445.1). Lineage (NCBI taxonomy): Eukaryota > Metazoa > Chordata > Amphibia > Anura > Alytidae > Discoglossus > Discoglossus pictus. The sequence goes on from CM050163.1 coordinate 228,872,565, forward strand.
TAAAGGAGAAATCCTTAAATTCCTAATGCATGCCCTCTCAAAGGGACCAGCCATCCTACCCTTTTCCACCTCACATAAGGGCTTATTCAACACTAACAAGGGGTTGTCCCTGGCTGGTTTTAAATTGGGATGCCACCCCAAATCCGGTAAAACCAATGATTGAATAGTAAAACCTGATGAAAACCCTGTGAACAGTAACTGAGAGTCTACCGCTTTACCCTTAATTTTTTGTACTAGCACTAAGCCCCTCCCCTTTTGCTATGAGTTTTCCAGCTTGTTGATTCTTTACTTTTTTGAAACATCGAAAAAGGGAGTGTCCAGTCCCGCATTCTGAGCATTCGTGCCTAAATTTATACTAAGCCCCCAGTTGCATGAATCCTCATTGAATGCAAAACAAAACTCTTTCTTTACTGTACTAACCACTGCAGATATAGGCCTTGATACTTCTGCTAAGCGTAAAGAGGTAACTATTTTTAGCCAACTACCTACATCCCTATCCCATTGTCTCATTGCATACTTGGCCTTACAGCCATTTTTTGTCTAAACTTCTAATCATAGGCCCACCAAGCTAGGCTGACATATGTTCTATGAATCCCTTCAATCTCATCCAAATAACAGAACAAGGCAGAGAAATACTGGATTTTTCTCACCCACTATGCCGGCAAAGATCACATAAGATTGTAACCAGTTACCAAAAGTATTGGGAATTTTACTGTATCTACGCTTGTGTTCCTCCTCCTCCTTTTTAGTGTAATCTTTTTTATCCTCATGCTTAATTTATATGAAATTATCCAAAAGGAGCCACGAGAATATTTCTAAAAACTCCTGTTTTCAAATTGTTTCTCTTAGTTCCTTAGATACATGTTCCCCAATAGAACATAAAGCCGATTTTTTCATTGCTGTATCTGCAACCTTAATTACTGCTTCAGCATCCATGTCCTGCGAACTGGACTTGCCCAAGCCAATTGCCTCATAATTCCTGTGTTAACCCCTGTTAACCCCCTCTGTAGCCCTGACCTCGCCCTTATTCCCAGTACTAATGCTTGAAACCTGCCCACCTGTATGGATACTACTTGCTAACCTATCCTGATCAACCCATACTGCCCCTGGGCCCAATCCCTTATAGCACTCAAATTTTGAAAGTAAACCTTTTAAACCTGCCATTAAGCCATGAAACATGGTATGTGTAACATTATCAGATTGGGTGTTCTCTATATACTCAGCGCTATGTCTACTATCGGAAGTTAACAAGGGGGCTGTACTGCCTGCTATTGCTGCACTTACGTCCCTTCCTTGGTTAGAGGAGGGGAGTTCCGGCTCCTGGGAATGGGATTCTCCTACCTTTCTCCACTCGCTGCAGTCTGCACCCTCCTGTTTTCCCAGAAAAGTAGTCTCCGGGCCTTACTTCCTCATTTGTCTTTTCCACTCCTATAATGAAAAGAATCCCCTTCTTTGGCCCTTTCACCCCACCTCTGCTCACCACATCCTCTGGGTCGTTTTGGCGACCACCTCCTTGAACAAGATCTCCTTGTAGGGTAGGGCGTAATTCTGCTCCTGCATCCTGTTGAGGCCGATCATTTATTCATGTAATGTCCTCTTACCGTCCATCTTCTGTATCTGAAATTATAAGAATAAGTTGGCCGCCCATACTTACCTGCTCTATGTGCGTCATCCAAATATGTTAACTCCTCTTGTGCCCTGAGACCTGGTGTTACTGGCTGAGGAGGCAATGACACTGGAGACAATTTCCTGTCAAGGTGTTGCACCTGTTCCCTCAACTCCTCATGCGAACCTGCCGATCCTTCATACAGTCCAATCCCTGGCCGTGTCATACTCCTGCTAGAAGTACATTCTTGCTCACAAAATGTAGCTGCAACTAATTCCCCTATATAATTGCTGCTGCTCTGCTGCACTGTGGGCCCTTCTACTTTATGGCAACTGTCCATTTCTAAATCAATACCATCAAACTCCATGCTGCCCATTCCCATCTCTTCCTGCCTTCTCTGTTCCATTAATTACTTCTCTGTATTGGTGCATTTCCATGTTGTTCCCATTTTTTGCTATCCTTTTCTCCCTCCTTTTGCCATTCTTTTGCCTTTAAACCCTTTTTGTTGTCCCCTATGCGCTGACCTTGCTTTATTTAGTGTCCTTCTCTGCTTTCTAGCAATCCTCCCAACAGCCTCATCTGTGCCGCCATCTTCCCATACCCCAGATCCCCTGCTCCTAAGTTTTCAGACCTCTCAGACAGCCCACTTGGTTCTGCACCTTCACTTCCCCGTGCGTCCACTGTACTCTCAGACCTGCTCGCGTTAGACGCAATGAGCCTCTCCTTACCCCCTGCGTTCCATGCCGTCTGTTCCTTGCGTCCTCGCCGGGCCTTGAATTCTTCTGTCTCTTTTCCTCAGCCTACAAACTCAGACGCTGCACTCTCAGCAGACATGCTTCTCTGCCATACGCGATCTCCCTCAACCTCCTGTCCTCGTCCTCTGAAACTCTGGTCATCAGATGAGTGGGAACAACGTGGTGATCTAAAGGGAGTGCCTCCTTTCTCAGTCTGCACCTGTTGCTTCCTTGCCATCCCTTCTTACTGCCATCCTCATGGGACTAATTATTCTCCTTCTTGGGGTGATACCTGGCCTTCTCTTTCTGGGGGTAACATCAGATGGGCTCAACCCAGGGGAAGAGGGGTGCTTGGTTATAGGGGATCCAGTATAGTAAAGGAAGTGCTTGCCGTCGCCAGGGAACAGTGGACACTTAGGTGTGAATGGGGAAGCAAGCTGGCGCATATGAAGGTTCATGCACATCAGCATACAAATTGTCCACACAACTGGTCTGATTGGTTACCCCCTGGAAAGCCAGGATCAAATTTCCAATTATGTCTTGGTAGTAAGTTAGGCTCCAGGACCAAGAGGGGTGATTGGAGGATGTGACATCACTTGATGGACAGGCCTCCTCACATGGATATTGGTTGTACTGTGTTGTGCATAAATATGCTGTGCCACCATCAAAAAAGGAGTTGTCTGTTTGAACTACAAAATTGATGTGTGTGTTTCATTCTGTGGGAATAATAAACCTTTTTACTGGGATTATTGCTGCTGAAAATGCATTAGACTCTGCTACAGTCTTTAGCATTTGCTGGGTGGCTTTTCTGGTTCCTGTGGTAGCGATAAACTGGGTTGGTTCTATCCCTGCTATCGGGCATATACAAAGAACCAGATGGTCACACTGGAATTAGGTTCTTACCAAGCAGAAGTAGTCGTCATCACAAACAGGCATCAGAAACTTTGAGGAAATGATGTTTACAAGAAACCGATTACAATCAGTGAGGTGTAAACCAAATGCTAAACTGATTTGAAAAATGCAAAGGAATGACCTAAACTTTAACAGTTCACAAAAACACAAATGTAGGATATACTTAATGGTATTTTGTATAAAGGCAAATGAAGAGAATAGGGAGTTAATATATTATGTGATTTTAATGCTGGTAAATAATACAACAAAGCTACCAGCCAATAGTACACTTGGTTGTATAGGAGAAGGAATTATCTGCAGAAAGAGAGGTTCTAATGTTATTCAGTGCTATACTTTCCCTAATGTGTCCAGTTGGGAGAATCCGTCTCTAAAAGGATATTTGTACACTACAAATAATTGAAAGGCTGGGTACTAAATTAGTGCATGGTCTAAGAGAAATGTGCAAACAGCCTTACAGTGGAAGGGACAAACACAGCAAACAACTTCAGACGTACTTGGGATGAGCATTAGCCTGAGGAACATTTATACCCAGTTTTATGGAGAGACATTGGTCAGTCAATATAAGCTTTTTGTGCTGGACATCTATTCTTGGGTTCATTGCAAGGTATGTTATTTGCTTCAGGGGTACAGATATGTTGTTTTTGGGACAGTTTGAATTCACTCTGAGAAGGAGTATTCTCACATTTCTTGTTTTATTTCAGTCCTGAGCTTATCCAAATATCCAGTGTTTGCAGTGTGCTAATATAGATTACCGTATATCCTGCATCTGCCATGAAACATGAAAAATAACAAATTCTATGTAAAAAAATTACAATATATCCCATCATGACCCACCAGAGGGAACAATCTGCTCAGTCACACTTCAATGGCACATGCTGAACTCCGGGAGAAATGTGATAAACATCTTTTATGATTTTCTAGAAAAACACTGCTGAGACTTGATATCCGAGAAATTATCTAGAATTATCATCTAATAGCTAATTGTGTTTGTTGGAGGATAATTGATTATTACAGGATATAAGAAGACTAAAGGAAATATTGCTTAGGTAATATATTTCCTTTTTTTTACTTTTATTAGATTAACAAATTGTGTAATGGTTTGTAACAATTCTCCAGCAACAGTATCTTTAATATGGGAAAATAAAAACATTATTCACTAGGAATGTAATATATCTATGTATCTATTTACTTTTATGTATTTTATTTTATTAAAAATAAGCTCTGCATCTTCTGCCTAAAATCATATAAAGAGTTCCTAATTGGATTCTCCCCTCTGCAGCTCATGACGACAGTATATGTTTAAGTAGGGGGTTACACTGTGTCATAGTAACCAGTCAGTGTCGATATTCTGCAACATGTTACTTGAGAGAGGTAACTGACAGGCTAATTTGAAACACTGTACTTCACAGCCTGTGAATTCATGAGCTGCATGAACAGAGGGCAGACTCAAACAGGTATAATTTGGGGCAGAATAAAACATAACTTTTAATCAATTCTTAATTAAATATAGTACATAAACGTAAATAGATACATACAGTTTTGGTATTTATTTTGAAAATATGACTGATCATGCAAAAAAAAAAAAAAGTATTTTATTGAAGGATAGTGATCATATGAAGCCATTTATTATCACATAGTTGTTTAGCTTCTTTTTAAATCATAATAAAAACATAAATCATCCAAATTACCCTGTTCAAAATTTTGCATACCCTTAGTTCTTAATACTGTGTATTGCCACCTTTAGCATCAATGACAGCATTCAGTCTTTTGTAATAGTGGTCTATGAGGCCCCTAATTCTTGCAGGTGGTATAGCTGCCTATTCGTCTTGGCAAAATGCCTCCAGGTCATGCAAAGTCTTTGGTCGTCTTGCATGAACTGCACGTTTGAGATCTCCCCAGAGTGACTTGATGATATTAAGGTCAGGAGCCTGTGATGGCCACTTCACAACCTTCACCTTTTTCTGCTGTAACCACTGGATGGTCAACTTAGCCTGTGCTTAGTGTCATTGTCATGCTGGAAAGTCCAAGAGTGTCCCATGCGCAGCCTTCGTGCAGAAAAATGCAAATTGTCTGCCAGTATTTTTTGATAACATGCTGCATTCATCTTGCCATAAATTTTCACAAGATTTCCTGTGGCTTTGGAGCTGACCCCCCCCCCCCCCCCCCAAAACATCAGTTAGCCACCATCATGCTTCCCAGTGGGGATGGTATTCTTTTCACTATAGGCCTTATTGACTCCTCTTCAAACATAGCGCTTATGGTTGTGACCATAAAGCTCTATTTTGGTCTCGTCACTCCAAATTACAGTGTGCCAGAAGCTGTGAGCCTTGTCAAGGTGTTGTCAGGCATATTGTAACTGGGCTGTTTTGTGGCATTAGCGCAGTAAAGGCTTCTTTCTGGCACCTCGACCATGCAGCTAATTTTTGTTCAAGTATCATTGTATTGTGCTCCTTGAAACAACCACACCGTCTTTTTCCAGAGCAGCCTCTATTTCTCCTGAGGTTACCTGGGTTTTTTTCTCTCTAGTCCGAACAATTCTTCTGGCAGTTGTGGCTGAAATATTTCTTGGTTTACCTGACCTTAGCTTGGTATCAAGAGTGCCCCAAATTTTCCAGTTCTTAATAAGTGATTGAACAGTACTGACTGGCATTTTTAAGGCTTTGGATATCTTTTTATATCCTTTTCCATCTTTATGAAGTTCCATTACCTTGTTACGCAAATCTTTTGACAGTGCTTTTCTGCTCCTCGTGGGTCAGTATTTAGCCTGCTCAGTGCAACCACGTGAGAGCTAACAAACTCAATGACTATTTATACACACACACTAATTGCAATTTAAAAAGCTACAGGTGTGGGTAATTAACCTTTAGTTGCCATTTTAACCTGTGTGTTGATCAGGGCCATTTGGGTGATTTATGTTATCATTATGATTTAAAAAGGAGCTAAATAACTATTTGATAATAAATGGCTTCATAGGGTCAATATCCTTCAATAAAATACAATTTCCTTGCATGATCAGTCATATTTTCAAAATAAATGCAAATCTTCACAATTTCTGCAAGGATATGCAAACTTTTGAGCACAACTGTAGGTATATTATTTGCTTAACGAAATCCAGAAACCTTCCATGTAACTTTAACATCACCTAACCCAATGTTTATGTTTTCTCATGTAAGCAGCAGCACTAACTTATGCTTATCTGTACTTCTTTCAAAGACCATATTATCTCCCATTTTACAAGAGCTCACATTTTTCTGCCTGCTTCTGTATACATTTTATTCTACTTCCTAGGCCAATTAGTCTTTTTGCTGTGTCAACAATCCTAAACTAACATATAAATTCATAGCATATTAATAATAATTTGAACATATTAGTCATATGTATTGAACTTATCAGTTTAAGGACAATGTGCTGGCAGCAGGCATATGTTATTAGGCATTGATCATAAACAAAATCACAATTTTATGATCTGAAAGGCATATTCCATATTAAATATGTCATCTATGGCTTCTAAACTTCTCAACCACCTATGAAATCATTAAGGAGGTAGGTGCAACTTTGCTGATAACCTGTTCATTGACGAGAGAAACCACTTTAATACAGTAGGTCTTCAGCCAATGAAATAATATATATGTTATTATTGGTAGTCCTGTTTTAGAATGGGAGGAGCCTCTTGTATAATCATTGTGACATCATGCATTGATCCCAGTGCTGCTTATCATCTTATGATGTCATTGCTAGCAAATAAGCTACAAATCGCTCACTAAGGAGAAAGTTGCCACTTTTTTTGCCATTATTGACATAACAAAAATAGCATCACCATATTGTTGGTACGCCAGGAACAAATTAAAACTTGCATCCCAGGGCAAATAAAAGAAAATATCAAAAAGAAAATAAAAGATGACTTTTTAACACTTGCCTTTCACTTTATGCTGCATTGGTAGAATCTTTTTAAGTGTACATTAAGACTATCTTTGACATATTTAATGCTAGAATGAGATCAAAACAGTATGGTTACCATCAATTGAAAATTATCAGAGGGTATGTTTTTATCATATAGCATATTGTGTGCATCAGTTAATGTAATTGATGTACTTGTCTTGCTTCTCTGAAGTTGTTAGAATTCAGCACTAATTGGTTTTCCTGATGAGTTTATACAGAAATTATATCTTTTTTCTAGAGGAAGAAGGTAGAGTTTCCCAGCAGTCAAATTAGAGGAGTTCAGTGCTATCGAAGAATCCCTTGGGTGGCTTCACTTTAAGAATGGCCTTGATAATGCTGTGTAGGAAGGACAAATTTAAATAATTCACTTCAATGTTCACTTCCTCCCCTTCCTCCTTCACAGGTTTCTAATCATGTTGCTGAGCTAAAAATACACCAGTATTGATGATATCCCAGGCTCACTCTCTCTCGCTGGCTCTGAATCTGGGTCATCATTGTCAAATTGAGACTTCAATTAACAAATCACAGTGTGGAGTCAGGATGGGCATCTTACAGCTGTAGCCTTAATATACTATGTTTTAAAACATAATCTTAATAACATTGTCTAAAATTCAGCAAATCTATGAAAACAGTACTTTTACATTCAAAACTATAACAAAATCATTAGTCTTATATATTACCACCATTGTCTTCTTATATGCAATACCTCCCTATGCATAGAAACAGTAAGTTTTAATGTAGGATAAAACACACAGAGAGATAGACAATACCAGTGTTTAAAGGACCACCGCAGAATATTTGTTTTAAAGTATAATTAAGCAGGAAAATGCATTTTGATGTCCCTGGAGAAATCTATGATACATTGGTGGAAGTTGTGTGTGTGAAGAGGGGTGTTTAGGTTAATAAAGAGCTGTGGTTCCATCCTTTGATGCAAGGTGTCTGCTTCTGGGCCAATGAGGGAGGAGGGGTGTTGTGTCTATTTCAATCTTATCTAAGTATATAGGTTCTCTGTACCCTTCTTCCCCACTCCTCTCTTCACTGATTCAGACTTTCCCAAAACAAATTTGTGTCCAGGGGTTACACATCTGCTAACATTTTTACTTAGTTCATACTTGACAAACAAGTGTCTTTTTTCTTGAACTGCAGTGGATCTGTAAGCAGTTTTGCTTCTATTCTATATGATGTGTGAACTAATATTTAAAGATACACTCAATATGTGCACAATGCTCCATATAGATATATATTCTGTAGAACTGACACTTTTCTTAGATTCCAGTTTTGTCCTTAAATGGGAGGACATTTGGGAGGATAAGAGGAAGAGTTGGATTTTCTCTGAAAAATGTACTGACAGGTGGTGATATGTACTAGTGTGAGAGCATTACCTCAAAGGTCGAGGTGACAAGCTCGTATGCCACTGAGCTCAACCCCAACCCCCCTCCTCAACCCCCCTCAACCCCCCTCCTCCACCTACCCCCCCCCCTCCTCCACCTAAACCCCCCTAAATACCTCCCCCCTCTCCCCTCACTTACCTGCTTGTGCTCCGACCTCCGCTCCTTGACCCGGTGCGCATGTGATGTCACATGCGTGCCGGCACCGGGTCAAGGAGCGGAGGCCGGAGCACAAGCAGGTTAGTGAGGGGAGAGGGGGGAGGTATTTAGGGGGGTTTAGGTGGAGGTGGGGGGTTGAGGGGGGTTTAGGTTGAGGAGGGGGGAGGGAAAGAGACACGGGGTAGAGAGACACACGGAGGGTTAGAGACACACGGGGGGGTTAGAGATACACGGGGGGGGGTTAGAGACACGCAGGGGGGTTAGAGAGACACGGGGGGGTTAGAGAGACGCGGGGGGAGAGTGACTCGAGTATAAGCAGAGGGGGCCCTTTTTTGCCTTAAAAAAATGGCTGAAAAAATCGGCTTATACTCGAGTATATACGGTAAATTGGAATTCGGCAAATTCTAAAGGGCTATATATAAGCACAGAGCATTTTTTTTTTTTCAGAAGTTTTTAGTTAGTGAACTTCTATCCAAAAGCAAGGTCTTCACTAACTAAAAACTTATGTAAAAAAAATATGCTCTGTGCTTATATAGAGCCCTTTAGAATTTTCCCGAATTGCAATTTAATAAGTCTGTATATTTTTGAGTGTATGGGCCGTGCTAATCAATTTCTTAATGGAAATCAAACAACTAAGGTTCATAGTAATTTCAGAGACTCATGAAAAATGAGACAATGCTTATGGCATGCATGTGTGGTGTGGGAGGGGGAAACAATTTGAAGGAAGGGAGATACATCATATTTAAACACACTTTTGCATCAAAGGGTACGTTACAGAGTCATAGCCTTCAAGCTTCATTGCTCTCCGTTTCATTTCTTTCATTCTTTACATTTAATAGGTAGCAGGGGGATGCAGCAGACATGGATTGTTAAAAGCATTAGAAGAACTTTATTGTATCTTTATGGCTTCAAAAGATTATATGTGTTGATTTTGTCTTGCTTATGTACACATTAGTACGTTGTTTTCGTCAAGGTCAAGATATGTATTAGCAACAGCAAGATCGCATGTACAGATTAGAGCTGATACTGAGGGGATTAGTCCACCTAAACAGTTTAATAAAGAGGGTTTGTGGGTTCTGAATACATCTCCCAGGATAATATACTGAAAAGTTGGCAAGTCTATAGGGCCCCTATGTTTGTAGAGTCCACAGGCAACTGCCCAGTGTGCCTATTCAAAAAGATGACTGGCATGAGATTATTTGCCACACCTCACTGACTGAGAGCAATTAGCATAGAGACATAAAATGTAGAGACATGGGTTTAACCCTGAGAAAAGATATACAGCACAAAATACTACACTGCATGTGAACTTTATCACACTGGGACTTTTTCTTTTTCAATGACCAAAAACAGCAAAACTTAAAGCTGGCATAACATGAAAAAGCAGGACACATGAGGAATGATGTATGATTTATATGCTATCTGCCTGCTTCTACAGTGTCCATCTCTATTTGTAATAACAAATATTATCTATAATATGAATGCAATTAATTACATATACAACAGCAACCATCTAAATGCTGTAAAGAACCAGCATAAAGATAATTATCTATAGACCTGCATATATTAATCAGTTACACAGGAACAAATTAGATTTAAGTTTTTCATTCTGTCCTCTGGGGCCAAAACATTGGCATTTAGCAGTTGTATTTATATTGTTTAAATCCTGTGAGGTGGCATAGAAACATTGATTTCACCGCAGATAAGAATCAAAAAGGAGCATATGATCTGTTCATTCTATGTATCTTAATGTTTGCCGTAATCAAGCCTCAGGATAGTCTTACATTTACCCCATCCATGATTAAATTCACTAAAGCACCAGTGGTTCATGTTAAACTTGTTTTTGTTCATCATCAATTAGAACAGAACAAAAAAAAGGGGGAGGGAGAGCGCACACCGAATCCTAGAGCAGATCAATAAATTTATTTCAAAACAGGGTTCGCATAACAAATGGACACTCACATGTAGGACCCTCTAGAAAGAGGTATCAGAAATCACTCATATAGTAGGTCTTGGTCTTCCACAAAAGTGGACAATGTGGTAGTCACCAGGCTGTAGATGTCTAAAGATGTTCATCAATTAGAACAGGACGGTGTGCAATATAATTTCCGTCTGTGTTTTCAGTCTAACTTTTATTACCTTTAGGACATTTGTATTCCACATTCTAACGTTTTGAGCATGTAGTCATTCTGTATAAAGGCTCTGTATGTTGTGTACCAAATTTAATTTTAATTCCTATTTTGGTATACTTTTAAATAATATCTCCAGGACCCAAGCCAAATACAGCCAGCCAAGACAGAGATACTAAAGAAGAGCACCTAGATGTTATGTAAAATTATATATCATTTATTTATTGTAGCAGACGAATATAGAGGGCATATTTACATAGAGGGGGGAAATATGCAAGAGAGTTGGTGAATGGGAGTTAGGCAGAAGTGATTGAAATGTTGAAGAATGGATAAGTAACAGAGTATGCAGGGACATTAAGTGAGATGATAAAAGGCCAATGAGAGGACAGAAGAGAAGGAGAGGGAGATCGTGGTATGAAGGGGAAAGATGATATGGTAACAAAGGAACAAAGGTAGAGTAGGGCCAAAGTAGAGGAGAGAAACCTGTAAATGGATTAATGACATAAATAGAAAAGTAAAATAAAGGAAAGGAGACTTTGATAAGGAAATGGAATAGAGACCTACCTATCTGGTCTGTAGCCCCCTTGATTTCCTGACACTCTAGTCCCTACCTTGGCTATTTGTTGCAAAATCCGTCCGAGTATATATATGAATGAGTCGGGGATAAGCATTTATAACGGACTAGAGTATGATTAGATGTGAGAAGAAAGGACTATTTTAGGGTTTGCCCCTGTCAAGTAAGTGAATTATTTTTGCTGTGTGCTCTGTTAGGAAGAGGCTAACTGTGGAGTCTCTTCACAGGTCCATGTAGTAGTAGAGATATGAACATTGTTGTACCATGCCTCAGAATGTAGTCTAGTAATGTGAAACTAAAGTATATTCTGATCTAGAAGCACATAATATCTATAGACATGGATAGACTTAATTGAATTGCTTTTCTAAGTCCAAACCTTACAAAAAGATTTATTTCTAGTAGACAAGTATAATGCTATTTCTCAAAATGTAACTGTAGGGGTTGGTTTAATTTCTTGCTGCCAAGGGCTTTTGTTACCTCATTTGCCAAAGTTCTAAAAAGTTAGTATCAACATGTTTATGGAAAATGTTTACTTGCATGGAATATTTTATACTGGAAATGAGAAACCATAAAAAAAGGCCAATTGCATTTATTTCTTTATAAATTACTACCTATAAAATATGTTTTGAACTACATAGCCCTATGTTTCCTGTGCCCACAAGATTACACTGACCAGATTTCTAATTAAGATGATAATTCATCTTAAATTAAATTACATTTCTTTGTTATGGTAATTATAGTTATTCCAAATTATTCTAGAGAATTTATTAGTAAATGTTCTACTCACCATTGTCTCCTACTGCAAATGTATTTAATGAATCCCTTAAATTATAAGCCATATAGACAAAAATTTCCAGCACGTCTCCTCATCTAGTCCAAGCTTAGCTGACCATTTTAGCTCTGACTGTATTATGATGTCTCTGGTGAGTTCCATTACATCATAATCTTGCAGTTAGCTGCCATCCTAGCAACACAATTGTGTCAAATTCAGGGAAGATTTAACTGACGTGATTCCTGGATCAACCCTCATAGAGTCTAAGATCTGGAGAACAGGTAACACTTAACCAGACTCGCAAATTCCCTTCCCCCATTATTGGATGGATTGTTTGAATGTGAGCAAGAGGAACATAATGAGATGAAGATGCAGATAGAGGATATTTTTGGTAGAGGCGGGCAATCTGCAAAATAGTGAGTAAAGGAGGTAGATTAGGGTTACAGAAAAAGGCTAAGGCGGGTATACAAAGAATGGTCTCATTGGTAAAAGGGAAATGAGGGGAATGGGGAGAAAAGGAGAAAAGAGAAGGAGATAAGATAATCAGTGGTGGAACAGGTGATAGGGAACAAAATGGAGAAAAGAAGAGTGAGGTCAAGGGAAGGAAAGTGGCGAAATAGTGGAGATAAAATGGACTTTTGGACAGAAAAGAAAAGGAAACTTTAAGTAGAGATTTTAAGTAGAGAGCGACTTTGCCCGTAGCCTTTTGTCACTTTTTTTGTGTGGAAAATCTATCTTGGTATAAGAGGTGGATTATTTTGGGATCAGCATTTATAATGGACTGGAGTAAGGTTAGCTGTGAGAGGGAAATATTATTTAGTAGGGCTTGCAACAGTCAAATGAGTGAATTATTTTTGTTGCGTCCTCGGTTAGAAAAGAACTAAATGGAGTTGCTTCACATATACCTGTACTTATACATGTAGTATTAGATGTATGATATTTTCCATATCATGACTCATAATGTAATTTAGTAATGTGAAATTACAGCATATTCTCATCTAGAAACAAATAATGAATTTTGAGTATAGATCACTAATTTCAAACACATTCAACATGCATACTCATTGTATAAATGCTTTTTTCCTGTGCATTGCCATACAATGTTATCGCTAGTAGACATATGTAATTCTATTGTTCAAGGTGTAATTGTAGGTCTGGCTTAATTTCTTGCTACTGAGGGCTTTTGCTATCTCATTTTGCCACAATTATAAAAGCTCTCAATATGATTATGGAATCATTTTGCTTTCATCGGATGTTTTGCACTGGGATATTTATTTATTGATTACTGTCTATAAATATTTTTTTTCACAAGTTTATTGTTTCTGCTGTAGTTTTCTTTAAGGAGTTTACCTAATTTAGTTGTAGACTGATATATATTACTAGCGACTTGTCCTAAAATGCTGTTTGCGACACATTATAAGGCTTTTAGTCCTCTGACAACCTTTGGCGCTCATTGCTAAGCCTCTCCCTTTGTGCACTTTTGTTCCTCTGAGCAACCTCTGCGCTCATTGTGAGCCTCTCCCCTGCTCTTTTTTTTATATAAATAATTTTTTTTATAATAATTAATTAATTAAATAATAAATTAATATACTTTACCTATTTGTAATTAATATATCCAGCAATCAATATGCTGAAGAGCTAAGAATCTCTGTTTTTTCTGCAGTATACAATGTGCATTTGGACTGTTGGTGACCTGAGGAGAAAGTGTCAGCAATGCCGTGTAAATAGGCTAAACCGAGGCTAAACCGTTTGGTTAGTTGTGTAAAGCGGCATTTTAGAATGGTAATGTTATTAGTTTTAAGTTAGTGTTGTAAAATGGTGGCGATTGTCTATGTGTTACGCGGGTTTCGAGTATTAATAGTGTATTTTGTAGCTTGTACGTTCCTGGGTAAAAGTCGTATGTGCCTGGCGTTGTTTTGTGTGCTTAGGGGTCGTGTAGCCTCTTTTTCGCTTTTTTCGGCGGCCATTCTTTTTCTCGCATAGACGATTTTCTGGAAATTCGACTTAAATTTGCGTGCAACCTCACTCCCAGACGTCCTGGGTGTCTCCCCGTGCTGTGTGTGATGTTTTTGTATTTTTTGTGTTTTTCGATGTGCGCGGTTTGGCCGTTAACTTCGTATTTTTTGTGGGTCGTATTTTTTTCTGTAAGTGGAGGTTTCCTTTTCAAAGTGTTACGGACCGTAATTTTTGCAGGCGATTTTTTCAAAGTGCTAAGGGTCTCGCACTGTGAATTGTGTATTTGATTTTTCTGATGACCTGTAGTCCCGCGGGTCGTAGGTATGATGCTTAAGTCGTGCTGGGTCGTAGGGATGAGCGCCTATGGCAAATGCGGCCTTTGCTTTAAAAGGGCCGCAGTAGCAGCGGGCTCGCTTAGCCTGCAGGTTTAACGTTACGTTACCAGCGGGTTATGGCAGGCCTGCACTGCGAAGAACTATATATGTGATTATTAGTCTTTATTTATAAAGCGTCAACATTTTCTGTAGCGCTACTAGATTTACTGCTTTGACAAAAATATTTTTATAGACATATAAGCCATTGTTGCCAAAAGAAAGAATACTAAGCAAAATGTATATAGATCATGAACCAACTTTTTAAGCATAGATCTAAACTGAGAGCAATTTGAGTTTTGGTTATGTACTGTGATATTCAATAGTGAATTCTGAATCCGAGAATGGAAGAACAGAGTGAAGTCAAGTGTAAACCTTGATGCTCAGTTCTGAAAAGCTGTCATGATTATGGATTGATGGCAAGTTAACATTTATGTGTAGATCTGTGAAAGAAGGGCTGGAGCCAGAGATGACTTTTTGATAAATATCCAGTCATTGAGTAGTAATGCATCAGCATCCACTCTAGTCGCTTTTGGTTCATGAACCATTGTCTAGGGTCTGGGGTACATGTTCCAGCACTACAAGTTTTTGGATATCCTCTATTGATATTACTCAGCATCATATTTTAACAGCTGTAATGTAAATTGGAGACTGGATCAAAGAAGGTGTTCTCTGGAACTTTCAAGTTCTCCCAGAATTCCCAGCAATAGGATTCCTGAGTGACAGAATACAGATGCATTAGCAATTTCTTCACAGCTCTGTAATTCTTATTTAGTGGTATCAATATGGCCCTATATGCCATACTATCTTGCCTCTGGAGTCATCATACTAATATGCCAACCAACTCCAATTTATAAAAACTAAATATTTAATTAAATTCTTTAAAGTCCACCATTAACATTTTCCTTAGATTCTCAAACCCATTAACATTTCCCTTAGATTCTCAAAGACTTTGAAGCAATTTTTTCTCAAGGATTAAAGACTGCTCTGAAACAACTGGAAACTGGGTTTGCGTAGGTCTCTTTTCTCTTCCCCTCTCTCCCTCTTTTCTGTTGTTTCCTATATCTCACAGGTGATACCATCAGCTAAGTTTCTGTCCTGGATCCAGCAGGGGTAGGCTCTCCACGACTAATCTGGTTATCTTGGACTAATTCTGATCCTTAGACAATACAGCTGGCATTTCCTGTACTGGCCTCATCCAGTTACCAGATATCAGTAATGAGGTGCTCTTTTTGTGACAGTCCATTGCTGTTTGTTCCTGGCTCACAAGCAAATTCTCTCAAATCTGCAAGGGATGTTTGCTCATACATATGTGAAATTGCATTGAGATTGAATCTCCAGTTATGACAACATTGGAACAGTACTATATAACCCCTTGGAGTGCAAACCTACTGCTTCTGAATATGAAAGAAACCAAAGGATACAACGGCGTGTATCCAGCCAATGCGCACACTTTAATAGCCCAAGAAGGTAACCTTTTATGCATTTGTAAGTGCACAAGCATAATCATCATTGTACAACAAATAGGGAGAAACACAATCTGTCTCAGATGTCCCCACTGGATAACAATAGGATTACCTTGGGGAAGATATCAGTTGGTGCCTCACCTGGTGGGGTATCTGTAGTGGTTGGGTGTACTGATTGTCCACACTATAGCTGTTTGCCTAAGATGCCCTAGATAGGTTATATGGACACTTAGGCCTCTATTCAATTGCAAGCTTACTTCATACCGGCAGTAAGTCTGCAGGCTTGAAATTTGCAACAGTTACAGAACAATTCAATTGAATAAGCCCGCAGATACCTGGTAGAAAGCCTAAACCGTAAACCATGCATCCATAAGTAGCATTTCAGAGCATGATCATGATCAATTAAGCAAGGCCATAACTACCGACTTGGAAACCTATAGTAAATGAGACCGTCATCATGACATCAGTAAAACATGGAGGTTAAACGTCAGTCAATTAGCGTTTAGAGGTCCAATATGCAATCGGACTAGTAATCCGGCAATGTACAAAATAATAAAAATGAATGACAATACTTTTCTAGTGCATGTGGCTGGCCTGATATGTATAAACTCCTTGATTCCCGAGATTGATATAACACGGAAATTAAACGTTAAAAAAAATATTTGTGATTACAGATTTGCGAGTTTGAGACTGTTGTGCAATTAATTCTAATGTCTTTCATTGCTTTCCCTGTATTTTAAAGTGCAGTATTGATTCTTAATTTGTTTTTACAGTGCTACGAACAAGTGTTTAACCCCCTTTCGAGTCCTATCTGTTACTCGTAGGGTTTCCTTCTACATTTGCCATTTACAGGTGTGAAAACATTTGCGGGCTTGAGGAATTGTAGCAATTGAAAAACTATTTCCTATTGTAACATTTTCAGGCTTGAAAGATCAAAGGCTTAGATGGGTTGGAGATACCATTTTGACAACCGCAGGGCTTTTCAGCCTGTAACCCGCAAATCTCTATATAATACAACCTATGTTATTGCCCAATGCAAATAATGAACTCTGAAGATTGGCCATGAACTGTGTATTCATTGAGTGCAATGAGTTCATGTCATCTGTAACTTTAGTGTTATTCAAGTTTGTGTCATTCACACTGAGCCTTGAATTCTTTATAACAGGGAAGACAATCATGCACGTTTTTTGTGTGAATAGGATGTAAGCCACAAGCAGATAAGAAATGGGCAACAACAAAACTAAGATTGACTAGATGACTAGAAATTCAGTTGGATTTTGATGTGGGTAAGAATACAGTCACCTAATTATTGGGGCAAAGTTTGAATTGGAACCATTTGTCATGTCATAAAATTATTTATTCTAAATGAAAAAAAAAACTATGAGCACCTCCGTCCAAGATACTACTGTCTTTTATAACTGAATAGTAATATTGCCAAACAAGTATGAAAGGGCTAGAGAAAAATAAAACATAAAAATTAGGAAAGACCTACCAAAAAAGTAGCTGGTCACACTATAAAACATGGGCTTTCAGCAAGGACAGGGCATACTGCAAATAGAGATTAGTAAATGGCTAACAATGAAGCAATTTAGCAAAGTTTAAGTTGGTGCTGAACAAACATGAAATATCTGGCACTGTACCTTATTAGGAAACTCTCCTGCACATGAGAATAAAGGACATGTTTTAAATTTAGAAAGTTACAATATCCCTTCAGTTTCCTGTCTAAAAAAAGATTTCCAAGCTGTGCAGAACAAAAAAGTAAAATGCTTTGTAAGAATTCATGCTGGGGAAATAAATGGCACAATTTTATACATACAAAATTAGGTCGGGCTCCTGTTGACTTATCAGAAACGGATAGAAGACAAAGGGGAAATTAACCTGTCACGCGTTTCATTCTCATTTAGAAAATTTCTGTTTTTGCATTTAAGGAAAATGTTTTATTAAACACTTCTTCGGGTAATATATATACTATAGGGTTGCTAAACACTATCAGACCAAGAGTCTGTAACTGTTACATATTGTATTATACTGTAGGTTTACACTACATTTCCAAGCAGAGTGTGGTGGTGCAGTGGCAAGTAAGTTGTTTTAAATATTTTTTTTTATTTGTAAGTCATAGGTTGATATCCCGTGCCTTCCTTCTGTTATTTTTTGTTTTTGCTTGCAAATCTCCACACAGCTCTGGCCAGAATCTTCCACACAGCTTTTAGCCACTGCCGTATCACCTCCTTTCAGGACAAATCAATGTTTGTGACGGAATCCGTGATGTTGTACTTCTTCCAGAAGTCCATCATTGATTGTTTGTCTGGTCAATCAGCTGGCGGAATGTGCAGTAAAGATCAAAATCCTTGATGATTCTGGTTCATAGCCTGTTTGAGCGAAGTAGTATTAGGCGGCATGAACACTACTTCCACTGGGATGCAGCAGGGGAGCTCAGCCAAGTTGATAAGGCGCTGCACAGAATGGCAGAAATGCTTGCTGAACCACCCCTTGAATATGTCCTGGGTGATCCAGGCCTTCATATTAAATTGCAAATCACTGACAAACTGGACTTAGCAATGCCATTCATAACTCTTGGTGTCTTGGCGTGGTACACCAGCAATGGCTTAATTTAAAGTCACCTCTAGCATTCCCACCCAGAAGAAGGGTTAGCCTGTCTTTGGCCGCTTTAAAGGTGCTCTCTTCTGCTCCCTAGATATGATAGAGCTGCTTGGCATCCACTTCCACAAGAGGCCGGCCTCATCCACATTAAACACCAGTTCTGGTGGATAGTTGAGTCTCTCCACTAAGTGGCTGGAAATTTATACAGCAAACTCATAATTAGAAAAACAAATTTTGTATGCTTCTGCTTGGCCCTTGAGGAATCCATGATACATTGTTTACATAGTTACATAGTAATTGAGGTTGAAAAAAGACTTCCAGTCCATCAAGTTCAACCTTTTAAGATCTCCTCTGATCTGCAAACTGCGGATTAGTTGTTAATTAATTGTTCCAGAGAAAACCAAACAGAAAAAAAAAAAACAAGTGAAACTTAGCCAATCGTCTCAAAAGAAAAAAAAAATTCCTTCCTGACCCCAGAAACTTGTGATCGGATTCCTCCCTGGATCAATACTCCCTCCCTTATTATCCAGAATAACCCTGAATTCCCTTTTTGATTAGAAATAAATTCAGTCCCCTTTTAAAGTTATCTATTGAATCCGCTGTCACAACCTCCTTTGGTAGAGAATTCCACAGATTAACCACCCTTACTGTGAAGAACCCTTTTCTTTCTTTAAGGTGGAATCTTTTTACTTCCTCAAAGGATGTCCTCTTGTCAGTTGAAAACCTCTTGGCACAAAAAGCTCACTTGACAAATCTTTATACTGACCCTGGATGTATTTATATAAGGTGATCATATCTCCTCTCAGACACCTTTTTTTTCTAGAGAAAATAAGCTTAATTTGGTTAGTCTTTCTTCATAACTTAGCCCCTCCATTCCCCTTATTAGTTCTGTAGCCCTTCTCTGTACTTTTTCCAGCTCTAAAATATCCTTTTTATGAAGTGGTGCCCAAAATTGTATTCCATATTCCAAATGAGGGCGTACTAGAGATTTGTATAGTGGCAGAATTATATTTGCTTCTATACCCTTCTTAATACATGCTAATATGTTATTTGCCTTTGCAGCTGTGAGCACCTAGGTGTTACCTAGGCGTTTCTCCTCAAGAACTCCGAAATCCCTTTCAATATCTGATACCCCTATATTTGCTCTATTAATATTATAAATTGCATGGCTATTTTTCCTTCCCAGATGCATAACTTTACATTTATTCATATTACATTTAATCTGCCATTTAGATGCCCATTCCTCTATTTTATGTAAATCCCTTTGGAGGGAAAGCACATCATTATCTGATTTAATTACCTTGCACAACTTTGTGTCATCAGCAAAAATGGAGACACTACTGTCAAGTTCCACCTCTAAGTCATTAATAAATATGTTAAAAAGGAGAGGACCTAATACTGTACCCAGAGGAACCCCACTTACCACATTAGTCCAATTGGAGTATGTTCCATTTACCACATCCATTTGTTTCCTGTCTTTTAGCCAGCTCTCAATCCATGAGCAGATATTTACTGCAATTCCTATATCCCTTAGTTTGCACAATAGTCTTCCATGTGGCACTGTATCAAAAGTCTTTGCAAAATCCAAAAAGACTACACCCACTGAGTTGCCGTGATCCAGGTTCCTACTAACCTCCTCATAGAAACTAATTAGATTTGTTTGACATGACCTATCCCTCATAAATCCATGTTGACTCCTACTTATAATCCTGTTCAAATAAAGAGGAAGAAGTGAGGCTCACTGGTATATAATTCCCGAATTTGCTCTTGCACCCTTCTTAAATATAGGTATCACCTCTGCTTTTCGCCAGTCATCTGGTAGCGACCCAGTGTTGAGCGAATCTTGAAAAATTAAATATAATGGTTTGGCTATTACAGAACCTAGTTCCCTCAGTACCCTTGGATGTATTCCATCAGGACCTGGGTCTTTTTTTAACATTTATTTTTCCAACCTTTTTTGGATTTCTTTCTGCGTTAACCTATTATTTGGTGAAGGTAGTGTAGCCGTATTATGTTGCGGTGTTCCAACCACTGGTACTTGTGTATACTGAAGAAAAGAAGCTATTTACCTCATCTGCCTTTTCCTGGTCACTAATTATCAGATGGCCTGTCTGTTTAAAAAATATTTTGGGGTTAGTCTTACTCTCTTTTGCAACTAATTTTTCATTTTCTATTTTAGCCAGTCTCATAGCCCTTTGCAAGCCTTGGTGATTTCCTTGTAATACGTAAAGCAGTCTCTGTCACCTCCTGTCTGTATAATTTAAATGCCTGTTTTTTACTCTGTATCTTGGTCTTTAAATCATGGTTAACCCACATTGGATGTGATTTACTCCTTTTACTTTTATTCCCACATGGTATATGCTGATGTGTATGTATATTTAGTAAGGATTTAAAGGTTGTCCATTTATGTTTAGTATTTTTACATGCCAGTTCTCTGTCCCAGTCTATACTTTGTATTGCTGTCCTTAGACCGTTAAAATCAGCCCTTTTAAAATTAAGAGTTTTTGTTGGCCCCTACAGTTATGTTTTTTTTTTAATTCAATCTCAAATGAGACTGTGTTGTGATCACTGTTTCCCAAAGGTTGCCCTATTTTAACATTTGATACCATATCAATATTATTTGTGATAACTAAATCCAAGATAGCTTTATTTCTAGTAGGCTCTTGTATAACCTGGGCCAGATAATGATAAGAACCTGCTCCCCATAGCTGAACTGCTGGTCTCATTTATCTAGTTTATTTCATGGTAATTAAAATATACCATTATTATAACTTGAACATGCTTAGCTGCATTTCCAATCTGCAACAATAATTGTATTTCCTCGCTTTCAGTTATATTTGGGGGTTTCTAGTATACTCCAACTAATATTCTTTTGGAATTTGCTGCTCCGCTATTTAACTCTACCCATAAACATTCAATATTATCGCTAGTTCCAGCATAATTATCTTCTCTGAGTATAGGCTTAAATTCAGGCTTCACATACAGACAAATCCCTCCTCCTGTTTTACCATTTCCCCTATCTTTCCTAAATAGGTTATAACCATCCAGACTAACAGTCCAGTCATGATATTCATCCCACCATGTTTCGGTAATGCCTATTAAATCCCATTTTTCATTAATTGCCAATAATTCTCTCCCATTTTTCCTGGCAAGCTTCTGGCATTAGTACGCATACATCTTATGAGTTTGTAGTTTTGAGGTGCCTGTCTCTCTACTTGAGTTACTCAGTAATACCTCCCTATTGACTATACTAACCCTCCCCCATCTCCTCCCCCATGAGTAGTTAATTCATCCCTTATCCCCTCTTCACTTTCTACCCCATTACATTCATCTAGTCCCCCCCACTTTCTAGTTTAAAAACTCCTCCAGCCTTTCTACCATCCTATGCCCTAGCACAAAAGCTCCCTCATCATTAAGGTGCAATCCAGATTGTTCCCAAGTGAGAAGTCAGCCCAGTGCTCTAAAAACCCAAACCCCTCCTTAGTGTACCACATTTTTAGCCACGCATTAAGCTCCCTAAGCTCCTTCTGTTTCCCTTGGCTACCACTTGGCACAGGTAGTATCTCAGAAAATACTACCTTGGCTGTCCTTGCTTTAAGCGTATTCCCTAGTTCTCTAAAATCATTATTTAGGACACCCCATCTTCCACTAACTTTGTCATTGGTACCAATATGTACCAAGGCCGCTGGTTCATTTCCAGCCCCTCCCAATAATTTGTCTATCCGATCCACAAATTACCCTGTCTACCTTCCTAATAATAGAGTCCCCTACCACCAAAACCTGTCTGTTGCTCTGCCTATTCTGCCCTCCCACTCCTCCAGTAGAACTGTTGTCCCGGCTGTTAGAGGGAACAGATCTATCTGGCATTGCCATTCCTGAATGGACATCCCCAACAGTTTCAATCAATCTGGCAAATCTCTTGGTGTTGGCCAACTCAGAACTGGCCTGCCTCCTAATCCTGATCCCCCTGCTTCTTCTTGTAACTGTAACCCAGCTACTGCCCTGAACATCCTCACTAGTCCCAGCTCCACCCTACATGCTAGGCTCAGCTAAACTGTGCTCACTGAGCACAAACTCCCTTTCCAGTGGAATATCAGTAAGTGCTGCAATTCCCCTCTCCAGTTCTCCAATTTGAGCTTCCAGAGAGGCAACATGCTCACACCTGACACAGAGGTATAGACTCTGGATCATCTGTTCCAGTAGTGCATACATATGACAGGATGTACACTGAATGAGGTTGCCACTGGACTGACTCATAATTTTTGTCTACAACATTTCAGTGGGGAAAAATAAACAAACAATAATACAAAATAATATATTTGTCTAAAACTTTATGAAAAAGAAAAAAATGTATATATATTTTTCCCTTTTTTGCACTATAAGTCTGCCCCCCCTTTTCTTTGAACTCCCTCCTTTTATTTAAACTCCTACACTTTTACTAGAACTGCAACTCCCTCCTTTTATTTAAACTCCTACACTTTTACTAGAACTGCAGTTGCAAGCTCACACGTTTGCCCCTTCCCTGTTTATATTAACTTCTGCCTACTCACCTGGACAATTAGTGCACACAGCAACTAATCACACTTACAAGAAGTAAATCCCAGTTGCAAACAGCCCTAGACAACTCACAAACCTTTATGCAAGTTTAACACAGGCAAACCACTCCCCTTTCACCTGGATGGAATTAGTGCACACAGCAAATAATCACACTTTAATTGCAAGAAGTAAATCCCAGAGCAGAGCAGTTTCAAACAGAACACAACACAAGTGCACACAGATATACATTTACACAGGCCAAACCACTCCCATTCTCACCTGGACACTGATTACAGAGCACAGGACAGAAAAACACCCTTTAGCTCCCTGCACTTAATTACAGTGCAGCTTCAAAAGTTGTTTATGCGAAAAGGGCATTTTCTTGAGAGATATGGTTGCATTTCCTAAAGCAAGGAGTCTGCTTCTGTGCCATTGATGGGGGAGTGGTATGGTATCAAATTCCCCATTCCCCCCACTACTGTTTAAACTGAAAGCCAAAACACGTGATGGGCATGATTCAGCTCTGATGAAATTATATAACAAACACACAATGGATTCCTTTACTCATAAACAGAGTCTTCAAAACTTCTGATTTTCCACCAAAATATTTTATGTCTATGGCTTACACAGCTATTATTATTTTTAGTTTGGTAAATACGTAAAAAGCAAGGGTTTTTGCCTTGAACAAGGTCCTTATAATTGGGTTAACAGCATTCTACATGATTCATGTAAAACATCCCAATATTTATATGTATATTTGTATATGTATTTTTGTGGTAATATAAGGTATATTGTGTGACTTGGTCTATGGAGATGTAATCAAGTTACTGTTTACAAAAGCAGAGGCCCATTGTGGAGCTGACACAATGTTTAATTTACCTTTAAACAACAAGACAGTTTAGCACTGAAGACCTCCTGCACAGTGAGGCAAACAGCTACTTGCCAGTCAGATATTATGCAATAGTTTTTAGTTTAACTTTGGTTTCTGATCTAGTGATCTCAATCACAGCTTCAAACTCTGATTACGGTACCATATGATAGTGTTTAATGGCACCATTGCTTAGTTACTGGGTGTTAATGTATAATGTCACCATTGCATTTTCTGTACTCTGCTCCATAAAGAGAGTATTTTTGGTTAGGAAATAAGTGTTAGAACGTTGTTCTTTTCCTGGATGCTTGGATTCCATGCTTTGTTTGTGGGTATCTGATCAGATGAGAGGCTACCTAAATTCTTTTGACTGCTCCCACAGGTGAGGTGTAGAAAGCACCCCTGTGTAGGGGTGGAGCGTTGGCACAGTTTCATGACAGACTTGCTGACAGCAGTGAGATCTACCCCTACTGAACCTAGAACTGCAGTAGGTTTGACTGACAGTAGGAGCTTAGCAAATGTACTGATGCCCTCAGAAAGAGTTGCACTGCAATCCCTGATCTCTAAGCATTCCAAAAGAATGCTGAGCAATACGTTGAGGCAGCAGCTTCAGATCCCTAGATGGAAGAAGCAGGAACTCCTGGTAACATGGGGAGAAATTCTGCGGATGTTGCAGAGGAGTGGAGCCATTAGTAGAGCAAAAAATGAGACTCGAGCAGAGTTGTGCTGATGTGCTGCCTTCAGTTTCAGGCCTACCTACGTTCTAGATGTAGTACAATGTGGACATTCTTTAGCACCAATACAGCTAGGTGTTGTAGGTCATTGGTTGTCCTATGTAGCTTGGTGTTTCTAGCTAGGGGCATAGCAGAAGTATATAAAGAAGCTGCCATGGAGTCAACTTATCTTCAGTTGTTCCAGCAAGCTCTGGTGGCCTAGGCAGGTCAGGCACTCTCCAGTAGCAGGAACTCATGGGAAATGCCATGCAGGATGCTAGTGCTCCCCAGTGCCAAATGGGAGATGACATGTAGGGTGCTGATGCTCACCAGTGACAGAGCGGAGACACTGCAATTGACAATTGTGCTTCCCAAAAACACATAGAAGGCAATGTGGGTGGAGTCCCTTTGCAACTGAAACCGTTTCAACTCTTTAAATGGGATGACATTTAGAAATATAATTCTCAAGCAACACCACTACAGTATATAAGGTATTTTAGCTGTCTTTTTTCAATAGAAAATTGGAAGTGAGAGAGATGAAGTACCGTATCCCCACAGATCCCCACATAGATTTTGTGCCAGGGGGTGACCTAGGAGAGGCACCCTTCGAACAAGGAATATACCATGGCCCTAATGGACCTACCACAGTGGCTCATGTGGAGAAAGATCAGTGAAGCTACTCAGCAGCTTTTTGAAATAATGTGTTCATGTGAAATTCCCATCCCACTCCACCTCTACACCTGAAATGTAACTCTCTGTAGACAACCCTGCAATCACCGCAACATCTCAAGTCACTGTCTTGGTGTCACAGTTGACTCTCCTCTCTCCTTCATCCTCCACATCTCATCAAATCCTGCCATCTCAGCTTCTGGAACATTTTCAGAATTCATCCATTTCTAACGCACAACACTACAAAACCCTAATCTACTCTCTCATCATCTCCCGGTTTGACCCTGTAATTCTATTTTAATCAATCTTCCACTTCATCTCCCCCACTCCAATCTCCCAGACCCTACACTGGCTCCCTATCTTGTCAAGGATACAATTCAAAATCCTAACCCTCATTTACAAAGCACCCTATAATTTATAAAACAAAACAACAAAGTCAGAGTTGCTCATTCGGAGAACAAACTAACCTTAATAGGTTAGTTCTATGGACATGATAACCCACTCTGAGAGTAACGCTTTTTTAGCTCACTTGTGCCCTTTACAAGGAGAAATATTCTGCAGTATATCAGTCTGGCCCCACTCACTAGAGTGATCCAGCACTGAAATACCAGGCAATTCTACACTGAACAGGAGAAACAGCAAAACCCAGACGTACGTTTCAGCCTTCACTGGGCTTCAGTCAGGTGTAGCTCAACTCCCTAAGGCACAGTGAGCAAGGGGTCCTCATCTGGAGTCCTCTATCCCCCTTAGGGAGACGAATACCTAAGTGTTCTATGCATGGAAAGGTGTATTGTGATATTTCCAAGGAAGTTTAAACTAATTTTACTTCATATTTTTTATTGCAAAAATCAACCTTTGTAATATTTAAAAGATGCTATTTTAGATGCATGATAGAAAACAATTATTTCCATTACCCTTTAAGGAATACATATTTTGGAAATAGCTCCCAAACATTGAATATCTTCTTTAATCATTGTAAAGGGTGGTTTTAAGGCCTGAGAGAAGGCACACAAAGTACACCTTTAAATCTTTGCATAATAACTCCAAATTACTGCATCCACTGTGCATAAATGAACCATAAGACTGGTAATTTAAGTAAAAAAATAACTTTTATTGATATATAATACACACTGTTTAAAAAATGGACGGTTAAGAACAGATACATGCAAAGACTGTCCCACTATATATAGTAGTAGTAATGGTATCCCACTGGATATAGTAAACAGTGTAATAATATTAGATGACACAAATCCTAGGCAATTGCACTGGTGACACAGTAATCAGACAGGAAAAAAATAATCACCTATGTATGTTTAGAATACATAGTTAGACAGGGGTATATATTAGTACGATTTTTATATATTAGAACGATTTTTACTGTTGCGTTACAAAAGGTTTTTGGCTAGCGCTGTTGAGAACTATCTATGTGATTATATACTATAGTATGAAGAACTATGGAAAATAGAGTAATTGATTTTATAGTAATGAGACTTCTGTCTTAGAAATTCTATGGATAACACATGTATATAGTGGCACCAATGGACTAGCAATAAACCATACAGACTGAAGTGTCTCATATATCAGTTAAATCAGACACATGTTTAAAAATAAATACAGATACATTAGGTTAAGTGGGTTCACAGGAAACCTCACTTGGCGCGAACACGAAAAGGAATGACAGATTGATAACTCTAATTAATTTTGATAACAAACGAGACTCCTCCATGCTAACTAGATACGCGTCCCCCAGCAGACTGCAGATTTATTACAGATAAGTGGGTCCATCAGAGGAACTAGTTCCAGCTATCACATTATAGGGCTCCCTTTTCTTAGGCAGGGATAGAAGTAGTGGGTGCTGCAATTACCACTACGCTATCATACAGAGGGCCACAGTTTTTAATCCCTCTCATTAACTGCTGAACCCACTTATCCTAATGTATCTGTATTTATTTTTAAACACATGTGTCTGATTTAACTGATACAGTGCCTTGCAAAAGTATTCACCCCCTTGACTTTTTACCTATTTTGTTACATTACAGCCTTAAGTTCAATGTTTTGTTAATCTGAATTTTATGTGATGGATCAGAACACAATAGTCTAAGTTGGTGAAGTGAAATGAGAAAAATATATAAAAAGCTCTGGTGCAACCAATTACCTTCAGAAGTCACATAATTAGTGAAATGATGTCCACCTGTGTGCAATATAAGTGTCACACGATCTGTCATTACTAGAGATGTTGCGAACAGTTCGCCCGCGGACTATTCGCAGCGATTTTGGCATGTTCACTTTCGCATCGGACGGTGAACACATGCGCTTTTGGGTTCGCCCCCTATTCTTTATCATTGAGGAAACTTTGACCCTGCACCTCACAGTCAGCAGACACATTCCAGCCAATCAGCAGCATACACTCCCTTCCAGGGCCTTCCATCTGAAGGACAGCATACATTTTAGAATCATTCTGAAGCTGCATTCGTTGTGAGAGGACAGATAGTGTAGCTGCTGGAGATTTAATAGGGAAATAGATAGCCAGGCTGTGTATTTAGCTTCCACTACAATTAATCTAAGCGTTTATTGTGCTTATATTGTGCTCAGTGAAATAAAACAACACTTTTTTGACTGTAATAGATTGAATAGCAATTGCCTGCCTACAGGCGTGTGTGTGAAGCCTATTGCATCTACTCTGCCAACTTTTGCCAGTGCACAGTGATACGTCATATCTGGTGCAACCGTAGTGTACAGTGACATAAAACAACACTTTTTTGACTGACATAGATTGAATAGCAATTGCCTGCCTACAGGCGTGTGTGAAGCCTATTGCATCTACTCCGCGAACTTTTGCCAGTGCACAGTGACACTCATATCTGGTGGCACCTTAGATTGCACGCGCAGTGCCCCAAATTTGAAGTAGGAGGTTCCGACCAAGCATCTTTTTCCATCTCCCTGTTACAAAAATCAATGCCATATACACGTCCCCTAATAGTGGACGTAACAGGGATTAAACCGATAGGAATAGTACTACTTAACAGTACACACCTTATAATAATGCAGAGGCAAAGCAGAGAGAGGAGTCTGAAGAAGAGGAGTTAGAGGAGGAAGGTGGCTTTGAGGAGGTGGAAGACCAAACACAGCAGGCGTCCCAGGGGGCTTGTTGTCACCTTTCGGGGACCCTTGGTGGCTGGGTGGAGGAAGAGACCTTCAATGACATCAGTGAGGACAAGGAACGGGACATGGCTAGCTTGGTATCCAACCTTGTGCAAATGGGGAGTTTGCGGTTGTGGAAAGGGACTGTTTGCGGTTGTTTGTGGTACATTAAACGGGGAGATTGGTCTGTTAGTGTGAAGCGGGTGTAACCCTTACACTACCTGATCGATACAACATCATACCTGATGTTTTAAAGCATGTTATTCCAAACAATTTAGGAATGTTAGGTGATTTATGCCCTTTATGGCTTAAAACCAGACTCTGCATCAACTATATATAATTTTCCGTGGGAGTTTTGCCATGGATCCCCCTCCGGCATGCCACAGTCCAGGTTTTAGTCCCCTTGAAACAACTTTCCCATCTCTATTGTGGCCAGAAAGAAATTGAAATTCGCCTGCCCATTGAAGTCTATGGCGGTTCATTTGTTGGAAGTTCGCTTCCGATGTTCGCGAACCGAAAATTTGATGTTCGCGACATCACTACTCATTACATATACACAACATTTTTGAAAGGCCCCAGAAGCTGCAACACCTAAGCAAGATGCACCACTAACCAAACACTGCCATGAAGACCAAGGAACTCTCCAAACAAGTAAGGGACAATGTTGTTGAGAAGTACAAGTCAGGGTTAGGTTATAAAAAAATATCCAAATCTTTGATGATCCCCAGGAGCACCATCAAATCTATCATAACCAAATAGAAAGAACATGGCACAACAGCAAACCTGCCAAGAGACGGCCGCCCACCAAAACTCACGGAGGGCATTAATCAGAGAGGCAGCACAGAGACCTAAGGTAACCCTGGAGGAGCTGCAGAGTTCCACAGCAGAGACTTGAGTATCTATACATAGGACGACAAAAAGCTATATGCTCCATAGAGTTGGGCTTTATGGCAGAGTGGCCAGAAGAAAGCCATTACTTTCAGCAAAAAACAAAATTTTGAGTTTGCGAAAACGCATGTGGGAGACTCCCAAAATGTATGGAGGAAGGTGCTCTGGTCTGATGAGACTAAAATTGAACCATTTTTCAGCAGCCGAGACTGGGAAATTAGTCAGAGTTGAGGCAAAGAAAAGAGGGATATTCTTGACAAAACCTGTACCACTCTGTGCGTGATTTGAGGCTAGGACGGAGGGGAAACATGTAAATGTGTTGGAATGGCCTAGTCAAAGCCCATACCTCAATCCAATAGAAAATCTGTGGTCAAACTTAAAGATTGCTGTTCACAAGCGCAAACCATCCAACTTGAAGTAGCTGGAGCAGTTTTGCAAGGAGGAATGGCCAAAAATCCCAGTGGTAAGATGTGGCAAGCGCATAGAGACTTATCCAAAGCGATTTGGAGCTATGATTGCCGCAAAAGGTGGCTCTACAAAGTATTGACTTTAGGGGGGGGGTAAATAGTTATGCACATTTACTTTTTCTGTTATTTTGTCCTATTTGTTGTTTGCTTCACAATTAATAAAAACCTCTTGAAAGTTGTGGACATGTTCTATAAATTAAATGATGCAAATCCTCAAACAATCCATGTTAATTCCAGGTTGTGAGGCAACAAAACATGAAAAATGCCAAGGAGGGTGAATACTTTTGCAAGGCACTGTATATGAAACTCTTCAGTCTGTATGGTTTATTGCTAGTCCATTGGTGCCACTATATAAATGTGTTATCCATAGGTAGAATTTCTAAGACAAGAGTCTCATTAGTATAAAATCAATTATTCTATTTTTCCATAGTTCTCCATACTATAGTATATAATCACATAGATAGTTCTCAACAGCGCTAGCCAAAAACCTTTTGTAACGCAACAGTAAAAATCGTGAAGCAAGGGCCGCAGTTGTGGACTGCTACCGCGGACCTCGCCGAAGGCGCTCCTTGCGCTGGTGGAGATAGGTGCTCATCCCTACAAACCCTTACGACTTAGGCATGGAGCACCAAAGGCGCTCACTGCGCTGGTGGAGATGTACGACCCCGTACTACTTAGGAAGGAAGCGCCAAAGGCACTCCCTGCGCTGGTGGAGATGAGCGCCGTAGGTGCTCATCTCTACGACCCCGTACGACTTACGAATCATCTGTACGACCTGCAGAACTAAACATGAACACAAACCTCAATTATACACTTTACAATGCCTGCCCCATAGGCCTTCAAACATTCCTCCCTACAAACCCGCGCCACATATACATAATCCCTACGACCTGCCACACAAAGCTCCATTTTACAATTTCCACTCCGAGACCCGTGGTGTAAGAAAAAAAAAGCATTAAAAAAAATACGACCTGTAAAACTTTGCCAAAATACGGACCCCGCACAAATATTATTTATATTTACAGATTACTATGGCGGATAACAAAAATAAAGAGGAACAGAAAAGACGGCAAACTCAAGAACGTGTACAAAGATGGAAAGATCAACAGACGCCGGAGGAAAAGGAAATTCGATGCAAAAAAGAATGTGAGAGAACCGCAAGCAAAAGGCAAAAAGGCTGAGAAAGTAACATCCAAGCCACAAAAGGGAGCCAAAAAACAAAAACATCTAGAACAATCTGCTAAGAATTATAATGTTAATTTAGACAGTCAGATTGATAGATATTCTCACAATTGTTTTTTAGTCAAATCTTTAACAGTAGAGGGTCATAATTGTGGTAATATGAATAATGTCTGTCAGTTATGTGGGGCTTATCGTTTCAAACTGGAAAGACCCAGAGATGGTGAGTTTATTAGTTGCTGTCAAAAAGGCAAGGTAAGACTTACCAACATTTACAAAGCATTATGACAGAGCCTTCTTTCCCTAACTACAACAATTTCAAATTAAACATAAGATCCTATAATAGTGCCATATCTTTTGCATCTATGGGTGCAACATTAGCTGGTAATGTGCCAGGACATGGCCCTTACTGCTTCAAAGTACAAGGACAAATTTACCATCGTACTTCTCATTTACATCCAGAAGAAGGGGAGCAAATAAAATGTGCTCAACTATATGTCCTAGATACAATGGAAGCTGTTGAACAACGTATGCAGCTTCCAGAAAATAAAAAATGCTTACCAATTGTTTTTATTGAGCTTGATAAAAATGTGTCCCAAAACCCATAAACTCAAGGCTATAAAAAATTGGCAGAAGTAGAAAAGGAACAACAAATTCATGCACAAATTCATCAATTACCAATCCCAAAAGTCAATATGGTTCTTAAAAGAGATCGCCATACTGATAAAGGCCGTTATAGCTTGCGAACATCAAATGAGGTTGCAATGGTCTTTCAAAATGACAAGGGAGAACCACCATTTCAGAGGGATATCTTAAGTTCTAATTTGGATCCAATGACATATGCAATATTTTTTCCACATGGAGAAGCAGGTTGACAAACCAAATTAACCCTTGAGAGTTACCCAAATTCAAAAGTATGTTTGAGAAATATTATTTCCATGCTTGAATTTAAAGTGGCTCAAACTGCCATTCGACATGAATTAAATCCCATTTTATGTGGCGGAAAACTGACACCACAATGGATCATTGATTCATATTTGCAAGTTGAGGCAAATAATTTAAACTTCATCAAATATCAACAAGATATACTACGTGTAAAACAGTATTCTGGACTGATGGATTATGTTGCTGAGGTGGCTACAACCAGAGAGCTGCCAGCTAGCAAAGCCATCATTTTATCTTCTTCTTTCCAAGGATCTCCTCGCAATATGCGAGAAAGATACAATGATGCTATGGCTATTATAACTAAATATGGCAAACCAGATTTATTTATTACATTTACATGTAATCCACAATGGCCAGAGATTGTACAGAATCTGCTAATTGGACAAACTGCTTCCGATAGACCAGATTTAGTGGCAAGAGTCTTTCAAATTAAATTAAATGAATTAATACGTAACATAACCATAACTCAGTTATTTGGAAAATGTCTGGCTTATGTTTATACCATAGAATTTCAAAAAATAGGCCTTCAACATACACATATTCTTATAGATAAATTGGATACTGGTGACAAAGTGGATTCAGTGATTATTGCTGAACTACCAGATCCAGAAATACGTGGTAGACTATATGAGATTGTAACTCGTCATATGATTCATGGACCATGTTGAGATTTTAATCCACAGTCACCATGTATGGAAAATAAGAAATTTACAAAAGAATTTCCAAAAGATTATAGAGACAAAACTTATGCTAATTGTGATGGCTATCCATTATATTGAAGAAGAGGACAAACTACCATTATTTGTGGACAAAAGGTAGATAACAGATATGTGGTACCACACAATCCACATTTACTCATGAAGTATAATGTACACATTAACAAGGAAGCTTGCACTTCTATAAAATATGTCTACAAATATATTTACAAAGGCTATGATGCATCTACTGTAGTGGTCAAAAGTGCAGAAAATCCAGAACAAAGTGAGTTATTACATGATGAACTTGCATCTCATGTAGATGCTCGCTATGTAAGTGCGCCAGAAGCAATGTGGCGTCTTCTCAAATTTGAAATGCGTGATCGCTCACATGCAGTATATTGATTGGCTGTACATTTGCCACAAAGACATTTAGTGTATTTCCATGTTGGAAATGAAACAAATGCTTTGGGACAAAGTGAGCATCTGCAAACTACACTAACTGCATGATTTCAATTAAATTGTACTGCAGGGGAATTGTTATATATTGACATTCCATACCATTATGTTTTCATTAATGGATTATGGCGAAAACGAAAAAGTCATGGAAATAAAATAATACCAATAATTTACACTGTAAGTCCAAGAGACCTTGAATGTTTCTGCTTACGTTTACTACTTCTTAATGTTCCTGGTGCACAACGTTTTGAACAGTTAAGAACTGTTAATGACATAGTTTATGAATGATTTCATTTAGCTGCACAACACAGAAACTTCCTAGCTGATGATACAGAATGGGAAAGATTTCTAGAAGAAGCAGCACTGTGTCAAATGCCACGGCAGATGAGGGAACATTTTGCATTCATTTGTATCTTCTCAAATGCTCCAAATGCATTAGCTTTGGGGGACAAATTTAAAACAAATATGTCTGAAGACTTTTTGCAACATTAATTGCATTAATTGCAATTCAAGAGGTCTTTCTATCTCATGGATTAAGTTGTGCAAGTTTTAATCTGCCAGATCCAGGTCTCATAGACGACATAAACTTTGAAGACTATGACACTCCGCTTCAAAGAGAAAGAACAGAAGAAAGACTTGCAACTTTAAATACATTACAATTGCAAGCATTTAATGCAATCTAGATGAAGACATTCTCAAAGAGCGTTATTTCTATCTAGATGGACCTGGTGGATCAGGAAAAACATATCTGTATAATTTATTGATGAGTTTTGTTCGAGCACAAGGTCAAATAGCACTGCCATTTGCAACCACTGGAATTGCCGCACTTTTGTTAGAAGGTGGAAGAACTGTGCATATTGGATTTAAACTGCCAGTTCCCATTCTGGAAACATCAGTGTCGGATATTCGAATGACATCATTGCAAGCAAAAAAATAAATAAAAAAGTAAATTAATTATAATAGATAATGCTACAATGATGTCATGCCATGCCCTACAATGTATTGACCGTTTGCTACGTGAAGTCATGGATAATGACTTGTCATTTGGTGCAAAGGTAATATTGTTAGGTGGAGATTTTAGACAAACATTACCTGTCGTTGTACATGGAAATAGAACTAACATTGTCGAAACACGTATAAAGTCAAGTACACTTTGGAAACTATTTACCCATCTTCAATTACAACAAAATATGAGATCAGAAGGAGAAAATGAGTTCAATGATTGGCTCATTAGCATTGGAGAAAGAAAAACAGAGTGAATACAACATTTAACCGATGATACTGTGCAAATTCCAGCTCACATGATTTGCAAACAGGATCTCATATCAGTTATATTCCAAAATACAATAAAGGACTATGCAGAGTAATACTAACATGCAAAAATAAGGATGCATTACTCCTCAATAAAGAAATATAAAAAAAATAAATGCACCACAAAACAATTATCACAGTGGTTATTCTGTACTTGCTGATGACAAAGAAAGTCAGACAAACTTTTCAACTGAATGCATTAACTCATTAACTCCCTCTGGAATGTCACCACATATTTTGCAGCTGAAGAAAGGTCCAATTGTCATGTTATTGCAAAATATGAACCAAAAAAAAAGGCCTATGTAATGAGACCAGATTCATTGTTCAAGAATTAAAGGACCATTTCATACATGCTGAAATTGTAACTAGTACCCATATAGGAGAGAGAGTTTTCATACCAAGAATAGATTTGGCACCAGGTTAAAGTAGCCTCAATTTTGTACTTTAAAGGAGACAATTTTCCATCATCATGGCATTTGCCATGACCATTAATAAATCACAAGGAGAAACTTTCCAATCTGTGGGTATCTGTTTAGAAGAACCAGTAGTATTTACACATGGCCAGCTGTATGTTGCAATCTCAAGATGCAAGAATCCAAAGGCTATTAAAGTTTACATTGAAAACAACCAAAGTCAAGGGGATTTATTACATGATGGCCGCATTTTTACAAAAAACATTGTCTACTATGAGGTACTATAACTTAAATAAAAAAAATATAACAAGACATGGCAAACAGCAAAAAAAAAAAAATCTTTCACCTCAACGACAATTTCACAAGAAAAAAAATAGAGCACAGTGGTTTTATTTCGAGGATGAACTTTTATGTCACTACGGCTCTTTTTAGAGGACCACTATTTCACTAAGAAACTCTATAACATGGCAAAAAACATAGGGAACAGTGGTTTTACTTCCAGGACAAAATTAAAAGGACCACTATTTCACATAGGAAACTCTATGTGCCATTTTCCAACAATACTTTCATCTCAAGAACAAATTTACAACAACAACAAAAAAAAACAAATATAGAGAACAGTGGTTTGATTTCGAGGACGACATTTTATGTCAGTCCGTCTCTTTTTAGAGGACCACTATTTCCATAAGAAACTCTATAAAATGGCAGAAACCATAGAGAACAGTGGTTATACCCCACACACAAACTTTTATGTCTTGCGGTCTCTTTTTAGAGGACCACTATTTCACATAGGAAACTCTACGTGCCATTTTCAAAAATTACAACAATAACA
This sequence comes from Discoglossus pictus, assembly GCA_027410445.1. Lineage (NCBI taxonomy): Eukaryota > Metazoa > Chordata > Amphibia > Anura > Alytidae > Discoglossus > Discoglossus pictus. Next base: position 228,908,288 of record CM050163.1, read on the forward strand.
ACACCATGTCAACCATCAAAAATCAACAACGACAAAATAAGATATTGAAATTTCACGGAAGTGGCCTTTTAGCATGATTAGCCCCACAAAACACTTTGCTTGCATTTTATAACAATTAAACTTTAAATGTTACTTCATTAAATTACTGTTTATAATGTTACTATTTTTGGAAAAAAGTGTGCTAAGTTGTTTCATTGCATATATTTAAAAGTTCATGCTAAGAGGAGGAGGAGCTTTTGTTGTACAATTTAAATGTATAATTCAATGGAGAATATTAATCCAGGCAGTAATCCGATCACCAGTTAATGGGGTCAGGAAGGAATTTTTTTTTTACCCCTTTGATACAATTGGCTAAGTTTCAATGGGTTTTTTTACTGGTTGCCTTCCTCTGGATTCAATACCTATTTAGTTTACCAGTTGCTAATCTACAAGTTGCATGTTACAAAACATTATGGCATGTTTACAATACTCATTAATACAATGTTGACCTGTTCTTACATTAAAATTTTACTACTCTTAAAAAAAGATGATTTACCAGTTGATCACCTACAATTTGCATGTCCAAAAAATAAACATGTTTAATATAATAATTGTGCTTCTTTATAGATAAGAAAAAGGTTAAAAAAGTGTCAAATACTCATTACGTGCAAAACAGAAATCAAAACATACACATTTAATTGCCATCATTTTTTGATGGGCAAGTCACTAGTCTATATATATACCCCTGTCTTACTATCTATTCTAAAAACACCATTACACATAGGTGATTATTTTTTTCCTGTCTGATTACTGTGTCACCAGTGCTATTGCCTGGGATTCGTGTCATCTAAAATTGTTACACTGTTTACTGTATCCAGTGGGATACCATTACTACTACTACTATATAGTGGGACAGTCTTTGCTTGTACTTGTTCTTAACTGTCCGTTTTTTAACCAGTGTTTTATTATATATCACAAAAATTATTTTTTACTTATCTTGTCTGATGGTTCATTTATGCACAGTGAGTGGATGGGGTAATTTGGAGTTATTGTGCTCAGATTTAAAGGTGTACTTTGTGGGCCTTCTCTTAGGCCTTAAAATCCCCCTTTACATTTTAGTTTTTACACTGCTCAGCAGGACAACCATAGACTGCACAACTTCACCCAAGATAATGCACCTATTACTTGGAAGTCTTCTCCTTTTTGGATAAATTTACCACACACACCCCACTTGTTTTGCCTTCTTTAATCATTGTACACTTCAAAAACATACATGTTCACATGTTCTAATATTAATATGTAATGTTAGTATTTTTTCATACATCCACAAATTTCCTGTGTATCATAAACCTGCTTTAAATTATACAGAAGAAAACATACTGCAGCAAACGATGGAAAGAACTGCTAAACTCAGCAATCTCGGTGTCAGTGAACCAAAGCAATGTTTTTTGAGTAAGAAAAGACAGTTTATGCACATTAGCCTCTCAGCATATATCATTACATCTGATATACACATAGGGCCTCATTCTATTATCGGCCGTAAATCGGCCGTAAGGCTGCGATTCCTTGCGGGGGTTCAGTTAACTCGCGATTCTATTATACGGCCCCGCAAGGATCTCATCTTACGGCCGGCCGCATATCTTGGAACCGGCCGTAAGCTGTGAAATATAAAAACTCAAAAATAAATTCAAGCCTGCACTGTACAGCTCTGTAAATGCTAGGGATCATATTGGGGGACATGAGGATTAAAAGGAACCCACTCTCAAGCTTGCACATCTGCCCAAACCCGAGTTCAAATTAACTGTTTATTTTCCGGCTGCGGCGTGGGTGTGTCTGAGGTGCTCCAAGCACTCTGGACTTTTTACATGGATATTTTACGGATATTAAAAATAAAATATTTTACGGATTTGAGTACAGGATAATTATGTGCTATTTTTTCTAACACCTAAAATCCCTTTATAGTCTTCTCAAAGTGCAGGATGGCTTTATTTGAGCTATTTTATGTGCTTAATTGGTGCTAGCGAGACCTCTTTCCTGCAAGTAAGCAGCGGCTCGTTTTTAGCCTTGCAGAGAGGTTTCCCGGAGCAATTGAATTGCAAAACTCTTGCGGCCGTTTTAGATCAAAGGCTTTCCTCCGGCGCGAGCGGCCGCAAGAGATAGCAAGGCACCGGCCGCAAGCCTGCCGGAGCATCCGGCCGTAAGGGAATAGAATAGCCGAATAGCTTGCGGCCGGTCCTTGCGGCCCCGCAACGGCTGCGGCCGCTAATAGAATGAGGCCCATAGCATTTTCTTCTCTAGTTGCAAGGTTATACTATGTCAGCTGAACATACCAACAGTTGGGAAATGCCTAAAGGTTTTAATCTGATTAATGTCTGCCATAGATTAATGTCTGTAGTCTTTGTATGTTAGTGGAAAATCTGTCTACATAGAACAAAATACCTGATCTTTTACATATATTATTGAAAAATCATTCTTTCCTGATAATACATTTGACATAATACATAAAGACCATATGAAAATTGCTAAGCTTCAGACAGTGTTTTTCTAAAAATATCTTTTTATTGTGGAAACAGAGAATACAAATAAAAAACACCAGTGTTGTAAATATACTTCAGTATAAATGATAGCAGTAAAAGAAAACACAATTTCATTTTTATAACATAACATTTTCCTATTACTATATCTTTTTATTGTAATTCTTTTCTCCTTGTTTCTTTTTTCCCCTTATCTTAATTCTAACAATAACAAATCTATGATTATAAACATTTATAAAGTAAATGAATAATATTTCTCAGAACCGTATTTATCTTTTTCGTCTACTTTTTATATGTCAGATATTTTACTAAGCAAAACGAAATATTAACATTTTATGTAGTAAGTAAATAACATATTATTCATCAACCTTTCTTATTTCTCCTTTTTCTTAATTACGTTTTAAACTACTTAAACTACTGTTTATAACCAGATTTACAGCTTAATAATATTTGTATCTTGTGAGAGTTATTAAACTCTCTAATGTACTTTAGCATAGTTTAATTTAGCATATTGAAATAATAACATCAGATGAGAGGAGAGCAACCGCTGTCCTCCTTTTTTATTTTTTTTGGTAAGATTGTATCGGGGGGAGCAAAAATAAAACATAACATTTTTAAAAGTTTTACAGAAGAGGCACATGGTTCAGTGTATCACTTGGAAGAGTCCATGAAAATTTCTGTACACGCTATCTTCCTTCTTCTTGGTCCGCTTTGTATTAGGGAATTTAAATTTTGTCCCAGGTTGTTTGGAATTGGTAAGTTCCACAAATGGAGCATTGCTTCACCTTCCTCGGGAGTATGGATTTATGTGATGTCTCCCTTCTTTTGATATGTTCAGTCTAAAGCGAAAACCCCACGTGTACTTGCATTCATGCTTTGTAATCACTTCTAAAAAGGGTTTCAGGAGTTTCCTTTTCTATAAGGTAGTGGGTGACAAGTTAGAGAAGATAACTGATTGACCTCCTTCAATATCAGGAACACCATCTAGCTGCTTTCATGGATAAGACTTTTGTAGAAAAATAATGGAATCAGACGATCACATCTCTTGGTCTCTTATTGGAGGATAGCGGAGCTCCTAGGACTATATCAGCCTTATTAAATTTGGGCTATGTGTAAATCCGTAGCCCGTGATGTAGACAGTAGGACTTACGGCTATTACATTAGCCTCTTAAACCTACCTGCAGACTACTTGTGGTTCAAGCCGTTGAAAGCCAGAAAAAAAGCCTACGGGACGTGAAATGTGGAACTTTGCAGCCACAAATCCTTTGTTCTCTCAAGCCCGTAACCGCTAAAATTCCAATTTAGCTATTAAATTGTTACAAATTAATTTGCGTTCAACCCCGTAACTCGCAAATGGAGCCCAAAGCCAATGAGTGACAGAGAAGACTCACAAGGGTGGTAAAGTCCATTCCGTAGCCCCGTAAATGCAAATAAAAACACACTACTGTACATTTAATAAAAAGGAAAGCGATGTTAGGTCTTTGAATTAATAGCACAACATTCTCAAGCCCTCAAATCGGCCCCCAAAAATACTTTATTTCATGTTTGATTTCCGTGTTATATCGATCCCAGCAATCAATGTGTTAATACATATAATGGAACTTACATGTGATAGAATGTCATATTTACGGCTTTATTAATATTGCATTATTCTGGAATGTGGGTCTGATCGCAAATTGTAATTGTACCTCGTAGAAAATCTAACCTCCCCTTTTTCAGTGATGTAATGATGATGATCTCTTTTTTAATTGCCTTCGTCTAAACCCCTAACTACAAGTGTGACTTGTAGTGCTAATTGATCCCACGAATGAGTTACAGGTTTGCGTCTCAAGATCGTAACTCGCAGCCCCTTTTAATTTAATAGCACAGTAACTCGGCCAAATTTTAAGCCCGCCACGGTTGCGGGTCTCACGTTGCCGATACAGGTCTTAAATTTAATGTGACTGCATGTATCCTGTCCATTCTAAGTCCTTCTTTATTTAGACCTGTAACAGCTTGGCACATAAATCTTTCATGTATAGAGATAGGTCTCGTAAGTTATGAATTTGAAAGCTGGACCTCCGAGATCTATTTTCTAGATCCTCTTGTATGATTTTAAGCTGTTTTTGTTCCTCATAAAGCCCAATCAGATCCTTTTCCATTTATGTGTGTGACTTGAGAAGGTTATTATATCTGTCTTCTAATTCGAGAACTTTGGTGTCCAATGCTTTTATTTCTGTTGTTAGTTCTACAGAGACTCTTTGAATCTCAGCTGTAATTTCTAATCTGAAAGAGGAGATTCTTTCTTTCAAGTCTTGAATATCTGCTTTAGTGCTGGGTGCAGATGTCTCTGTTCCACTTTTTGTTTATCTGGAATAGGGAGGTGTTGAGAAGAATGCACATTTTGTTTTGTAATCTTTTTTAAAGATCCCCTTTTAGAAGCACCAGCCATCTCTGTTAATACAATTATGCATTTCTGTAGACGTTATAATTGCAGTTGGAACTAGATGACAGAAGAGTACACATTGAAGTTGTAAATAAAGAGATTAACTCATACTTTATTGTTTTTTTTTCAACAAGAAAAACAGTTATTTTGCCTTTAAAGTAATTGTGAATTTATAGCCTTATAAAGGAATGCAGAAGTAGCCTGTATTAATTTTCCACAGTCTCCCTCATAAAAGGCATATGTTATATCCTTATTATTATTTGAGAGATAAGATGCTGGGTGATTTGCAAAACAGCTTATTGTGTGTACAATCCAGATATCATTCAAAATCTTCAAACTGTTGCATAAATAAGTCTCCAGTAGTGTAAGGTATCTAGGTTAGAACTGTATAGGTTTGAGTAAAACAAGCCTTTTCAATATCTGCCAACCTTAAGTAGGATGTTTATCAGAGTCTCTTTTGTTCTGCTTCAGCAGTTATTTCAGCAGTTGGTTCAACAGCAAATCTCAGGGGAAAAAGTTGCCAAACTTGATTTTTAAAGCCAGACAGGTCCTCCTGTGCACATTTCTGGTCATATATATCGATTTGGTGATAGATAAGTCACTTTATATATGATTGTATATGTTTTTTCAGCAGAGCTCATGTAACACGCATCCTCCTTCCTTGAATGTTAGCTCCATCCTCTGGCTTTAGACAGGGTTTTAATGAATTTGGTGAAATAGTAAATACAGTAAATATTAATACATTTTGCAGCCAACTAATTTGATAAAGAGTAAACAATTGCATCAAGACAGTTGTGTTTATGAATGAAGTCATTGGATGAATTGCCAGTGATCTCATGTCTTAGAGGTCATTGTTTTCATATACCATTGCACAATGAAAAAAAAGTTTGACTCAGAGCAATTGATCAGGAAAAAAGTAATACTTCTAGTTTTTTAATAAAAAAATGTTCATGTCTCTGCAGGAACAAGGAGAGGCATTAACATGATACGTGGAGAAATCCTTGATGCATTGGTGGAAGTTGTGTGTGAGACGGGAGTTTACATATCTGGAGAGTTATTGTTGCGGTGAATGATGCAAGGGGTCTGGGCCAATAACAGGCAATGGGAGTTGTGTATTTCAGTTTTATCCTATAATCTTTACAAAGGTTCTCTGTTCCATCCTTCCCCACCCATGTCTTCACGAATAGCTAAACCACACAAACTCATGATTCAGCTCCAAGGAAGTAATTTAACATACACAAAATGGATTCCTGCACTTACAGAGTCATCAAAAATTCAGATTTTTGTTTAAAAAAAAGCCTTATGCCCATGGCTTCTTACACAGCTGCTTATAGTGTTAGTTTGGTACATACTTGACAAACAAGTGTATTTTCCATAAACTGCAGTTGTCCTTTAAAGAACCACTAATGCGTCATATTTATAGTTAGCTCTTATGAAGGACATGACTTTATTATGATCAAAATATTTTTGAAAGTTTAAAAATAAATAAATGTGAGCTTTAGTTTGTTGTATTGAATTTTGATTTTATGATATAAGTAATTTTGCTTTAACAGGATTAGACACCTGGGAAAAATGGGAGAAACCCTGGATTCAGATACAATTTCTATTCAGTTCTATTATAAGACTGCCACTTTGAATTAACACTTGTCAATATAACTAAATAGCAGAGCATCCCAGAGTAGGACAATATTCCCTTTCAGGCTACATGCCAACTAACAAATCAAGATGGAAGTGTCCATGATGCAAGCAAAGTCACATTAATTTAAGATTTTCTTTAAAATTATTTTATATTCATGATTTACACAGATTCTAATAATTTTTTATTTGTTATATATTTCACCAAAACATGACCACTATATTGGTCCATCACTTATATATACAAACACACACAGTTTCTCAAAGGTGAATACATTTCTATCTATATCTACAGTGCCTTGCTAAAGTATTCACCCCGTTAACTTTTTACCTATTTTGTTACATTACAGCCTTAAGTTCAATGTTTTGTTAATCTGAATTATATGTGATGGATCAGAACACAATAGTCTAAGTTGGTGAAGTGAAATGAGAAAAATATATACATAAAACTATTTTTTAGAAATAGAAAACAGAAAATTGGTATGTGCGTATGTATTCACCCCCTTTGTTATGAAGCCCATAAAAAGCTCTGGAGCAACCAATTACCTTCAAAAGTCCCATAATTAGTGAAATGATGTCCACCTGTGTGCAATCTAAGTGTCACATGATCTGTCATTACATATGCACACCTATTTTGGAAGGCCCCAGAGGCTGCAACACCTAAGCAAGAGGCACCACTAACCAAACACTGCCATGAAGACCAAGGAACTATCCAAACAAGGGACAATTTTGTTGAGAAGTACAAGTCAGGGTTAGGTTATAAAAAATATCCAAATCTTTGATGATCCCCAGGAGCACCATCAAATATATCATAACCAAATGGAAAGAACATGGCACAACAGCAAACCTGCCAAGAGATGGGTGCCCACCAAAACTCATGGACCGGACAAGGAGGGCATCAATAAGAGAGGCAGCACAGAGACCTAAGGTAACCCTGGAGGAGCTGCAGAGTTCCACAGCAGAGACTGGAGTATCTGTACATAGGACGACAATAAGCTATACGCTCCATAGAGTTGGGCTTTATGGCAGAGTGGCCAGAAGAAAGCAGTTACTTTCAGCAAAAAACAAAATGGCGCGTTTTGATTTTGCGAAAATGCACGTGGGAAACTCCCAAAATGTATGGAGGAAGGTGCTCTGGTGTGATGAGACTAAAATTTAACTTGTCTGCCATCAAAGAAAATGCTATGTCTTGGGCAAACCCAACACATCCCATCACCCAAAGAACACCATCCACAGTGAAACATGGTGGTGGCAGCATCATGCTGTGGGGATGTTTCTCAGCAGCTGGGACTGGGAAACTGGTCAGAGTTGAGGGAAAGATGGATGGTGCTAAAAACAGGGATATTCTTGAGAATACCTGTACCACTGTGTGGGTGATTTGAGGCTCGGACGGAGGTTCACCTTCCAGCAGGACAATGACCCCAAACACACTGCTAAAGCAACACTTGAGTGGTTTAAGGAGAAACATGGAAATGCTTTGGAATGGCCTAGTCAAAGCCCAGACCTCAATCCAAAAGAAAATCTGTGGTCAGACTTAAAGATTGCTGTTCTTAAGTTCAAACCATCCAACTTGAAGGAGCTGGAGCAAGGAGGAATGGGCAAAAATCCTAGTGGCAAGATGTGGCAAGCTCATAGAGACTTATCCAAAGCGACTTGGAGGTGGGATTGCCACAAAAGTTGGCTCTACAATGTATTGACTTTAGGGGGGTGAAGAGTTATGCGCATTGACCTTTTCTGTTATTTTGTCCTATTTGTTGTTTGCTTCACAATAATAATAATAAAAAAAAACATCTTCAAAGTTGTGGGCATGTTTTGTAAATTAAATGATGCAAATCCTCAAACAATGCATGTTAATTCCAGGTTGCAAGGCAACAAAACACAAAAAATGCCAAGGGGCTGAATACTTTTGGAAGGTACTCTATCTATCTATCTATCTATCTATCTATCTATCTATCTATCTATCTATCTATATACTTCAAGGGGTTCTACTCCAAAAAGGTATATCTGGCAATGGCAATAGTCCTTTTTTTAAATTCTGTAACTAAATGTCCTTTTTAATGCTAATACCAGACAATGAGGGAGATTTGCTAAGCATCGCAGGAGCAATGTAAATCAGTGTGAGGGTGTGCTCTGTTTCTGTGGGAAAGATGCAACTGCAGCCTTTTGCACCCAATCCAAGATGCTGTGATAACTTAGTACATACCATCAAAGTATGAGACATGTCTGGCTATATCAATGATATTCATCAAGTGAAACAATTCAGGGTAAGCCAGGAGTAGACCATAAACAAACCGTAAAATACTATTATTTACACCTATAACCCTCCAGTTTAAAGTTGGTGACATTTATAATCTGAGGGTAGAAGATTGCACAGCTTCATCATAGTCGTGTGCTTTTCTTACAAAAGCACATAGACACAAGACCATAATGAACCACAAATCATCCTGTACCACAATTGCATGAACTAACTAAAAACCCCATCAATGCCAATGGATTGACCGGTGGCCATTTTGCAATATTAAGTATATGAATAAGCAACAAAAACTTAACACTCTAGAAATCAATAACCTGTTAATTTTTCCTACACAAACCACTCCATCCGGGCCATTACTAACCTTAGGGTCAACACTCTTTAGCTATTGTTACAACTGGATATTACTTATGTTTTTAGAATATACAGTGTAATGTAATACATCATACATATAATATTCTTATCATGTTACACCTGGAATAACTGGCAAGTTTGGCCTTGGAGTACAAAATGAAGCAGGTCAGAGATTAGTAAAATTCTGTCAAGATAATTCTCTGGTTGTAGCAAACACCATCTTCCAACAGCCTCCAAGATGACTCTACCCATGGACATCACCAGATGGACAACATATAAATCACATTGACTATATACTTTGCAACCAAAGATGGAGGAGCTCTATACAGTCAGCAAAAACAAGACCTGGAGCAGACTGCGGCTCAGACCATGAGCTTCTTATTGTAAAGTTGAAAAAGAAACTGAACAAAAGAAGGCAAACCATCAGACCAAGTAGATACAAAATAAATAATATCCCTTGTGAATATGCAGTGGAAGTAAAGAATAGTTTTAAGGAACTAGACATGGAATTTAGAATGCCTGAAGAATTTTGGACTGAAGTTTGCAACATAATCCAGGAAACAGCGACAAAGAATATCCCTAAAAGAAAGAAGTAAAACTGGCTGTCTGTTGAGACTTTGAAACTAGCCCAGGAAAGAAGCAAAGTGAAAGGTAGTGGAGATCAGAAAATAGTTGTCCAACTGAATGCAGAATTCCAGAGGACAGCAAGAAGAGAAACGGAGATATTCTACAATGAGCGATGTAAAGAGATTGAAGAAGATAACCAAATGGGTAAATCAAAAGATCGCTTCAAGAAAATTAGGAACCTAAAAGGCACCTTTCATGCAAAGGTGGGTGTGATAAAAGACAAAAATGGTAGGGGTTAACACAAGAAGATCAGATGAAGAAGAGGTAGCAGGAATACACTGAAGATCTTTACAAGAAGGATCTTAACAGCAGTGATGACCTCAATAATTTGTCCAATGCGTTGGAGCCAGACATCTTGGAGAGCGAAGTGAGGTGGGCCCTAGGATGTCTTGCTGATAATAAGGCTGCAGGAGGTGATGAAATCCCAATTGAACAATTCAAAATTTTACAGAATGATGCTGTGGAAGTGTTATTTGCCTCATGCCAACACATTTGGAAAACTCAACAATGGCCATTAGACTGGAAGAGGTCAGTCTACGTCCCAATCCCCAAAAAAGGCAGTGCCAAAGAGTGCTCCAATTATTGAACAATTGCACTCATTTCACATGCCAGCAAGGTGATGCTTAAGAGTCTATAAGATCGACTCCAACAATATATGGACCAGGAACTACCAGATGTGCAAGCCGAGTTCCGCAGAGGAAGAGGCACAAGAGATCAAATTACCAATATCAGCTGGATAATAGAGAAAGCAAGAGAGTTCCAAAAAAACATTTACTTCTGCTTCATAGACTATTCTAAAGCTTTTGATCACAACAAAATGTGGCATGTCCTCAAAGAGATGGGAGTACCAGATCATCTCATCCACCTCCTAAAGAATATGAATGTCGACCAAGAAGCCACTGTCAGAACCGAACATGGGACAACAGAATGGTTCAAGATCGGAAAAGAAGTGCGACAAGCTTGTATATTGTCACCTTATTTATTCAACTTATATGCAGAATACATCATGCGTAAGGCTGTACTGGATGAATCCACAGCCGGAATCAATATTGCTGGAAGGAATATCAACAACCTTAGATACTCCAATGATACTACTCTGATGGCTGAAAGTGAGGAGGAACTAAAGGACTTATTGATGAGGGTAAAAGAAGAGAGTGCAAAAGTTGGCCTGCTGCTCAACGTTAAAAAGACGAAGATCATGGCAAACGGCGATCTCACTTCCTGGCAAATAGACGGGGAAGTTGTAGAGGCAGCGACAGATTTTATTTTCCTTGGATCCAAGATCTCTGCAGATGGTGACTGCAGTCATGAAATTAAATATGTTTGCTTCTGGGAAGGAGAGCTATGGCAACCTTGGACAAGCTAGTAAAAAGTAAAGATATTAAACTATCAACAAAGGTCCGCAATGTTCGAACTATAGTATTCCCAGTAGTAACATACAGATGTGAGAGCTGGACCATAAAGAAATCTGAGCGCCGTAGAATTGACGTTTTGAATTGTAGTGTTGGAGAAGACTGCATAGAGTCCCTTGGACTGCAAGAAGATCCAATAAATCAATACTTCAGGAAATCATGACAAGCTGTTCACTAGAAGGTATGATCATGAGGCTGAAGCTCAAATATTTTGGCCATATGATGAGACGGCAGGATTCCCTAGAAAAGACAAAAAAAGGTAAGTCAGAGGTGCTCATCAGAGAACGAACCAACCTTAATAGGTGAGTTCTATGGCCATGATACGCCACTCTGAGAGCAACCTCTTTTAGCTCACTTGTGCCCTTCACAGGAAGAAATATCCTGTAGTATATCAGTCTGGTCCCACTCAAAAGAGTGACCCAGCCCCGAAATACCAGGCAATTCTACCCTGAACAGGAGAAACAGCAAACCACAGACGCGTTTCGGCCTTTATGGGCCTCGTCAGTGAGGTGCAGCTGAACTCCCTAAGGCACAGTGAGCAAGGGGTCCACGTCTGGAGTCCCCTAATACCCTTAGGGAGACTAAACCCTAAGGGTAATTTGCATAAACAAAAAAAGGTAAGTCAGAGGTGCTCATCAGAGAACGAACCAACCTTAATAGGTGAGTTCTATGGCCATGATACGCCACTCTGAGAGCAACCTCTTTTAGCTCACTTGTGCCCTTCACAGGAAGAAATATCCTGTAGTATATCAGTCTGGTCCCACTCAAAAGAGTGACCCAGCCCCGAAATACCAGGCAATTCTACCCTGAACAGGAGAAACAGCAAACCACAGACGCGTTTCGGCCTTTATGGGCCTCGTCAGTGAGGTGCAGCTGAACTCCCTAAGGCACAGTGAGCAAGGGGTCCACGTCTGGAGTCCCCTAATACCCTTAGGGAGACTAAACCCTAAAGGGTAATTTGCATAAACAAAAAAAGGTAAGTCAGAGGTGCTCATCAGAGAACGAACCAACCTTAATAGGTGAGTTCTATGGCCATGATACGCCACTCTGAGAGCAACCTCTTTTAGCTCACTTGTGCCCTTCACAGGAAGAAATATCCTGTAGTATATCAGTCTGGTCCCACTCAAAAGAGTGACCCAGCCCCGAAATACCAGGCAATTCTACCCTGAACAGGAGAAACAGCAAACCACAGACGCGTTTCGGCCTTTATGGGCCTCGTCAGTGAGGTGCAGCTGAACTCCCTAAGGCACAGTGAGCAAGGGGTCCACGTCTGGAGTCCCCTAATACCCTTAGGGAGACTAAACCCTAGAAAAGACTCTAATGCTGGGAAAGATTGAAGGCACAAGAAGAAGGGGACGACAGAGTCGGAGATGGATAGATGAGGTCACTGAAGCAATGAACATGAACTTGATAGAGCTCAGAGGGGCAGGGACAGAGATGCAGCTGGCGTGCTGTGGTCCATAGAGTCACAAAGAGTGGGACGAGACTGAACGACTAAACAACAACAACAATCATGTTACATTATTTTACCCATAAATTTAGGAACTTCATGTCACCTATCCTAAAGAAATATGCCATAAAGGACCTTGCAGGACCTCCATGGCCCCTAAAAGTAACCTCCTATGCCATGTAGGTCCTGAAAGAACCTCTGTGGCATCTACAATTATCCCCCTATCCATGGGGTCCTGTAAGGACCCCTGTACCTTCTAAAGTATATACGAAGGCGCTCCATCCCAGCAACTGAGGCCCTTGCCCGCAGCCCTTGCCCGCAGCCCTCGCGTAGCGAGTACTGCGTGCAAGGGCCTCAGTTGTTGGGATGGAGCAGCCACCTCCTCCCCATCCCAGCAACTGAGGCCCTTGCTCGCAGCCCTTGCCCGCAGCCCTCCTCCCCACAATACCCCGCCGCTGGAGAGAGGGAGCAGAACTCCATGCCCCATTAGACCCATCAGACTACTTACATTCATTGGAGCATTTCAATTCACCTCCGCCATGTCTCCCCTGCCTGCACATTTTCTACAGAGGCAGGGAGTTTCAGAATTACGTCACATGCATGCAAAGTCATTCAGGAAGTCCCTGCCTCTGCAGAAAAACGCACAGGCAGGAGATGCATAGTGGTGGATAATTGAACAGCTTCGATGAATGTAAGTAGTCTGATAGGTCTGACTGATAGTGATAGATCTGACTGATCGGGCCCATGGAGGCCTGGCCTTGGGGGACATGAAGACTTAGCCTGGGGGGACATGGCATCATGGGCTGGAGGCCATAAACTAACAACAAAAAATACATATATACAACAAAATGTGCACTGGGACATATATATATATATATATTTATATTTATATTTATATATATATATATATATATATATATATATATATACAGTTGCTGGCATAAGCGAGGGCCGCAGTTGCTCGGCGCTCCATGCCAGCAACTGCGACCCTCGCAAACTTCACGGCGCAACGCAAATAACACGACACACACATTACGACATTCGCAAACAACATACCACACACGTTCACACACATTACGGCCTCGCAACACTCGGACGCAACTCGCGAACATTACAAAATTAAAAACACAATACATACACACAGCACATACATAAAAAACTTACCTACAGCAACAGGGAGCATCCAGGACCTCAAAAATGCAACTTACACCTTTGTTTCAATAAAAATAAAAGAGTTTGGACAATAAAAAATTTGATAAGCGACAGAAAAAATGGCCGCCGAACAAAACGAAAACGAGGCTACACACGCAAACACCATACGAGACATGTTACCAGACATTACGATCTCGCAAACATCAGACACAACACGCCGACATACAAACATTTAAAACACAATAAATACACACACTACACACATAAAAAACTTACCTACAGCAAGAGGAACCATCCAGCACCTCAAAAAACCAAGTTACACCTTCATTTAAATAAAAATAAAACACTTTAGACACTAATGAAATCGCTAAGCGAGAGAAAAAATGGCTGACGAAAAAAACGAAAACGAGGCTACAGCACTCTCAACACGTAAAACAACACACTCGCAAAACAACACACGAAACTCGAAAAACACCACGAAGCACCGACGGATAATCCGCAAAGACGCATAACACAGATAACCCGCCATTTTACGCCAATGCGGAAGTACACCACTACGCTAACGGTTTCGTCTCGCGCACGTACACTCTTACACTGCACACATTTATCACGCTTACACAGCAGCTCCAAACCACTAATGCTGCAGCAACATGAAAACAGATTGTCAGCTCTTCAACACAATGCTTCAAAACAGGTAGAGTATATTCATTTATTCATCTATTATATATTTTAGTATTACACACCAAACAGCATTAGCTACCTTACGATTTGATTGCCGTCATTTTTTTACGGGCAATTCGCTAGTAATAATAATAATAATAATACTTTAATTGCTCATATGTAGTAGTAATACAAATTTCCCTGAACTGTAATAAGTTAAAGAAACTAGTATGTTCGTTCTTTTAATTCAAACACACAGAACATAAAAAAATCATATAAAAAGCCTTGGGAGCCAGTTCTTAAGTAGAGGTCGTTTTTAAGTCAGGTCATTTGTAACCCGTGGACCGCCTGTACAAAGCCAAAATGGTCCTTATAGGACTTCCTTGGCTCATCTATTTAACACTTGCCCTAGGCTTGTAGGTGGTAGGGCTTTTGGGGGGAACCATGTTTGGGGGAAACCCCTATGTTTGGATGATGTTATAGATGCACTTTTGAAACCCTCAACTGAGTTGGATATTAGGAATCAATCCTTATATCTAACTCATTTGAGGATGTTATGGTGTTTTCAGCGTTTGATTGACACTTGATACAGTTTCAGATGCATTCTTTTCCCTTCACTTGTGGGTTTCAGTGTGAGTAAGTTTAGGTTGTGAAAAACGTCTAATGCATAGTACGTTAAAAGTGATTTTGAATGCTTGCTTGGAATTCGAAAGTGACAGTTCACTTTAACTTGCTAAAACTGAGCATATTTGATGGGTGCAACGTGTACCATAACTCATTCTAAAAAAGATTTTGATGGCACCCTAAGTAACCAATTAGTTGCACATTATTTTTTACTGCAGGCATCCAATTTCTTTTATCAAATGGTCTTTCTTCTATTGCAGGAGGTTGTATCTTTGAATATAAATGAGCTTTCTGTTACTGCTACTGAAAGCTCTTGCAGCTGTAGATGCCAAATTAACATTGTATAAATAGACAGTTCCTGTTCAATCAATGTCTTCTCTCAACTTAGGAAATTGTTTATCAGGTACCAAAAATAGTAGATCCCACAACAGCATAATAGCTTATCAAAGGTAATATATTAAAATATGTATTTTATATTCCTTTCTAAAACATTTAGCATATTCTTAAAGGAACTCTGTCACCCCAACATGATATAATTTTAAAGAACATTAAAAACTGACTATAAATTGTGCTATCAATTTTTCGCTACAGTAAATAATTTTTTTCTGAAATGTTTAGAATTGATTTTGGGGCTCCTGCATGCTAATGAGTGGCTCTGAGTACTTGATAAGGGTGGGAGAGAGGTCTTACTGTCAGGTAACTTTGCAGGACTTATTTTTGGCCACTACTGTAATACTAATTAGCACATCAAATCAGCTAATTACTATGCATACAATGAAACAGGTTGCCAATCCGTGATTTAGATTCATACCAGAGTGGTAATGTACAGAGTGACCATTATTGGACATTGCTGAATAAATCAACATATTCTGTAGAGCTGTATTATTATATTTTTATTTCTCTTTTATAGATTTAGATTCATACCAGAGATGTAATATACACAGTGACCAACATGCATCCTTAATAGACAATGCTTAATGCTAAAATTAATATTATTATTATATTTGTCTTCATCTTTTATTGATAGATTTAGAGCCATATCAGAATGGTACAGTGATACAGTGACCAACATATACCAATAATTGACAGTGATGCATGCTTTTATATAAAATGAATATTATTATTCTTTTTTTATGTTAGAGAGAGTGGTACGACACCTCTATTGGCTGAAGCTATGCAGGTCTTTTCTCCCTCACTCCCCCTCCCCTTCTGTTGCTGTGCGGAGTTCAGCACTGCCAACAGCAGCATCATGGATGAGATGGCAGCAACAGATGCTGTGCTCCAGCACTCATAGTCATAGGCCATCTCTGCCCCATACATACCAGAGCATCACCAGCAGCTCATCATACACAGGCAGCGGCCCAGTCTGAGCCCACTTGCCCCTTGGTTGCAGATACTTTCTCTTCTGTCATTTCTCAGCCAGGTGGCAACTAAACAGTGCCATGGAAGGAAAGGAGAAAATACCAAAGATAGAGGACAATGGCACAGGACCAGAAGCATCAGCACTGGACAGAGAGACCAAGCTGACATATGAACATGAAATAGTCTGGAGAAATGTCATCCTTATGACCCTGCTTCATGTTGGGGCAATTTACTCTGTCGTCCTTATCCCCCAGGCACATGTACTCACTTTGCTTTGGGGTAAGTTCTTTTCAAATGTTTTACAACTGATTTGATGCGAGAGTTGTGTGTTTTTAAATAGTTACTGTATTTGCTCCAATCATACATATACACTATCTATAACTGATTTTACTTGGTCTACCTTTATTGTTAAATAGTGTTTATGTTGCTAGTTTGCTTTGCTATAGAAGACCTGTTTTGCATCCTCTTGCAAAAACACTAGTAAAAAACTAGAAATATTGATAAAGGTATTTAGATTTCAAATAGCATAATTTTCCTTTTCACGTATTTAGCCATTGTCATAACACTTTATAGTAGATGGCACATTTTTCTTGAATAGCAATACGTATCCAATTTAAATATTAATTTTAAAGGATGTCGTCTATGCTTGTCCTGTATTTCAATGCAAACCTTTCAAGCTTGTATATAAAAAGTGACTAAAGTGATAGGATATCGGTTGAATGGCTGAGGGCTTTCACTCTGTCATTGCATACACGGTATGTAGGTAAGTATGATTAAAATCCAACTTTGTTTAGTATATAAATATATGTAAGAACAGGTTTCAGTGGGTAGAAACAGCAATTTTATATCCTTTATATCCCTTATATAATTATATATACTTTTCAAACATCAAATGTTTTTTCACTCCCACTCTTTCAATACGCTGCGAAACAATCAATGACTGATACTCAATTTTCTTTCTGACAATGAATATAGAGCTCATATTTTAAAACTGACTTCATATTGATATCATATTTTCATTAAAACAAAAAACTTTAACCTACCATTCTTAATTCTGCATATTTCTTACCGTGTCAAATATATTTAACCATTCTTCATAAATTACTATTTTATGTCATCACAATAGTGTTAAAGGCTTAAGTGCCAATAGTTTGTTATAATTGTTCTAAATATTATAGGCTGTTATAATTTGAGTGACACGCCTACCATCCAACTCTAGGTGTATGCTCTCTTTATTTGTTCTGCAATCGTATGCAATCTAAAAGATTAAGATATTAAAAAGATTGTGTCTATCCATATCTATGATGGCAATGATTGAGGACAGATAGATAGATAGATAGATAGATAGATAGATAGATAGATAGGGGTAGAGCAATACATAGATAGATAGATAGATAGATAGATAGATAGATAGATAGAGCAAGAAATTGATAGATAGGTAGATAGATAGATAGAAAGAGATATAGAGCAAGAAATAGATAGATAGATAGATATAGAGCAAGAAAGAGATAGATAGATAGATAGATAGATAGATAGATAGATATAGACCAAGAAATAGATAGATAGATAGATAGATAGATATAGATAGAGCAAGAAATAGATAGATAGATAGATATATAGAGCAAGAAATAGATAGATAGATAGATAAAGCAAGACATAGATAGATAGAGCAAGGAATAGATAGATAGATAGATAGATAGATAGATATATATATATATATATAGAGCAAGACATAGTTAGATAGATAGATAGAGCAAGAAATAGATACATAGATAGAGCAAGAAATAGATACATAGATAGATAAATGGAAAGATAGATATATAGAACAAGAAATACATAGTTAGATAGATACAGACAGACAGACATAGCAAGAAATAGATATATAGGCTTGACAGATAGATAGTTAGTGCAAGAAATAGATAGATAGATAGATAGATAGATAGATAGATAATGTAAAATTTCCAGAAACCTCAGAACACCACTATGGATTGAAATATATGTTCTATGTTCTTATTTTTTCAAAAGACCACTTGGTAGATCACCTCATTATTTACTGAAGGTGATTTTTCTACCTGCTGTTTAGCAACCACAATTTATTACTCTGTCTTGGATTTTCGCCTATATACTTCTAAACACTAAAATCCAGTAATTAAGCACTTCTGCTATACAATATATAGTTTCATGAAATGCCAGAGAAATGGGCAGGGAGTTGCCTTCTCTTGCATATAAATGACCTATTTGTCATTAACACACAAAGTTCTGCTTCATCTTGAGCAGGGAAGATAAAGCACCGCATAGCTGTACCGGTGTAATTTTACACTGCCAGTTTTGGACAGTTCCTTCCTCTGTGAGACGCAGAGGTCCCAGTGCACAAAGAACAGCCAGATCTTCAAGGTTATTGGAATATGAGTTGATAAAGTTCCTCTATTATCATTAACATCTCTCTCTTAGGCACCTGCAATGTATGGGTGACTAATGCGGTTTAGGACAATTTAGATACATTACTGCGTACAAGTAAATTCAGTTATTGTCATTCATTATAACAACAGAAGCTATTTTTAGACTATAATGGCTGGTTGCATCAACCATGCTGCAGTTCAAATAGAGGTCAAACTTTTATTTCTGGTAATCTTAAGTATTTTACGATTCAGTCTTAATTTTCTTTCAAAGATTTTAAGGAACGGTTGATTGAAAGTAATTATTTGAACCTGATTTCATGAAGATCCTCTTATAACCCAAATTTATAAGTGTTAATGCATTGTTAATTAAAATAATGGATTCAAGCCCACTTGGAAACATTGAATAGCTTGTAAAAAAAATAATATATATATAGTACTTTTACTATGAGATTTCTGATTTAGAATTAAATAATAAACATTAGCGAAATAGATGAGTTGATTTTATTTGACTGTTATTACATTTGAAATACACAGTATCAAGTTAGATTGCAGCTGCAGATTATCTTGAATTTGGGTTAGATTAAAATAACAGGGTTTTTATCAGTGTATGATTATTTATAGTTATATAGTATAAGATGTTGAAATCAGCATACAGTGGTAGAGGGGTCAAAAGCTATAGACTGGGGTCAGAGGCAAATATGAGTATCCAGTAAACAAGCAGAGAATTGGATTTGATGGCAGTAAAAATAATATTTGAGGTCAAGGTTCTAGGTCAAATCCAGAAAATACAACAGAGGATATACATTAAAAGCTAACACATATGTCATTACTTGGGCAAGCTGGGTTAAACTTTTTGTAGCTGTTTTATGTTGCCACCACTTTTAACACCAACTGCATAAGCCTTGGGTTCCAGCAGTTCTAGAACGTTGTGTTGTATTTGCACTGACACTTCTACGCATGCAGCACTGACTACACTGATATATGTTTTTTAGTCTAGGGTGACCAAATTCCCTCCTTAAGTGGGGAAGCTTATGAAAACCGCATCCCCAATTAAAAGCGAGATCTGGTCACATTACTTTAGTTGTATATACTAAATTATAGTGTAGTCATTCACATAGTTTCGTTATCAAATGTTTAGATACTGTATATTACAGTGTTCCTATGAGCCCAGTACAAATGTAATAACCAAGAACCCCAAACCTGACACACACCCATTTTCCACATCTTCCACAACACTTAAGAGCCATGCAGGCTATTTTGTTGAATCCTGTTCCTTCCTCGTCTGATGACAGATATTTAAGAACTTCCAGCATGTGGACCCCTTTCCAAGGCAGGCTGCTCACAAAAGTACCACCTCTGCCCCTCTGTCAAGTCTCATGCACCTGAGCATACAATAATACTACAATATGCAAATTATGTAGCTTGGCACTTTATCTGTAATCTTCCATCAGGGATGCAGAGCAATAGACATAAGAAATGTTTGCCATGGCAATAGAATCTTATATCTTGGTCCAAATCCTGCAGTTGACTCATAAACTAAATGATAGGAACAACTGTCAATTAAAAGTTCCAATATAATAAGTCATCATGAAGACTGGAGGCCCAGGAATACAGCAGTACAATTTTCATGGGCAGTAGGGTGACTGAAGATGCAAGTACAGTGTCACAAAGTAGTATTTCTTTAGGCACAGAAATGTCTATAGGAATTGTTATTTATGTTTGCTTATTTAACATGTAATTATGTAATTAATATACACCTATGTGTTATGTTTAAACTGAAACTAAATGGTCATGGAATAGTTGAAATATGTCTAAAATTAGACATTGTAGACAGACAGGAACCAGTGATTGTATTGTAATCTGTTTTGTCCGATTGTTTGCCAGATAAGCTAATTACATCTCTGATGTGCTAGACAGCTAGAGATTACATGTGTGTAGTGGAGGGTGGCCTATTGTTCACAGGTGCCGGACAGAACACCAGACTATTAGACCCCATGATGAGTCAATCTCCTGTGTTTATCTGCTGCTCTCTGTCATTATTGTGTTGTATACACTACCCCCTCTGTATCTATCCCCAATAAATATTGCTTGACTTTTCAAAAATAGAGCAGTTCACTGCTGAGACATATAGAAATGGTATGTTCTCTTATTTGCTCCTGGTGGCTGCAATACTGATCCTATCTCCACCCTGCAAGTAACGTTCCCTGGTCACTACCACAGGAAGGTTACTGAGACTCCTGAAAGTGCTGATGCTTATTTATGAACCAGAAGTTATCATGTTAGGAGCTTTGTTTCCAAGCTCCCCAGAAGTTTCCACCAATGTATGTGTGTGTGGTAATGCTGGAATAATGATATTGCAAGGGGACAGAGTTGTACTAGACAGAAGGAGAATGATTACCCAAATTCAGTAATTACAAACGGTAGAGCTATAGAATATGCTGGTGTGTTACAAATAAATGATAATAATGGTAAGAAAGTTGTATGTTCAGTTCAAGTGGCAACATAATACACTGTTTCAGCTTTAAACCCCTGGGTATGATGGATTTAATTTTATATTAACCAATGGATGCTCGTCAGACTGTGGGTAAAGTAGAACAGTATTTTGTTCACATCATATTTTAATGCATATTTATAATTAAGTAGAGAGGATAAAACCATATGGGACTGTGTAGCTTTTACTCACAGGTTCCTGAAAATATTTGATTGTACTATAATAAACTTGTCTTGAAGGAGATTATAAAGTACTCATTAATATTGATTCTGCAGTTAATCAATCAACACAGAGATTTATTTCTATCTCCTCTAGTTGCAGTATGCTTCTGGATTCTTGAATTGCTGCTAATATTTGCTAGTCATGTAAATAATACTGCCCAGTACATACATACAGTATATCATCCATTGCTCTTAAAAGGGATATGCAGTGTATAACTGCTGATCTGTGTAATAACAGAAAACAGAACACTGAAACTGAAGAAAAAAAATCTGAGTTTTTTTTAAAAATTAATCATAATTAACCATATTTTACAAGAAGGCTTGTAAAATAGAAATATCGAAATAATTTGGCAACAGAGAAGGACCAAAATGCTCATCTAGTCTATGCATACTATCTACCTAAACAGGCTTGGCTGAACTAAATCACAGAACAGCCTTATTCTTATCCCATGCATGCTTGAAATTTATGGTACCTTCTGGTCTTAGAACTTTCAACTTTTCCTCCCCATAAATTCAAAATGTCCGCTGGTGCTGCTAAATTGGAGATAAACACCAAGGTAGTTAGATACTTTTAAAACTTTAAAAGCTGACACTAACATTTAAACTGCAACAAAAGTAACCATATGTTTTCTGCACCATTAGATAGAGGCTGAAAAGGCAGTTGGAAAAGTGTTTTCCTTTTTAAAATGAAAGCTGAATTCATGAAGTTATGATCAATAGAATCCAGGTGTTTCAGTGTGCTATCTCTGCCCTGACTTAGTAATGAGTCTTTTAACATGCATTCATAATAAATATTAGTTAAATGTAGGTGTAGAGTATTTGAATTAGATAGTGGCTGCATCATATGTAACTATATGTTTTATCTACAGGAGCTACAAGTATACTGATAGCATAGAGAGCGAAACGACCACAGAACTCTGTAAACATTTGTTTTATATTGAATCACAATGTATCTCTCCTATACATTTTTATAAACATTTTGGTACATACATCCAAACTGTTCATCTTTTGGAAGGGGAAATTCCCTCCTGTCCATCTTAACCTCTAAAATGTCCCCTCTTTTAAAGAAAAGTTGCACTTTTAAGGACAAAATACTTGTTTTCCTGACCAGGGTCCACTTTCTCTAGTTCCGCTTATTCTTTTGTCTCAAAGACTAGGAGAAAGAGAGAAGCTTGGAGAGTTAGTTTTACAGAATATATTTTTGTAGGAGCTTTGTGCACTAAGTAAATGACCACTTGTAAAGCTAAATGTTTTAGTCAGGCGTTGATCTTTACTAAAATCCATGTTCAATTATTTAAAAAAAACTATTCAATATTAAACTTACTGTCAAAGTTAATTTCAAACTAAGCTGCTGCCGGTATCCACCCATTAGAAGATCAATTGGGATGGGTTGCTTTGTCTTTCAGCCAGCAAAAGTTACTGCTATTAAATTTACCTCTTTGAGCTACTCGCAATCGATCTGCGGATTACAGGCTGAAAATCCCTACAAATGCAAATCTCTATTAAATTGCTACAATTCCTCAAGCCTGCAATTGTTTTCACACCCGTAAATGGCAAATGTAGCCAAAAATCCTACGAGTACTAGAGAGGACTCGCAAGGGGCTGAAACACCAGATTGTAGCACTTAGCAAATAAAAAATCAATACTGCACTTTAAAAGACAAGGAAAGAAATGTAAGACTTTAGAATTAATTGTGCACAGTCTCAAAATCACAAATCTGCCATAATAAATAATTTTTTTTGATGTGTAATTTAAGTGTTATATCGATCCCGGCAATGAATGGGTTAACACATATCATTGGACTTGCATGGACTAGAATTGTAGATTTATTGATTTTTTTATATTGCAGCATTTCTGGATTGCGAGTTTGATTGCAAATCTGACTTCTAAACACTAACTGATTGTGGTTTAACCTCCTTGTTTTACTGACGCATGATGATGGTCTCATTTACTATTGGCTGTTTCTAAATTGGTAGTTACGGGCTTGCTTAATTGATCATGATCACACTCTGAAATGCTACTTATGGGTGCATGGTTTGCGGTTTTGGCTTTCGGCCATGTAGCTGCAGGCTTGTTCAATGTAATCGTTCTGTAACTGCTGCACATTTAAAGCCCACAGACTTATGGGCAGTATGAAGGCAACTGCGGTCTTCAAATGTAATAGGGGCCAATGTGTACCAATACAATGATCTCCATTAGCTGGCCATTTTTTGTCCCATTTTGGTAATTTCAAATTATGGGATGTATGCACATTTGATTAGTCAAATTAACACAAAAAGTTGAACGCCAGAACTGCATTTCTGATTGATCAAGTATACAACAAGATGCTAAATACATTTCAAATATAACTATTTACATTATATAGACCTTCCATTTCAGGGCATACAATTTCCCTGTATTAAGCATGACAATTAACCTAAATTGACACAATTATGTTAACCAATTCACTTATGTGTCTTTCCATAACTATGCTAAATTCCTTAAAAAAGCTTCCACGGTGAAGGCCAGCAGTGAGAACTAGTGCCAAGCTATTTTAAGCAATCTCCTTAATGTAATATGTTTCTTTCATATTTACATCACTGTATTGTCTTTGTGACAGTATTAAAATGTTTTCATAGAAAGACATTTTTCATGCACAGCTGTAGGAAACAGAACTTAAACCAAAGACGCCATTAAGATTATAGATGACAAAAAAGATGCCTCATGTATTGTGTTGATTTTAGCATATCCTTGAGATGGCATTGTAAGCTTGGTTCATCTAATGATCCTTCTAGCTTATTTTGAAACTACCTCCTCCCATATGTGATACAGTTATCATTGTCATGGCAAAACAACTAGTATATTGCTATATTAAACTTTGTTGTACTGTTTGGATTTTCTTGAATTCATGCACAATACCCCAGGTTGGCAGAAGTTATATTGGATTTGTTTCAACATTCATATACTATGCTCCCAGTATAGGAGGTGCTGAATATAAAAAATTGTACACAGAATTTATACCCAGTTAATTATACATTCTTCCATGAGGACAATGATCTTAGTATGCTAATGAGGTACATCACTTTCACCTAATTATGAAAATCCCAAATTAATGAGGACCCAAAGACCACCCATATATTTGTTGCAGTGGGTCAAATTTGATGCTTACTTAAAAATCAACAACAACAAAAACACGTGTTAATCAAGGAGAAACCTAATCTACTTATACTATTGGAATGGGTTTACCCCACATCCCCTGATTTGTTAACCTCTTGAGTGTCAAGGCTTAGCTTCACTGTCTTTAGCTGGTATCTGTTTTAATTGTAGTAAGGGAATTGTGATAACGGCTGCAGTTGCACTTCTCAGTTGTAACATTAGGAATATTCCAAGAAGTTTCGGAACAGAACATTTTTTACAATACATGGCAAACACAGAAGCATCCATGCGCCTTTCTCGTAATTATAGCTCCAAACATTTGAAGGGACAGTCAATCTTTTCAAAGGAAATACTATTTACAGCACCATTCTTGATTAATTATGATTATGTATGATTCTGTTGTTTTCTCAGAGAAAGACAGAAGCATGAAGTGTCTAATACGTAGTTTAGTCGTTGTACAGAACAAGGGTATCTCTACCAAAGAGAGCACAATATTTCAAAATGGTAATGTTAGGAGGTATAGTTTATTAAGGTCTCCTAAAGCTAATCCTATATTAAAGGTAAATTCAAATGAGCTGGATTATGAATGCATCTGATAAAGGAGGAGTAGTAGTGTATGAAAACACGTGTTATATAGAAAAGTTCAGTTTACTTACAACGTTATTTGGACAAAAGTAAAATCCAAAACATATTTTGACCTTTCTGGTAGAGAGCACAAGAAGTAACTGTTGCAGTTCTTGTACTGAGCATGCCAGAAGCCACTGAGGTGAACAATGATACAATGTATTAGCCTGATTCTGTCTTTGAATGTTATGCTAATTCAGGTGGGATTTTCTAGGGGTGTACACGATCAAATGCAAATGACAAAAAACATAGGACATTTTGCTAACTTCAAGGTAAGCTGATTAATGTTTATTTTGGGATATATTCATGCAAAAAAATGTTTCATACACTACTAATTCTCCTCAGATGCATTCATAATCAAGCTCACTTACATATCAGTTTAAGCACCTCCCATAGCAATTAGATGCCAAGTCATCTTTACCCAGGGAAAAAGCTTTGGAAAGTCAGCTAGCTTCATTGTATCACCTGAACGCCTTTAGCTGGAACATATTGACAAGAGTTTAAACCAATATAGTAGTACCTCGGTTCTTGTCTGCTCCGGTTCTCATATCTTTTGGAACTCGACACGTCTCACAAAGGAAAAATTAAAGGAGCTGATGTAGCTAGAGGTGTGAAGACTATCACTAAGCAAAGGTCACAATCATTGGAGGAAGTGGAGAAATTGCTGTAAATTAATAAAAAAACTTTTAGTGGGGTAATAGTATTTCCAAGGCACTAATATGTGAGAAAGCAAAACAATTGCATGCTGACCTGGTAAAAGAGGGTCCTACAGCAAGTGGTGCAAGCAGTGAAGAATGGTGAGGCATGGAGAGGCAACCAGTGCTGACAAAGAATCTGCCGAAACCTTTTGTCAGGTAGATCAGAGACTCTGTAGAGGCTTAAGCTTTTTTCCCCAACAAGTTTAAAAATTAAAGGAGCTGATGTGGCCAGAGGTGTGAAGACTATCACTAAGCAAAGGTCACAATCATTGGAGGAAGTGGAGAAATTGCTGTAAATTAATAAAAAAACAGTTAGTGGGTAATAGTATTTCCAAGGCACTAATATGTGAGAAAGCAAAACAATTGCATGCTGACCTGGTAAAAGAGGGGCCTACAGCAAGTGGTGCAAGCAGTGAAGAATGGTGAGGCATGGAGAGGCAACCAGTGCTGATAAAGAATCTGCCGAAACCTTTGTCAGGTAGATCAGAGACTCTGTAGAGGCTTAAGCTTTTTTTCCCCAACAAGTTTTCAACTATAACAAGACTGATTTATTTTGGAAGAAAATGCCTAACAGAACCTATATCACTCAAGAACAGAAGACATTGCTAGGGCACAAACCAATGAAGGACAGGCTAACTCTGTTGGTGTGTGGGAATGCTAGTGGGGATTTTTTTAAATTAAGCCTCTACTAGTCTATCACTGTGAGAACCCCAGAGTTTTTGAAAGAGAAATGTGATAACAAGTAAGATAAGTGTAATGTAGAGGGCCAACAGCAAAGTCTGGGATGGATGAAAAAAAGTGTTTGGCCCCACTGTCAAGAAATGTTTGGAGGATAAAGAACTGCCTCTGAGAGCCCTGTTAATAATGGTCACTGCTCCTGATCACTCTCCACGCTTGGAGGACCACTTGCTGGAGGACTTTTAATTTTATAACTGTGAAGTTCTTGCCCCCTAACACAACTTCAATGATCCAGCCCATGGCACTAGCAGGTCATCTCAAACTTTAATAAACTGTATACCAATATTCTCCAGATGTGCTTTGAGGTAACCTCGCATACTGAGTTGTCACAGAGAGTTAAGGAAGTTCCACTTCAATATCCTTAACTGTGTCCCTTGATAGATAGGGACTGGCTGGGGTCTCTCTCGAGGGCCATGAATCGTGGGCTGGAGGAAGAGTTAGTTGTGGAGCACAGACAGGTTCTAAAACCTGTAGGCTCGCAGCCCCTTCCAATTTTATAGCACCGTAAAACGGCCGAATTTTAAGCCTGCAGCCATTACGGGACTCACGTTGCAGATACGGGCTTCTAATTTAATGTGGCTAATAATCTGCAATTGGGGGCCACAATTAATTAGTGCCAATCCCACTATGATAGTTGTTAGCTTGTGAGTACTGCCTGCGAGATGCATTCTGCTCAGGCTGTTTCTCACAAGCTACTAACCCTAAATCGTGGTAGATCTCACAATGCGTTGTATTAGCAAATGTGCAGTTGTGCAACTGTGCTAATGCGCATGCTCTACATAGTCGTGCAAATGCGCATGAGCGACTGGGGTAAAGGGCATAGAGCAGGGGGGTGAGCACGGCGCATAAGGAATAATAAGGGAGGAATGGAAGGAATGATAGTGAGAATGGGAAGAAGTGAGCGAATGGAGAGAGAGGGAGAGGATGCAAAGCAAGTGTGGGAAGGAGGGTGAGGATGGGAAGTGAGGGGGAAAAGGAGGGAGAGAAGGGGAGAGAGGGAGAGGATGGAAGTGAGGGTGAAAAGGAGGGGAGAGAAGGGAGAGAGGGAGAGGATGAAAATGGTGGGTGAGGAGTTAGGGTTAGGGAGAGGATGGAAAGGGAGGGTGGCAAGGAGGGAGGGAAGGGAAAGGGTGGAAAGAAGTGAAGGATGGGAAAGAGTGGGAAGAAGTGAAGAAAGGGAAAGAGTGGGAAGAAGTGAGGGAAGGGAAAGAGTGGGAAGAAGTGAGGGAAGGGAGGAGAGAGAGGGAATAGAGAGAGAGGGAGAGGTGGGAAGGATTAAGAGATGGGAGAGGAGAGAGGGAGAGAGTTGAAAAGAGTGAGAGAGACAGACATAGGACAAGGGAGAGAGATAGAGAGAGGGACACAGACACACAGGAGAGAGTGATACAGATGAGAGAAAATTATAAGTTACTAGTAAGTAATTTTTGCCGATCGGGTTTCGCAATCAAGCAATCTAGCACTCTATAAAATGCATTAGATCATATGTTTTAGTCCATGTGGGTTTCATTATATGTAGTAACCCCTTGAGTCCGGGGATCAATATTATTCAGAAAATAACATTTAAAAATAATATTTTTAATTACATATTTGTGAGTTTGAGACTGTTGTGCAATTAATTCTAATGTCAGCACTGGGAGGGAGATAGTCACTGACAGAAACTGCAGCTAGTAGACAGTTTTACAAAGATGGACTACTAAACTGGGAAATAGAGAGTGTTACTTAGAGAGAGACTTTAACACTTGGATTAAGCCTAAATGAGAGACATTGCATCCAGTGCCGGATCTACCATTTTGTAGCCCCTAGACAGTGAACTGTAGGAGCACCTGCAAGTACATGCGCAAGGTATGCACGCACCCATGTTTCCCTTTTCTGTGCATGTACATCACTCTGTTGCTGTGTGAGCAAATTACAGACATTTCCGCATAACAGCTATTTTGACAACATAGCTACTCATACACATGCCGAGCTATTTGATGGTGGGCCATATTATTATTTTTTTTCTATGGGAGGGCAGTGAGCATATGGTACACAAACACATATCAAGAACACTTGTATCACACACTGCACAATGAAAACAGAAATTGTTTGAAAAAATTTAGTTTAACTAAGAGCATAAGTAATCAGGAAACAAGTCATGCAGCTAGTTTTTTGATTAGATAAAAGAAATGTTGATGCCTCTTTTCGGCCCTAGTAGAATCCATGATACATATGTTTGGATAAATAGATAGATAGATACATACAGTTATTACACTGCATTCTGGGAACCTTGGCAGTGACATGCAAATGTGCCCACAAATGCTTCGCTCTTGCTATCCATAACCATATTAAACATGGCTTCCCTTAAGCATATGCACTATGCATCAAACAGCTTTGAGCAAAGCCACATTCAACTGTTTCAAGGTTACTGCCTATCATCAGCATGGGGCTGGATCCCAGCTTGTTTTGTGGATATGTTTGCATAGGTAGTTCACCACAACAATCTTTTAATATATAGTGGGCAAAAGAAAGATAAAAACCCTCCACCGTTCAGTAGTAAATATATAGTACATTTGTGTTTACATTTAAATGTCTAAAACAAGTAAAAAAAAAAAATGTTTCATGCTGAGAAATACTATATAAATATTGTAACAGGGCACTGCCACTAGCAGGGTCAGTGCCCTGTATTAATCTTTTTTTTTTAATGGAGGAAAGCGCAGGAGCCATTTAAATGTTTAACTACCCTTTACTGGTTGTTTGTCAGCATACAACAGAAAAATGAAGACAGAAACAAAAACCTAGCTTTTCTTTGAAGCCTTGAATAACTAAACTGCAGTCTTACATATAAGTGCAAAATACAGTCCAAAACACAGGCAGCAGAGGTGTCTTTCTCCCTCACCTCTTAGTTGAGAGTGTCTCTCAGGTTCTGTATTCCAGGCCTCTCTTTCTCAGAGAAAGACAGAAGCATGAAGTGTCTAATACGTAGTTTAGTCGTTGTACAGAACAAGGGTATCTCTACCAAAGAGAGCACAATATTTCAAAATGGTAATGTTAGGAGGTATAGTTTATTAAGGTCTCCTAAAGCTAATCCTATATTAAAGGTAAATTCAAATGAGCTGGATTATGAATGCATCTGATAAAGGAGGAGTAGTAGTGTATGAAAACACGTGTTATATAGAAAAGTTCAGTTTACTTACAACGTTATTTGGACAAAAGTAAAATCCAAAACATATTTGACCTTTCTGGTAGAGAGCACAAGAAGTAACTGTTGCAGTTCTTGTACTGAGCATGCCAGAAGCCACTGAGGTGAACAATGATACAATGTATTAGCCTGATTCTCGTCTTTGAATGTTATGCTAATTCAGGTGGATTTTCTAGGGGTGTACACGATCAAATGCAAATGACAAAAAACATAGGACATTTTGCTAACTTCAAGGTAAGCTGATTAATGTTTATTTTGGGATATATTCATGCAAAAAAATGTTTCATACACTACTAATTCTCCTCAGATGCATTCATAATCAAGCTCACTTACAATATCAGTTTAAGCACCTCCCATAGCAATTAGATGCCAAGTCATCTTTACCCAGGGAAAAAGCTTTGGAAAGTCAGCTAGCTTCATTGTATCACCTGAACGCCTTTAGCTGGAACATATTGACAAGAGTTTAAACCAATAATAGTAGTACCTCGGTTCTTGTCTGCTCCGGTTCTCATATCTTTTGGAACTCGACACGTCTCACAAAGGAAAAATTAAAGGAGCTGATGTAGCTAGAGGTGTGAAGACTATCACTAAGCAAAGGTCACAATCATTGGAGGAAGTGGAGAAATTGCTGTAAATTAATAAAAAAACTTTTAGTGGGGTAATAGTATTTCCAAGGCACTAATATGTGAGAAAGCAAAACAATTGCATGCTGACCTGGTAAAAGAGGGTCCTACAGCAAGTGGTGCAAGCAGTGAAGAATGGTGAGGCATGGAGAGGCAACCAGTGCTGACAAAGAATCTGCCGAAACCTTTGTCAGGTAGATCAGAGACTCTGTAGAGGCTTAAGCTTTTTTCCCCAACAAGTTTAAAAATTAAAGGAGCTGATGTGGCCAGAGGTGTGAAGACTATCACTAAGCAAAGGTCACAATCATTGGAGGAAGTGGAGAAATTGCTGTAAATTAATAAAAAAACAGTTAGTGGGTAATAGTATTTCCAAGGCACTAATATGTGAGAAAGCAAAACAATTGCATGCTGACCTGGTAAAAGAGGGGCCTACAGCAAGTGGTGCAAGCAGTGAAGAATGGTGAGGCATGGAGAGGCAACCAGTGCTGATAAAGAATCTGCCGAAACCTTTGTCAGGTAGATCAGAGACTCTGTAGAGGCTTAAGCTTTTTTCCCCAACAAGTTTTCAACTATAACAAGACTGATTTATTTTGGAAGAAAATGCCTAACAGAACCTATATCACTCAAGAACAGAAGACATTGCTAGGGCACAAACCAATGAAGGACAGGCTAACTCTGTTGGTGTGTGGGAATGCTAGTGGGGATTTTTTTTAAATTAAGCCTCTACTAGTCTATCACTGTGAGAACCCCAGAGTTTTTGAAAGAGAAATGTGATAACAAGTAAGATAAGTGTAATGTAGAGGGCCAACAGCAAAGTCTGGGATGGATGAAAAAAAGTGTTTGGCCCCACTGTCAAGAAATGTTTGGAGGATAAAGAACTGCCTCTGAGAGCCCTGTTAATAATGGTCACTGCTCCTGATCACTCTCCACGCTTGGAGGACCACTTGCTGGAGGACTTTTAATTTTATAACTGTGAAGTTCTTGCCCCCTAACACAACTTCACTGATCCAGCCCATGGCCTAGCAGGTCATCTCAAACTTTAATAAACTGTATACCAATATTCTCCAGATGTGCTTTGAGGTAACCTCGCATACTGAGTTGTCACAGAGAGTTAAGGAAGTTCCACTTCAATATCCTTAACTGTGTCCCTCTGATAGATAGGGACTGGCTGGGGTCTCTCTCGAGGCCATGAACTGTGGCTGGAGGAAAGAGTTAGTTGTGGAGCACAGACAGGTTCTAAAACCTGTAGCTCGCAGCCCCTTCCAATTTAATAGCACCGTAAATCGGCCGAATTTTAAGCCTGCAGCCATTACGGGACTCACGTTGCAGATACGGGCTTCTAATTTAATGTGGCTAATAATCTGCAATTGGGGGCCACAAATTAATTAGTGCCAATCCACTATGATAGTTGTTAGCTTGTGAGTAATGCCTGCGAGATGCATTCTGCTCAGGCGTTTCTCACAAGCTACTAACCCTAAATCGTGGTAGATCTCACAATGCGTTGTATTAGCAAATGTGCAGTTGTGCAACTGTGCTAATGCGCATGCTCTACATAGTCGTGCAAATGCGCATGAGCGACTGGGGTAAAGGGCATAGAGCAGGGGGGTGAGCACGGCGCATAAGGAATAATAAGGGAGGAATGGAAGGAATGATAGTGAGAATGGGAAGAAGTGAGCGAATGGAGAGAGAGGGAGAGGATGCAAAGCAAGTGTGGGAAGGAGGGTGAGGATGGGAAGTGAGGGGGAAAAGGAGGGAGAGAAGGGAGAGAGGGAGAGGATGGGAAGTGAGGGTGAAAAGGAGGGAGAGAAGGGAGAGAGGGAGAGGATGAAAATGGAGGGTGAGGAGTTAGGGTAGGGAGAGGATGGAAAGGGAGGGTGGCAAGGAGGGAGGGAAGGGAAAGGGTGGAAAGAAGTGAAGGATGGGAAAGAGTGGGAAGAAGTGAAGAAAGGGAAAGAGTGGGAAGAAGTGAGGGAAGGGAAAGAGTGGGAAGAAGTGAGGGAAGGGAGAGAGAGAGGGAATAGAGAGAGAGGGAGAGGGTGGGAAGGAGTAAGAGATGGGAGAGAGAGAGGGAGAGAGTTGAAAAGAGTGAGAGAGACAGACATAGGACATAGGGAGAGAGATAGAGAGAGGGACACAGACAGACAGGAGAGAGTGATACAGATGAGAGAAAATTATAAGTTACTAGTAAGTAATATTTGCCGATCGGGTTCGCAATCAAGCAATCTAGCACTCTATAAAATGCATTAGATCATATGTTTTAGTCCATGTGGGTTTCATGATATGTATTAACCCCTTGAGTCCGGGGATCAATATTATTCAGAAATAACATTTAAAAATAATATTTTTTAATTACATATTGTTGAGTTGAGACTGTTGTGCAATTAATTCTAATGTCAGCACTGGAGGGAGATAGTCACTGACAGAAACTGCAGCTAGTAGACAGTTTTACAAAGATGGACTACTAAACTGGGAAATAGAGAGTGTTACTTAGAGAGAGACTTTAACACTTGGATTAAGCCTAAATGAGAGACATTGCATCCAGTGCCGGATCTACCTTTTGTAGCCCTCTAGACAGTGAACTGTAGGAGCACCTGCAAGTACATGCGCAAGGTATGCACGCACCCATGTTTCCCTTTTCTGTGCATGTACATCACTCTGTTGCTGTGTGAGCAAATTACAGACATTTCCGCATAACAGCTATTTTGACAACATAGCTACTCATACACATGCCGAGCTATTGATGGTGGGCCATATTATTATTTTTTTTCTATGGGAGGGCAGTGAGCATATGGTACACAAACACATATCAAAGAACACATGTATCACACACTGCACAATGAAAACAGAAATTGTTTGAAAAAATTTAGTTTAACTAAGAGCATAAGTAATCAGGAAACAAGTCATGCAGCTAGTTTTTGATTAGATTAAAAGAAATGTTGATGCCTCTTTTCGTGCCCTAGTAGAATCCATGATACATATGTTTGGATAAATAGATAGATAGATACATACAGTTATTACACTGCATTCTGGGAACCTTGGCAGTGACATGCAAATGTGCCCACAAATGCTTCGCTCTTGCTATCCATAACCATATTAAACATGGCTTCCCTTAAGCATATGCACTATGCATCAAACAGCTTTGAGCAAAGCCACATTCAACTGTTTCAAGGTTACTGCCTATCATCAGCATGGGGCTGGATCCCAGCTTGTTTTGTGGATATGTTTGCATAGGTAGTTCACCACAACAATCTTTTAATATATAGTGGGCAAAAGAAAGATAAAAACCCTCCACCGTTCAGTAGTAAATATATAGTACATTTGTGTTTACATTTAAATGTCTAAAACAAGTAAAAAAAAAATGTTTCATGCTGAGAAATACTATATAAATATTGTAACAGGGCACTGCCACTAGCAGGGTCAGTGCCCTGTATTAATCTTTTTTTTTTTAATGGAGGAAAGCGCAGGAGCCATTTAAATGTTTAACTACCCTTTACTGGTTGTTTGTCAGCATACAACAGAAAAATGAAGACAGAAACAAAAACCTAGCTTTTCTTTGAAGCCTTGAATAACTAAACTGCAGTCTTACATATAAGTGCAAAATACAGTCCAAAACACAGGCAGCAGAGGTGTCTTTCTCCCTCACCTCTTAGTTGAGAGTGTCTCTCAGGTTCTGTATTCCAGGCCTCTCTTTCATAAGCAGATCCCTCTCGCTGTAGTCACCATCTGGGACTTTCTGTTTCTCTTATCTGCAGACTCTCTCCTAAAAGCTTTTGCTTTGTTCCACCAACTCTCAGTGCGGCCACTGGCAGCGGCCCTGCACACTTCCAAACCACTCCAGCTCTGTTCTCCGGGTCCACACCCAGCCTGAACCAACTGCTGGTTGCTCAGTAGACCTTTTAAAGCAGCTACCAGCTGGGCCTGATTTCTCCTCAGGTTTCACTCCACACATCCTGGTGTGAGTACTGCGTCAGCGTTTAGCTCTCTTCCTAGTGCTGTGTGTCCACACCGGCCTCTGGGGGGCAGACCATCCCAATATATATATATATATATAAATATATATATATAAAATGGATTTTGACAGGGCCCAGCAGAGGCATTAAAATTAATTTTATCTAGTTAAAAACAAGCTGTATGACTTTTTTGTTATTATTTATGTTTTTAATTAGACTAAAGTCTAGTTCTAAAGTCTACCTCCTTTCCAGTATAAGCAACTGGGTTCCCTACACTATAAATGTAATCATATTCAGTCAGCATCACTTTTACTCATACAATCTAAACATATTAGACCAGTGCCTTCTTAATATTATATTAACATTCCCTAGAGACCACTATATTATAATACAAGTATATACATAATTAGCTAGGGTCCCCTACATTGAAATAAGTATGCACATATTTAGCCATGGTCCTGTGCAATCAAATAAATATGTACATATTTACATATTTAGGTCCCCTCTAATACTATATATGTACAAATATTCAGCCAGGGTTTCTATAATCATATTAATGTATAAATAAATAATAATCATAATATTAAAACAGAATATAAATATTTAGTCTGTGCCTCAAACAAACAAAGAACATATTCAGATCAAGGTCTCCTATAAACATATATGGGACATAAACCAGGGATCATATAATATAAAATATTCAACCTCAATTGTCAATTATTATATTAATGCATACATATTCAGGTAGGTTCACCTATTATTATAAACACATACATATTTCATAATCAGGTTCATCTATATTATTATTCTCTAAATATATATTCATCCAAGGCTCCCTAAAATCATATACATTTACATATATTCACATAATATATAGTATATATATATATATATATATATATATATATATATATAATATATATATAATATATGTATATTCACATTATTTTATTTATTTAGGCTTTACCAATAAGCATGGCAAATGTATGCATAATAAGCTAGGTTCACCAATAATTATAATACAAATACATAAATAGCATATATATATATAGTAATATATATAATAGATATATAATTATATTTATAAATAGATATATATATATATATATATAAAGTATATATATAAAACCAGGTTCAACTAATTAATCGAATGTACACATTCAGCAAAGCAATTTATGCCCTTCTGTTCAACTTTTGCAGTGCCTTTCCTCTAAACTTAGCATGAAACGCATCAGATGGTGAACAGTGAGCACTCTATTCTCTTGCCCAAAAAAGTAGCTTCAAGCTAAAAAATTGGGTGCCCTTCACAAAGAATCACCCTTAGGCAGCTGCCTAGCTTGCCTAGTGGGTAATCACATACAGACAAAGTCTACAGCAATAGAGATAAGCTTTACTAAGGCATTGCAGCACTGGGAGAAAGCATCACCAAGACAGGAGATCAGATATGCAATGATCCACATGACCAATCAAATAAAGGTGGCTTAATTTCAGATTAAATCATAGTCTCATTCTCTGCTAACTTTTTACGATTTCCGTAAAAAAACAAACCAAATATATATATAGGCCTAAAATATTCAAACTTAAACAACTTACAGATATCTAGCTGTCCTGCTCTTCAAACAACAGCCACATGTGAAGCCCAATATCACTTTATGGAATCTCCCTCATTCCCCTTTTGTCTCACATGCCCAACCATTTTTACAATAGAGCAAGTACATCAAACCTTCTCTATCAACATGTTTATTGTTTTGTGTCATGCCCTTATTGTATTGCAGTGTTTTTATGTCTTGTATACAGTGTAGTGTAAAGAAAAAGTTTTCCCTCTATTACTTACATGCCAGTGGATAAATGCATAACCAAACATTTTTGCTTTTTTTATTTATTTATTAAAGCATGCATGCAGCATTCAGAGGCTTAATTAAGACACTCAGAGTAGATAGAAAGGGCAGCCTAGATGAGCATTTTAATTCTTATTAAATCTATGTTTCCATGTCTATGTTTCTTTGCTATGTTTCTATTAATCGTTTCATTTATTCAGCAACACATTTTCAAATTCCTTGCAAATCAGTATTTGTGCACCACTTGTATAACCGATTATCATCAGTGTGTTTTGCTTTTATGATCAATGGATGTTATCTGTGCTTCCATGCAGTAAAGACTATTCACTGCAGGTTCTAATGAGTCACCAAACATCACACAGCTCTATTTCTTTTTATTCATTATTAGTGCTATATAAGCAAGATGTCTCTTGAATGTTATAGATCTGCACGCTGCAGTAATCCAATAACAACAAGATAATTAAAATGCCTATCACTAAATAATGGATTGCCATATCAATAGATATTAGTAATTCAAGTTTTAGATTTAAAGCATTGGTGGGCAATATGGGCCTGTAAGCTGGATGGGGCCTTCCAAATATTTTTTTATAGGGGAGGCATGTCAGTGACATTGAAAATATTGTCTCAAAACTTGAAGGGATTAAATGTTCTATTGAAGAGGCACTCCGCTTTGTATTATTTCAAAAAAGCTGCAGCAGACGTTGTCTGCTTGCAGGAAACCCATTGGGTTAAGGATAAAGAACCAAGGTTATTGGAATAAGAATTTCATGCTTCGTTTCGACATCAAGGTTTTAAGAAAAAGAGCAAGGGGAGTGTCAATACTCATTATATAAAAGGAATGATATAATAACGGATGGATGTTGAAAGAGATTTAGAGGGTAGTTTTATAGTTTCGAGTTAGGCCACATAAACTGTTAAAAATTAAACCATTGCTAACCTTTATGTACCAAATGCGAATCAGAATACCTTTTATATCCAAAAAAAGAAAGGACCATCTTTAATATCAAAATGGTTAGTTTAATTATCTGTGGGGATTTAAACATGAGCCTATGACCCATAAATTGTGATAGGAATTCTAGTGTAAACGTCGGTCCCAGGATATGGAATGCTTGAGGGAAAGCGAAGCGCTTTAATGAGATTTTGGTTAAATAAAATCTTTTTGACGCATGGAGGTTAGGCCATCCCGAAGAATAGGATTACACTTTTTTCTTGCACCATCACAGGTTCTATACTAGAATTGACTATTTTCTGGTAGATATCCAGTGGATATAAAAAGTCTACACACCCCTGTTAAAATGTCAGGTTTGGGCTGTTTTTCTTCAGCTGGAACTGGGGCCTTAGCTATGAAAGAGGGAATTATGAACAGTTCCAAATACCAGTCAATATTGGCACAAAACCTTCAGGCTTCTGCTAGATAGCTGAACATGAAGAGGAACTTCATCTTTCAGCATGACAACGACCCAAGCATACATCCAAAATCAACAAAGGAATGGCTTCACCAGAAGAAGATTAAAGTTTTTGGAATGGCCCATGCCAGAGCCCAGGACCTGAATCTGATTGAAAATCTGTGGGGTGATTCGGAAGAGGGCTGTTGCACAGCCGATGCCCTCAGCAATCTGACAGATTTGGAGTGTTTTTGCAAAGAAGAGTGGGCAAATCTTGCCAAGTCAAAATGTGCCATGCTGATAGAACTCATACCCAAAAAGACTGAGTGCTGTAATAAAATCAAAAGGTGCTTCATACAAAGTAGTTAGTTTAAGGTGTGCATACTTATGCAACCATATATTATTTTATTTTTATATTTTTTCTTCCCTCTACCTAAAAGATTTCAGTTTGTTTTTCAATTGAGTTGTACAGTTAAAGGTCACATTAAAGGTGGAAAAAGTTCTGATATTATTTATCTTTGTCTCATTTTTTTACAGCACAGAAACCTGACATTTTAACAGGGGTGTGTAGACTTTTTATATCCACTGTAGATGCCTTGGGGTTAGCGGACAAAGTGGAAATTGGACCAATGACTTGGTCGGACCATGGACAGATTAAATTAGAGCTGAAGGGGCCATCATATTCCTACATAAATAAGTAATCTAAATATAAATCCATACGCATTTCAGCTCAGTTTAAAGATAAAATTGAAATTCAGAAAGAAATTGAAGAGTTCTTCAGTTTTAATAAGAATTCAATATCGTCCGATATAATCTTGTGGAACACATCACAAGGCGTTTATGAGAGTGCTTTTGAAGTCCCAGAATGGTTAGAAAAACCAAGGAAAGAGGTAGGCCTCTTCGGAAGTTGTACCTTGATTTATATAAGTTAACTAGAGCAAATCAAATCTTGCCCGATATGGGATTAACTGCAGAGATCGGTTAAATACTAGGCACAGATAGGACATTTTTACAAGCCAAATCCGATAGGAAGTTATGGGAGTTTTCAACAACAAAACAATATAATTTGGAAACAAAGCAAATAAGTTATTTGCGGATTCTATAAAAAAATAAAAATAATAATCTTAGGATAGAGAAGATAAAGGACTGGAATGGCAAGGTAAAACGTAACGCGAGTGAAATAGGTAAAAGTTTTTGGGAGAATTACGCTCATT
Organism: Discoglossus pictus; assembly: GCA_027410445.1. Classification (NCBI taxonomy): domain Eukaryota; kingdom Metazoa; phylum Chordata; class Amphibia; order Anura; family Alytidae; genus Discoglossus; species Discoglossus pictus. The sequence goes on from CM050163.1 coordinate 228,947,247, forward strand.
GTATAACTTAGAGGAAAACCCAAATTGGATAAACCAACCAGTAATATTTCGGAAAAAGTTGAAATTAATATATGATCTCTAAATAAGATTAAATAAGGGAACAGCTGTGAGTTCTTGGATGAAGAGATTTAGGTTCTAGAGATAGAAAAATGCAGTCAGAGAATTAGATTCCAATAAGGCAACATGACAGGATGGCTTTCCAACCATCTACTATAAAATGTTTTTAACACACTTAGTAGAATATATGGCGAAAGCCTTTAATGAAATCAAGGATTCTAGAAGTGCACCAAAAAAAAAGCTGGAAGCGGCAATTATTTCAATCCCAAAGGAGGGTAAGGATGCGTCAATTTACTCATACTATAGGCAGATTTCCATACTAAATATCAATATAAAAAAGTATTCTGAGATCCTTGATCAACGCTTAAACCCTCTTTTTACAGCAACTTATAGATCTTTTCCATTTGACCAGTAACATTCTAGAAAGACCTTTCTTCAAACTCTGGGAGTTTTCCTGGCTCCTGAAAAAATAAGCTCATAAAACTAACTGACCCAGCTCTGAAGCCTAAACTTGTGCTAGCAGTCTGATTGAAATCTTTGAATTATGATTGGTTAGACTTTTCAGCAATCAGATTTGGGGCAGTGGCAATTCAAAAACTAAATTCTGATTGGCTGAAATATTTTAGAAGTATTTTTTTTAGAGCAATAGAGCAATATTTTTTTTAGGCGGTCGCCCATTTCCAAGGGCCGAAGATGAAGATTGATGTCTTCAATAAAGGCTGCAGAGGACCAATTCTTCAATGAACATGGATCCAGGGCCAAAGACTGAGGATGAGGGCTTTGATGATCATTGCCCCCAATGTATAGTGAAGTTATACCATGGTGGGACCATTGAGGACCCCTGTGGTATAGGTGTTAATATTATCTGGCCACAAGGGGTTCATTTAGAACCCCCTTGGTATTGGGGTTAATGTTATGTGCACAGGGGTCCATTGCTAAGACTATGACCATAGAGGTCCATAAGGACCCCAATAATAACTAGTTTATATTTGTTACCATCAGTATACAAAAGAACCGTTGGGGATACCAGGGCTCCTAGCGGGCAGAGGGTACTAAGGGGGAATCCCAGAGAGAATATTCAGTTAATAAGGATTAGATGGTACTAAGGGGGGGGGGGGTGCGAAGGATTCCCTGGCTCATAATAGGTAGAGGTATTAACCCCTTAGTTGTTTCAGATTTGAGCAATCAAGCCTTAGACAAAATGATGGTGTTAGCTTCCTCATAGAAAAGTATTTGAGGAATCCAAGCTTCTCTGAGGCATTTGTATGCCTTTTAAGTGGGATTGAATGTATCTATATCTTTTTTTTAAATTGCAGGGCAGTGGGAGAGACTTCTGAGTAAAGAAAAAATATGTTACTACATTAGTTGCTAGCCTACATTGTTACTGCCATCATGTTCATGCCTTTTTTTGATAATGTAAAATTTGCTTTCATTGTTTTGCATTTTTGGAGCTGATCTTCTCTATTTTTCACAGGATCACAGTGCCTTCCATTAACTTAATATTACATGAATCCATTTTCTTGCAATAACTCCTAATAAAGGGTATATCACTTTCCCCTATATATGCCCCTTTCTGCTCTTTTAGAAGGATCTTATATAAGTAGCTCTCTCACTTATTTCCCCAGGCTTCTAAACTGCTTGAGCGGCTTGTTTACAATCGCCTCACTCAATTTATTTCCTCCAATTCCCATCTTGACCCGTTCCAATATGGCTTCCGGGCCCAACACTCTACAGAAACAGCCCTCACAAAAGTCTCCAATGACTTGCTAGCCGCAAAATCAAAGGGTCACTTCTGTATTTTAATTCTCCTTGATCTCTCTGCTGCCTTCGATACAGTTGACCATCTTCTAATCTTTTGCATCCAGAACACAGCTCTTTCATGGTTCACATCCTATCTTACATTTAGCATCTCCTTCTCTGACACCTCTTCTTCACCACATACCCTCTTGTCTGTTGGCATTCCCCAAAGTTTCTGTCCTAGGCCCCCCTCCTCTTCTCCATCTACACCTCCTCCCATTGGCACTCTTATAAAATCCTTTGGATTTCAGAACCATCTTTATGCAGATGATACTCAAATCTACCTCTCTGCACCCGATCTATCCCCCTCTCTTTTATCTCAAGTTTCCAACTGCCTCTCTAGCATATCCTCCTGGATGTCCGCCCGTCAACTCAAAATCAACATGTCTAAGACTGAACTCCTAATCTTTCCACCCTCTACTACAGCTTGCCACTCCTCAAATATCTCTCACTGTTGACAAACACCATCATCATCACTCCCACCTCCCAGGCCCGTTGTCTTGGGGTTCTACCGGATCCCACCCTCTCTTTTATTCCTCACATTCAATCAATAACAAAATATTTTCATTTTCACTTAAAAAACATCTCCAAAATTTGTCAATATCTTACAGAAGACACAGCTAAAATTCAAATACACTCTCTCATCATATCTCGACTCGACTACTGCAAATCCCTCCTTGCTGGCCTACCCACTCTCGTCTGTCTCCCCTCCAATCCATAATGAACGCCTCCGCTAGACTCATCTTTCAATACCAAACGCTCAGTGTCTGCAGCTCCTCTCTATAAATCTCTCCACTGGCTTCCCATAGCTTCCCGAATCAAATTTAAAATCATGACCTAACGTATAAAGCCCTCAACAGTGCACCCCCTTATATCTCTACTCCTGTTTCAAATACTCTCCCAACTGCCCCTTTGTTCTGTTAACAACCTTCTTCTTTCTCCTCTCTCAGCACCTCCTCTCATTCCAGTCTCCAAGACTTTTCTCGTGCTGCCCCTACTATTTGAACCCCTTGCTCCACAGCATTAGACTATCTTCCTGCCTCAAAAACCTTAAAAAAAATGACTAAAAACACACCTGTTTAAAAAATCTTTTCACCTTCAGCCTTAATATGTACAACTGCGCACTCCACAGCTTAATACCACCTACACCCACAATCTACAGTACAACACACAGACCCCTCCACTTGACTAAACAAATTGCTTTCAACACTGCCATCTTGCTTTGTCACCTCCCTTGTATCACACCTAAACCCTTAGAGTGTACGTTGCGAGTTTTCAATCTTGTGTCAGTGCCTTGGAAACAAGCTCTATGTACATTTGATTTTATGCTCAAAAACAGGGCCCTCCATTCTTTAGAAGGTGGTTAAGTTTGTTTTTTGCCATGTACTCAACCCCTGTACAGCGCTACGAATATGTTGGTGCGATAAAAAATAAAGATAATAATAATAATATATAAAAGTGCCTAAATTACTTTTACATTGTTTCTGCCTTTTTGTATTGACTGTATTTATTATGCTGTATATAGTTGCTACTAAACTGTTCACAAGCTCTATTTTACTAGTTTTGTAAATCTTGAATACTAAGTTATAACACATTTTTGTCATCCTTTTATGGATAACTGGGGGGGGGGGGGGACGAGAATTTTCATTATGTGTTGTTTATGTCTAGAAAAGCAGTTGTGTATTATACTTTATGCGGTGTCCTCCCCTGATTTTTTTTGGCTCCTACACCCATGCATACAATAAAATAAAGATGCTTTACTGGGGCATGAAAACTCCAACTATGTTCAGAGATAAAAGTGCCCATGTAGTGCAGAAAAGTTTAAAGTTTTCATACCCAGGTAAAGATGCTTTATTCCATAATATTTTGAGTGGTGTCTGGAAATGTGCTACCGAGCTGATAATGCTTTGAGTAGATGGTCCCATAGCCTCCTGATACAGCCATGATACTAATTGCTGTCATTTCCTCCTTATTTGAAAAAGAGACAATGCTGAAAATTGTATAGTTTAATATTCATACCAATTCAAAAGTTCTAGGTTATGCAAACTGTCATTCTATGCTAATATAACAGATATTTCTTTGCCACTTCCCACGCTATGATTATAATGAGACATATGGCAGTAGATACAAATATGTTGAAGGAATTAAAATATACTTGTGTGATTTTCAATATTATTCCCAAATATTATTCCTTGGAAAACATACTTACTGTTATTTATATATAATGTGATTGTGGGCACTTTTGCATGTCCCAGCTCAGTTTCCAGAGTGCATAATGTAATAACTGTTTTTCCTCGAACTCTGAGCTGGAAGCAGGTTTTTTAACTTGCTTTAGACATTCAAGTGTGAACACAGATGTACTTTTTATACTACTGTACAGTGGAGGGCTTCTATCGCTCTTTTGCCCACCATATTATAATGATTGTTGTGGGTGGGAACTACCTACTAATAAGTTCCACAACACGATCTGAGATCCCGCTCCATGCTGATGATAGCCAGTAAGCTTGAAACAGCTGTTCATGGATTGGATACTCAGCCTGTGTTTAATCCAACCTTGGCTTTGCATTAAAGCTGTGTAATTACAGCATGCATAAGCTTAAAGCAAGCCATGGTTTGATAATGGCTTCGGAATGAAGAGCGAGGCATTTGTGGCCACATTTGCATGTCCCAGCTCAGCTTCCCAGAATGCAGTGTAATAACTGTTTTTCTCGGAACTCTGAGCTAGAAGCAGGTTTTTTAACTTGCTTTAGATTGTTCAATGTGAACACAGATGTACTTTTTATTTACTTATAATATATAATATATTATATATATATATATATAATATATATATAAAGTGACAGAGTGCTACAAAGAGCTTGTGTGAGCCACAGACTTTTAAAAGTTCTTCTCCCCGGTTAAAACTTTTTAAGCAGTTGATTAGCTGCACCTAATAGAGGTGATTAAATACAGTGAATTTTAAAATTGAGTGGGGCTGTTAGGACTGCAGCTGTGGAGCTGTTTGGACTGAATGGTGGTAGTCTGTTTGAGGATGGTGAAAAAACTCAGTTGGTCTGAGTTGAAGAGAAAAAAGACACAATCAAGTGTTTGCAGAATTTATTTTGGCTAAAGAAAAGAGACATATAGAGAGAGGTGTTTTGTATTAAGCTGAAAAAGACAATAGAGAAAAGAGTTCTGCAGCATGGAGCTGTTGATGATTCTGCAGCAGAGTGAAAACTTGACCTTTTGAAGGATACAGATTAGTGAATGGTTTTACAGAATATTTGACTGTTTTTGTTTTGCTCCACCTAGGTTTATGGGAGAAAAACTGTCTCTTAGTGAAGATAGTTCTCTGGTAGGAGCTAGGTCTGTTTTTGTCTTTGATGTGTTTTGATTGATATATTTTTGTAATACTGGCCACCATTTTAGTAAAACATACAAATGCATTACAGCCTCCTGTAGTCGTGCTCTTTCATAAATGTTACAGAAACACAGGCACATATCCAGAGGAGAATGTAAACCTGTCCCTATACAGTATATATATATATATATATATATATATATATATATATATATATATATATATATAGTTTTTGTCAGCCTCTCCACGACTCTATGGACCACAGTACCCAGGCATATCTGTCACCCACTGCCCTTCTGAGCTCCTTCAAGCTAATGTTCATTGATTTAATGACCTCGTCTATCTATATTCATCTTCTGCCCCTTCTTTTTGTGCCTTCAATCTTTCAATTTTAGTTCAGAATTTTGCAATAAGAAGCTCATGATATGAGGAGCAGTCAGCTCCAATTCTTGCTTTTGCTGACTGTATAAAGCTCCTCCATCTTTGACTAGAAAGTATGTTGTTGATCTGATTTCTATATTGTCAATCAGGTGATGTCCATATTCAAAGTTTTTCTCTAAGAAGAGTTGAAAGAAGGTGTTACTATTAACCAGATAATTATCCTGACAGAATTCTACTAATTTCTGACCAGCTTCATTTTTACTTACAAGACCAAACATTACCAGTATTCCAGGGTATCTATTGGTTCCCTACTTTAGCATTCCTATCTCCATGGTGAGAGTAACATATTTTCTTGGAGTTATATCATAAAGTGTTAAATATTCTTGTAGAGTTGGACAACTTCAGTCTCTTCAGCCTTCATGGTTGGAGCATAGACTTGATTACTGTGATAGTAAAATGGCTTGCTATGAATTAAAATGTGTCCTCCTCTTTTAAAGGACAATTTATCTCAATGTAAGTGCTCTTCATGTTGTGAAACAAATACAAGATTGTATGTTAAAATTATTTTTTTTAATTACACTATTAACAGCTATGTAAATCTAAAGTTTTTAATGTATGTTTATTTATAATCTATCATGCCTACTGGCTGTTGCATGAGTAATTAAAGATTGTTCATTGTAGAAAGCACTGGGGTGATTATCTATGTGAAAGATATGATTGATAGCAGAGATTGCTCATTGTAGAAAGCACTGTGGTGATTATTTACGTGAAAGACTGGGATTGATAGCAGCGTTCCCCTGAACTCAGTTTACACTGCACTGAGCAGTTAACCCATTGCTGACCTGTTTAGGTGAGTCCAGCATACCATGCCTGCCCACATAGATATGTTAAGATGTTAAGGTTTTTTTTCATCACTATATGGAACACCACCACCAAAGCTAACTGTTGGTCTGCATTGCTGAAACTCCAGAGAGGCAAGAGAGCAGATACTTGTATTTTCTACCAGATACATTACAAGGTATGTTCCCTTCAAACTGTAAATATAAGCAGTCTAACAAATAGATTACCATTGACTTGAATAGGACTCACACCACATGTAAAGACTCAGTAAAAAAAAATGCAGGTATTAAAAAAATTCCAAAAGTATGTGGTCCAAATTGTACTAAGTTAAGTCCCCCTTTAATAATAACTTCATAAATCAGAGTAAGATTTTTGCTTTTCATAGCATTTAAAACATATTTTTGTTGTTGCTATCTACTGTAAATCTCTTCCAGTTGACTGTTGCAGTGTAGCCAAGTATTCCAGTTCATACTTCTTTAACACAGCATTATATATTTTAGTACTCTGTGTATGAACCATGAAATTATGACTGGATGTTTGAAATGAAGAACTAATGGAATTTTTAAACCAAGAGCATAAAAGCAGGTTCTATTTCTATATCGGCTACTGTCAACACTTCCTGTTAACTTGGAGACTTGGGTGCAGTTACGTGCTAATTATTGTTTTTCTCTTCTGAATGGAGGGAAGGTTAAGGGAGGAGTATTTGTCTCATTGGATGATGGTGTTCATCTGTTCTTATTTGACACTTCACCAGGCACAGAAGCAGGTAGTCACATCAGTGGCGGAGATACCTCTGGTAAAAGCGGTGCAAAGCACCATTGCCCCTGCCTCTGAGGGGACCCAATGCCTCCCTCCACCCATGTCCATGCCCCCCCCCTTCACCCCAGCCTCACCCAATCTCCCCTTTGGGCTTCTACTTTCTCATGATCGGCTGAAGTGCAGTCTGTTCTTCCTCTTGCTCCTCCTTTGCTGGGCGACGAATTTGAATAACATCACTGCAGGGAAGGAGCAGACGAACAGAGAACTGTTTTCATGTTTTACTTTTCTTCCAATATATGCCTCTCAAATTTCCAAAGTCTATTTGAATTGTTAAAAATATTAAGAATTGTTTTATATCTTTAATCAAAATATTATATACCTCTTATTTATGGTTAATTTATTCATTTTACCACAGTAATAATTTAATTGTTTAAAGTCACTTTTTTTTAAATCACATCAATCATTTAACATTTTATTGATATTTTTATTTTAGTACATTCTATTTGACCTAAACTTATAATCATGTTTATTTGCACAACCAATTTCATTTATAAAATTCCATATCTCCCTAGCACTTAGCTATACTAATATTCCCTGATTTATACTTCTAAAACAGAACTTTCGGACTTATCTAGGAATGTTTCCAACAATTTTGTTTCGATAAGCATGCATTCTTCAAAAAATTGTCTGTGCCAAGTAATGGACTCACGCCTAATTCAGAATAATCTATAATAAAGAGGCAGATGCTAAGTTGCTGTTAGACAGCATCATCTAAAAAACACCTTTCATTATTATATATATTATGACTTTCTTTTGTTTCTAACTTAAACCCCTTATATGTTATATATTGTGTTAATTTTAGAGTTATCTTGTTTTTCCCTACTGCATAAATGCTTAAAGGCACTTTAGAAATATTTTTAACATATAAATCATTTAACAGTTTATTGACTTTTCTGTTTTTAGTATCTTCAAATTAATATTTTTTCATTTATAAGCTAAACTACCTAGCACTTGGCACTACAATATTCCCTGTTTTGTATTTCCTAAACAGAATTTTCAACTTAAGTCCACAAATGTTTTCAAGTAATGTCATTACAATTCTGAACGGAATAATCTGTGTCTCACAGCAACGACTAGAAAACAATAGCCAGTTTTTGCCTGGCAGCAATATTATAAAGATCAAAATGGTCATTATTACACATTATAGGTCCCTTTTTATTTGTATTATCTTCAACCTCTTAAATTATTCTCTTACTGTTTTAAGGGTACCTTGTTCATTTCCTTCCATCTACATATGATTAATATTAATCTCCTTTTTGTTTAAAAATATTTTCACAACCTACACAATACACATGCAATCCAGCTACTTTGTATAATAATTTCTTATTAACCAGGGATCAAGCCTTATTATATTGCCTTGTTATATTATTTAAACTTAAACAAAACTCATGCTCACCACATTTAGAAATACTCATATTCACCTCAAATCAGAGAAACTAGTTTATAACCTCAAATTGGAGGCAGACATACTCACCTTAGTTTGGAGGTAATCATACTCACCTCAATCCCTCACCTCAATTTGGAGGTATTCATATTCATCTCAACTTGGAGTTTCTCTTAGTTGCCTTGATTTCGAGGTACTCATAATCATCTCAATTTGGAGGTACATAAATTAATGTAAATTTGTATATATATATATACCATAATTTGTATAATATATATATACCAGTGCCTCAGTTCAAAAGATATTCTTAATCACCAATCTATTAGCTACACCCCTATCAGTTCAGAAAGGCTCATACTCAGATCAGTGGAAGTGCTCAAAATGTCTTAAACACAAAAAGTATCAATGATCACCTCTATTCAAAGTAACTTCCACCAGAGGTTTTGTTAATCATTCCATTTTAAAAATATATTTTCTATGAAAAATAAATAAATTGCCTCAACATAGGAGGCAATCTTTAGGTAGGTAAGTACATTCCAGCATTGCACACCTAGAGGAAACTGACATTACCAAGTATGCAGAGAAATGTATCTAGGTATTGATTTTGACCTTTCAAATTAAGTACTTGGTGCTGGATTGCATCATATGTATGGGGGGGGGGGGGGTCTAAGTTTACAACTGAATCAGATTGCAAGGATATATAGTGAAAAAGAGACTACATTTCCATGGTTTCTTTGCAACACAGCAACCCCAGAATATGATACAAATGTATCTGCTTTCTCCTGGCCAAAACAAATTATACTAATTTTAGCAGGGATTTTCAGGGGAGTCAACTGACAAAAGTATCAGCTTGCAAATTGAACAGATTTAGCAAATATAAGGGGGAGTTTGTAAATGTTTATTTTGGTATTTTTCCATGCAAAAAAATGTTTGCATACACCACTGATTCTCCTCTATCGGATGCATTCATAATCCAGGAAACTTAAATATGCCTTTAAGCCTCTTTTAGGAGCAGTTTCTGCATACTAAATTTCGTAATCCAAAGATTCCCCAAAGACGCAATGGCGTTCAAACCTGTAAATGGCGAATGGAGCCAAAAATCCTACATGTACTGGGAGGACCCGCAAGGGGTTTAAAGTCCTGTCCTTAGCACTGTAAAGGCAAATATAAACATAATACAGTATTTTAAATTAAAGGGAAATTGATGTAATGTATTAGTATTAATAGCACAATATTCTCAAGCCTGCAAATCGGCAATCAGAAAATAATTTATTTTATGTTTAATTTTGGTGTTATATTGATCCCGGCAATCAGTGTCTTAATACATATAATAGAACTCACATGGACTAGAATATCATATTTATTGATTATTTCATATTGCATTATTTCTGGAATGCGAGCCCGATCAGCAACTTGTACTTCAAACCCGTAAGTGATTGAAATCTAACCTCCATGTTTTTAGTGCCTTAACTGATGATAATCTCTTTTACTATTGGCTCCACATAAACCCGTAATCATGTTCACGGTCGCCAATGGAAACGTGTGGGAAGCATGGTTTACGGATTTGGAGGTCGGCCACGTATGTTGCGGGCTTGTCTTAATTTAATCGCTTTGTAACTCGGCCTAATTTTCAAGCCTGCAGGCTTTGGGGCTGTACCATGGCCACTACGTGTTTCAAATTGAATATGTCCCATAATCTGCAAGTTCACCCCTTAATTATATAAATGAATTAATACATTTCCTTATTTCACAAAACATACAGCCAACCCTTCAACAATCTTCTACAGTCAATATTAAGAACTAATTTTTATGTTATTAATTACAATTGACCATTTACATGCTTTCAAGTTATTTATTGTTGATTATACACTTTTCCTCTTGTATAGTTTAACTTGTTAAGTATATTCATTTATATGTTTTATACTTAATCTCTATCTTGGTCCTCTTAGCATCTTGATCATACACTCATTATTTTTTTACGCCAATCCTTGTCAAACATAATATTATATCACTAGCTACTTGCCCGTCAAAAATGACGGAAATAAAATTTTAAGTCTGGCAATGCTGTTTGCCACCCAATGTGCTCATTGCGAGTCTCTACTCCTATCTTCTTCCTCCCTTGTGTCTCATTAACCCCCTCCTCTCCCTCCCTTGTGTCTCATTTTCCCTCTGGGGGAGGTCCCCCCAACCTGCCATGCCCACTGGCCTCCCCCTGGGCCCCAATGCTCCCCCTGGGTCCCCGTGTGCCTTCTTGGCTGCACCCCCAGTCTGAAATTGGTGCATGCCTGTTCAAATAAGATAATTTCTACTGCAGCTCCAAGAGGTGGCAGTATGAAGCAGTTCAGCACACTGGGGATGTGTAAGGGAGCAATGGCTGCAAAGTGGCAGCAAAGGGTTGGGTGCTGTGTGGGGATGGATGCTGTGAGGGGATGGCTGCTCACAAGGACTAGATTAGTGCTGTGTGAGGGTGATGTTTGTGTATATATATAAAAGTGGTCTCGGGGGTGGAGCAGCAATGGGTAAGTATCTTGGGAAGGTTTGCTATTTTGGGAAGGGGTCTGGGGGATGAGCACTGAGTGATTTGGTTCTGCGCAAAACATTTTTTACAATCCCCAAAAAGAAGCCCAAAAACGAGCAAAAATTGTCAATTACCAAAACCTATACGTGCTGCATCAGAGCAGCCCGACTCCGGCGTCTGATGCTCCCCCTGCTCCCTAAACACATCCCCATGTGTCAGCGGTTCCTATTGGGGTCCCCACAGCCTCCCCATATTAATCCTCATCGATCCGGCCCCCCGCTGCATTTAATATTTTCAAAATACCAGCCGCAGGTCCTTATACAGAGCCCCATGAGCCCTTAATTAACCCTATCACTCATGGGGCTCTATACAGAGCCCCATGAACCACTAATTAACCCTATTACTTTCATAAGGGCCTATACAGACCCTTATGGTACTCTAATTAACCCCATTAGGCCAAATGGACGGCCTATAGGACACTAATTAACCCTTTTAATAACACTATAAGTGCCACAAGGGTCCTCCAGGACACTCATGATACAAAGTCTAAACACTACACTACACTATTAACCCTAACTATACCCCATTATCCCCTTAACCCTAACTATACCCCATTAACCCATACTAAACCCCTGGTTAACCCTATCTAGACCTATTTAACCCTAACTGAGCCTATCTAACCCTAACTGGGCCTATGTAACCCCATCTAGACCTATTTAACCCTAACAGTGCCTATCTAACCCCATCTATACCTAATTAACCCTAACTGGGCTTATTTAACCCTAACTGGGCCATCTAACCCCCATTACGAACCTATTTAACCCTAACTGGGCCTATCTAACCCTAACTGGGCATATTTAACCCCACCTGTACCTATTTCACCCCATCTAATCCTATGTAAGCCTATCTAGTCCTATTTAACCCTTAACTGGGCCTATTTAACCCAGAATGTACCAAGTAAACCCTATCCACCCTACACTATTAACCCCCCCCCTTTACCCTGTTAAACTTTACACTATGTACCTACCACCCTAATAAAATCCCTATTACCCCACTAGTTACAGAAAAGAAAAAAAACACCTAATTACAAAAAAAAATAAAACCTAGAAATACGAAAAAAAGGACATTACAGAAAAAGAAAAAAAGGACATTACCAAAATAAGAAAACCTACATTACCAACAAATAAAAAACAAACTAAGTTACCAAGAGTACAAAAAAGATAATATACACTAAATAAAAAAGAACTACACATCTGAAAAGAAAATACACGCACAAATAACACATAACATAAGATCAATACATTAAATACAGTTACCAATACAATCAATAAATACAGTACATACCCCTAACTACAATACATGACAACCTAACTAACAATACATTAACCCTATCTCAATACAATAACCCTATCCACAATCAATTAACCCCTAACTACAATCAACATTACCCCCCAAATATAATACATTAACCCCGTAACTAAATACATTACAAAAACCCTAAATCTAACCCAAATAGAATAATAAAGCCCACTTCCCTTGCCAGTTGTCCCTTCAGCAGATCAGCCACCCCCCAGGATAAATGAAACATACAATTAGTAAAGAATTAAACACAACACAAACATCAAAACATTCTAAATATTAAAACGTACCTTTTCCTGTATGTCCCTGTCCTTCTTCTTGTCTTCTCTGGCTGAGCCCCTGGAAAAAAAATAAACATTACATTAATTAGACAAACAACACAACATAATAAACTAAAATACTAAATGTTAAAACTTACCCTTGCCAACAATGTCCCCGTTCTCCTTGTCCTCTTCTGGGCCCTTGACCAAAAACCCGCTGCTCTAAAAAAAATAAAAAAAATATCCCCCTAATCGCAGCGGGGTTCCGATGAGGACCCCCGCTGCACCAGATTGATATGGGGATACTTCGAGGGTCCCCAATGGGAACCCCCAGCATTGGGGGGGTTCATTTTAGAAGCCAGGGGGGTACTTGAGTACCCCACGCAGCAGGCTTGTCTTGTAGAACTGCCACGGAGGTCCCGTCAGGACCCCCATGGCAAGTGATGATGTGGGAGCATGTGGAAATCATCTTGCAGGCTTTTACTTCTCCTGTCTTGTTGTTCGTGTTGACACAGACAGCCGTGCTGTGGAGCTCATACGATGCTCGCAGCAGTCTAATTTAATAGCGTTGTAACCTTTTTAAATTTGAAGCACGTAGGGCTTAAGTTCTAACCTCATATATATGAGGCTGGAATTTAATAGGACTGTTAAATCTGTAGAGTTTAAGACAGTGCTACCGCAAGCTTGATAGTGTGAACTATTGTCATTGGCTACAGTCCCCTTGTTGAATTTTCTGTCCATGTCTCATGGCTCCTTATAATGGGTATATTTAGATGTTATACTGCCCCAGGCCATTTAGATTTGTGTGCCCCTATACCCCATTAGCAGCTCTTTATTTCTCCTTTCTATCAGCCTTATTAAATTGTGATTTCGCCAATTGAATAGGGCTCTATTTAAGCACATAGCATATTTTTTTTACAGAAGTTTTTAGTGAAGACCTTGCTTTTAAATAAAAGTTCAATAGCTAAAAACGTCTGTAAAAAAAATATGCTATGTGCCTTAAATATACTTACAGACATGAATGTCACTGCATATAGACATTTCTGTACACATACAAAGGTATTTCAATGTACTGCACCTGATGCCTCCTAAATATGTGCTGCCCTAGGCCAGGGAAGAAACATACTTTACTCTTAGGGTTTTTAAATATTTTTTTACTGAAGGAGAATTGCCCGCGGTATAAACAAATATGAAAAAGAAGAGTAAGTACATAAAATAGGAACTAAAACATTAAAGGTGTATACAAGGTACTTAACATGGATTTCAGTCCCCTTTTTATATATATTTTTGCTTTGTTATAAAAAACTGTCTTATAACACAAACAAACCCAATTAAGAAAGAAAAATAAACACTATGGTCAATAAGATATCATTTTAAAATATTTTCGGCATGTACTGGCGAATTGTTGACTGCCAGTAACTAGCAATATCGTAGTTTAGCAGAATAGCAACATTAAGTGTGTGGACAATATGTGTGTATAAATTCATATTTTCTCTATACTGAATAGCTGGTGTATGCATATTTGTTTGTGTGGAAGGTGCCAAAGTCATAATTAAACGAGCAGGCCAAAAAACTATTGGAATGGCCCCAGTTTGAAAGAAAAATTGGGCTTCCTGTGAGTTTCCCAGGTACACTGTAGAAATCATGTAAAAAGTTCAGCTTTTTCATGCAGTCTAAAATATGTTTAATACATCAGGCAATGTGTACTAAAGGGTAAAGTGTTGAAGAAATATTGGAGATGTTCAAATCTGGAACATCTGGAGATTCTCTAATAAGTTCTCCAACACTTTACAACTTAAATACATATGTCCATGCTGTTTTAAATTCACAATAGAATGTGTTGGCTCCTATGTAGATTTATATGTACTGGTAAATCTCCAAGTGGTGATAAGTAGACATCGAAGTAACAATTTTTGCATTATATTCAGTGGTGCATGGAAATTTAAATCTCAAATGCTCAGAAAAACCATCATCCCCCACGGAGTGTGAAGCAAGTAATGAAAGTAAGGGAGCGAATCATGCATATGTTGTTTGGACATATCATCCTGATGGTCTATGAATGGTACCATAAATCTTGATATTGTTGACTGCTGAAAAATAGTCTTTCCATGTCAACAAAGTCTAATACATGTGAGTCATGTTTTTGCAATTATTATATTCTGAAGTACAGCTTTTTATGCTCTAAGACAGGGGCGGCACAAGTGCGGTCCTGGTAGGGCCACACACAATCCTAGATTGGAAGATATCCTTTGACCTATAGGACACACCCACAGAGACAGGGACTTTACACATAACCATTGTCAGTCTCATGTTGCCTGCAAGCAGGACCGTGAGATGTTGTTTGCAGCAGCATTGCACTGGTACTGTGAAGTCCCTCCCCTGTCTTTAATTTTGATTTACTAACTGTTGTTGAAACAGGAGGTGCCCTCAGTCATGACCAGTTTAATGGTTCTTGAGCAGATCATTTTGCCTAACCCTTTCTGCTTATACCCATCCCCACATGAGGTATGTTTAGTTTTGTGGATGTGTTGTGTTCAAGGAAAATGAAGTAGCCTGTAACTGTTTGGATCAAAGCTGTTACCCAATCAGCTCATCATTGTCAGTGACTAGAAATAGAGCTTCTAATGACAGCCTCCGCCTCTCCACAAACAAGAGGAGTATCTCTCAAACTAGGCAATTTTAATAACTCTTACACAGTCAGCTTAATGTTCTCTAGATGTGTTCTTTAGTACAAAAAATAACTTTAAGCTAGAACTTCTCCTTTAAAAGTATGGCCACATGCCAGGTTTGATTTCACCCAGCTGTATTTATGTATCAACGTGAGAAAAATATATCACATGATACAGAATTTGCAATTTCCTATACCAATTTCATCCTAGTATAATAGGGAAAGGGAGAGAGAGCACACCACTTGTCCTAGTCGATAGGTCATATGTTAACACATACAAGTACTAACAATGGTACACTCATCAGGAGTAGGTACTTACATTTAATAATCCCAAACATGTGAGGTACATTAATTGCTCATGCAGAGACATCTTTGGTTCGTGACTTCAATCCAGTTCTGGTCCTTTCAATGTATGCATTTGGTTTGGTCAGTGGTGAGTTCCTTTTCTTCTTATCCAATGGAAAAAAAGTATATATATAGTATTTTGTGGCTACTGTGTAGCCGCTGGCTTCCTTATCGGAACATAAACGTACTCACATTTATACTTCCATTAAACCTAATGTGCTTGGAAAGTATGGAGTTAGGTGCTTGTACTAAATCAAAGATCCGGTAGGTCTTTTGTAATCAAAGCACATAATACTTATTTAATTAAAAAAGTCTTGTTCTATACCTTCCATGCAATTAAATAAATAAAATACATAAAATATCAAAATCAGACTATGTTAAATACATTGTTTGAAATATAATAAAAATGTAAAAAAGTAAATATAATACAAACACACACCAACGAGAGAGGGGTAGGCCAGCAGGAGTGAATTGCTCAGTAGTCGAGTCGTGATATGAGTGAGAGAGTGTATTAGAATTTTAGCTGTGTCTTCTGTAAGATAATGACGAATTTTGGAGATTTTTTTAGGTGAAACTGACAAGTTTTTGTTATTGATTGAATGTTAGGAATAAGAGAGGGCGGGATCCAGTAGAACCCCAAGACAACGGGCCTGGGAGGTGGAGTGATGATGTGGTGTTGTCAACAGTGAGAGATATTTGAGGAGTGGAAGCTGTAGTAGAGGGTGGAAAGATTAGGAGTTCAGTCTTAGACATGTTGATTTTGAGTTGACGGGTAGACATCCAGGAGGATCTGCTAGAGAGGCAGTTGGAAACTTGAGCTAAAAGAGAGGGGGATAGATCGGGTGCAGAGAGGTAGATTTGAGTATCATCTGCATATAGATGATACTGAAATCCAAATGATTTTATGAGGGTGCCAAGGGAGGAGGTGTAGATGGAGAAGAGAAGGGGGCCTAGGACAGAACCTTGGGGAATGCCAACAGACAGAGGGAGAGGTGAAGAAAAGGTGCCAGAGAAGGAGAAGCTAAATGTACAATCTTTTAGATAGGATGTGAACCATGAAAGAGCTGTGCCCTGGATGCCCAAATGAGCAGAGAGTTTGGCTTAGAAAGGAGGGTGGTCAACTGTGTCGAAGGCAGCAGAGAGATCCAGGAGACTGTGATGGCCACTCCACCAAACCTTCCCCTTTTTCTGCTGTAACCACTTGAAGGTCAACTCGGCCTTGTGCTTAGGGTCATTGTCATGTTGGAAAGGTCCAAGAGCATCCCATCGCACGGCCCTTCGTGCAGAAAAATGCAAATTGTCTACCAGTATTTTCTTGATAACATGCTGCATTCAATCTTGCTCATCAATTTTCACAAGATTCCCTGTGCCTTTAGAGCCCCCTAAAAAAACATCAGTGAGCCAGCACCATGCTTCTACAGCGGGTATGGTATTATTTTCACATATAGGCCTTGTTGACCCCTCTCCAAACATAGGGCTTATGGTTGTGACCATAAAGCTCTATTTTGGTTTTGTCACTCCAAATGACAGTGTGTAAGAAGCCGAGAGGCGTGTCAAGGTGTTGTCAGGCATATTGTAACCAGCTTTTTTTTGTGGCGCAGTAAAGGCTTCTTTCGGAAACTCGAGCATGCAGCTAATTTTTGTTCATCGTATTGTGCTCCTTGAAACAACTGTTTTTTTTTCCAGAGCTGCTGTATTTTCTTGCGGTTACCTGTGTGGTTTTCTTTGTATTTACTAACAATATTTATGCAGTTGTAGCTGATATCTTTCTTGGTCTACCTGATCTTGGTTTGGTATCCCGAATTTTCTCACTTCTTATAAGTGATTGAACAGCACTGACTACAATCTTCAAGGCTTGAATATCTTTTTATATCCTTTTCAATCTTTATTGAAGTTCATTACCTGTTACGCAGGTCTGTTGGACAGTTTCTTTTCTGTCTCCCTATGGTTCAGTATCTAGCTCTGCTCAGTGCACTCCATGTGAGAAGCTAAAACATTCATTGACTATGTATACACAGACACTAATTGCAATTTAAGGTGTAGGAAATTAACCTACAATTGCCATTTTAACCTGTGATGTATTACCTTGTGTGTCGGTAACAAGGCCAAATCTTCAATGGTATGTTAATCTTTTCATCAGGGCCATTTTGGTGATTTCTGTTATCAGTATGATTTAAAAAGGAGCCAAACAACTATGTCATAATACATGGCTTTATATAATCACTATCCTTAAAAATAAATGCCAAAATTTCACAATGTCTGCCAGGTTATGCAAACTTTTGAGCACAACTGTATATCCTAAATACTCCCATGAACAAAGGGAAAGTAGCTATCAGGGGACTTGGATGTTCTGGTGTGGCGCAAGGGCGGCTCGGATTAGGCTCTGTCCTCTTTCCTGCTGTGCATATTTTGTTACTCCCCCATTTCTTAGTGATGGGCTGCTTTCATGTTTGATTGTGTTAAATCTTCTAAATAAATGGCTGTGACCAGGCCCGTTTTATATATCTGTTGCATTAGACACAAAACTCCTAAGCTACCCCTTGGTATACAACCTCATGTGCATTTTTTTCCACCAAGTTGCTCCACCGGCGACAGTAGGCTTAACAAATCAATTATGCTGCACTAATTTTAATACATTTTTATAAAAAAACATTGAAATAGATTGGGTTGCTTACTAATGTGGAGCAGAAATAAACATGTGCGATTGTTTTTGTATTTATATAATACAAGTATAAAAATGTGTTCTATATTACATGTTTATCATACTACTTTATTTTTGGTACATATATCACACATACATTGTTAAATTACATTGTCCACACACAAGTAACTTTTCATAATATATTTAATTTATAATCCATTTGATAATAAACATTTCAATGTAATTACCTCATGGCGATGGCTAGAGTAAAAGGTAACATGCTATAGGTACAAGCATATTTTGTTATATGCATTATATTTTTAACTTTTTAAAGAGCTCTATCAATTCCTTAACATTGTTTTGCACAAAATATATATTTATTGATTTTAAGGGACGTAGTATAATAAAGTTTAGGACAGGTACATATGTGAGGTAGGTAAAGAACTGTTTAAAAGTGAGTGGCTAGAAATGGAGACTGTGGATACTCAAATATATACAGGCAGAAAAAAAAACTCATATCACATAAAAAACTCAGACTTGCTTACTTCAACTGACAAAATAAATCTTGATTCCTCTTAAAGGTAAGTTCAAGAGACACTGATTTTAATTACTAACCAGATATCAAGAAGGTGGAAACCTAGTTCACACCCACCTCTTCCTCTTACTACCAAGCAAAGGACAGGCCTCATAGTACTTTGTTAGAGAAGGCAGGTTTTATGTGTGAAACATGAACAAACTAGAATTTAAATGTATTGTTATGCAAATGTGCTTCCCTCCCAGAGAAGCGCCCCTAGTCAGCTGAGCTTGTTTGCCTAGTTATAATTCTGGCTTAACCCAATACTTGTCTCCTGTCTTGTTTGACCATAATAGGAAAAAGGTGGCTACCGTCAGGTTGGCGTAATTGGGATGCGGGGAGGAATAATGTGAGAGGGTTTGGTCGCCTAAAAGCTCCCCCACTGATCGGCAATAATATGTCCATGAAAATTCCACTAAGGATGTATGACATTATTGCTCAAGACTTATCTATTTACGTGTGCCCTTGAGTAACACAAATGTCTATGGAGACACTTTAATGCTCTTTGTGCTATATACATTTTTTTTTTATTTATTAATCAGAGCTAGGTTTGGGGATGGTCCATGCAACTGGTCCATGTTGGTGTTCCACAACATAATTGCAGAGACAATATTATTTTCTTGTATTTGTTAATTTCTAAGAGAAAGATATGAGTAAGAGCTTTGCAGGTATGTAAATCACTGTTTTAATATTCAGGGCATCTCCTTATCATTTGATCTGAAAGCTGGGTATTGTGCCATGACATTTGCACCAGAGGTTTCCAGAAATATTCTTTCCAATCTCATCATTTTGGCTTGACAGTTCTTTTCATAATTTTGTGATGTACTCCCTGGGATTGTTTGCTTGAATGAAACAGAAATATAGGTCAGAGCTCTAAAATATACCCCTGTGCCAAAGGCCATATATTGTTAGACGTGAAAAAGAAAATGGTTATCAAAAAACTGCTAAAATATTACATTATTAACTTTGTTTATTTTTAATATTCAATTCTTAGCAACCTCTCTACTATAAATACATTGTCTTCATGAGCCTAGAGAGAAACCAGTTATGATTTGTTTGTAAATTATAGCAGAAAAACTGAGCATTTAATCACTTAATAAAATAAAGTATATCCAAAATTAAAGAGATAAATAAGTATATTGTATTCCTAGCTGAAATCCAGAAACCCTTCCATGTCCATTTAACAATGTGGCAGAATGTAGTATTACCACTTTGCTGCATCACCACCTCATTGCTTGCAAAGTGCACGCGCATTCAGACTGCAACTTGTTGTCATAATGCATAATAGAAATGATGGGACTGAAGGGTAGCTTTAAATCTGATTTATGAGAACAGTACACATTGAGACATTATGACATTCTTGAATAATAGACAGTAATAATACAGTTTACTTTGTAAAATTACTTGTCTCCCGAATAGTTAAAACAATGAAGATAAAGTATAATATAATGAAATGTATACATATATTTTAGGAACCTGAAGAGATACTGTACGTGTCTTTCAGAGCTTACATCGCTTTAATGACCTGGCAAGTGCTTTCTATGCAATTTGCAATTATGAAGTTAAAGGAGCAATAAAATTCAATGATTTCTCAATCTGCTAAAGTTGAACAATTTTGAGCAATAAAACCCTGAAGCTACTACATCAGTGTTTTTAAATAATGGATGTTGTCATAAAACTTTTCAGGAGATGCACAAAGAAATTGCAGTTATAAAACTAAGACTATAATTTATACACTAGATATCAAGGAAACTGCCAATTTAATTAAACTTTTATGCACTAGTTTGAAACAGATGACTCCCTCCACAATGCACTAAATAACTATTGATGTTGGTAATACATTTCTCAGGACTTACATAATGTTATATACAGAGCTGGACCCACCTGGAATGGTTGTAGTAAAGCAAGTTGAAAAGAATGCATTGTTTCTTGTCCTTATTAGTAAATTACCACTATATGATGAAAAATAATGTACGGGGTGAAAATACATAAGAACAAAATTAGACAGGTATGTTATAAGGTTAAGTTTTATTTAGATTTTTTTTCAGCATTTCATGCATGTATGAGAGAAGTGTTTACATTTCTGCAGGAGTAGGGCCTTGAATCTATCCATGTGAATATATGAGCATGAGTAAGATGGTAGAAACCTTTAAATACAGCACTTCTTTATAAAATAAAGTTCATATAAGTAAGTAGATACAAAGGTACTGTATATTATATTATAGTGAAACCCAGAAACCTTCCATATTTCTTTTAATTAGTTCAAGAGTTGCTTCTTATCTGCTGTCAAATTTATGTTGCTAAAGCTCTGATTATATAAAGAAATATCTTCACCCTCACTATCCCTGCCTCACCAAAACACTTCCTTTAATAATATAACAACACCTTCTCATGCTCCAAGTTATCAGGAAGTCTTGATGAACACATTCTATATACAAAAGTTAAGATTTTCTCTGAAACGTTTCATGCCTATAGCTTAACCAGCAGTTAATGCTGTTTATTGTGATTTCCTCTGAATTACATTGTTTCCTTAAGTGGAAACATATTAAGTAATACACAGTCAAGTCACATTATTTTGCTAATATCCCCGAATAACTGCTTGTGCGCAGCATGAACAGCAGCCAGATGTGTGGTAGTGAGTCAATAAGATGCTGGAAGGTTGGCAAGGGTTTCTGGAGCCATGCAGACTGCAGTGTATCTGACAGCTGCTGAAGAGTGTGTGGTGGAGGATCCATACAGAGAATATAGAAGATTGAGGTGGGGCTACAGGTCCTCGATGGGGCTCCTCCAACCATTCCTGGACAATTCTGGCTGTTTGATACGTTGGATTGTCTGCTGGGAGATCCCATCCCCCTCCCGGTGAAAACAGTCAACATGTTATGTGTATACTTGATCTGCAAGGATGAAAAGATAACCCAATCGGTTGAGAGTGCCTTCCAGAGATATGAAGTGAAGCCAGACAATGCCAAGAAAACATTCCCCAGACACACCATCTTGTGTTCTTCCTACAATGGTTGCAGAGTGTTTTTTTCTTGAAGGTACCACTCCTGACAAACCCATGTCCGCCAAGTCAACGGAGCAGAAAAAGTGACTCATCAGAGAAGGCAAACTCTTGCCAATCAGAAGAGGTCCAATCTTAGTACTATCGTGCAAACTGAAGCTGTTTCTGCCAATGAACCCTTGTCATGGGTGAGGACCAACATGTACTGTCATTTTAGACACACGTCTGGTGTCCCCTGGTTCGTTTGGTTGGTGAGTTGCTGAGCTATAGAGTGTCGGATGGCCCTCACACACCTCGGTTGGATAGTGAGTTGCTCAATGTAGTGTATAGGTTGGCCCTCACACACCTTCTCAGCCAACGTTCATCTTTGACATCAATGGCAAGTGGTGCTCTGCAGTTTCCACCCTGTTTATTCACAGTGGTGAATACCCTGCCAATTTGGCTTTATCGCTTAACACAGCTCCTCCTCCCACTCTATGTACAGCCAGCCTACCTGCATCCCCTGGCCAGTCATGTGGCCCATATGGTCCAACCTGGCAATCAGTGTATGACTAATAATGTCTCGGATCCCGAGAGTTAAATATGCCACTGAGTTAGTTCATTTCTTCTTTGTAGCAAAGGAGTGTCCCTATCTCTTTCTAGCAAGTGAGGTGTCAGATGTAAACACAGAGGTTTTGATAGAAGATTCTCAGAAAAGGAATTTCTATGTATGGTCTTACATTGCTCATCTGTCAGTGTGTGTGGTATTTTTAAGAAACCAATGGGAGTAGATTAGTAGATTAATTATGAATGCAAATATTATATTGTAAGTGGATTTATACATTTCGATTTGATTTTTTCATAACAACTCTAGATAGATAGCTTAACTGTATTACTTAAAATAAGTTGTTACCATTTTGAAACAGCTGGGAAACAAAGTTCCATTTTAAGACACTCCATATTTATTTTACTTAGTACCTGAACCCTGGGCTTTTCTTCACCTTGTTTTTCTTTAGAATTGCTCTTTAGTTCTGGCACACCTATTTGGTCTTTTTAGCCAACTGAAAATACAGCTGTGAATCCACATCAGAGTTAGTTTGCTTCATTTCTTGTGTTCCCTACAACTAACATACCTTGTCTCCAATAAAATGAATCAAACCCGGATGAAAGTTACTTAACTGTTACATAAATAATTTCCCTTATTGTTCTCTTTCTTATAAAAGTACCTTATTTTTATCTTTTTTCTAAAAAATCTGAGCAAACAAAGTATCAGTCAAGTTTTATATTTTTATTGTGCAAAAGGGTTTTAGGTACTTGGATCTGTTGATTTCCTGGTCTGAAGTCTGAACCTTATTTGGCTTTTTAATATCTATAAGGATGCAGACCTCTGGAGTACGGTGCACAAATAAAATTTATTTAGTGCAGACTATAAGCGCAAGGTCAAATTAAGACTCATTATTCCAAAAAAGTGCTGAGATTTTGTATGCTTTTAATTACAGTATGCACTATGTAATCTTATGGTATTTAAAACATTCTGTTATGACAAAGCAGTTACTGATAACTAGTTAGTTATATATATCAACTTTTAAAGCTTTAAAAAGATTTCTGTACCATTATTTGCTTGGCTATAAAAACCGACATTTTATCTCCAAATGTTGCCTTTGACATATAGACTGAATGAATTTAAAGACCACAGCATAGAATCCCCAATTTGTTGTTGGAAGCTATTTTGAACAAATGTCATTTAGTAAGAGAAAAAGTGCTTTGAATTTACTACATTTTGATTGTCACTCTGCTCAAGGGGCATTCCCACAACATTAATCTTGTTTTCATTATCTAAATATTTGAACATTTCAAACTATTGTTTCAGATTCAGGCAATTATTTAAAGGGACGTCTTTGTGCACCAACCATTTACATTACAGGATGTTTTGGTCACTTTTTTCCACATAGTGTTTTGAATAACTAACATGATAATGTACAAAATGGTTTTAGAAAGCAAATAAAAAAATTACAGTCTTCACATCTTTTATACCAATTACGACCAGGGATATATGTGCTTTTTATCAGCTGAACCTGTCTTCTTAGTAGGATGTGTCCTTGTAAAGTAATGAGGATCCATTATCACTAAAATGATACATCCAACAGCAGCATAATTGCACATAAAAAGGTAACAAATTATAGGCCATATTATTTAACTTTCCATTCTAAAAGTATTTGCATATTTTCAAGTGTAATTCTGCAAAATAGTATAATTTAAATTAATGGCCACAGTGAAATAGGAACAGTTAACATTTATCCACACAATAATCCTCACACTGTATTTGTTCAGTTTGACAAACATAAATCTCAATCTGTTTGCTGTTTCTAACAAATAGGACGAATGGCCTTGGCTTAGCCTTAGCCCCCAGTAATACATTACTGCCAACTCAGATGTAAAGGTGGGTAGCACGCATGGGAGTAAACAGGAAAGATTATCTAGAAGCCAATAGGCTAGGTTGCTAGTCTATTGGCTTCTTAAAAACAATGAAGTAAAGGAGAAAGTTAAATAAATAAACCTAGTAGTCACATATTTAAACTACAACTGAAAACAAGGCAGCATGTTTAAGAATGTAAAAAAAAAATACATCCTCTTTTTTTATATTGTACATTCAATTCTACTGCTGTGAAATCTACCAGCTTGGATTCCTGAGCCGGCAGAAGACTTTGAATCTTCAAGAAACTATCTGTACAACGGAAATTTTGCATTTCCAACTGCCAGTTCACTTTTATCAGTAATGGACACCTAATTATCTTATAAGGACACCACCCTCGAGAGAGTAACAGAATGAAAAAAGAAAACTTGAAGCCTGCAGCAAAAAATAATACCATATAGAAATAATTTGACCCATGTGCGTAGCAAACCCCAAATAAACAAATCAACAAATCAACATATTCAGAACATTTATATAACATTAAAAAAAAACAACCTTTAAGGTCAAAAATATGTTTTTTTCTGTTATTTTTAAATATTCAACAACTTATTAAAAGGAGTTATATAAAACTATCGGCTGGTAACAGGAAATAATTGTTATCACACACAATTGATTTATTCATATCAAGCAAGTTTTATTTTTATCTGAAAAAAAAACACAAAGCGCGTGCAGATATGCTGACTAGTTTTGGCAAGCTACAAAGAGAAAGGTACAATATAGCATTATGTTTTTTGATGCTGAAATCTTGTTTTGACCGGGCCTTTTATATTTAGCATTCTCAAAAAACATGTTTTGTGCCATAAATGCTCTTTACTTGAACAGGCCAGCTCCATTATTCACACTTAGGTTCTGAGGTGTTTCAATTAAGAAAAACAACTAGAATTGTCATGTAATCTAGCAATCAAAGGTATATACCACGGCTGTCCAAATAGAGGCACAAGGGCAGAATGTTGCCCGTCAACTGCTTTCTGTGGCCCATTGTCTGCCAGTTAGATTTACTTTACAGATCTAGAATTATTAAATTAAAACATTTGAGACAATTAAAAAACGTTGGATATCATATATAACTATAAAAATATTTAATTATTGTATTTATAATACAAATAAATAACTATATTTAAATATAAATTTCATTAAATTATTATTTCCAATTACCCACCAGTTAATTGGTCAAAGAAATGCTACACTTATATACATTTTGCACACATTAATTCATACATGCATAAACAATCTCACACGTAGTTTATTTCTTTCCTATATCAATAAGCAGTTTTTCTGTGTATTTAGTCTTAATATATTGTGTTAGCCTGGGTGTGTCACAATGTATTGAATGCCTAAATATCACACTTTTGGGTTTAGAGTTAGACCAAATGAGTGAAAAAATGTCAAAGTAAGACAAGAACACCTTTTATGTGGCTATTTATATTGACATATATTGCCACATACTGAAAATGAACACTTCTATTTTATTTAGACTTGTTCAAAGATTGATTTTAAAATTCGAACAATTAAAAGTAATGATTGAGTCCTTATATTATATTTACTAAGGACTATAGACGTCATACAAGAATCTATGTCTTTAATTCAAAATCGTATGTTTAGTTACTCGTTAGATTATAATTTTCTTTTGCTCACGGCTTCATCTAGATTTTTCTTTTTCTTTACTCCTTTACGCAGTATATACCACGGGACTTTTTCATAAAGAAGAAACTACATAAAATACTTTAAAAGAATAACACATCTACGATACCATTCAAAGCATAAATACAGAAATATAAGTTAAAGATTATATACCATGAAAAGGATGATCTTTTGGATAAAATCAACAAAGAGAAATACATAAAGTGACAAAAACAGCATATAGCAGGAGTTTCTGCTAACAACCTTGAAAAGGTCACACAATCATAATAAAACAACTACAAAAATTTAGACATATATACGAGGTAAATATAAAAGGAATGTAATTAAATTAAGATATAAAAACAATAAAAAGCTCTAAAGTAAACAATTTAGAAATAAAAGCATATATACTCTTTCGAATAAGCATATCCCTATACAGGAATAGAGTAAACAAAACAACATTATAAGAAAAGCATATTGAAGAGAACTAAAAGGGGTAAGAAAAAGAAAAATCTAGATGAAGCCGTGAGCTAAAGAAAATTATAATCTATATTAAAAAGCAACTGATCTATTTTAAAATGTTTTTTATTATATAAAGTAAAGGAAAGAGACACTGTTTTTTACTTACAAACCAGATATGAGAAGGTGGAATTCTAGTTCACACCAACTCCTCTCCACGCTCAAACACAGAACATGGTCATGGCACCTGACTAGAGAAGGCAAACCAGATATGAGAAGATTTGAACATAAACAAAATAAAATGTAAATGTATTATTATGAAAATGAGGCACCCTCAACGAAAGAGCTCAAAGGCAGCTGCCTTGTTCGCCAAAGTATAAATACGGCCCTGGGTACACTGCCACTACCAACTGCATTCTGTTTGCCTTATTGTGTATTAACTTTTTAAATGTTTTACAATAAGAAGAAAAGAAATGGTAGGAATTGCTAGGTATACAACTCAATGAAAAGCTAGTACTGGCCTGTTCCTGTACAAAGAAGATTATATAAATTGCAAATAACATAATAACAAAAAAAAAACAAGTGTGGTAAGCAGGTGGTATATGACTTGGCATTAGCACATATCATAAGCTAGTAGGTGTGTGACATATTGCAAGATGGAGGTATAAGAAATAACCGAAAGGGCTGCAAGATCCATGTTATAAAGTTTGATACACATCCCATATGCAATGAAAATTAGTACTAGGTGTAGTAGTGGAAAATAGCTTGACCATGGCCTCCATTTAATTGCAACAGTTGCAGATCAATTCAATTGAACAAGCCCACAGCTACATGGCTGAAAGCCTAAACCGTAAACCATGCACGCGTAAGTAGCATTTCAGGCCATGATCATTAATCAAGGCCATAAGAAACAGCCAATAGTAATTGAGACCGTCATCATGACATCAGTAAAACATGGCATTTAAACTTCAATCAATTAGCGCTTAGAAGTCCGACATGCGATCGGGCTCGCAATCTGGCAATGCACAAAATAATTAAAATAAATGATGATACTGTTCTAGTCCATGTCGGTGCCCTGATATGTATTAACTCCTTGATTACTGAGGTTAATATAACACGGAAATTAAAACCTAAAATAATAAAATTGTTATTGCAATTTCGGGTTTGAAGGAATTGTAGCAATTGAATAACGATTTGCGATTGTAACATTTAGGGGCTTGAAAGATCAAAGGCTTCAGAGTTAAAATTTTGACAACCACAGTGATTTTGAACTTCTAACCCAACAAACCGATTGCTGGTAGCTAAAAGATGCCAATTGAATAGCAAATTATTTTACGGGCTCCATTACGGGCTCTTGTAACTACAATTTGCTCAATTGAATGGAGGCCCATGTGTCTTATCATGTTCAACACCACTCTCTCTAAATCTTTGGGCTAGGGACACAAACATCAAAAGTGGTAGGATGCACCCAAATCCTGAAAACCTCTGTAACATGTTAGTGGTACAAGTGATTTATACGTATTTACAATAATCAGAGATATATGCTTATAGTTCAAAGATAATTGAAATCACTCAATGTAAGCAAGTTTTTGGTAGTCCACATCTATTAGATTAGGACACAAACAAAAATCAAGTGGGGAAAGTTAAACCTTTCTAGCAGTCACTATCCATTTGAAATTATAAGACAACTCTTTGGCAACATTAAGTCCTTGAGAGCACATAGGACAGAATGTAATAGTGTATTTAATATGAATAAAAAATTACACAGTAAAGATATGATTACATATAAATGGATTACAAAATTTTGATAGTATAATTATTATTAAAACAGGGTTAAACACAGAGAACAAAACAGAGTAAAAACATAAATTGTAATAATTTGGATGGTTTGTATGGGACCTTGTTAAGCACCCAAATGATCTCCCATGTTTTCAACCCAGCTAACAAAGAAAGCCTGCCATTCAGGTGTCTTCTTCTTTCATATTTTAGGCTGATTGCTGAGGGTGAAACAAGCAGCATTTCTTTTTTTAAATAATTTATTGGTGTTTGAGTATCAGGGTTTTATATATGGATCCAAATCAGGTTCAGATCCTAAAAGCATTGCAAACCAGTGACAAAGGAAATATTCCATAACACCCGATAATTTTAAATTGTGGGGGAAATGTGGAATTTTTAAAACTGTTTATGAGTAGAGGAATCCATTTTTGTGATGTTACATCACACCCTGAGTGTGGGATGATGTGTGTGTTGTGATAAAGCTGTACAGAGATGTGGGAGAGTCCTAGAGGATAGGTGTGTGAGCCTGAGGCAAGACATTTGCCCATTCCAGCACTGCAGGTGTTAAAATGCTCTCTTACATCACAATGAGGGCTGCAGCTGTGAAAAAGATGGAACAGTCTGTTGAAAAGTCAGTTGCAGCTGGGCCAGAGAGAGTGTTACAGCCCAGAGAGAATATTGCAGAGTGAAAGCTGATAAGCCAGCCTCTGAGCAAAAATAAAGTAAGGTACTTTGGCGTATAGCTGAAAAGGCAATGAGATTTCAGCATGGAAGCTGATAAGCAAGCCACTGAGTAAAAGAAACTCAAGGATATTGCATCGTGGATGCTGATGAGCAAGCCGCTGAGTAAAAGAAAGTCAAGTAGACTGCAGCATTGAAGTTGATAACCCGTCTGCTGAGGAAAATAAAGTTGGACTTTTGGAACATACAGGCCAGTGACTTATCATAAAATATTAGACTGATTATGTTGTTTTTGCTTCATGCAAAGTTAGTTGATTGAAAGCACTTTTAGAGAGTGATCTAACATAAAGTAAAGGTAGTGCTCCTTGAGTTAGGTCTTTTATTTTTTTTGTTTCTTTTATTTTATCAATTCCGGTGACACTCTAAGAAGAATCAGTAAATACTGCAAAATGCATTGATGCCTCCTGTGTGATTGTGTTCCACTATAAGTGTCAGAAACACGACCAGGACTAGAGAGGAGAAAGGCAATTTGCCACAGGGTGTGTGTAGTTATCAGTTGAGGATGGGTTGGAGGGAACAGGCAGAAGTCCAGAGCCTTTGTTTGATAACTGGATAATATTGAAATTAACACTACACCCTTCCCCCTCTCTGGCCCAGAAGCAGACACTTTGCATTATTCGATGCAACCACAGCTCTCCAATAGCAATGCTGTTTCTCCATAGAAATTATTTATCAGGTGAGACAGCTAATACAACAGGGGCTTGTAGTATGTATTCTTTTTCCTCAAAACTAGGGGACTTTAGTATGAGTTTGAAAGAACAGGCGTGGAACAACATTTTGGATAAAAAGTAATTATTGTACATGAACTGCATATCATGTAGTTCATAAAATCAGTTTTTATCAGTTTCTTAAAATAGTATGGATATTTTTATAAAATAGCAAAATTAAATAAAAGCCCAGTTTTCGTTTTTACTTCTGTTGTATGACAGGTAACTTATCATTAAACTGAAAGAGCATGAAGTTCAGTATTTTAAGATCTCTGGAGCACTGGCGTTTAGGAAGGGTTTTGAAGCGTAGCAAGCACAAGATAATTACAAAGTACTTTTTCTGATAACATTGAACTCAATAAAATGTGATATAGCTCACTGAACAGCACTTAATGTATCCCTCTGTGTTTTTGTAGATATTTTCTTAAAATAACCAATTGCTATATTTTAAAGTCCATTATTTGTAATGCGCCAACATATTCTGTAGTACTATATATGGGTTAAGTACAAAACAAAAACAATATTAATACATTGCAAAATAGTGGAGGGCCCTGTCGTTGAGCTTAAAATCAAATGCACCTTACATGACTGAAAACTCAGAAACTTACAATCGTAAGGGTTTGGGTGTGATAGATGCAAGATCGCAGTGTACAAGGCAAAAGGCTTAAGCAAGTGGAGGTGATTGTTGTGATGCCCAGGGGGGCCCACTGGACTTTTGGGGAATATGGACTGTGTGGGCCCGGAGGGGAACCTGGTCAATGACTCTGTTATTTTTTACCCCTAGCATGTGCGATTGATAATATCAAAATGGACATGAGATGTGTTTTAAGGACTGTGACAGGTTGTTTTTCTCTTTATGTATAATGTTTAAAGAATGTATGTGGGGAGCCATTCTGGTTACACTGACTTCCATCTTTGATGTGTCCCTCCCCCTATAGCACATATACACAATAAGTATTGTAAAACCAGACCTGAGAATGTATTGTAAGAGTCTCTGTCTGATACACTAATAAAATGGTGTTTGCCTGCTCTTGATCCTAAGTGCAAGGGATTAGGGAAAATGCTTTATTAATTCTCAATAAGCTAGTAAGAGCCTGTAACCTTTGATTTCCAGAGTTTTCAGATGGTCCTAAAGCATGCTGGTCTCTGAGATTAAACATAAAACCTCACCACTCAGGGGTGTCCTGTAAGCTGGACAAGGAGGTGTTGGGGTGCATGTGGACCCCTCGACCCTAAGTCATGATAGCTGCGTATAGCATTGTAGTATTTGGGTGTGAGTGATATAGGGCTGTAGAGTACACAGTTTTGAGGCAGGAAGATAGTCTAGCAGAGATATAAGGAGGTACACTGTTGTTAAAGGCTTTATACATTAGGTTTATGACTTTAATTGTTATTCTTGAGGCTATAGAAAGCCAGTGGAGAGATTGACAGAGAGGAGCTCTGAGTGTTGAGTATGGCGTATAGTTGAGGTGTTCAGTATGAATTGTAGTCGAGACAGACGGTTGATGTGGAGGCCAGCAAGGAGCGAGTTGTAGTAATCGATATGAGACATGATGAGAGAATAGATTAGAATTTTAGTTGTGTCTTGAGTAGAATAATGACATTTTGTGGATGTTCTTAATAAAAACTGACAAGATTTTGTTATTGATTGTTTGAGAGTAATGAAAGAGAGGGCAGAATCCAAAACAGCAGGCCTGGGAGGGGGAGTGATGATGACATTGTCAACAGGAAGAGATATTTGAGGAGTGGAAGCCGTATTAGAAAGTGGGAAGATTAGGAGCTCAGTTTGAACTGATGGGTGGACATCTACAAGGATATGCTCTAGAGGCAGTTGACAACTCGTGCAAGAACAGAAGGGGATAGATTTGGCACTGAGAGGTAGATCATCTGGATATAGATGTTACTGAAATCCAAGAGATTTTACTTGGATACCAAGGGAGGATGTATTGATGGAGAAGAAGAGGGGGCCTAGGATTGAACCTTGGGGTATGCCAAAAGTCAGAGGATGAGGCAAAAAGAGGTACCAGAGAAGGAGACACTAAATGTTCGATATTCTAGGAAGGATGTGAAGCATGAGAGAGCTGTGTCATGGATGCCAAGAGAGTTGAGAGTTTGGGTTAGAAGAGAGCTATCAACTGTTTATGTAATGTTATGGCCAAAATATAAACACAAATTCCAAAAATCAAAAAAAGTTTTATTAATTGTAAATATTCAAAAAAACCTAATGAGGTCCAGTACTGCCCTTAAAGGGACACTGTCACCATAAAATCAAGTTGTTTTTATTAAATTATCCTTAAAGAGCATTAAAAAAAACTTTTTTTGTGGTTGCAAAAACCATCTATATTGGTGTTATCATACAGTTAGATGCCGTCACCTTCGCTTATTAAGCATTTTGTTGTTGTTTAGTGCTTCAGTTGTGTCCAACTCTCCATGACCTTATGGACTGCAGCCCACCAGACAGATCTATCAGCCACTGCCCCTTTGAGCTCATTTTCATTGATTCAGTGATCTCATCTATCCATCTCCACTCTCTCCCCTTTCTGCTAGAGCCTTCAATCATTCCCGGTATCAGAGTCTTCTCTAGGTAATCCTGGCTTCTCATTATATGGCCAAAAATATTTGAGTTTTAGCCTCATGAAACTCAAAGTGAACAGTGAACAGTTTGTCTTGATTTCCTAGTTTCGCCAACACCACAATTTTCGCCAACACCACAATTTAAAGGCATCACTTCTGCTCAGCCATCTTTATGGTCCAGCTCTCACATCCGTATGTTACTACTGGGAATACCATACTTTACTACGTGGACCTTTGTTGGTAATATAATATCTTGTCCAAGCTTGCCAAAGCTTTCCTCCTCAGAAGCAAACATCTTAATTTCATGGCAACAGACACCATCTAAAGAGATCTTGGGTCCCAGGGAACTAAAATCTGTCACTGCCTCCACTTTCCATCTATTTGCCAGGAAATGAGATTGCAGTTTGCCATGATCTTCATTTTTTTTTTTCACATTGAGCAGCAGGCCAACTTTTGTACTCTCTTCTTTCACCGTCATCAGTACGCCCTTTAGTTCCTCCTCACTTACAACTTTCAGAGTAGTATCATCCGCTTATCTGAGGTTGATATTTCTTCCAGCAATATTAATTCCGGCTTTAGAATCATCCATCCCGGACTTACACACAATGTACTCTGCATAAAAGATGAATAAATAAGGTGATAATTTACAACCTTGTCACACTCCTTTCCTGATCTTAAACCATTCTGCTGTTTGATGTTCGGTTCTGACCGTCCACATATATTCTTGGTCCACATATATATTCATCTGGTATTTAGATGAGATGATCTGGTACTCCCATCTCTTTAAGGACATGTTACATTTTGTTGTGATCCACACACTCAGATGCTTTAGAATAGTCTATGAAACAGACGTAAACATTTTTTCTGGAACTCTCTTGCTTTCTCTATTATCCAGTGGACATTGGCAATTTGATCTCTTGTGCCTCTTCCTCTGGGGAACCCGACTTGCACATCTGGTAGTTCCTGGTCCATATATTGTTGGAGCAAAGCATGTAGGATATTAAGCATTACCTTGCTTGCATGTGAAATTAATGCAATTGTTTGATAACTGGAGCACTCTTTAACACTGCTTTTTGGGGATTGGGATGTAGACTGACCTTTTCCAGTCTATTGGCCTCTATCGAGTTTTCAAAATGTATTGGCATAAGGCAAGTAACACTTTCACAGGATTTTCTTGTAGGATTTTGAACAGTTTAGCTGGAATGCCATTAACTCTTGCTGCCTTGTTATATCAGCAAGACATCCTAGGGCCCATCTCACTTCATTCTTCAAGATGTCTGGCTCCAGCTCCTTGGACACGTTATTGAGGTCATCACTGCAGTTAAGATTCTTCCTGTATAGATCTTCAGTGTATTCCTTCCACCTCTTCTTTATCTGATTGCTTCTGTTAGGTCATGCCCTTTTTGTCTTTTAGCTTGCCAATTTTGGCATGAGAGGTGCCTTTGAGATCCCCAATTTTCTTGAAGAGATCACTTGACTTCTTCAGTTTAATTCTGAGCTTTGCAATAAGAAGCTCATAGTCTTGAGTTGCTGTCAGCTCCATGTCTTGTTTTTGCTTTATTAAGTACTCCAAGGTCAATCTTGCCAGACATCTTTTGTTTCTCTACTTTAACATTCTTATCTCCTAGGATAAGAGTAACATATTCTCTTGGTCGTATATCTATTATGTGTTGAATATCTTTGTAGAAAGGGGGAAGGTTAGTCTCTTCAGCATCCACGGTTGGAGCATAGACTTGAGTTACTGTGATGTAAAAGGGCTTGCCTTGAGTTTGAATTTAAATAATTCTGTCACTTATTTGGTTGTAACCTAGTACGGCTTTGGCCACCCTTTGATTGACTATGAGGGCTACTCCATTTCTCCTTCACGATTCTTGATCACAGTAGAAGATCTGGTAGTTGTCTGATGTGAAATGTCCCATTCTAGTCCATTTGAGTACACTAATTCCCAGGATATCGATGTGTAACCTTGCCATCTCATATTTGATCACATCCGGTTTCCACATTCCTATGTTGAATTGTTCTTCGCAGCAGCAGACTTTTCTTTCCCCTCCAGATACACCCGCAGCTGGGTGTCCTCTCAGCTTTGTCCCAGCCAGTACATTAGATCTGGTGTTACTTGTACTTGCCCTCTGCTCTTCCTTAGTAATGTGGTAGGCACCTTCTGACCTGAGGGGCTCATCTTCCGGTGCCATACCATTATGTCTCTGGTTGTGCTTGTCTATGAAGTTATCTTAGCAAAGTTACTGGAGTGGGTTGCTAGTTCTTTATCCAGTGACCTGCCCATCTTGGGTGACCCTACATGGTATAGCTCACAGCTTCATTGAAGTACACAAGCCCCTTCACCACATCAATGTAACAATCTAGAAGGGGTTATTATTATATAACTAGTTCTGAATGCTCTTTACGAAGACAGCAGCTTGTTGTTGGGGTTGGTGGATCCCTTTAAACCTGTTACACCCTGAGAGAAATATAATAAACGGAATAAAGTCACATAGGTCTGGAACAAAAGTGGCTATAAACCTCTCTGGATCTGGGTTCTGCATTAACTTCATAGGTGCTCTGAGATCTGCAGCTGAAAATCTATTAACCATCCAAAAATCTTATGACAAACCTCTGAACTTTGTGTATAGAGCACCTAGATTCTTGAAATCTGTAACATGCCTAAAAAGAGATGCAACTAATGTGAACCATTTAAAAGAAGATACTTAAAACCATGCTCGTCACACAGGCTTTCATATAAGATAAAACCCTCTCTTTCTTTTCTTTCCTTCAAGGTACTTTGGGTTGTTTCTTGGAGAAAAGCCCTATGCCATTTATACATCACTATATAATAGTGGGCAAATTATCTATCTATCTATCTATCTATCTATCTATCTATCTATCTAAAACCACTATGTTGGTTATAATACAAGAAATATGGGCACATGGGGTGTGGAGGTAGTGGTGGAATATGCCCCTATTATTGTCTTGTGCCTGTGGTACTCCACTCATTCATTAGCTCTGCCACAGGGTTCACAAAATATATTTTCTAGGTTAATTTAATTCTCTTAAATTTGACTTTGTTTGGCTCTAGTGTAAAGTTGAAAGGCTCCCTATTTGCTGAATTTATGAAACGGTGGAGGTTTATGACCTGTGGAAAGAGAATCTTTGTTCTCTGTGGTTGTGTTAATCATATTGAGTTGCATTTATAACATTACTATAAGAGGTTAATTTATTATGTGAAATAAGGACCTTCAACTTTGCACATTTTTAGAAGTAGATTTGTAATAAACCTGACTCTCTTTAAACATCATACAGTATCTCTTCTGCTTATCGTTATCTAACATTAAGCTGAAAAAATATACTTTCTGTGCTCCTTTATCTAGAGATATTGAGACATGTAAAACTGTTATTAAACATTTTTTAGAGTTACTTCTTCTGCATTAACAATTAGCTTTGGGCCATTATAAGAATATAACTATTTTCAGGCAATGGGCATTTTAACATATTATGGGGTCAGACTAAAATCTAAGAAGAAATTCAAGAAAAATTAAAACAAAATATAATACAAAATTTATGTTGGTGAACAGAATAATTGATTGAAGCCTACAAAGTTAGGGCTGCATTCAATTCAAAATACTTAATTTAAGAAATTCCTTTTTTTAAACATTTGGAACTTTTTTTCACCAATGTTATACAGTACATTTATTTCAATTGCCTTCACACATAACATTACTGATCTCACCCACAATTCATATACACATGACTTGTCAGTAAATCTCAAGGCATAGAATTATGCAAAATGCAGAGAATAATCAATATTACCTTGCTCAAACTCTACTACCAGAGATGAGAAGGCCTGGGGATCCCCTTCATCTATTCCATGAAGGGAATCCCCAGGGATCCCCTTCGGTGCTCACACCTGATTGCCTTCTTCCCTGTTCACACCCGATCCCCCTGTTCACCGCTCACACCACAATGGTCATAGACATAACCTTGGGGATTCATTGAGACATTAATGGCACCTAAAATATGCACCCCTTGCAACGGAGGTCCTTAAAGAACCCTCATGGCACCTAAATGTTATCTCCTACTATTGTGGCCCCTAACAGACCCATTAACAGTTAACCCCTCTGGAACAGAGGTCCTATAAGGACTCCTGCCCTGTGGCATAAAACATGAACCCTCTATCCATGGGGGTCCTGAAAGGACCCTGTTATAACATTATCAAAATCCATTGGCACAAGCATCTGGGTTCTGCATTAACTTCATAGGTGCTCTGAGATCTGCAGCTGAAAATCTATTAACCATCCAAGAATCTCATGACAAACCTCTGAACTTTGTGTATAGAGCACCTAGATTCTTGAAATCCCTTAAATTACAAAAAATAATACAATTTTACACATAAAATAAAAACATACTATTAAAATAAATAAATAATAAAATAAAATAAAAAATGAAATAACCTGAGAAATAAAATAAAATGTATAATATTTACCTACCTAAATGATCATCTAGTGATGATGACTGGCACCCCGGTCCTCAATCTTCTGCCCTGGGCTAATCAGGCTATCCATTTTGATTGAAGAACCTCTTGTCCTCTTAAATCTTGACTGAAGATTGTGTCCTCCTCTTCTGTGCCAGAAAAGGGTTTTCAATTTAAAAGAAAAACTCTCTAAAAAATCTGAAACTAACAGAACTCCTCCTAGGAATGGCCGTTGCCATCTGAGGCTTAAATAGAATTGCACAGATTGATGGACTACAATTATGATTTTTATAAACATTCACTACAAAGTTTATTGATTAAGCTGCATTTGTCATGGACTGTCTTCTTGCTCAGATCATATTTGAGAGTACAAATTTATTTACATTTTTGCATTGCTGAAGTTAGAAGTTAGTCAGACAATGGAGCCTGTGTTGCCTATATTCAGCATCAGGGATCGTAGCTCCTATAACTATAATATTAATATTTGCCTTTGTAGTGGA
This sequence comes from Discoglossus pictus, assembly GCA_027410445.1. NCBI lineage: Eukaryota > Metazoa > Chordata > Amphibia > Anura > Alytidae > Discoglossus > Discoglossus pictus. The sequence continues at coordinate 228,984,525 of CM050163.1, forward strand.
TTTTTTCCTTGGAAAATAAAAAATGGATGCTAAGCCACTTATAAAACGGTGGTTCCAAAATGGCAATCAGTCAGTTTAAATGATACAATTTTCTTTGCTGAATAAAATGTTAGTAATTCATTAGATGCACTTCTATTGTTCATTTAGGGCCTCATTCTATTAGCGGCCGCAGCCGTTGCGGGGCCGCAAGGACCGGCCGCAAGCTATTCTGCTATTCTATTCCCTTACGGCCGGGGATTCCGGCAGGCTTGCGGCCGGTGCCTTGCTATCTCTTGCGGCCGCTCGCGCCAGAGGAAAGCCTTTGATCTAAAACGGCCGCAAGAGATTTGCAATTCAATTGCTCCGGGAAACCTCTCTGCAAGGCTAAAAGCGAGCCGCAGCTTACTTGCAGGAAAGAGGTCTCGCTAGCACCAATTAAGCACATAAAATAGCTCAAATAAAGCCATCCTGCACTTTGAGAAGACTATAAAGGGATTTCAGGTGTTAGAAAAAATAGCACATAATTATCCTGTACTCAAATCCGTAAAATATTTTATTTTTAATATCCGTAAAATATCCATGTAAAAAGTCCAGAGTGCTTGGAGCACTTCAGACACACCCACGCCGCAGCCGGAAAATAAACAGTTAATTTGAACTCGGGTTTGGGCAGATGTGCAAGCTTGAGAGTGGGTTCCTTTTAATCCTCATGTCCCCCAATATGATCCCTAGCATTTACAGAGCTGTACAGTGCAGGCTTGAATTTATTTTTCAGTTTTTATATTTCACAGCTTACGGCCGGTTCCAAGATATGCGGCCGGCCGTAAAAGGAGATCCTTGCGGGGCCGTATAATAGAATCGCGAGTTAACTGAACCCCCGCAAGGAATCGCAGCCTTACGGCCGATTTACGGCCGATAATAGAATGAGGCCCCAGGTGAGGATCCCCCATTTTATATTCAGTTAAAATGAACCTTTTATTTTTTAGCAAATAATTGTTTTTTTTTTGCTTTTTGTTTCTCTATTACTACCCTGGTCAGCATTTTATTTTTCAATAACCAGTTTGCATCAGCAAGTCCTCCAGCTGTCATCTGTTCCAAATTACATTATATTTGATTTAATATTGAGCAAAACTCAATAAAGTTGGATGTGATGTAGAATTTTCTCACAGGTGTGTTGGAATTCTTCACACAGAGCTGTAGTTAATGCATAATTGAAACCAGTGATCAGATTACCTAGTATACTCAGGTATCTAACCTAATCTGACATATGTTCAAAAATCTGAATTATCTGCAGAAAATCTTCACCTGTAGTTATTTATTATTGTGTGTTGTATTTAACATTTTATACTTTATTATATTTAATTATAATTGCTTCCTTGTTATGGTAGTAAATTGCTAGAGCTTCTCTTTAAAGATTTAATCTTACAAATTCTTATATTTTATGTATTTGTCCCATATGTATATACACCCATATAATATATACATATATGTATGTATGTATATCTATATAGTTAAATATATAAACAGTATCTCACAAAAGTGTGTACACCCCTTACATATTTGTAAATATTTTATAATATCTTTTCATGTGACAACACTCAGGAAATGATGCTCTGCTACAATGTAAAGTAGTAAGTGTACAGCCAGTATAACAGTGTACATTTGCTGTCCCCTCAAAATAACTCAACACACAGCCATTTATGTCTAAACCGTTGGCAACAAAAGTGAGTACACCCCTAAGTGGAAATGTCCAACTTGGGCCCAATTAGCCATTTTCCCTCCCCGTTGTCATGTGACTTGTTAGTGTTACAAGGTCTCAGATGTGCAAGGGGAGCAGGTGTGTAAATTTGGTTGTATCGCTCTTACACTCTCTCATACTGATCACTGGAAGTTCAACATGGCACCTCATGGCAAAGAACTCTCTGAGGATCTGAAAAAAAGAATTGTTTCTCTACATAAAGATGGTCTAGGCTATAAGAAGATTGCCAAGACCCTGAAACTAAGCTGCAGCACGGTGGGCAAGACCATACAGAGCTTTCACAGGACAGGTTCCATTCAGAATAGGCCTCGTCATGGTCGACCAAAGAAGTTATCTATCATAACCAAATGGAAAGAACATGGAGCAACAGCAAACCTTTTGCTGGTCTTCCCAGTTCCATGGTTCGGCAGTTAAATTTGTAATTTATTGCATCCCCGCAACTGCGTGCCTTGGTTTGCAGGGCTCGCGATGAGCACCAGCCCTGCAATGAGCGCCTCTGGTGCTCATTGCAGCCTAAGTCCCACGGGCCTCGCGATGAGCACCTGCGAGGCACATCGCAAGCCCTGCAATGAGCGCCTTTGGCCTCATCACGGGGCCTACAATGAGTGCATTCGGCCGATAAATTCGTAAGTGATTGCAGCTCCGCAACGGGATGCCCCGGTTTGCGGGACTCGCGTTCGGCGCTCATTGCAGCAAAGTTGCTCAAGGCACACAATATTTAATATTGCGTGACCAACATTCGTAAGATCCACAACTATTATATGTGATACTGGTTTGTGGGAATTGCATTTCCCTTTTGGTATTCAATATTGGTACTTTATTTATAGCCTGCAGTATGTGGAGTGTATTCTGGCTTTTAAAGATGTCAATAATGTTCTTTCTTTTATTTTATTCTAACTATTAGTGTTAAGCACTGGACTTTAGGACATTGATGGCCATCTTGTTGTTTGTTTAATTCCTTTATGGTTGGCAAAAGTTGTAGATAATTTCCCCATTATTTTACTTGTGCTAACAGGGAATTGTAAATAACTTTTAATATTTTTATAATGAAATATTTTTTAAGGTCAAAAATAAATATGACCAATTATTGATATCAAATGCTTCTTCGATGTCAAGAGCTAAAATATAAGTTGTAATTTTAGCATATTCTGCATATGTAAATAAAAGTAATGTTTTTCTGATATTATCAGGAACTTGTCTCAATAGGATACTACAAATAAAGCAAATGGTAGTGCAATATACATCGAAATTCATAAATCTCTAAATGTACAAATTAATTTAATTCATAAAGATAAAGAAGGTAGATGTATTATTTTCAAAAATCAGTGGTTCTGATTATACTTTTGTTTCAATATATGCTCATGATATTAACTAATATTACGTTTATCATAAAGTTTTTATACCTATTAGAGTTAAAGCATGAAGGTCAAATAATTATAAGTGGTGATTTTAATTTACTATCACATATAATAGTTGTCAAACTACGAAACGTTGTCACGCTTTGCGAGCTTGTGAAGCGAGCTTGAAGAACTGCGTCCCTCACGAAGCGGGGGAAGGTGGAGGCTCCAACATCAGCTGCAATGAGCCAAAGGCTCATTGCAGGCCGCAAATGTGGTCCCTCGCGAAGCGAGGGGCCGCATTTGCACAGGTGGAGGCTCCCACGTTGGCTGCAATGAGCCGGGGGTAAAAAAAACACTAAATACACACAAAAATGAATCAAAAACCTTACCCACAGCAAGGGGGACACCCGGGACGTCTTGAAGTGAGGTTACACCTCAATTTAAGTCCATTTTACTGCGTTTAGACACTCGAAAATCCCCTAAGCGAGAGAAAAAATGGCAGCTGAAAAAAACGAAATCGAGGCTATACGACCCTTAAAGCCGCAAAACACCACCAAGCACATACGGCTTTTCCAAAAAGCCGTATGAGGTAAAACGTACACTATTACCAAGGACGCTAAATAAACCACACCCGCGTACCACATACACATTCGTCGCCATTTTAAAACACTAACTTACAGAATGCGGAAGAACACAGCTACCATGACGGCTTCCCCTCGCGCACGCAGCCTATTTACACTACACACTGCACACATTGCTGACACTTACACCTGCAAATCTACATTGGATGCTGCAGCAACATCACAACAGATTGTTAGCTCTTCAGCACAATGCTTGCTGCATATATTAATTACAAATAGGTAGAGTATATTAATTTATTAATTTACTAATTAGTTAATTATCATAAAAAAAACACATATACACAAAAAAATAACACTATCGCAATAAACACAAAAGACTTTCACTGCGCGCCTCACAAACTACAATAAAGGACAGCCTTGCAACAAGCGCAAAAAGGAGATCAGCACCAACCTTACAATGACAGCAAAAGCGCCTCTGATAAAAAATACACCAACCCAGAGGCTCGCATTGACCGTCGAAGGATCTCAGACCACCAAAAAAATGTATGTTTGTGGCAAACACCATTACCTGCCTTACAATTTTATTGCCCCGTCATTTTTGACGGGCAAGTCGCTAGTTAATAATAATTTAGATAAATCTAACACTGACAAAAATTCATACTCAAATAAAAATTGACATAATTTTCAAAAAAACTAGATTATTTAATTGGATAATTGAAGATAATTATATCCTACTTTACATTCATATACTTTTTTCAGCCTCAGATAAATCTTACTCAAGATATTCAACATATTCATATGTTCTTATCTAATAATTTAATAAATCATACAATTCATTGTGATATAGGGTTATTGATTCTAACATGGAAATGATAACTTTCTATGTTTTTAGATGAGCTTTTATTAATCTATTCAGACATATAAGTTTAAAAACAAATAAAATAACTTTTGTCATTGAAGTACTTATCTGTTAGCACTAATGAATGAATTAAATGTGCTTTTAATCTATTTATCAGCTAGGTGCATTTACTTTTAAAGACATCTGTTCAAATAAAACAATATCTTATTTAAATGCTATCCAGAGATAAAACATTAAAAATAAACAGATGCTTATATACTGAAATGGAAAAAGCACTGAGCTGGGAATAATCTAATACAAAATGTACTACAATAAAAAGCCAGCTAATATTACTGGCACACAAAGGAAGGGATGCCATGTAAAGCATATTTAATGAGGCATTGTAGAATTTGTGTGCATGCAATTTAATCTCTCCGCTGCAAAGAAATGACATGTTTACACCATGCTTGTAACTAAATATTTTGCTTAGCAAGAGATAATTCTCTTGGCAATGCATCCAATGATGAAATGAACTGTGCACTGAAAAGCATTGCAGGTGTAAGGAACCCAGAGGGCTATAAAGACATCAGCACATCAATGCTAAGATAACACTGAATCACTTTGCCAAGATTTTCAGACATCTGCTTCTGCTAATATTTCAGATTTATTGATGAAACCTGCTCCAAGAAATTGCAGAGAGATATAAAAAATTCAAGAAATAAATGATAGAACTATAAAGTGAAGCAATATTAATAAGAGGCATGCAGGATTTAAAAGGGTACAGAAGGCTTCTCAATTGTGTCATATACTTAAGAGTTGGTCAAAGTAAGATTTTTTGTAATTTAATACATAACACTGAACTATGTACAAGTAAGGTACAACTTAACTGCAGCTTTGCAGCTTTTTTAATAACTTAGAGCCGATTCAATTTGAAGCTTGCATCTCACGGTATACAGGCTGTATGTCTGCGGGCTTGAACACAATTCCATGCTATTCAATTGAACAAGCCCGCCAGTTACCGGCAGAACGTCCGAAACCGTAAACCACGCAATCATAAGTAGCATTTCAGGGTGGGAACATGATCAATTAAGCAAGGCCATAACTAACCCATTTAAGAAACAGCCAATAGAAAATAAGACCACCATCATTACGGCAGTAAATCATGGAGTTTACATGTCAATCAATTAGCGTTTGGGGGACCGATATGTGATCGGATTTGCCAAACCGCAAAATACAAAATAATAAAAATGAATGCCAATACTGTTCTAGTCCATGTGGGTGGCGTGATATGCGTTAACTCATTGAATCCCAAGATCGATATAACCCGAAATGAAAAATAAAAAATATTAATATTTAATTGCCGATTTGCAAGCTTGAGACTGTTGTGCAATTAATTCTAATGTCTGCCATCGCTTTCCCCATCATTTACAGTGCAGTATTGATTTTTTATTTGCATTTACAGTGCTACGAATAGGTGTTTAACCCCCTTGCAAGTCCTATCCGGTACTTGTAGGATTTTCTTGCGGCTGTGAAAGATCAAAGGCTTTGATGTGCTGTAAGTTCCGGTTTTCACAACCGCAAGGTTTCCAAGACCGTAACCCGTAACCTGTTTGTAGCCCGCAAAAAGACGTCAATTAAATAGCAAAATAACTTACGGCTTCCTTTACGGGCTACTGTAAGTTACAATTGCTCAATAGAACCGGGCTCTGAGTATTTAAACATGTAGAATCATATATTAAAATTTACTGTTATTTGAATTGGTCTTGACGCTTCTAAGATGACAATAAAAACAATCTTTTGGGCAAAGTTACCACAGTCCTTAAGTAATTATTTAGTTCACCAAGTTGGTAGCTGCAGCTCTTGGTTCCCACTGTGCTTTTAGATGAGGCAGTGTTGCAATGTAATGACGCTCATATTGCTGTAACAAAGGAGACATGGTAGTAGCAATCCCTATAGCAATAGCTCTATGCGTTTCACCCACTATAGTGTTCTGTCAGTATTTCTGCAATTGTTTACCTAATCAATAAGGAGCAAAAGGTAGCTCAAGGTAAGGCAAGTGAATGAACTAATAGGGTGCTACTAGGGGTAAATATAATAATTAACAACAAATGAAACAACAGAATCATCTATTATTGTGCACACCTATATTAACTCAAATATAGAGCTAAAAAGAAAATCAAAATTAAAACTTAGCTTTTAATAAGTTAATTTAAAAATATTAAAATAAGCAGAGGCAGGATATTATATTCATAATTCGCTTAGATATAATATAGTAGATCCAGATAATATATAAAGAGTCAGTGCCAAATGCACAAATATATCGCTATAAGTGCAATTGAATAAAGTGCTAAATATATAAAAAAAAGTGTTATATGTGCAAAAAAAGTGCTAGTGCATATGATGATAGATCCAAAAACAATAGGTTCTATTGAAGTGAGGTAGTTATAGAAGATGTATAGTGAAGGGATATTTTGTAGGGAGACTTTACAATAATGGGTTAGAAGAATAGCTTATATCTACAAAAGGACTCCCTTATATCTGGAATCAATAATACGCCACTTCCCTAAGGGTTCCCTAAGGCCTTGGGGCAAATTATAATGTTACAAAGTGACTGAAGCATCTAAATGAGCTCTTATGCTATTGCAATAATAAATACTCTCTAATAGTGAGATTCTGGCAATCGGAGCTCAGTCACTGCATGCCCTAAGGCTTTGGGGCATATTATAATGATTCTGAATAACTAAAGCGACAAAATAAGCTCCTATATTATTTCAATGATATATACACTCTAAAAGTGAGATTCTACTAGTAGGAGCTGAGTAACTACGTGCCACGCGGATTAGACGCCTCGCGATGACGTCATAAACACGCGCACGCTCCTGCGTCTGACCCTATGCACGTTTCTAGATTTTATCAAGCAATATTGATAAAATCTAGAAACGTGCATAGGGTCAGACGCAGGAGCGCGCGCGTGTTTATGACGTCATCGCTACTAAACTCTTTTGGGTTTTAGTATCATCTCTATGCAGATGACACTCAAATCTACCTCTCAGCACCAGATCCATCCTCCTCTCTTCTAACTCCTTGCTTCGCTCCACCAGACTATCTCCCAGCCTCAAAACCTTAAAAACCTCACTTAGGGGTGTGGCTAGCAGCAAACAGAGAGGAAGCAAAACAACCAGCTCCCAGCAATAAGGCTTTAAAAAGCATGAAAATTATATATAAAGTAACTTCTCTATCACCAAATCAACAAATTTGCACACAGGAGGACCCAGCTGGCTTTAAAAATCAAGTTTGGCAACTTTTTTCCTGAGATTTGCAGCTGAACCAGAACAAAGGAGTCTCTGAAACACTGATAAACAACATGCCTACTTAAGGTTGGTAATGACTCATATTGCCTGTCTGTTTCAAACCTATACAATTCTTTGCCTTATACTACTGGAGATCTAGTCTGTGTAATAATCTAAATATATGGTACACAATAAACTGTATTACTTTTTAAGAGAAGAAGACCCAGCAGCTTATCTCTCAAAGCTATAATATATGAAAGAGGATGTGTGTTTCTGCTGAAAAAAACATTTAAGACCATATATAAAGTGACTTATCTATCACCAAATTGATATATATGACCAGGATTGTGCACAAGAGGACCCAGCTGGTTTTAAAAATCAAGTTTTGGGATCCAGAAGCTGCAAGTTGCACCCTAACAAGAAGAGACTGTGTGAGAGGCCCAGAAAAGATTAGTTTTGCAGTGTTTTTAGTAGCAGCAAGGCTGTATAGGCACTAAAGGGAGGCTATAATACTCTTGGCTCCCAAAAGCACAGGGATCTGTACAGTTAAAAACACTCCAAAGGGACACTAAAGGGTGACCTCACTGCTCCCTGACTCAAGTTATATAAGGGCTTGCTCAGGACTTTAAGATTCTAAGGCCTAGATACTGACCCTAAGGGGACAAAGACTTTGCACTGCTTATAAGACTGCAGAAGGGGGCATACAACCTCTTTATTTTCATCTTCATTACTACTGCCTCATTACTAATGGTAACAAGATTTTCCTTTCCTTATATAACTGCTTCAGCCGTGGCCTGTGCTCAGTATTGGTACAACATCAAACCAAACATCCTATTATCACTGGAGGGAGCAGCACTGCCACCTACTGGTGCTCAGATAATAGTGCAGTCCAGCACTCAACAAGATACATCACCCGCACCAGACAGAGCATTGATGCCATCTAGTGGGACATTGATGAAAGCAGCTTGGGCCTACTGAGAGCACATGATTGACAGAGCTCAACAATACATTGAGATGTAACTACAGCGGCCCTACATGGCTCTAGCCGGCAAGGACCAAAAAAAACATCAAGACAACATTACAGGAACTGGGTGTATCCCGACAGCACCAAACACAGCAGATCTAATTACCTGAGAGGATATAGCTGAAGCGGAGGGTTCTCATCAGAGCAACTGGCTAAATGCCTAGGCATCCAACAGCCAACCCGGAGACAATCAGCAGCGCAGAAATGGGGAAAAATAAAAAATCCTTACCGTCAAAAAAAAATTGACGAGCATTTTAGAACTCTGGAAGCATTGGAAACACCGGCACAAGACCTCACCTTAGAGCAATCGGACATCTCAGATTTAGACTTTCAGGAGGTAACCTTACAGCCGGAGGTATAAATCAATAGTGCCTCAATGGCAAGAATTGAAGCGCTCCTGGCCTCCCATATCAACGGAGCAGTCACGGCACTGCAAAAAGACATACAAGAGATCGGACAGAGGACCCATCAACTTGAGGAAACCATGGACCAAGTGGTAGAGGCGCAGGAGAAGGACAGGGCCAACATTGCTGGCAATTCCTCCCGTATCTCGGATATAGAAGATAAGTTGGAGGACTTGGAGAATAGATCCAGAAGATTTAATTTGAGGATTAGAGGCGTCCCCACGGCTATAGTCGATCTACCACGCTACCTTAAGGGCACGATAGATGAGATCCTCTCAGGATACCCGGACCACGAGTGGGAGGTAGAGCGAGCGCACAGAGCCCTTGGGGGGAGCCGCAATCAAGACCTCCCTAAAGACATCATTGTCAGGCTTCTGCGCCAACAATCCAGAGACCTGATCCTCGCAAGCTACCCGCAACAAGACCTCGATCAGTGGTCCTGACGGGGCAAAGCTCCAGTTTTTTGCGGGTCTTTCTCCAACTACGCTACAAAGACAGAGGCTGATGAAGCCGGCCCTGGAAGTGCTACTACGCCATGGCATCAGATATCGCTGGGGATTCCCCTTTGCCCTGATCTTTTCTGTGGGAGGTATCCAATATACAACACGCTCCCTAGATGACTGCCAAGAGCTTCTTAAGTGTCTAGAACTAAATGGGGGGGACCCAGCCCCTATGGCATCTGCTTTAGCAACTTTGCCTCTTCCAAAGAGACAATGGTCTGAAGTGACCAGACAAAAGAGGCCTGCTGATCACGTCTCAAAAACTGCCAACAGACGCCCCAGCCAAAACATGGACACGCTGACACACTAGCACAATTGTCTTTATCCTCAGGACTGTTCAAAACGAGGGTTCGACTAAAGAGGCACCATGCTATCAAAAAGTCCTGTTTCCTTTTTGCTTTTTTTTTGTTTGCTTTTTTGCTGCTACCTAGGGGAGACTCTCAGGAAGGTTGCTCAGAACTGAGCTAACTGTTCTGTACTACCTTTCCCCCCTACTTCTTGCCTTTTGGGCTGGCTCCCGGAGGAACTCAGGACTTTTGCTCGAGTTGTACCCAGTTGACAAAAGACTTTTGAACTGTTATTAACCCATGCTTTGCTTTTCCTTCCTATCTAGCAGGTTGTAGTAGATTGTTAAAGAAACACCTACTGTTGCTAATTGAGGGAATAATACTTAGCCTGGCGAGACCCCTCTGGCTGGTCTAGGTTTAGCTGTTTCTACTGTTTATAATTTATGTAAAGAGTTTTGTTATTAATGTTAGCACAAATTATTTATAGATCTGGCTACTCTATTACGGTAACACTCCTTTTTATCTTATTTATAATTGTCCTTGCCGGCAGGACCTGAAGCGGAACCTGCTAGTACTTTAACAGATTGACAGGAATAGGTTAGGGCTAGAGGTCCTAAGAATGCTTGATTTTTCAATAACCACTCTATTTGTTCTTCTCACAACTTTCTGTATTTGTGCTCACCTACCATTTACTTACCAACCGGTGCTCAACCACCCTCTACTGGGTTCGGGACTAAGCAATTCACTCTCTGATTACTGTGTCCCTGCCAAAGCATACATTTTTAGAGTATATCTAAGCTGGGATCAGCTAATTACGCTGCTTACCCGACCTCCTAATGTCAATCACCATCCAAATAATTTAAACTACTCACATCCTTTGCCTACTCGCCCCCTGCGCCGCTTTAGCATTCCCTGGGTCTCAGGGCATAAGCGTAATGATCCTTATTTGGTGGAGGCTCTAGTGGCTGCCAAAGGTCAACAGGCACAATCTAATCCCATTCATGATTACATTATCCGAGCCAAAATTAAGCCAACTGTTTATTATGATAAGGCACCAGGGAGTGGCATCTAAACTCACGCACTTTTGCTTTTATATTCTAACTAGAATCAAGCCTGCTAGAACTCGCTCACCCAGGGCTCAGCCACTTCCACACCTCCAAAAGGAGGAGCCGCTCTTCACTCCCTCCTCGACAGCTCGCCGGAAAGGTAAAGCTAATTCAGCATATCTGACAGACACCTTATTAATTTACCCATGCCCATAACAGTACTCACTCACAACGTGAAGGGCTTTAACTCTCCTTTCAAGCGGAGGAAGGCCTTTTTATACTATAAGACTTACAAACCATCTGTAATATTCCTACAGGAGACCCACTTCGCTAGGCATAAGACCCCTACATATCTTAATAAAGATTACCCTCAATTCTTCCATTCCACCCACACTTCAAAAAAAGAGGGAGTAGCAATATTGCTACATAGGAACCTCCAATTCCAGTTAACATCCAAACTGGTAGACCGTGAAGGGTACTTTATCATTATAAAAGGTACAATCTTGGGAAACACGATTTCTCTGGCTTCCTTTTATGCCCCCACAACGGCACCACATAAGGCCCTAATAAGATTTTTAAGGGCACTGGAAGGGGGGGACTGGGGGAACTTAGTGGTAGGAGGGGATTTCATTTTAGTCTTAGACCCAAAGGTGGACAAATCTAGGGCTCCAGTGAGTGACCGATTCTCCAACAAAATTAGACAAATTAAGAAACTCCTGCACTCTGTTAGCCTGGTAGATGCCTGGAGGGGACTTCACCCGAGAGGGAAAGAGTTTACTTTTTATTCACCCACACATGGCTCCTACTCGCGCATTGACACTATTTACATTAGCAGCTCACTTCTTGACAGCTCACACAGAGCGACTATAGTGCCTTGCACTTGGTCCGACCATTCAGCAGTTTTATTGGAAGTGGACCTGGGAAGTAAATTCAGCATGCCTTACACCTGGAGGCTGAATGAATACCAAATCTCACTGCCTTCAACTCAGGAGCAGACAGAGAGAGAGTTGCTAGACTTCTTTGGGTCCAATGCGGGCAGGGAGACGGGAGCGGGGTGGGTTTGGATGGCACATAAAGCCTTTATAAGAGGAGTGTGCATCAAATTGGCTTCTCAATTAAAAAAACAGAATCTACAAAGGGAGAGAGATCTTGCGAGCAAATTGGCACGACTGGAGCTTCGAAATCAGCTCTCCCCCTCCTCCTCCCTGAGAACAGAGATATACAAGACGAGGCTGGAGCTAGATAGTGTATTGTCCATAAAAACGGACAAGGCACTGAGACGGACGCAGCATTTGTTTTACAATAAAGCGAATAAACCAGATAAATTGTTAGCCAGAAGCCTGAGAGCAAAGTACGCCCAATCCAGGATTTCCCAAATCAGGAATAAAGAGGGCGACCTCATATATAGCCAAAATGAAATACAAAAAGTTTTTAGGGAATATTACCAAAATATATACTCTACTAAACAGGTGGCCATGGAAAATAACATTGCTTCTTACTTAAACTCACTGGACCTTCCTCAGATTTCGCCCACTGACTTATACTCTCTAAATAAGGAAGTTACTATCAAGGAAGTTCTGGAAGCGATTAAGGAACTAAAACTAGGAAAATCCCCGGGCCCGGATGGGTTCACCAATATCTACTATAAGAAATTCTCAACACTTCTGGCTCCTCATCTATGTAATCTCTTTAACTCGATACTGAGAGGGGAGATTACCCCCCCAGAACTAAACTATGCTGACTTAACAATATTCCCTAAAGAGGGTAGAGATCAGAGAGATGCCAAGAACTATAGACCTATCTCACTGCTTAATGGGGATGTCAAGTTGCTTGCCAAGATCTTCTCTCAAAGGATCTCAATATTCCTTCCCTCCTTGATTCACAAAGACCAGTCAGGGTTCATCCCGCATAGACAAACTGGCGACAACATCAGGAGAACTCTAAATGTCATCCATTTGGCTAGGTCTAGGGGGTCCCCGGTCTGCCTGCTTGCATTGGACATAGAGAAAGCGTTTGACACCTTAGAGTGGCCCTTTCTATTTGCCACGTTAGCAAAGTTTGGGTTTGAAGGCAACTTCTTAAACTTATTACACACTTACTACACCCTACCCAAGGCCACTTTAAAATTACCAGGCTCCCAGACGGCTAGTATTAATATAGAGAGAGGCACGAGACAGGGGTGCCCTCTGTCCCCGCTGCTCTTTGCTTTGGCCATATAGCCCTTGGCCCAGGCGATAAGAGCAAACTCCTCTATAGAGGGGGTGCAGGTGGGACATCAGCATCTAAAATGTTCTTTGTTTGCTGATGACCTACTGTGCACCCTCTCGAATCCTGGCTCCTCCATAGACGCCCTACTGGGCACAATCAATGAATATAGCACTCTCTCTGGACTGAGATTGAATCATAGCAAGACAGAAGCCTTAAGTGTGGGCATTCCTGGGGACATCTTGGACCAACTGAAAAGGGTACACAACTTTCTATGGCCTGCCTCTTACATTAACTATTTAGGGATAAAGTTGACTAACTCACTAGCGGATATTTATAAAACCAATTACCCACCCCTATTTAAGACTCTTCGAAGGGACTTAGACAGCTGGACAAAAGGCAGATTTTGTGGACGGGCCGAATAGCCACGGTCAAGACGAACATCTTGCTGAGGCTGCTTTATCTGGCCAGGACTCTGCCGATCCAAATTAATAACAGGGAATTGGCACAGTTTCAAGCCCAGGTCTTTAGATTTGTTTGGAGGAATAGACCTCCTAGGATCGCCAGACATACTATGTATAAACATAAGTCTAGAGGAGGATTATCCTGCCCTAATTTCAGTACCTACTTTAAGGCAGCTCAAATTGCCTCTATACCGTTAATACATTCTACCACCCTACAGCCCAATTGGGTTTTTATTGAAGAGCTACAAATGGCCCCATTAAAATGGGAAATCATTTTATGGGCTCCGAGTTCCCACACGTTTGACTCCCTAATCCATAACCCTATAACTAAATTTACGCTGAAAATATGGAAATGGGCTAGGAAGGAACATAAACTGATTCACCCCGTATCACCTCTTACTTCAATCTTTACATCAACCTCTCTAGCGACCACTCTCACAGCTGACTCCAAAGCATTCTGGACCACACACAATTTAGACAAACTTGAGGCATGGTTTGAGGGCGACAGAATTATTTCTTGGGCAGAAATGAACAGGAAAATAGGGATACCACACCAAGAAATGTTTAACTACATCAAAATTAGACATGGGGTTGAGGAGATACATAGGATTCATGGCCCGCCCAAAGAATCGTGGATGTCAATAATATGTAAAAACACAAACTTAACTAGAGGAACCTTAGGCTCACTGTACACTATGTTTAATGCCCCAAAGGCTTCGTGGAAGCCTGCTTACACATTGAAATGGGAGATAGACATGCAACAAAACTGGGAGGGGGACAAATGGGCGGAATCCTTTCTGAGCCTATCTAAAGGCTCATATAACTATAGCTTGCTAAAAACCTCATTGAAAATCTTACACCGGGCATACATGACTCCTGCCAGGCTAAATAAGCTATCTCCAACAACTTCAGATAGGTGCTTTAGAGGATGCCAGGGAAGGGGAGACTTTATTCATACGTGGTGGAAATGTCCTAGAGTGGCTAATATTTGGATTGAAGCTACCAAATTAGCTTCACGGATTCTTAAATCTCCCCTAGAACCATCAATCTCGACTTGTCTGTTGGGAATTCATTACCAGGGGCTGGGTAATAAGGGGAACAAATTGGCCCAAATTATTTTTTTAGCCGCCAAAAATATAATTGCTAGAAGATGGAAAAGCAGTCATATCCAATTTCAGGAAGTCATAAACAAAATAAATTATCTTTGCATTAACGAAAGAATGACTCACACTTTGTTGGACACTCACCAAATTTACCTAGAAATTTGGGGACCTTGGATTCAGTCTCCATTGTAAGGTCTGGACAGGAAAGAGCATTACACTTTGGCTAACAGCGGTGGCTTGTCCGGGGAGCGGAGTGTGGAGCGGACTGGAACGGGTAGAGCTGGGAAGCGGAGAGGCAACTCATCTAGACGACAAAAGGTACTGAGGGTGGCACGGGAGATCATAGGAATGGATGTAGTGAGGAACATTTAGGAGTGGAACGTTAATTGTGTATTTACTTAAAACCATCACCAAAAAAGGAAAAAAATGTGAGATATCTGGCTGAATGATTGTTTATTGATATGAATACTATATTTTAATAACAATAGACACAATTATCTCAATAATTTCAGTTAACAGATGTTTGCAATGTAATTGTTTGTTATGTAACATAAACGCTGTTGAATAAAAAATCTTTGAAACAAAAACCTCACTTAAAACACATCTGTTTAACCCTCCTGGCAGTATGATTATGTCAGTATTTAGAATGTTAAAGCGGTACAAAAATACTGACATAATCAGACTGCCTTGTTCCTCCCCCCTGCGTTGCCTACGATCGCAGGGAAGGGCTAAAATATATATATATATATATATATATATATATATATATATATATATATATATATATATTATGATTATTATTATAGTTTACTTGTAACGCGCCAACATATTCCGTAGCGCTGTACATAAATTAGGTTCAGACAATGATAAATACAGACTAACATTTAGCAAAGGAAGGAGGGCCCTGTCTTTGAGCTAGGAATCCATTGTTCATGGTGAATTCCCAAAGTACTTAGGATTGAAACTCGCAGACTTACCATCTAAGGTATAGTGAGTGGTAAAAGAGGTAGAGAAATGTGATAAGTGTGTTATGGTGTAAGGTGATACGATTCTTTAAAGGGATGCGTTTTAAGTGAGGTTTTAAATGTTTTAAGGCAAGAGGATAATCTGGTGAAGTGAGGTAAGGAGTTCCAGAGACTAGGGTCAGCACGAGAAAAGTTCTGGAGGC
Source organism: Discoglossus pictus (assembly GCA_027410445.1). NCBI lineage: Eukaryota > Metazoa > Chordata > Amphibia > Anura > Alytidae > Discoglossus > Discoglossus pictus. The sequence continues at coordinate 229,000,510 of CM050163.1, forward strand.
GGGAGTGAGAGGAGGAGACAAGAGTTGTAGAAAGAAGAAGGTCCTTAGCAGAACGAAGAGGGCGGGTGGGGGAGTATTTGGAGATGAGGGCAGAGATGTAAGGGGGAGCATTATTGTTGAGGGCTTTGTAAGTTAGGGTCATGAATTTAATTTTTATTCTTGAGGCTAAGGAAAGCCAGTGGAGGAATTGACAGAGAGGTGATGCCAACACTGAACGTTGTGTACAGAAGATGAGTCTAGCAGAGGCATTCAAAATGGATTGAAGTGGAGACAGTCGGGTGGTATGTAGGCCAACAAGAAGCGAGTTGCAGTAGTCTAGTCGAGAGATGATGAGAGAGTGTATAAGGATTTTAGTTGTGTATTGTGTAAGATAGTGACAAATTCTGGAGATGTTTTTTAGATGAAGACAAGATTTACTAAGTGATTGTATGTGAGGGATGAAAGACAGAGCATGGTCCAGTAGAACTCCAAGATAACGGACTTGGGAGGAGGGGGTGATGATGTCTTTGTTGACAGTGAGAGAGATGTGAGGAATTGACGCTGTGGGAGAGGGAGGGAAGATTAGAAGTTCAGTTTTAGTCATGTTGAGTTTGAGATGGTGGGTGGACATCCAAAAGGATATACTAAAGAGGCAATTGGAGACATGTGTTAGAAGAGAGGGGGATTGATCTGGTGCAGAGAGGTTGATTTGGGTGTCATCTGTATAGAGATGATAATGAAGCCCAAAATAGTTTATGAGGATACCACGTGAGGAAGTGTAGAAGGAGAAGAGGAGGGGGCCAAGGACAGATCCTCGGGATACATTAACAGACAGGGGGTGAGGAGAAGAAGAGATGTAAGAGAAGAAGATACAGTGTCTCGAATACCAAGGGAGAAGAGGATATGTAGAAGTGGATGGTCGACAGTGTCATAGGCAGCAGAGAGATCTAGAAGAAGAAGAATTGAGAAGTGACCTTTTGACTTGGCGGTAAGCAGGTCATTGGTGACTTTAGTGAGAGCTGTCTCAGTGGAGTGTTGGGGCCGAAAGCCGCATTGGAAGTTGTCAAGAAGAGAGTTTGAGGAAATAAAACTGGTAAGGCGGGTTTAGACGACCCGCCCCAGTAGTTTGGAAGCCAGGGGAAGCAGAGAGATAGGGCGGTAGTTAGATGCAACGTCAGTGTCAGATGAGGGTTTTTTGAGGGTGGGTATAAATATGGCATGATTTAGAGAACGGAAACATGCCAGTAGTAAGGGAGAAGTTGAAAATATGTGTGAGATCTGGGATTAGTGTGGTAGAGAGGGGAGATATGAGCTGAGATGGAATAGGATCCTGAGCACAGGTAGTGAGGCGAGTGGATGTTAGCAGTTTGGAGACTTCATCTTCTGTAGCCAGATCAAAGCAGTTCAAAGTGGCAGTGGGATTGGTTAGTTTAAAGTGTGGAGTGTGTAAACCACTATGAGATAAGAGTTAATTGCGGATGTTTTGAATTTTATGAATAAAATATTTGGCAAAGTCTTCAGCTATGAGAGAGGAGGTGGTGGGCGGAGGAAAGTATTGAAAGTGGCAAACAGATGCTTGGGGTTAGAGGACAGAGTTGATATTAGTGTTGTAAAGTACTGCTGTTTGGCAAGGTTAAAGGGCAGAGGAATAGGAGTGTAACATAAATTTGTAGTGGAGGAAATCTGCTGAAGTACGTGATTTCCTCCATAGTCGTACAGCAGTGCGGGAGCACCTCTGGATGTATTGTGTTTGTGTAGTGTGCCATGGTTGTGGATAAGAGCGTGGGCATCTGCGTGTGGATATGGGGGCCAGAATGTCAAGGGTGGAAGAGAGATTAGAGTTGTAGAGTGGGGTGGCAGTGTCAGGGCAGTTGAGGTTGGTGATGGGACTGAGAAGGGGTTGGATAATAGTGGAGAGCTGAGTAGGGTCTAGTGCTCGCAGGTTTCTGCAAATATATATATACACCCCCCCAGCCCCTCGCAGAGCACCATTACCCCTTCCCCCCTCTCCTCATCCCTTTCCACCCTTATCCTCCTCCTCCTCCCTTTCTCCCTTCCCCCTTATCCTCCTCCCTTTCCCCCCTTCCCACTTATCCTCCTTACATTTCCCCTCTCTATTATATGTGATTCTTCAGTAACAGTATATTCCAAAAATGGATTGATGGAAAAAAATAATCAGTGACAACCTGCAGCCTTTTAGATAAGGAATTGTTTTAGAAATTATTTATTTTAATTTAGGTAAAAGGGGTGTAAAATTAATCATTTTATTATGAGCCAAACTAACAAAGGATTATATTATATATATATATATATATATATATATATATATATATATATATATATATATATATATATATATATATATATATATATTAATATTATAATGACGTGACGAGAACATGCACGTCACGTCATTAGCTTTTACCAGTCCCAGTCACAGCCAGATGAGATGCTGCAGGCAAAGGATAATCATCAGATTATCACATCATAGTAAGGCGAGAGGGGAAAGGGAGGTGAATGGAGAGGGGGAATGTGAGGAAGATAAGGGGGAAAGGGAGGAGGAGGATAAGGGGGAAGGGAGGGAGGAGGGATGGTGTGCTGAGGGGGCCAAGGGAAATTTGGCAGAACTGGGCCTCCTCCAGATCAGCCCCTGCACTCCCTGCACTTCCGATGTAATCCGAAGCGTGGCTCTGGGTTACCGCTTTAGGTACTTAAAATTAACCCTGAGCCACGGTCGTGATTACCGCTAGGAGAGTTAAAGAAGCCTATCAGCTTTCAACCTAAACATGCACATTGCTTCTTTCACCCTCCTGTACCACACCCAAAACCTTTAGATTGTAAGTTTGTGCATTTTCAATTTTGCATGGCACTTTGGGGAAAGCACTATGGACACTGGATTCTAAGTTCAAAGACAGGACCCTCCATTATTTGGAATGTGTTAATATTGTTTTTGTATCTGCATGGAACAAGGCCACTATCCTAATAGCATTACTGCTATGTTAATGAGATCACTTCTAGCAGTATTAACTTGTTTTAATATCATACCTGCCCACTGCCCCTCTCTTCTATGATATTACCTTGCCTCTCCTATCAAGTAGTATCTTTTAAAGAATATCCAATATTTAGGGCAAAATCCTGTTATCCAGTTCTGATCATGTCCCAATATCTCTTGTGTTTCTAATGTTTCCTTTGATGTCTAGAACACATTTATAAGCCTGGAGTATCACATCTACAGAATATATGTGTGTATGGAGCAATCTGCGCATTTTAAAGAAAATGTGTGTATCTCTAACTTAGTTTACATGATGACACAACACTTTGTAATAGTGCATAATTTTTTAGAATGCAAGCAGGGCCAGAGCTACCACCAGTGCAACTGGTGCAATGCACTAGGTCCCTGGTGCTGTCAATTATTTTTTTACATGTGCTTTATTTTGTTTCCCTTTTGCTGCTCCTCCTATTAGACCAGTAATGGTAAGTGCAGATACCCAATCCTGTATATACTGTGTATACTGTGTGTGTAACTGATCAACATACTGTAGGTACTGTATATATACTTTGCAACTGAACAGCATAGGTACTGCATATATATTGTGTGTGCAACTGATCAACATATGTTTTTATTATGTGTATATATATATATATATATATATATATATATATATATATATATATATATATATATATATATATAAAGTGTGAGGTAGCCGTGAGTGTCCAGTAATCTAGATGTATAATCAGAGTATTGCAGTATATAGTGATACCTTTTTTATTGGACAAACATATTCATAGTTTTCATGACTAGCTTTTGAGAGCGCACCTCTCTTTTTCAAGTCCGAAGAGATGCTTCAGACTTGAGAAAGGGAGCTTTTCGCTCGAAAGCTAGTCATGAAAACTATGAATATGTTTGTCTAATAAAAAAGGTATCACTATATACTGCAATACTCTGATTATTCATCTATATATTGTGGTATACTGCCCCCTGGTGGATGTTGCAAGTCACAAAGTAGGGAGAAGATCTGCTCCAGGTAACTTGAAGTTAATCCCCTGGAGCTGGGCTAATTAGAGCTACAGGTGTAACATGCCTTTTAAAAACACACACACAGAGATGAAGGGCTGCTGATTAGGCTCTGGCCTGAGTGCTGTGATGAGTCTGTGTGGAGCTGCAGTCTATGTGAGAAGTTGTAATGTGAGACAGTTAGGAAGAATGGATCCTGTGAGCTGAGCTGAGATAAGCTCTGAAGTAAAGCAGCAGGGAAGACTGCTTAAAGTACAGAAAGACACTGGCAAGTAAGTTGGATTGCCTGGAGAATACAGCAAGCAGCTTAAGAAGAGACACTGAGTGTTTCAGGGTGACTTGGGTGGAGAAAGAGACAGAGCTCCTGATCAGGAACTGGAAGAACTAACACAGTAGCATGGGAAGCTACCAGTAAGAGAATCAGTCTGTGTGACTGCAACAATACTTACCTGAGATACTATTTGCTCTAAAAGTAGAGGACCTGCAGAGGATCCATTGCAGCTGAAAAAGCTGGGAGAGAGAGAGACTGTACTTTTTTTTTACCTGCAGACCGAGAAGCGGTCTCAGGGCTAGTGAGGGTGTTCCTGCAAGTAATTAAGCCTGTATATTTAGATGTTTCTTTTCATGCTGAAATTAAGCTATTGTTTGTTTTGTATACTTTATTAAAAGCAAAAATACAAATATATGGTGACTCAGCAGTTTATGTGGAAATCGCAGGAGAAATTAATAGCCAAAGGCCGGTCCTGTAACAATATATATACTAGTGAATTGCCGTAAAAAAATTACGGCAATAAAATTGTAAGCCAGGCAATGCTGTTTGCCACACAATGTGAGGCTTTTGTTTCTCTGATCACCTTCACCGCTCATTGCAAACCTTTCCTCCCACCTACTCTATGGGCCGCTCATTGCAGGGTTCATTAACTTGCAAGTTTTGTGCTTGGGAATGCCATGTGTCTCTTTTCAGGACACTCCCCCATGTGCCTAACCTGTGTGTTTCTCTTCTGTGTGTCTGCTGAATGTTTGTGTGACGCGCGCTGACTGTTGTTTGTGTTATTTTCAAAGTCCCGTGGGCCTGGCATTGTTGGTGTAAGTGTTAGTGTCTTTGCCATCGTGTATTTTCTAAGTCCTGCGTGCCTGGCATTGCGCAGCCTTGTTTTCATCCAGTTTCAGAATTCTTTATGTTTTTTTCTTGCTTAGCTGATTTTCGAGTGACGAAACACGTCAAATAAGGCGCAAAATAGCTTGCAACCTCACCCAGGCTTCCTGGCTCTCCCCCTGTACTGTGTGTGAATGTGTTTTTTTTTTTTATTATGTTTTTCGGAAAAAAAAGTTTGTCCTTGGGATTTATTTATGGTCATGGCAAATGCCATGATAACTGGAAATTGTCTCCTTTGAAGGACAAAAAGGCAAACCACTCTCACTTGGAGCCAAATCAATTCTTGGTATAAAAACCTGTTCACCTTTATGGGTACCAGTCATAATTTCTGCATGTATGAAATTATATTTTAAATTGTGCGTAATCTGGTCCCATTACAAAGTCCTTCTTTTCTAATTCATATTTCTCAATAGCATGACAATTGCCACTTTTTTTAAATTGCAAAACATGTGGTGGCATTCTAGATGGTATTAAATAATTAATAAATTCTATACTAAAATTAGATTCACTGTCTTTATCGTCAGCCAGTACTGAATCTGCACTGTAATAATTATTTTGGGGTGCGTTGATGAATTTTAAAATTTGTTATTTAGATTCAAGGCATCTATATTTTTAGATGTTAATATCACTTTGTTTGCAATGTCTGAGTGATCGTCGTTATTGAGAGTGTTTGGAAAGATTGCCGATATGAGTGATTCCTTGCAAACCATTTGTGATAAAATTTCAGTGGTATCATTGGGTAAATCATTTATTTGTGGATGTTTTCCTTATCCAATTTGAATAAACCAATCACTGAATTTGTTTTGGCCTTCAGATCTCATATTTAATTCTAATTTGAGGTGTGTAAAAATGTTCCACAGTTTACTTGTCTTGATACATGTTTCAATGATGTCAGTTGTTGCACAACAGGTAATGTTTGCCTAAAATCTCCTTCTAACAACATCACCTTTCCACCAAATGGCAAATTATTATCCATTACTTCTTTTAATAATCTATCAATACATTGCAAGGCATGACATGACATTGTTGCCTCATCTATGATAATTAATTTACTTTTTTTAAATGTTTTGGCTTGTAAAGAATTCAGTAGAATATCTGACACGGATGTTTCTAAAATGGGAACTGGCAGTTTAAATTCACTATGCACAGTTCTGCCACCTTCTAACAAAAGTGCGGCAATTCCAGTTGTTGCAAATGGCATTGCTATTTGACCCTGTGCTCGAATGTAACTCATCCAACAATTGTACAGATAGGTTTTTCCTGATCCACTAGGGCCATCTAGATAGAAATAACGGTCTTTGACCATTTCATCATCTGTAGCATTTGTGATGGCATTAAATGCTTGAAATTGTAAAGTATTTAAAGTTGCCAGTTTTTCATGTGTTTTTTTGTTTTTGTAGCTCAGTGTCATAATCGTCAAAGTTGATGTCATCTATAAGTCCTGGATCAGGCAAATTAAAACGTGCACAATTTAATCTATGAGTAAGAAATATTTCTTGATTTCCATTAACGTTTTAAGAGTGCAATGGGCTCATTGTAACGCTTAAAGAAGTCTTCAGACATATTTAATTGAAATGTTTCCCACAAAGCAAATGCATCAGGTACATTGCAAAAGATGGAAATGAATGCAAATTGTTCTCTCATTGGCTTTGGCATTTGACACCTCTCCCATTCTGTATCATCTGCTATGAAGTTTTGATGTCTTGCAGCTAATAGGAAAGTCTCATAAACTATCTAATTCACTGTGCGTAAATGTTCATAACTTTATGCACCGGGAACATGTAAAAGAAGTAATCTTAAACTGAAACGTTCAATGTCTCTTGGACTGACGGTATAAATGTGTGATATAATATTAAGAGTATCTCTTTTTCGTTGTCGCCATTGACCATTTACAAATACATAGTGATATGGAATCTCAGTGTATAAAAATTGTCTGGCCTGAGTGTCCTGGCAGTTTAATTGAAACCAAGCAGAAGTGTTGTTTCTCGATGTTCACTTTGGGCTAAGGCAGGTCTTTCATTGCCTGCAGTAAAGCAAACAAACTGACTTTGTGGCAAATGTACAGAAGATGCTACATTGCTTCAGGAGCACTGACATAGCAAGCATCTAAATAATTAGAAAGTTTGTCATGTAAAATTGGATTTTCCTTTTCGTTTTGTGCATCTTGCACAACAACAGTTGCTGCATCATATTCTTTATATATATATTTATACACATTTTTGATGGATTTAATAAAAGGGCAAGCTTCCACAGTTATGTGTGCACTGTGCTTCATCAGCAAATGCGGATTGTATGGAATGTCAAATCTATTATCACCTTTTTGGCCACAGATAATAGCTGTTTGTCATTCTCTGTTTGTATCCATCACAATTAGCATACGTTTGCATTTGAAATTGTCTTGGAAATTTTTTTCGTACATTTTTTGTCTTCCATACATGGTTAATTTGGATTGATATCTCCACATGGCCCATGAATCATTCTGTCTGTTAAAATCTCTAAAGTTTGTAATATTTTTCTGGATGTGGCAATTCAGCAGTAATTAATGAATCCACTCTCTCTGCATTATTCGATTTATCGTTTTCCTGCAGGATTAAAAGTATGTGAGCATGTGGCAGTCCTCTTTTTTTTTTTAATTCAATGGTATAAACAAAAGCTACACATTTTGTAAATAACTGGGCTTTAGTTATATCATGTATTAATGAATTGAGTTTGATTTTCAATACTCTTGCCACTAAATCTGGTCGGTCAGAAATATTTTGTCCAAGATTCAAATTTTCCTTGATCTCTGGCCATTGTGGATTACATGTGAATGTCATGAATAAATCTGATTTTCCTAATTTTGTGACAATAGCCATGGCATCATTATATCTATCTCGCATATTGCAAGGAGATTCTTGGAAATTGGATGGCAAAATGATTGCTCTTCCAGCTGGAATGTCTCTGTTGGTAGCCAATTCAGTTGCATAATCCATCAATCCACAATATTGTTCTACTCGAAGCTTGTTTTGTTGAAATTTTATAAAATTTTGATTATTTGCTTTGACTTGTAGCTAATAATCAATAATCCATTGTTGTGTGCGTTTTCCCCCACATAAAATAGGATTAAAATAATCCTGAATAGCAGTTTGTGCCACTTTATATTCCAGCATAGAAATATTGCATCTAACACAAACTTTACTATTGGGATAACTTTGCAATTGCAATTTCGTTTCCCATCCTAGTTCACCATTTGGAAAGAAAATGGGATATGTCATTGGATCCAAATTACAACTTAATATATTTATGTTTATAAAAGGTTGGTCTTCATTGCGTGGATATATCCTAATATCCCGCTGAAAAGGTGTTTCACCATCCTCATTTTTAAAGACCATGGCAACCTCATTTACTGTTGGTAAATTATACCGTCTTTGTCTTTATCAGTATTGCGATCTCTTTTCAAAACCATATTTACTCTTGGCATTGGCAATTTATGTATTTGAGCATGTTGCTGTTGTTCTTTTTCAACCTGTGTTAATTGTTTGTATGCCTGACTGTATGGGTTGTTGGCCATAATTTTATCCAGCTGTTCAAAGACTATGTGCAAACACTGTTTATTTTCTGGAAGCATCATCCGTTGTTCAACAGCTTCCATTGTATCTATGACATATTACTATGCAAATTTCCTTTGCTCTCCTTCTTTTGGGTATAAATGTGAAGTGCGGTGATAAATTTGTCCTTGAACTCTAAAACAGTAAGGACCATGTCCTGGGACATTTTCTGCTAATGTAGCACCCTACTGTTAGTGCTGTAATGAAAGAACTATCCTGAGCTTCCCCAACATAGATATCACTACAACTTTCTATATCTACATTGGTGTCATGTGTATGAACATTGGTGTCAAGAGGCAATATTGGATCATTAGGCAATGTTTCACAGACATGTTTTTGTATACTTTTTCTTTTTTTTTGAAGCTCCAGCACACTCACTTTGTGCCTTCTTACTAATTTTTCTTTTATTTAAAAGTCTCTGTCGGTCTTTTTCTCTTAAGTGTTGGGAAGTCTCGGGGGACTGTTCCTCTCTCCACCATTGCTTCCTTTCCCTTGCCGCTCTTCTTTTGCGTTCAATCCTGTCTTCATATCCGCCATTTTAATCTTTAATTGTAAATACAGGTGTATGATGTAATGTTTTTTGTATTGTACATATTGTTTGTAGCTGCTGTCAATGCAAAACCTAAATAGCATTAATGAAAGAATGCAATGATTTGAAAAGCATTTTTAATTTTTCCATGAAATAAATTAATCCATTAAGATTTTTTTATTGACATACATTAAAAAGGAAAGCGCTGCACATATATATATTGATAAAAATATATATTATTTAATAATTAATTATTAAGTCATTAATAAATGAATATACGTTAATGAATTAATCAATAACTGACATCAATGTTAAACCTAAAGAGGTAATTATGTTTTCCTAAAGAAGGGCCAACAGAAAGAGCTATGAGCAAAGTATAGATCGTGCTCAAAATAATGTGCAATTTTTTTAATGTTATTAATGATGAAATCAATTGACTTATGAGGTGTAATTTGCATTCCTTAAAAGTTAATTAGGTAAGCATATATGTATGCATAATTATTTTTTTGGTTATTATGAATGAATAATTAAATACTAAGGGCCTAATTCATTTGCAATTTGTGCAATGCAATAGGGCACTTTGTAAGTTTTTAGTTGGTGAAAATCTTGGTTTTGGATCAATGTTCATGAACTAAAATGTTATGTAAAAATAATATGCTATGTCCTTATATAGAGCCCTATTACATTTAGCAAATTGCAATTGAATGAGACCCTAAATAAATATAGGTTAATTAATTAATCATTAACTGTCATCAATGCAAAACAAAAAGGGCATAATGAAATCATATACCTGTGAAATTGATGTTATTTCAGAAAAAAATCCTGCAGAATTCACTCTCTGTCTTCAGTCAGGTGCAGAGATGAGTAATCTGTGAAATGACATGAAAATCATTTTTAATGTTTGTATTCAATTAATTTGTGACTCATTGAAACTATGATATTTAATTGGCAGAGATGCAAAACTCATAATCATCAATATATTCATAAATAAAAGTAGTATAAAATATTAAATGTCATAATCTAAGAAACTGCTTTAAATATTTAAGTGCTTTGAAGGTCCTATCCCTGTCAGGCAATTATAAGCACTCCAGATATGTATGTGCTTTGTAAAATGTACATATTTTTTGATCTATTATAAATGTGTTTGTTTTTGTTTGTTATTATTATTAATTAATAGTTCCAAAAGCAATGCACATGAATGAGCAGATATATGGGTGCATGGCAGATATATGAGTGCAGGTTAAAAAAAAAATATTATTTTTATTGCAGTATAAAATGTAAGCTTTTTTTTTTGTAATGATTACTAATTATGAATTAATATATTAATATACGTTGATTAATCAATAACTGTCATCAATTCAAAATAAAAAGACTTAATCCTTTTTTGTTCCATAAGAACATAATTAAATGATATACCTGTAAAGGTGATCTTTATGCTGTTCAAAGGCTGCAAACATCACTCTCTGTGTTCAGTCAGCTGCAGAGATGATGAAACTGTCATTTGTAATATTTGGATTCATCCCTATCAGACAATCAGCAGCAACACGGATATATCAGTATATAGTAAAATATACATATTGTTTGTGGTCATTTTTTTTTGTGGTAATATTACTAATGAATAAGTAATACATTAATGTACATTAATAATCAATTAATCAATGACTAAATGTATTCTAAAGAGCTAAGCATTTATATATTAATAAACTAAAGGCATTGTAAAATATAGAATATTTGTTGTTCATAATGATTACTAATAATTAATTAATAAAATAATGTACATTAATAATTAATTAATCAATGTCTAAATATATTAGAAAGAGGTACGCATTAATCTATTAATAAACATTAGGCAGTTAATGTTATCCATTTTTTTTATAATGATTACTAATTAATGCATTAATGTGCATTTGTCAACTAGCCTAAGGCGATCCCTCGTTCTGTAAGTGTTTGTAGGCTAAGTCCCGCGTGTTTCATTACCTCCACTGCTCGCCTCGCGGCAATGAGCGCCTTTAGCGATCATCGCCTAAGTGCTCCGAGTTAACGAGACAGCACAGAGACAGACCACATACAGACAGCACAGAGAGACAGAATACTGGCCACATAACACAGAGAGAGAGAGACAGTACAGAAAGACGGCACAGAGACATCATACAGACATAACAGAGAGAGAGAGGCAGCATAGTTGACAGATAAAATAAAGAGAGACAGCACAGACAATTCCAGATAACATTCTATGATACTATCTTTTATAACGGGCAGATTACTAGCATATATATATATATACATATATATATATATATATATAATAAGTTGGCACCACAGGGGGGCCCAGGGTGGGTCCCTTCATTTACTTGTTCTGCCCCTGAATGCAAGTGTCCATTTATGAGACAATTGAAATGTCTCATGAAGGTATGTTACAGAACCTGTAAATTATAAAACATATTTACTCTTGTCTTTTTGACAAAAATACTGTTTATTATGATTAAATAATTTTATGTTAAAAAGTGACCTTTCGATAAATCACAAAAAATAAATACTGTATTTTTATGTAGCAAAGTCACTGTCTTTTGCTAAATGCTTTATAAGCACTCAGTGATATAATTTGTCCATTCATTGTCCTTATTTTTACAGCTTACCTATGTTTCCTGGTAACTGCTCTGGGTGTAACAGCTGGAGCACATCGCTTGTGGAGTCATAAATCTTACAGGGCAAAGCTGCCTCTGAGAATATTCCTAGCTGCAGCCAATTCTATGGCCTTCCAGGTAAGTATGAGATGATGCCAGCTTCCTGTTACATTTTGATCCAGTGCTTTTAGTCATTCACAAACACTCTTGAGGAAGATATTTCTTTCAGCAATTATTTACTGGCAGAAATCCAATTGCTTGTAAGGGCATGAACAGCTTCTCCTGAAAGATGAACACGAAGTTCAGATTTATCTTACTACATTTTTAAACTAATTTTATAATAATTCCCTTGTCACATTATTGTAATTATACAATTGCTAGCATTAGTGTTTTTATTATCATTTAGCTATTCATCCATAAAATTCAAGCATGTTATGTAGCCTCCGTGTTGTTAGATATTAGCTGGCAGGACATTAGTCTAATCAGTAAAGCTTGATTTACATTTTAAATTTGTCATTTCACTCACAGGCCATGACCCCAGCAGGATCCATTCTGCGCATTCGTACAATAACTGACCTGATAAACCAGTATGGGTAAACCAAAGGGCCACAGCTAATTTATTAAAACCAACATATATACTGTATGTTCCAACATGGTATAACAAATGGGAGGAGCCCGATCTTGGGCAGCATCCTCTTGAGCCTGTGCGCGCGACCATGGGTCCACCTTCTTTTGTGCTGCACCCGCCCAAGAGGTAGGGGCAAGCCCTTTTTTAATTATACACCTGGCCCGGGCAACTCCCCATCCCGCCGCTGTGACCAACACTTTTACATACAAAATAATTGAATGTATAACATATACCCATTGACATACATTACAATAAATTCTCAGAATACTTGCCCATTTTTTTTTTTTTAAACATAACCAACAAAATCCCAAATCCTGGGAGGGTGGGAGGGGATCCGCTCCTTGGCCGGCCGCAGAGTGAGCCAAAATGGCGCTCAATGCACGCCAACACCCCTGCTTACTCCTCCCCGTGGCCAGCCCGCCAACCAATCAGCGTGCGCAGGGCTCCGCCGTGTCACGAGACCCTCGACGCTACAGGAGCCCTGTGCACCACGGGCCTCTGCTCTGAATATGAATTGAGCAAGAAGTTAGAAGAGCAACTATGCATACAGCCAATCAGTAGGTACCTTTCTGTAGACTAAATCAATGACATATGTGCATACTGTGAGCATACATATTTTATGCAAAAGGCAGTATTTCTGTTAGTAGGGAAAGATAAACTGCCAGCTTTAACAAAAAGGTGTATAATATATAATCTCCTACCCTTAGGATAATATAAATTAAAATACCACCAGTGAGTTTATTGTACTCCACCTAGTGATGATTACATTATGTTTTTTATGTTGAAGAGAGATCTTCACCAAGGTAACTCTTATTTTGTATATCCAGTTATACACAGATATAGTAGTTCCATGGATTTTTATATAAATTCATATAGTTATATATAACTTATATAAATGGTTGTGAATCTTCTCATAGATATTAAATACTGCTTCCAAAATGCTAATAGGCTTAAAGATAGATGACAATTCACTTTCATTTACATTCTCTTTAATAATCAGAAACTTTTATTAAAAAGTAGACATTATGTATAAAGAAACTTTATAAATATATAGTGGGGTACTGGCCAAAGCTTTCTATTGGGTTGTTCTAAAAGCCAGAAATCAATAAAATGCTGTTTTAAAGGAAAACTGAATCAAAATCAATCTCTTCTATACTTTTTTATAAACATCTTAGTGAAATATATGAAACAGTTTGGGCTTCTTTTTGCCAATCATATTGCTCAGTATAGGGACTGTCATGTTGCAACTCATATCCCCACTGATATTCTCTTCTCTCTTGTTTAGCTTGTCATTGCAACTGTATATGAAAGCATATGTGTGTCTACTGATCTTGTGTTGTCACAGATGACCCCATGCCCAGAATAACTCAAAACACTGCAACCAACAAATAAAGAACACCATGGCCCTCATTCTATTATCGGCCGTAAATCGGCCGCAAAGGTGTGATTCCTTGCGGGGCTCCCGTTACCTTGCAATTCAAATAGACGGCGCCGCAAGGATATCCCCTTACGGCCGGCCGTATATCTTGCAACCGGCCGTAAGCTCAGAAATCTTTAAAAGCAAAAATAAATTCAAGACGGCACTGTAAAGCTCTGTAAATGCTAGGGATCATAATGGGGGACATGAGGATTAATAGCAACCCCTCTCAAGCTTGCACATCAGCCCAAATCCGAGATTTCATTAACTGTTTATTTTCCGGCCGCAGCGTGGGCGGGTCTGAGGTGCTCCAAGCCCTCTGGACTTTTTCCATGGATATTTGACATAAATTAAAATAAAAATGATTTACGGATTTGAGTGTAGGGGAATGTTGTGCTATGAATGCTAACACCTACAATCACTTTATAGTCTCCTCAGAGTGCAGGATGGCTTCATTATGGCTTTATTATGTGCTTAATTGTGTGCCTGCGGGACCTTTTTGCTGCAAGTAAGCTGCGGCTCGGTTTTAGCCTTGCAGAGAGGGTTCCCGGAGCAATTGAATAGCAACCAGGATTTTCTTGCGTCCGAAACTCTTGCGGCCATTTAAGATCAAAGGCTTTCCTCCGGCGCGTGCGGCCACAAGGGATAACAAGGCACCGGCCGCAAGCCTGCCGGAGTCCCCGGCCGGAAGGGAATAGAATAGGCATCTAGCTTGCGGCCGGTCCTTGCGGCCCCGCATCTCCTACGGCCAATAATAGAATGAGGCCCCATGTAAGGCTCCCCATGTAAGGCTCCACAATAAATTGAGCAAGTACCCCCACTATTCAACAGCCTAAACAGGCTGGCAGCTGCCAACAATTGATGCTTTTAAATCCCTGTGTCTGATGACTAAATCACCCAAATGCCTGATGAATGATGCCATAATTTTATTAACCTTTAACCGTTGTACAAATTTTAGAATATTGTGAGTAAAACGCAAACTGAACATTGGCTGGGTATGATTTCTGTAGCCTTATGATATCTATCTTCATCATATGTATAAGGTCCTGCATGGATATAGCACCCAAACTGTTTTGACCCACATGAAAAAGAATAATCCACAACTTTTTGCAAAACGTGTTCCCACTTTAAACACCTAACCCTAATCCATCTTAATTCAACAATCTCTTGTGAGAAACCTAACTGAATGCCATCATCAAGAAATGCTGCAGCTCTCTGGGCCCAATAAATGAAGGAGTGGCCTATGATCCACAAACAAAAATTAGAATTTAAAATAAATCACAGTAATAGATATGGGTGATTTTATATGACTAAAATCTAACTGATTACCACCTCCCAATTTGCTTTACCACCTTATCTCCCAGTCCTATTCTAGCAGCCTCCTCAGCATCTCTGATTCTAACGGAGTGTGTTCCAAGCTGTGGGAGATCTAATTCTAAAGAAGCTTTACACGACTTAAAAACAGAAAGGAACTGAAAATGGGATAAATTACTCTTGTCTTCTTCATGCTGCAGCCTTAAATATTGATTAACATTAACACAGGGGTAACATGGTTCCTAAGTAGAAAGTTCTGCACCTTTCCTGCCTGATTAGTTTTTGATTTTCTCAATAGAATAGAAAGATATGAAGCAAAAACGTTATCGTCTGAAAAGAATAGGCCACCTGGACTGACTCTGTTAGGAACTATGTGCTCTGAAATGTGAAAGGTCCAGAAAATGGTGTCTTAAACAAGAGAGATTAAAAGGATGAATGGCAAATAAATTGCAACGGTTCTAGCAAATGAGATCAAAAATTAAAAAAAACTGGGCTTCTCTTAACATGATATATCGAGCCTTTCTTAAATCCCTTAAGCACTTGTCAAACTAAAATGGATTTTACGTCCTCATCCTCAACCCACTAAGGGCAGTAGAAGTATCTTGCATGCAGTGGTACAATGTAAAGTACAAGAGATGTCTGTGGAATTGGTGTGACTATGAAAGATAAT
Source organism: Discoglossus pictus (assembly GCA_027410445.1). Classification (NCBI taxonomy): domain Eukaryota; kingdom Metazoa; phylum Chordata; class Amphibia; order Anura; family Alytidae; genus Discoglossus; species Discoglossus pictus. Next base: position 229,016,432 of record CM050163.1, read on the forward strand.
CCATTGTTTACATACCTTTTGGTAGCAGCTCCAAGTTGATGGGGCCAAACATTTTAGATCAGGTTATGTATAGCTAGTATCCTAAATCCCAAAGGTATGGTGATAATGGGGTCCCTTGCTGATCCACTGTAGGAAAATGTTGTGATGATTCCGCAGATAATGCCCCACAGAAATAAGGATACTACTATAGGGAATAATTTAAAGAAAACAAGGTTTATTAGCAAGCCTGTGTATTTCCACTCTGGCAGCCAAAGCTCTGCGCACCAGGGTCTCTGAAAAAAATGACCCAAACCGACTGATCCTGGCCTGTCAGTATTGAAAACCGGATCATGCATAATTAAAGTTTTGCTGTTGAAATATAAAAAAAAATAGATACAATATATGCAAGTCCACTTTATGCTCTGCTGTAAATCTAATGTAATGATGAGGAAGTCTCACCGTGGCAATTGATAATGATAACTGTTCACAAAATATACGGCCCATGGGCATAATCCAGCACACAAAATTTAGTTTGCTAAGTAAAGCTTGAATGACCTGAATGAAACTTTCCTGGATGCCAAAACTAATCCTGAATATGGCAACCTAACAAATCGTGTCACGAGGGGTGAACCAGTGATAAACAAAATGCTGATAGACACCCTTATTAAATTGTGATTCAGCAAACTTAGGGCTCTATTTGATCACACAGCATATATTTTTTACAAAAGTTTTTAGTTAGTGAACTTCTATCCAAAAGCAAAGTCTTCACTAACTAAAAACTTATTTTAAAAAAATATAACGTGCTTAAATAGAGCCCTTTTACATTTGCAGAATTGCAATTTAATAAGGCTGAGAATATACAACTTAGCTAACAAGGTTCCTCTACCTGCCTGCTTGATCAATTTCACTGCATGTATAAACAAGGTATAAGTTACTGAGGGGAGGTCGCTATTTATCTCGTCAATTACAGAGGATCACCTAAGTAAGTCAGATGATGTATTTATCAAAGTTTTTGTTGGCTCCTTTATAGGGACTAAACCTGAAGGGGATATCCACAATTGGGGCATTGGAAAGCTTGATAATGGACACAACATGCTGCTATTTGAGACTTTCACTAATAACTTGTTTAAAACAACTTCAGAAAATTGCCTAACAGATTTTAAGTTAGGGGGCATCTATATTAATGAGCCGGGAATACAGGAATCTTCTGCAAAACCATGAAACAAGAGACTGGCCTCAGCTAATCTTCCCTGTACTCTAGAGTACATTCTTAACCAGGAATACATCTTTTTTTAGTGATACTGGAGTCTTCCCCTTTTGCAGCTGACTGTACTGGCTTTTGGTGCCTATGCTTTTTGAAGAATTGAAAAAGAGGATGAATTTCACAGAATTCTGACCAATCATGCCTGAATTTACAGCATGCTCCCACTTGCAAGAATTTTGGGTGTATGCAATGAATGTCCTTTTTCCCCCTAAGCATACAAGGAAGAGGATTTAATTCCTGACTCTCCACTGGGCCGTAGCACAGTAACAATCTTTAACCAGGTGGGGTTGGGCCGCCATCCTATGACAATATTTCTCGCCATAATTCCACCATGCTAAACCCCCATAAATCCTAAGAATCTCTTAATCTCTTCAAGATACCAGAAAAGAGCAGAGCATGACTTAGGGGACTTCTCTCTATAATACTGGCAAAAATTATATACTAATGCAACCAATTAGGAAATGTGTTTGGGATCTATGTTTACGCTATTCTTTTTATTCTCTCTTGGATTATTTTTTTTGTATTATAGTTTTTTTTTTCTATCTAGATAGTCAGGGGGTGTAATGAAAAAAAAATGAATTCCCTGCGCCATATCTTCTCTTTTAATTCAAGCAGAACATGAACCTCAATAGGACCTTAAGAAGGATCTTGAATTCTGTAAAGGATCCACTGACTACTGAGCAACCAGCTCGGATTCTGCAGGCGTGCTCTTTTTAGAATTGACTAATACTTCCTCTGAGGCATATCCAATTCTTGTACTTTATGTGAAGGACCTACCCAGGCAACTGCAGACCTAGAAGATCTAGACTTCCCTCCTAACTGTGCCAAATAACATTTTAAACCCTCCAACGAACACTCAACAGACAATTGAAAAACCGTAGACAAATCAGAATGTGCACGTGCTTGATAGCCTCCCTTTAAAAGACCAGGAGTAAGCCAAGGGTCCTGATTACAAAGAGGCGGGTGACTGGGTCAATGTGTACTGTTCTGAGTCCGTAGATCTGGATTAGTGTCAATGAGCAGATGAATCCGAACAGTGACAGTAATGATTCAGTGAAGCAGCTGGAACAGAGCGATAGGGCGACTCCCTACCCCATTAGCTTGCCTTAATCCTTCTCAAGCACTGTACCTCCTAGGGTTATGACTGCTTCTATGGCTGGAACTCCTAATGGGAGAGAGTATATCTGGACCTGTATGTGGGAGAAGGAGAATGTCTCCTAGCTCTATCCAGATAAGGCATGTGCCAAGGAGATGTTGTATCACTGTGGGTCCTATATCCAGACCCACTGGCCTGTTAACATTTGGGCAGGGGCCGTTACATCATCCTGGAGAGTAAGTATTTGGAAGTCTGGTGAGAGAGTGCTGTGGAATGCATGAATGGAGTCATGAAATTGAACTTGATGCTGACCCTTATGCCTCGATAATTATGTCAGTTTGATACTTTCCTAGATGGCAAATTATGTTGACTTGGGCATTCTTGAGGCTGTGTAATTATGGTAGTTGTTTAATATGAAGCTTGACCACCATCACTTTAAACAATCATGGAATTGCTTAGTTATATTGGTAAAAGCATTACCACTTCAATATAGCCACTTGACTGCCTCTGTTACAAACCAACTTAGAATATCACTTAGCAATTATTACAAATAACCAGTCCTGTGATAGCAATAATGTTAATAAAACAGGTAGCATATAGCACAGCCCTATGCCCCATTTCAGGGACCTCCGGTCTGAGGGGCCATGGTGATCCCCACAAGGTGGCTAGGTTCCCTGAAATAATGCACACAATGTGCCCAGAGAAGTCAAGTGAATCAAATTCCAAAAATACTAAGGACGGTGGAAATATTAAATGTAAAACACATTCATACAGCTAAAAACCAAAGTTCTAGCCTGACATCAACCCTATAGGGGCATTAGTAAACTATCCATGTACTAAACGGTTTAATAAAGTTTACCCTCAATAAAGCACAATTGGGAATCAATACTCTTGCTAAATCACTATTTGTGTAACATGGTAGTAGTAATAAGCAACCTGATGGGTATCACACACACGTTTCGCCCTATACTGTACTTGGCTTTGTCAAAACTTAGCAGTATTCTGCTCAGAATTCTGATCTAGAAGCATTCAAATGTGAACACAGATGTACTATTTATTTACTGTACTACTGTATGATGGAGGGCTTCTATCACTCTTTTGCCCACCATAAATTAAATAGTTGTTGTGGTGAACTACCTACTCATAAGGTCCACAACACAAGCTGAGATCCAGCTCCATGCTGATGATAGCCAGTAAGCTTGAAACAGCTGTAAATGGATAGGATTCTCAGCTTGTGTAAAATCCAGCCTTGGCTTTACATTAAAGCTATGTAATACAGCAGACATAAGCCTAAAGGAAGCATATTTGAAAATGGCTGTGGATTAAAGAGCGAGGCATTTGTGGGCACATTTGCATGTCCCAGCTCAGCTTCCCAGAATGCAGTATAAGAACTGTTTTTCTCGGAATTCTGAGCTGGAAGCAGGATTTTTAACTTGCTTAAGACATTTAAATGTGAACACAGATGTACTATTTATTTAATTAAAAAAATGAGCAATACACTCAAAATTTTTATATTAATAAAAACTAAGTATACTAACATAATTACAAATGCATATAGATGGATGTATATAATAAATATACATAACATATATGTGTTATTTTTTTGTATACATGTGCATTTTGTACGCTAAAGAAGATGGAAGAGGCATTTCAGTAAAATGCTTATAAAAAGTATTGAAAGGATTCATTTTGATTCAAAGTAAAGAAAATCATGAGTTCAGTTGTTCTTTAACACTTCAGCACCTTGACTAACTGCTTCTACTGCTATTTACAGATACTCATATATACTCATATATACAGATACTCATATATAGCCTTGTAAAATAAGTGTACAAGGCTTCCTCTGGCACTGGGAGTTGCCCTGATAACACTACTTGTTCACCATGGCGAAATTTGCAGTGACTATCGTTTCTGATTGCAGTAAGATATAGTTAGCATGATCTTGCATTGTTTTGTTCCTCTAGAATGATATATACGAGTGGGCTCGGGATCATCGGGCTCATCACAAGTTCTCTGAGACAGACGGTGACCCACACAATGCAAAGAGAGGCTTCTTCTTCGCACATATAGGATGGCTGCTTGTTCGAAAACATAAAGATGTTCTTGAGAAAGGAAAAAAGTTGGATCTCCAAGACCTTTTGGCTGACCCTGTGGTTATGTTCCAGAGAAAGTACGTGAGAACAGCAGTGAGCTAATCTTCTTACATGTTCCATTCATCTTTAATAATGGTATTATTTTACGTAAAGGGCCACGGTAATGCTGTAATATGCTACTTCAAAGGCATTAAGAGAATATTATTTACAGTATGTTTATATAGTATATGGTATTTTAAACAACTAAACATGATAGTGGGCAAAATGTTTTTGGAAAGCAAACAAATTTGAAAACATTTATATTTTCATGAGCACTTATTGTTTACAGCAAGCATCCATTTTGATTTCTTGGTTGCTATTTCTTTTACTTTCTTAGGAGCATGTGACTTTGCAAACTAATGAGCTTCATTTTAGCCTTTTAGCTTAGAGCACTTGTAATTGCCAAGTGCAGATTGCACTTCCTGTGCATGCATAGTCTCCTACCATCTCAAGTAGTTGATCTGCTGAAACCAAAACTCCACAGCAGCATAATTGCACATAAAAAAGTAACAATTTATAGGCTGCATTGATTATTTTTAGATTTTAGAAACATGTTGCCTATTTTCACTGCACTGTACATATCTATATTTTACTTGCATTATGTTCATACTTTATATATTATCCTTTATATAACAAACCTAGTACATGACAAAGAAAATTACTAAGTACCAGTTATATTTGGTTTCTGTATGCTTGTGAAACATAAAGGGTCGTTAGCAAATGGCATTACAGTAGAATGAGAGAGGATACAAATTCCATTATGTTTCCTTTTATAGATTTTAATTAAGCTCCTGAACTTCCAGATATAATTTAATTAACTTGCAGCTAATAAAATGTATTTATTTTACAGTGTGACTACAGCCAGTTTCTAGTATTTGAAGCTGCTGTAGAGATGCATTTCTGCCTAGGCCAAAAGGCCACGGCCTAGGATCTCAAACACATCAAATTGTTCCAATGCTGCCATTAGTGTCAATATACTGTATACTAGGGTATCCATATGTATGTCTGCTGTAAAAATAACCTGTTTGAAAAAAAATCTATCTATCTATCTAGGGCATACACACAACTATACAGATCTGTTTGTGTGTTTGCATTGTTCAGTCGTGCCCAACTCTCCATGACCCCATGGACGATAAAACTTGGTATTCATGGCAGAGATACTGGAGTGGGTTACCAGTTACTTTTCCAGTGGGCCACAGCATACAGCTCCTGGTATTCCTAGGTGGTCTCACATCCAATGCATGGTACAGGGTGACGTGACCTCTTGGTTCCCTGACTGGAATTGAACCCAGGTCACAGTGGTGAAAGAACAGAATCCTAACCACTGGACCACCAGGGTACCTCTAGAGCAACCTAAACATCTCTGAGAGGAGCAATGCACTCAGGGCCATCACTAGTAGTCTTGGTGTCCAGTAATAATTTAACAGCCAGGGTCCCCTTTTATATGAGTGGCACCCAATGGTGGGTATACACTATTTAAAAAAATATATATATAAAGTGTATTTAGAGTGGGTTTATAAGGGGGGAAAAAAATTTTCAGTTTTCATGCATAAGTTTATTGAGTGATTACCACTTTTCTTTGAGATCCTGACAGTTTATTCCAGAAACAGTTAACCCATTCCATGCAACAAGGAAAATATACATAAATTCCTTAGCATTCCAGGCCACCTTTTTCTACCTAATTCACTCCCTCCATTCCATCTTTATTTCACTACCCTTCGACATTCATTTTCACCCCTCTTACATTCTCATTTAACTTTTTAATCCCTTCTAACTAGACACATTTGGATTTCTTTTTACATTGTATCTTAATCTTCTCAGCCTTTTAAATGTACTACATGTACCCTCATCTCAAATGCCATGATTTTTAAGGAATCCAGATCAAGCACTCACAAGTAACCAGTGGTGGGCAACTTGGTCCTATGGGGCCAGGTTTTCAATGTCTCTCTTTTTTTAGGTTCTTTCTGCTTACTTAAAGTTACTCAGTTTAATTCTGATTGCTCCACCTGTGCTCATGCAGAGAGACACTGTAATCATGGACTGTTGGCGACAGTGATAAGAATGAGTTTACCACAACTGCCACTGTGATTGAGGAAAAGAGCAATGGGGCCAGGATTAGAAAGAAAAAGAGCTGTGAGTATCTGTCAAAACACAAAGGGCTGCTGCACAGTGTTAGTCAAACATACCATCTTAACCCTTTTGTAGCCCCATCTACAGTGTCTCCTGTACCCCCTTAACTGCCACCCTACTTGCGCTAGTACTGCTGCCACTCACTGAAATCAGCACCATAGACAGTTTTCCCATCTCTACGGAGGGTGCTGTGCTGCATTCTTGAAGCAATAAACCCCCGTGACCCCACCAGCCCCCCACCTCGGTACTCCTCAGATTAATTGGTGGATCTGTAGTATTCTTCCCCGGCCAGCTCTTCTTCTTGCTGGAGCAGGGAATCCAGAATGACATCAACAAATGAGACATTATTCAGGATTTCCTGCCACAGAGAGACGACGTTCTACTCTGTCTCCTCATCCTGCTGACCCTACAGGTAAGAGAGCAGGTCTAAGCAATACTCTCACCCACCCTACAAAATTACTAAGACCGATTTCACCTTAACCCATAATGTAAGAGGCTTTAATTCCCCTTTTAAGAGGGGGAAAGCATTTATTTTCTACAAAAATGTTAAGCCTTCAATTATATTTCTCCAAGAAACCCATTTTTAACATAATAAGGTTACCTCGTAAATACATAAAGATTATCCCAACTTCTTTAACATGAGCCAATCCTCCAAAAAGATGTGTACTGCTGTCCTTATCATTTAAGCTAGACTCCAAAAAGGTTGACAGGGATGATAATTGTATAATTTTGACCAGAACAATTACGGGTACAAAAATATCATTACTCTCAATTTACTCCCCCACCACCACTTCTCCTCATAAAACTACTGTGAACTCTTAAGGTCCAGGATCTAGGGAAACTAATAAAAGGGTGGATTTTAACCTAGCCTTCAATCTAAAACTAGATATATCAGTGAACTTGACCAATGGCCACTTTTCCAGCAAATTACAACATATTAATAAATTACTTAATAAATTATGCTTGGTTGACACCTAGAGGGGCCACCATCCTGGGAAGAAATAATTCACTTATTATTCCCCAACCCATGGTTCATACTCCCATATAGATACTATCATAATCAGTTCCTCTATCTTTGACAGCTCAAATAAGGCAAAAATCCTTTCCTATCCATGGTCTGATCATGCGGCAGTCTCCATTGATCTGGACTTAGGCCCTAATATGAATTTACCCTACTCATGGAAATTAAATGAAATACTTCTGTCACATCCCACGTTCCTGGAACAGATATCTTCGGACTTAGAGTTAATCTTTGAAACTAACTCTACACAAGATACAGGCATTAGGTGGCTATGGGTAACTCATAAGGCTTACATTAAAGGAACATGCATTAAATTAGCGTCAGCCCACAAGAAACATCTTAGACAGAGAAGCAGACCTAATTAAAGAACTGGAGAATTTGGAAAGACAAAACCAGCAGAAGTTTTCTATCCCAATACACCAACAAATCGAAAGGGTTAGATTGGAGTTAGATAAGGAGTAAGGTGATCTAGGCATCTGTTTTATTCAAAAGCTAATAAGCCAGATACGTTATTTGCAAACATACTTACTCCTAAATACTACCAGGTGAGAATTTCCCAAATAAAAATGGCCTCAGGCTTGACTACAATTAAACAAAACAAAATACAAAAAAAACTTCTTAAGTTTTTTTGTCAAAACATCTACTCTTCCCTCTCCCAATATAATGAATCGGTTATACAGTCTTTCTTAGATGCAAATGACCTCCCTGTTCTTACTGAACAGGACCTGACTAGTCTTAACTCAGACATTACATATGAGGAAATACAAGATGCTAGCAGAAATCTTAAATCAGGCAAATCCCCTGGACCTGATGGCTTCACAAATTCATATTATAAAACATTTTTGGACTTACTCACCCCTCATCTCAGTAAATTGTTTAACTCAATTTTAAAAGGTAAACAGATGCCCCCCAGAACTCAATCAGGCCGACCTGGTATTATTTCCCAAAGAGGGTAGGGACCCCTTAGAAGTCAGGAACTACTACTAAACAATATAATTAATGAATGGGGATGTGAAGATCCTTGCTAAAATTATGGCAAACAGGATCTCCGAGTTCCTCCAGAACCTTATTCACAAATATCAAGTTGGCTTCATTCCTCATAGACAGGCAGGCGAGAACATAAGGAGAATCTTAAATATCTTATATTTGGCCCAATGCTCTCATAACCAATTGTGCATCCTTGCTTTAGATATTGAGGACTTTGATTCTATAGAATGGCCACACCTATAAGCGACAAATTTGCAAAATTTAGTTTCAAGGGACACTTCATTAATCTACTTAAAATCTACTATCAATCTCCTTTTACCTGAAACTACCTGGCACTACTAAACTGCAAACTTTCAATTACGAGTTTCAATCGGACCCTCATTCCAGATGTAATGCAGCATTAATTAATCAGTAAATATGATATTCAAGTCCATGCAAGTTCCATTATATGTATTAACACATTGATTGCCAGGATCAATATAACACGGAAATGAAACCTAATATCACTTTTCCTTTCATTATAAGTACAGTAGTGTGTTGATATTTGCATTTACAGTGCTACAGATAGGACTTTAATACCCTTGCGGGTCCTCTCTAGTACCCATTTGCTTTTTCGCTCTATTTGCGGGTTAAGGGCTTGAACGCCAGTGAATTCATTGCAATTTAATAACGTGATTGGAATGTAACAGTTACCGGCTTGAAAGAACAAAGGAGTTTGGCCGCGGAGTGCAATTTTTGACGTCCAATAGGGATTTTTGCCCTTACCCTGCAAGTCGTTGGCGGGTTGCTTTACGCGGCCAATTTACTCGCCGGAAGTCTTACGGGACTACGTTACGGGGTATGGTTTTACACGCTGAGGGAATTTAATAGGGCTGCAATATTTTATTATATCTTTTCTTGTGACAACACAGAAGAATTTACACTCTGCTACAATGTAAAGTAGTAAGTGTACAGCCTGTATAACAGTGTCCCAGTCCCAGATGACCAATGCCTTGCTAAAGAAGCTGAAGATAAAGGTGATGGAGGTGTGTTTGGGGTTGTCATGTTGGACTACTGCCCTGCGGCCCAGTCTCCAAAGGTAGGGGATCATGCTCCGCTTCAGTATGTCACAGTACATGTTGGCATTCATGGTTCCCTTAATGAACTGTAGCTCCCCAGTGCCGGCAGCACTCATGCAGGCCCAGACCATGACACTCTCACCACTAAAAGAGTACATCTATACTGGGGAAAGGTTTAAATAATCCCTAAATGACAGATAAATGGATAAGGCACAAAGAACACAAAAACGCTAATATGAGATGAAACCCTCAGTTCAAACGTAAACAGTGATGGAGAGAGAGTGGAGGCAGCATCTGACATCAGCAGGTAAATGCATATTTGGGGGAAAAACACAACATTTTATAGAAAACATATATACACATATAGACATATTTATTTAGACATATTGGTCTGGGCCTGTATGAGTGCAGATGATGGACTGGCTAAGCATGTCACCAGTCCTAAACCCTATTGAGCATTTGTGGGGCATCCTCAAATGGAAGATGGGGGAGTGCAAGGTCTCTAACATCCATCAGCTCCATGATGTCATTATGGAGGAGTGGAAGTTTTGGTAAACTCCATGCCCATGAGGGTTAAGGCAGTGCTGGAAAACAATGGTTACCACTAAAAATATTGACACTTTGGGCCCAATTTGGACATTTCCACACACATATATATATATATATATATATATAGATAGATAGATAGATACACACATATATGTATATATATATATATATATATATATATATATATATATATATATATATATAGATAGATAGATAGATACATATATATATATATATATATATCACATATATAGCTCTCAGCAGCATGGGCTTTCTAAAATACACAATAGTAAAACTGTGAGCTTGCACAGCGAAGCCCACAGCAACTGCGGCCCTCGTGAAGGCCGTGGTTGCAGCCAGGCAATGAGCTCCAAAGGCGCTCATTGAGCTGTTGGAGATAATCGCCATAGGCGCTCATCCCCACGACCCTGTACGACTTAGGCAGTGAGCGCCGAACGTGTTCACTGCGCTGGTGAAGATGAGTGCCGTAAGTACTCATCCCTACGACCCGCGGGACTACACATCAACAGAAATCTCAATTACACAATTCCCAATGTGAGACCTGGAGCACTTTGAAAAAATACAGTGGAAAAATTATGGCCCGTAACATTTAGCAAAAAGGAAAGCGGGACTTATAAAAAAAAATAAGACCTGCGGCACTTAGAAAAAAAAAATACGAGGTAAAAAAAAATACGAAGTTAACGGCCGAAACGCGCACAACCTTCTATATATCGGAAGCAGTTGTCCTTCCTCTCTTCTCTCTTCATGACTAACAATGATGGGCATAACTATATAGCTGATATATGAACTGAACCACTCCCTCACTATACTGCACTATTATTTCTAATTAGTGCACCATATGGAGCAAGGAGACACAGGGGAGAGAGGGGGGAAGGAGACACGGGGGGAAGGAGACACGGGGGGAGGACAAACAGGGGAGGGAAAGGCGGGGAAAACATATTCCCTTCATTTTTGTGGGTGGCAAACCGCATTGCCTGCCTTACAATTGACTTCCGTCATTTTTGATGTGCAAGTCGCTAGTATAATATAGTGGTATTTGTTCATAGCACTTTAAATGTTATATAAAAAGTATGCATACACAGCTGTAGGTGCAATTACAATGTAAGCACTGTAAACAGTTAAAAATACTATTCTGTATGGTTATCGGTCAATTCTTTCATGCGTTAACATCCCATATGCATACATTAAGAGTTAGTTTGGTTTTTGCTATTGAACTACCACTCACATGCAGCAATAAATACTGTCAAATGTATGCTGTCCTTTTCTACATTTCTCATTTTTTTATTGCTATAAATAAATTCACTGTTTATCTAATTGTTATAAGTAGTCATACTAGAGCAGTGCTTCACAACTCTCTCCTCAAGGACCAACAAGCAAACCATGAACCCGTACGCAGCATTTCAGGGCATGATCATGATCAATTAAGCAAACCTGTTACAATTTAGACAGAGACAATAGTAAATGAGACCGTCATCATGACGTCAATAAAACATGGAGTTTAAACTACAGTCAGTTAGTGTTTAGAAGTCCGATACCCAATCGGACTCACAATCCAGAAATGTAGAAATCAATACAAATCAATAAAGCAACTGTTCTAGTCCCATGTGGGTGGCCTGATACTGTATGTATTAACTCTTTGATTCCCGGGATCAATATAACACGGAAATTAAACATTAAAAAAAATAATTGTTATTGCAGATTTGCGAGCTTGAGACTGTAGTGCAGTCCATTATATTGTCTTTCATTGCTTTCCCAGTATTATTAAGTACAGTAGTGTGTATTTATTTGCATTTCAGTGTTCCGAACAGGTGTTTAGCCCACTTGCGATTTCTTAATTTTTTGATACATTTGCCATTTACGGGTTTGATGGCAATTGCAGGGTTGTTTCATTGTTGCAGTTAAATATGGATTTTGCGTTTTTAGCACTGGTAACATTTACAGGCTTTAAACATCAAAGGAGAAGATAGGACGGACTTATGATTTTGACAACGCAGTGATTTTGAGCCTGTAACTCGCAAATGGAATGCGAGTAGCTAAAAGTAGCCGATTGAATATCAGTAACATTATGGGCTCATGTAATTGAGACTTGGACCATTCAATTAGCGCCATGTTTGGCATTTTTATTATGCTAATTTGCAGGTCTATATGTTAATTAGTGGCTAAGTGGATATGATAAGAGAGAGGTTTACATTGCTCTTGTTTGTTTATGCATTTGCAAGCATTTGTAGCACATCAAAACAGACAATAATTAACACTTCAAATACATTAGCATTTATTATTATTACTATTATTATTCCTTTATTTGCAATGCTCCAACATATTCCGTAACGCTATAAGAGTAAGTTCAATGAAGCACAATGAAAAAGAATGTAGGAACCTGTCTTTGAGCTTAAAATCAAATGCTCGAATGCACACAGTGCTTTCCCTAAAAGTAAGATAGAAAACTTGCAAACTTATTGTACAAACTAAGCAGACAGTGTTTGTGAGTCATACATTTGAATAATAACACAAAACAAACAGTGCTGAATATCTCACCAATAATTTACTTAAGCAAAATGGCTAGTACAATGCAATGTTTCGTTTTCCTCAAAGAGACTGAAAATTTTAAAGTCCTTTCAAATCAGGCCATTGGAGAGAACAGTTATTTCAAACAATATACATTGGTTCTGTGTTATAGTAATAACTTTGCCCTATCTACCCAGTCACACCAGAGATATCATCTGCTGTTCCAAGACGCTTTTTAGTACTGAGTAATTACAGTATTTCTCAGGCTGTGTTGAGTATATAAAAGCACATTTAGTAAAAAATGATGACAGTACAGTAAATAACTGGTGAAAGGAACAGTCACAAGGGTTTCATATCAAAGTCTCCGAGCTGCGAAACTGGAGCAGTTGGAAACTGTAGTAGACATATCAAAGGAAATATGTAATTAGCTTTCATAGAATTTTATTTTGTATTCACAGTGTTTTCATATGCTGAAAGATTAGATTGCTTGCTTTTTTTCTTTTGTCACTTGTGTTCGACCTTTAAATTCAACTTTAATCAACTTTGTGATATGTTTATTATGATTCAAGAGTTGTACTAATCTGAGTATCTAATTAACTACGCTCTGTAATAGTTAAAAAATTAGGCTCAATGTTGTCTCCTAGACAGAAATTTACGTACTTATCCGAAAAAAGTAAAACTGGAGGCACTGCAATTTAAAAGGGCACCAAAGTCACAAATATTCTATTATGCATTTAAAAGAGCAGGTTTTAAAATTAATTATGTAAAGGTGAAAGGGACTCTATACATTTCTATATATATAGGTTTTAACTGGGTGACTTTATTAATGTGATCCTCCTTAATCTAATCACATATTATAATTGTCGAGCTACGAGACAATCACATATTGAAACACGCTGGACTTAGCCTCCAAACACTTAGGAAACACGGGATCGCCTTAGGCTGCAAGCAGTTGACGAACGCGGGACTTAGAAAACAAAAAATAGGAGACGCAGGACTTAGAAAAAAAAAGTATGAGAAGCGGGAACCGCGCAAAGCAAAAAACACGAAAAACACACACCAAAAAAATATATATACAACAAAAACATCACACACTGCACGGGGGAACCGCACTCGAAAATTGGTTAAGCGAGAAAAAAAAAGGCGCCCAAACAAAATGAAAACAAGGCTACACGACCCGTAGCGGAGTAGCGCTTTACACAAATAAACCAATGGTTTGCCCTCGTGCACACGGCCTATTTCTAATGCACAGCTGGGACATTCATAACACTATCTCCTCAGGGCAGCAACAGTCCAACTGTACATTACAATAAAAAGAGATTGTTACTTCTTCAGGCTATTGATTGTTACATATATTAATTAGAAAAAGGTAAACTATATTAATTTATTATTCAATTAATTAATTAATTACTGTTTAAAAAAAATAAAGAGAGGAGCCAAAGGACACGGGAGGAGAGGCTTGCAATGAGCGCCGAAGGTCCTTAGAGTATAAAAAGCTTAACATTGTGTGCCAAACAGCATTGCCATGGCTTCAAATTTTTTTGACTGTCATTTTTTGACGGGCAAGTCACTAGTTATGATATAAAATGTATACTTTATTCTAAGACACTCCAGATTAACCGTTTCTAACCTTTTTGAACCTCTCCCTATTTTCCAGTTCTCTCTCGTGGGGTGCCATGTTTAACAGCTGTGACATGAGGCCACAGCCTATAGGGAGGGGCTTCACACTAACAATGTTTCATACTACTCGGCTGCAAGCAGAAAGTGACATGCTGTGCATATGAGCATCATAAGACACTGTTTGGTATGTAGTCCGTCCCAGTGGTTGTGACCTTAGGTAATAGCTGGAAAATATGACTTTTATTTTAATTCTTGGTGCATTACACCCGTTATCAATAAAGGTTTTTTCCAATTTCAAAATTTGTGTGAATATAATATAAAAAATTCTAAATACATGTAATCGAAAAGGACAAGTGAATCATAGTGCTGAATTGCCAATCAAAGAAATGAAATAATATATCCTAATAATATAAATATAAAAAGTTATATATATAAATGTATATCTAATATATAATACTAGCTACTTGCCTGTTAATATATATATATATAGATATAGTGTTAAACATTGTGTTTTCTGTCTGTTATGTACTATCTGTTTATTTGTTTCTTTCTCCCCTCCCCTGTGTATCTTTCCCCCTCTCTCCCTCCCCTTTGTCTCTTTGCTCCCCTCTCCCTCCCGTGTCTCTTTGCTCCACTCTCCCACCCCTGTTGTGTCTCTTCCCCCCTCTCTCCCTCCCCTGTGTCTCTTTGCCCCCTCTCCCTTCCCTTTGTCTCTCCCGCCCTCTCCCTCCCCTGTGTATTTTTGCTTTGCTCTCTCTCCCCTGTGTCTCTTCCCCCCCCCCCCCTCTCCTATGTCTCTTTGCCCTGCTCTCTCTACCGTGTGTCTCTTTCCCTCCTCTAAAACATAATATAAAACAAAATATGCCTAAACTATAGCTTTAAAGTGACATGGAATTTGTCAATAAAACAGAGCTTACAGAACCAAGTACAATATGTGGAATTTTTAAACAGAGACGCATATATCACTATTTATAGACTGCCTTTTGTATGTTGCAGCCAATCCATCTAGAGCAGAGGCTCCCAACCTTTTTGTTCTAGTGGCCTGCCAAAACACTGATACTACATGTAGCACACTATGTTTCCATCTAGTTATACTTTAAAGGGCCACTGTAGTCTAAATATTTCCATCATGCATTTAAATATTACATTTTAAATATTCCAAAAGTTTTTTTTGTATGAGAAATTATTGTTCTATAGTGTAGAAAAATTACATTAAGTATAAAAGGCATGTGTTAGTAAGCCTCAAAGCATTCAAAGACAATAATTAAGCATGAAAAAGTCATTTAAAGGACCAGCTTTCTAAAAAATAGTTAGGTAGGACTTGATGAGAATAAAACTTTATTAAACTTTTACTTTGCATTTAATCAATGAATTACTATTTAAATCATGCTCCAGGCTATATAAGCTCCAGATCTTGCACCCTCTGAATGATATATCGCCTTTGTAGTGGGAGCCACCCAGGGACAAGTACCAAGTTGAAAACCTTGTGAGACCTCTCTGTAAAACACATGAGTAGCAGACATTAATGTAACATGAGCTGCTAGCAATGCACACAGATAAACTTTTTAGTTGCTGCTCACTATCATATTGCAAAGTGCCTGTTTGGAGAGCATTACCCTCTGGGAAGCTCCCACTCCAGAGATAATACATCATTCAAGTTGTGGAGAGATAAATAGCTCATACTATATGATTAACAAATATTAATTCTTTGTTTAAATGCACAGTAAAAGTTTATTAAAGTGTTGTTTTTTTCAGGCCTTACCTAACTATTTTTAGAGAGCCCTTTACAAGATTCAATTAAGCTATTGTTGTTTAACCCCTGTTCGTAGCACTGTAAATGCAAATAAAAAATCAATAGTGCACTTTGTAAGATGGGGAAATTGATGAAAGACATTTGAATTTCTGTTTTTCTCCGAGTATAAGACGCCCCCATGTATAAGATGACCCCTATTTTTGGAGCCCAAAATTAATAAATAAATATACTAATGTGTATTTTATAACTTCTTATTGTGCTACACATATATTTAAGTACACTTTCCGTGATTTTCACTGATTTCCATTCCATCTCAATATCCCTGTGACCACATCACTTATTACTGTGTTAAACCGGAAAAATGC
Organism: Discoglossus pictus; assembly: GCA_027410445.1. Classification (NCBI taxonomy): domain Eukaryota; kingdom Metazoa; phylum Chordata; class Amphibia; order Anura; family Alytidae; genus Discoglossus; species Discoglossus pictus. Next base: position 229,032,912 of record CM050163.1, read on the forward strand.
AATGCACAGCGCGACTGAGTAATAAGTGATGTGGTCACAGGGATATTGAGCTGGAATGCAAATCAGTGAAAATCACGGAAAGTGTACTTAAATATATGTGTAGCACAATAAGAAGTTATAAAATACACATTAGTAAATTTATTTATTAATGTTGGGCTCCAAAAATAGGGGTCATCACTTATTATTCAGTCGCGCTGTGCATTGCATTTTTCCAGTTTAACACAGTAATAAGTGATGTGGTCACAGGGATATTGAGATGGAATGAAAATCAGTGAAAATCATGACAGAAAGTGCACTTAAATATATATGTAGCACAATAAGAAGTTATAAAATACACATTTCTATGGACACAAGCACCACACACATATGCCACACACAAGCTGTTCAGCTCAGTTGCGCTGTGCATTGCATTTTTCCGGTTTAACACAAAGATCACAGGGATATTGAGCTGGAATGGAAATCAGTGAAAATCATGACAGAATGTGCACTTAAATATATGTGTAGCACAATAAGAAGTTATAAAATACACATTTCTATGGACACAAACACTGTAAAAATAACTATTGCATTTCCAATATGTGTGATTGTTTCTCCTGCCTTAAAACTGTGACACACCACCATCTAGTGACCAGATGCAGCATAACAGTACCAGACCAGGGTATGTAATTGCAACATTACGTTCCCCCTATTTTAAACTTAAAAAAATTGGTAAAAAATATTGTCTTACACATGGAAAAATGCGGTAATTGCACAACAGTCTCAAGTTCATAAATCTTCAATCAAAAATAATTGTTTTATGTGTCATTTCGGTGTTATATCAATCTTGGGAATTAATGAGTTAATTCATATCAGGCCACCCACATGGACTAGAACAGTATCGCCATTCATTTTTATTATTTTGTACATTGCAGGATTGCGAGTCTTATCGCATATCGGACCCCTAAATGCTAATTGATTGACATGTAACCTCAATGTCTTACTGATGTAATGATGTCTCATTTACTGTTGGCTATTTCTAAATCGGTAGTTACGGCATTGCTTAATTGATCATGTTCACACTCTTCTACTTTTGATTGCATGGTTTACTGTTTAGGCTTTCGGGTCATAACTTGCGGCCTTGTTCAATTAAATCGCTCTGTAATTATAGCAAATCAAATGAGGCCCTAAGTATATCAATGCTTGAGGGCACGACATTTTATAGTAAAATGTTCTTTGCTCGAGCACTTTTATAGTTGCAGGAAACCATGAGGTGGATGTGAACTTGCAAATTTGTGCCTTCAGGATATCAATGCAGGATGTCTTATACACCGCACGTATAGCTGATTGAATCCAAAGTGGCGTTCTGCCATTCAATTATCCCTCAGTTTTCCCTTTACATATTTTGAAGAATCACACATACTGTAAAGTGTTTTTCTTTCTTTTTACAAAAGGCAACAAACTAATTATCCTTAAAGCATGTCTAAAAAAACTTTACTTAGAATACACACACTACTATTATAATATCAGATGTAAAAAAAAGCCCAAATATGCAAAAGTACATGGTGTTATGTGTCCCTTAGATATGCCATAAAAATCATATTTTACTATATAGGACCAAGTCAATCTGTACAGGAAGTACATCCAAGTCATAAAAACACTAAAAAATGATTTTTATTGTTCATAGGATAAAGTGGACAGAGTACTAAAAAAATTATATTTTTTATTATCATACTGGACGTTTGCACACTAAATATGTTTTGCATTGCATAGCATCTTATGTAGTCAAATGAAACGCAGTTTATTTTCCAGGAGAATTTTAATATTGGCCAGTAGATGGCAATGTTTTTTTATATTTTCATAGTTTAGTTGTCTATCAGAAGGGGTTAAAGGGACACTGTAATAGAATGTTTTTGTTTCAGAGCATATCGTTGATAAGGAGACTGGTAGTAGACTTTGTTAACCACTAGTATTACTTGAAGGACACCTAATTATTTTTTGCCTGCTGGGTGACACATATAATGTGCTGTTATATATTGTAGTATAATACATACATTTACATACCTCCCAGCATCTCATATTTATGAAGAGGGACACACATTCAAAAAATATATGAATTATCAGGTAGTGTTACTTCCATTGTGTACAATGTGTAAGCAAATTTTAGAGATTTGTTGTTGTTCAGTCCTTCAGTCGTGTCCCACTCTTAGTGACTATATGGACACAGCGCACCATTCACATCTGTCTGTGTTTCTGGTTGTGCTTATCCATAAGTGCAACAATACTGGAGTGGGTTGCTAGTTCCTTCTCCAGTCGACTTCAGTTTGTCTGACCTCTCTGCTATGACCTGCCCATCTTCGGTGACCCTACATAGTATAGCTCACAGCTTCACCGAGGTACACAAGACCCTTCACCATGACTAGGTAGCCATCCAGAAGGGGAATTTTAGAGATACCCACACTTTAAATGTGCACAGTGCTCCATGTATTCTATGGAATGATACTCCCAGCTTCTATCTTTCTCCCAGACTTTGAGGAAAAACAATTGGAAAGACCAGAGAAAGCGACACATTGATGGGGCTTGAAAACAGGGTTTTGTCTTTAAATTTGGAATATTGTTTCTGAGAAGTACATTTTGGAGGCTAATAGGGACTAAGGAATTTCCCCTTAAAACAGGGACAGTATGTATTTATGCACATTAAAATCTACTCGCAATGTGCAAGGCTCGCAATGTGTGGCTACGCAGCAAAGCCAGGCAATGCGAACCTCTCTATCCACGGCTTCTCTGTCTCTCTCCTACCCTTGTTCTGTGTCCTCTCACTCCCTCTTCTCTCCTTCTCTCTCCTCTCTGCGGGCCTTGCAATGAGCGCCTTCAGCACCTATTGCAGGCCTTGTAATGAGTGTCCTTGGCGCCCATTGCGTTCCTCCCATCACAAATGACGGGATAATATTTAATTTTTCTCTGCCCCCCCAGTATCTCTTCCTCAACTCCCTCCCCTGTGTTTCTTTCCCCCCTCTCCCTCCCCTGTGTCTCTTTCGCCCCTCTCCCTCCCCTTTGTCTTTTTGCTCCTCTCTCTCTCCCCTGTGTCTCTTTTCCCCCTTCCCTCCCCTGTGTCTCTTTGCCCCACTCTCCATCCCGTTGTCTCATTCTCCATCTCTCTCACCCCTGTGTCTCTTTCCCCCCACTCCCTCCCCACTCGGAAACTGTTCGGAGGCCGCAAAAAGATGCTTTAACCTCTAATTGCAGGCCTCTCACTCCCCCTCTAACTTGTGTTCGTCGCGATGAGCGCATTTGGCATATGCGCAAGCCCGTAACTTTGCGAGCGTCACACACACACTCGCAATTACGACAACTGTATATATGATAAAGCTGTCTGGTTAGAAGCCAGAGAGTGCTAGCCACACTATATAATATAAAATACTAGCTACTTGCCTGTCAAAAATGACAGGAATAAAATGGTAAGGCTGGCAATGCTGTTTGCCACACAATGTGAGGCTTTTGCTCCTCTGAGCACCTTCGGTGCTCATCGCGTGCCCCGCGCTGAGCGCCTTTGAGCACCCCCGTGTACTTCAACTTTCCTGCTTTGCACTAATTACCTTCGGCACTCATTGCTAGCCTCTCCCTCTCGCGGTGCCCATCGTGAGCCCCGTAATGAGCGCAAAAGGCACTCATCGTTTGGCTCGCAATGAGCGCCTTCGGTGCTCATTGCGACCCTATTCTCCCGCCTACTGTACGGTCCGCTCATTACAGGTTTCGTTAACCTGCAAGTTTTGTGCTTGGGAATGCCATGTGTGTTTTTCCACCTCACTTTGTAAGGCTCGCAAAGTGTGACCAACATCGTAAGCGTTCCCCACACTGACAACTATATATGTGATAATAGGTATTCATAAACTATAAAACTTCACTTTTATTCCAAGTTACTAAAATATCCTAACTATATCAGAACTAAAACAAGGAAAAACACAGATGATTGGAAGATAAAAACATGAAGCACTAAGCTTCATTCATTAGTTAGGGGAGATGAAAAACCCATAACAAAGAATCATTGGTCAACAGGTAATGATAATGTGAATAAGATATAGTGGGTAAAAATAATAGTAACCAACTATAAAACACCAATGGCTTGACTTCACTAATACCACCACTAAAGATAAAATTAAAAAAAAAATGTATATATCAATAGACATAACAAACAAATCCCTAGTGATACACTGGCTAGGACCTCAGTGGGTACCTACCGACATATCCCAGTTCTAGCTGGAAAAGCCTAGCCAATAACTAAACTAAACAAAAATAAAAATCAATAACCAAGTGTTAATAAAGTGAGAAACAAAACAAAATATCACCTAACTAACCCAAAAGCATGTGTTAATAATGGTCACTAAATAATATACCAAAAAATAATAAAACCAATATCTAATCATGTCAAAGAGTGCAGACTGCGACAACGTTTATGGTTACTTACTATTTTTAAAATTATTGGGGGTAGAACCAGGTTCTTCAGTGTTCTTGTGTCTATCTCTTGTAGGATTATATGTAGTGGTTAGTTGCCAGTATTTCAGTATTTCCTTTTCTTCTGTGTTCTTCTATTTTTGAAGCAAAATTCTGGCCTGGTAGATCCTTCATAAGACATGCCCACCACTGGGTCTTCTGCACACCTTGTTTATTCAGTTTAGCAAATGTTATTATTGTTATTTCATACATTTTTTTAATCATAGTTGTTTTAATGAACCTCCAGATTGTGTCTCATGGACCACTTGTAGTCTTTTGATCAAAGTTTGAAATCTATAGGATTACTGAACTGACTGGTGGTTCAATAAAAGTTATTATGAAGGCATTTGGGTTTTGCTTTTTTTAAATATTTTTATTAATATAAATATATGTTTCTATTGTTTTCGTTATACAATGCCTCATCAATTCTGTAAATTGCCTGTTATGAATGTTTTGCTTTAACTTCCAGTTTTCCTTAGCAACATATTTTATTTTCCTTCTTTTTACAATTAATAATTATTAATGACATTTAATACAGCTATACCTTGTTTAATGCTGTCGATCCAGGTTCCAGGCAGTTGGAGTGCTAAGCGAAACAGTGCTAAACAGGGTCATTTTAACATAGGGAATATAGGGGAACTAGTGATACAAAAGCAATTGAAGTTTGAATTTTTGGGGATTTACATGAACTTTTAAGAAACAGCAAACATAACAAAAACACAAACTGAATATTTTTTAATGAAATTTAAAGAAACACAAACATTAACTGAACAGCCCACTTCAAATGGAAGATGGTTTGAAGGGTTAAAGGGGTCTGGTGAGGAAAAAACAGCGTCATAGCGGGAATCATGTTAAATGGGAATCAGCGGCCAAATGGTGGGGTATAGTGAATGATTGCAATAAGGGGTAGCTTTAAGCGGGGTATACCTGTATTCCTTTATATTCTGTTGTGAACATGTAATAGAAAGAAAAAAAAATATGATAACCATGTCTCTGGCAAGTATGAGTATCTTCCAGAAAAACAAAAATGCACAAAAAGTACAAGAGGGATTTATGTTGGAAAATGTATGGTTAATGTTCGGAAGTGCATCAGAAAGGGTAGTAGTGGAACAGACCTCCAGAGGAACTGGCTGATTCAAACACTGAATTTAAGTATGTCTGGGAAAGGATCATCACCATCCTGAGAATTAATTAAAGCACCACAATCATCCATTTAAATGTAAATTATGCAAGTTCCTAGTTCTTCAACTTCAGTGGCCCTTTAAATTAATAATCAACATTTTATTTCTTCTTCTAAAGGCATTTTTTTTTCTTTTCTGTTTTCACTAAGGCAGTGATATGTGATGAAGCTCAATTTTCTCTGACATAACAGGTTTATGGTAAATTATGCATGAAATGTTTTAATAACTTTTCTATAAGTCACTGTACAAAGCATGATGACTACAAGTTATGTTCCTCTTACAGGACAAAAGCAGTACTGCTGAGACAAATGAATGGAGAAGAGTCATAAAATTAAGCTTTCATATAGATATGAGGATCCCTGGAGATCAAAGAGACATCAACACACTGTATCAAAGGAAACGTCAATGCTTCCCAAAATAGCAATCGGTAGTCACCTTGAAACATCATATTTAATCACATTTTAATGCTCAGAGGAAAAATAACATGTCTACTTTATCCTATATGTTGTTGGAAGGGAGTGAGAGGAGGGTAACCAAACAAACCTCTTGGAGATCTTTCCTTAGAATTAAACTAATCCAGCTGATTGAGATGCAAGATACATGTTAAAGAGAATTTGACAGAAAACTCCCCACAATATTAACAGTTATGTTAGCTAGGGGCTTAAAAGTAAAACTCATATTAAACTGAGTCTTTTTATGTCATGGATGATTCTGTCTTGGATTGCTAGTCTGCCAGTAGCTTGAGGGAAAGGGATATTCTACTGATGCTTACTTACTATTTAGTGCTATTATAAAGTGGTTGTCTTTCAATATAACCAACCAGAGATCTTATCTTTATCCATGGGTCCTCCCATTCCTCAAAGTTTTTCAATAAGTTAGAAGATAATCCACTACCATTAAATCAAAACTGAATGCAATCGTTGCCAACCAAATAAAGGCCATATTTTACATTCTGTATAACATATGGCACGACATTGAGACAAGTTCTTCATAAGAAAATACAAAAAATATCATATATCCTGACTGTCCCTCTTTTTGAAGGATAGTTCCTCTTTTCACGGGGAATCCTCCTGTCTCTGATAGACTCCCAAATGTCTGTCTTTTGAAGGAAAATCCCACATTTAAGGGCAAAACCCTGTTTTCAAAGTGTAGGAGAAAGACAGTAGCCTGGAGTATCAGTTCTACAGAATAGATGTGTGGATGTAGCATTTTGAACATATTAAGTGTGTATAACTAAAACAATATCCCAAGTAGATATGCAGTGAAAGTAAAGACTAGATTTATTTTCCCATTTCCTATTGACTCCTACAGCCCTGTCTCATCCATAAAGTTTGGTTTGGCTACTTCCTGCACAGAAATCTGTTGCATCTAAGGCAGGATTTACGGCTCTTGGCTGAGTGCCCTAATGTGGGGGAGCTAAAGTTTAGAATACTGTTGTAAGGTTGAGAAGAAAAAACTCCCTATACGTTACAACGTTTGTGACAGACCTTACCTGCTCACAGTGTTGAAAGCTTTGGTAAAGTTGATAAATGTCACGTAAAGTCTCTTGTTCTGTTTTCTGCATTTCTATTGGAGCTGTCTGAGAACAAAAACCATGTCCATGTCTGTAGTGCTCCTGTTGGCTCTAAAGCCACACTGACTTTCAGGGAGGAGTTCTTCAGCAATATTGGCACCAGTCTGTTGAGGAGTACTCTTGCAAGGATTTTCTTCATGATGGAGAGTTATCCCCCAGTAATTGGAGTATTCTGACCTTTCTCCCTTCTTCTTGTACAGGGTGACAATGATTGCATCACAAAGGTCCTATGTCAGTTTACCTTGCCGTCAGCAACAAACAAAGAGCTTATTCTGGGCCCCCATGTTTCCAAATCTCTCCTGTGTTACCATTGTTAAGTTGCTCAATAACTTCCACGGTCTTTTCGAGAGTAGGGATTTCATCCAGTTCTGTTTTCATTGGTTGTTGTGAAATGCGATAGAGCAATGACACTATTACATTCTGTGCTGGGCATCACTTGGGTGAGTAGGATGTCTCGAAGGTCTTGCTGGCACACCAGAATGTAGTCTATAAGATGCCAGTATTTGGACCGAGGATGCATCCAGGTTGTCTGCAGCCTGTCTTTCTGCTGGAAAATTGTATTGGTGATGTTGAGTTTCTGCTCCACATAAAACTCTAGCATAAGGCGTTGTAGCTTCCAATACTGTGGTTGCCAAGTACCCCTTTCTAAAATTCTGAATCTTTGCCTACTCTGGCATTGAAATTGCTGAAGATGATGACTTGTCGCCTGAAGGGACGTTCTGTACGATATTTTGCAGGTCAGTGTAAAACTTGTCCTTTTCTACAGGGTCCGCTTGAAGAGTTGAAAATGTATCATGCTGCTTGTTCTGAAGTGGGAGACACATGGGAATGATGTGGTCAGAGTGACCCTTTGATAGGTTTTCAAGTTAGGAAGCGATATGGTTCCTGACCATGAAGCTGATACCAGAGAGGCGTTTCTTAGTTTCTGGCTTGCCTGACCAGTGGAGGGTGTAGCCTGCGCCATGTTCCTAAAGGCTTCCTTCCTCTGGGAGGTAAACTTCACTGACGGTAGCAATGTCGATAACCAACCTTGATAGTTTATGGGCTTCTAGAGCAGAGCGTCATTCTGGGGCGACCACTGTCTGCTGTGTCAATCATAGTTCTGATGTTCCTACATTCTAGTTTCAGCCAAGTACACCTAGTGAGGCAGGTATGAGCCTTTCCTTCTTTGCTGAGTTTTGACCATATTTGAAGATGCCGCTAACCAACTGGATGAAGTGGAGCCAACTTTTCTTTAAGCCACCTTTTCTAGGCTCTCTCCATGTGGATCAAGCAGTGCTATCCCTAGAGAAGGCTGCTTGGTTGTTCAGGGTGCTCCCGAATGATGCCGTCGCCTTCTGGGCGACCCATACACCTGAACCTTCTGCATGCAGGATTGAGACTGAGGATTCCAATGACATCTTCCACCAGCAGTTTCTCCCCTTTCCCTTGAAAAAGTTGTTTGTCTAGATGTAGACGTACCCCTTGGACCTGCACAATGGAGTTTTTAGGTGAAATGCAGTATGCACAGTACAAGCTTTACACTCTTGTTCATCTGTCATGTCCTAGCTAGCTTGGACAGTGACAGTGAGGTCCTTTGAGTCATAGGTGTTAAATCGGAGTGTCTTTCTACTAGATGCCTGACAGGGCTAATGAGATGCATCTGCCCGCGTTTGAAATCAGACTTTTCTTGTTACTAGGCTGGCTGCCAACCAAGGCTAACGAGCCCAGCCTAGCCATCCGGTTATACCGTCAGACACTCGGTCGCACCAGGGTAAGGTGTTGCTACGGACGCAGTATTGTATAAGAGGCCATATGCAATAACATCCTGACTGGCGAGCTAGCCAGTGGTCACGCAGCAATCACTACATTGGAAAAGGAGAAGTGATGTATTGGGCATACACTTTCTCTGAGCGAGAGATCAATTAGGCACATGTAAAACCTTTTACACCTATAAGTCAACTTCTATAAATGCACTCTTCATATAGGAGCATGCCTAGAAAGTGATGAGGTTTGTGCTTGTGGAGGTAATTTTGCTAAATCATCATCTATAAAAGTCTACATTACATTTATGTACTGTTATTCTTTTCCAACATATTAATCAGTACATTGTGGTTAAAAATTACGCAGTGCAAGCATAATGTGCATCAGCCTTTCAATTTGTCTATACCACAGCTAACCAAACATTGAGGTATGGCAATTATATTTCTGAATCTTGTACCAGATGTAGCAATTATTTTATACTACAAGTTTGGAGTCACTGAAATAAGCCCTGTCATTATGTAATTTAGTCAAAATGTCTGAACTGAAACTTAAAGCAAAGGTTGACAAATTAGCATTTCATAGACATGGTTAGGGGAATAGAGAATATGGGCCAGCCGAAATCTAATTTAAATAGCCTCTATAGTTTGGGAAAAACACCATGTTGTGAAATAGGTAACAAACAAGATTAGCAGCTATTTATGCCCTAAGCATAAAAGCATTTTTAGAGAAAATCTTGTTTTTAAGCATTCACCAAGTAACATGGATGGAGGCCCCCAGGGACTAGATTAATCAACGTTTATGGTAGAAACTAACTATATGATTTTTCTCCTGCATTTTAATTTTAGTCAGATTTTTCAAAGATATATTTTATTTTTTATCATAACAGTTGAGATATAATGCACTCTGGTGAGTATAAATCAATTATATTTGTTTTATATGTTGTTTAAAAAATGTAGACAATCATTGGTGATATTTCTATGAATGTAATGTTGGTGATTAGATGAGATGAACTGTGAGGAGAAGTGATAAGTATGATTTGATCTGTAGGGGCATGTAATGGTTGTGAAGGCTGATAAATTCTTAGGATTTGATGAAATGTGGCAATAATGAATGTGATAACAGGGATTTGATTACCTAGTTTAGCTTGATTTGATGTGACTAGGAAGCAATGTCGGTGATTTGATACTTTGGGACAAGGGACATTTCAGAACCCATTATCCAAATACTTATGGTAAAGTGGGAACATCAGTTAAAGAAAGTGTGGGCAAGGATCTCTGTAAATGGAAGATGTATATTTTAACACCCTTGTAATCAAGAATATTATGTATTTTACACTTATAGCAATAGATTAATTCAGGGTTTTTAAAATCCACAGCTCCTAAAATGTTACTGTTGGCACCTCAATTTTAGTTATTATACATATATTTATCTGTATAATCCATGACCTGTCTCCTACAACATTTTGTCTGGCTTCAAAAATCTCTGGTTGTCTCTAAAGTTTTAGAAAATTTGTCAAACCCTGGTTTAATTATAAGACAAAGAACAGTGATGTGGGATATATAAAATCACATATATAGTTGTGAGCGTACGAGTTGTTGCTAACGCTGCGGGCTCGCGTAGCGAGCTGCGGCCCTCGCGTAGCGAGGGCACTGCCCGAGGGTCTCAGTTGCTGGCATGGAGCGCCGTAGGCGCTCCATGCCAGCACCTGAGGACCTCGCAAAGCGAGGGCCGCAGTTGCTGGCATGGAGCGCCGAAGGCGCTCCATGCCAGCAACTGCGACCCTCGCAAACTTCACGTCGCAACCCAAACAGTACGACACACACATTACGACACTCGCAAACAACATACGACACACGTTCACACACATTACGGACTCGCAACACTCGGACGCAACTCACGAACATTACAAAATGTAAAACACAATACATACACACACCACATACATAAAAAACTTACCTACACCAAGAGGGAGCACCCAGCACCTCAAAAATACAACTTACACCTCGATTTTACTCCAAATAAAACAGTTTAGAGACTAAAAAAAAATCGAAGCGAGAGAAAAAATGGCCGCCGAACAAAACGAAAACGAGGCTACAGCACTCTAAACTCGCAAAACACCACAAGAAACTCGCAAAACACCACAAAACACCTACGGATATTCCGATACAAACGTATACCACACATTACTCGCCATTTTACGCCAATGCGGAAGTACACGACAACGGTTTGGGCTCGCGCACGCACAGTGTTACACTGCACACATTCAGCATGCTTACACAGCAGATCCACACCACTAATGCTGCAGCAACATCAAAACACATTCACAGCTCTTCCACACAATGCTTTAAAATAGGTAAAGTATATTCATTTATTAATGTATTATATATTTCATTATTACACACTAAACAGCAATAGCTCACTTACAATTTCATTGCCGTCATTTTTTGATGGGCAATTCGCTAGTGTTCATATAATTAATAGAGAAACACACAATTGATTTTTATATTTTTTGTGCATTTCAGTAATAAATGTCAAGGCTAGCAATCATAGAATTATCATATGAGCAAATTATGTAAAATCACAATAACTGTTTCTATATATGACCTTTGTAATTAAAATTGAGATGATCAGTGAATTGCATGGCAAAGGATATGAGCTCTTGTTAAAAGGGAAGTTCCACATAAATACAAGCAGCTTTTATACAAAATAGTTCTCTTACATTTCATATATATGTCTAAAACTTATAGCACTTGCCTTTTATTAAGGCCTCTGCATGTTAAATGATGCAAGCTGCTGAAGCAAAGTTAAAATGAATGTAACTGCTGCAGTTTAGATTCCCTGGTGGTCCAGTGGTTAGGATTTGGTGCTTTCACCTCCACGACCTGGTTTGTTTCCAGTCAGTGAACCAAAAGGTCACACCACACTGAAGCCATGCACGGTTGGTTCTAGTCAGTACTTAGATGGAAGACCACCTAGGAGTACCAGAAGCTTGACCCTGGCAAGATCCATTGGGCTTTAGAATAAATAAACACACTAAAACAGCGTTTCTTGGGAAAAATACAGGCCACAGCTTTATTAAAGCAACCATAAACCAATAACCAATTAACATAATTAACATTGTTACATCACAGCTCAAATAACATCCCGGAGAAGGAGGAGCCCGGCCCGGTCAGTAACCTCACGCCCTGGGCCCGCGCCCAGAACCTCTTAGTGCTTTCCTAAGCACGCCCATGAGGCAGGGCAACGCCCACTTAAGCCAGTGGGCCGGGTGCCTCACCTCCCCCCAACCAAAGACATTCCTATTTGCATCCTAACTTAGAATTCACAGAATCCTAACCTGTCAACTCTTTTCCACCCCCTTATTTTATTTTTATTTTTTAACATAGCTTAAGTTCCTGAACTTTGCTCAACCAACCTCGCCCTCTAGACGTATCCTACATCCTTATCTGCTACTTTCATATCTGACCACCATTTTAGGGGAGGGAGGGAGGGAATCAGCTCAATAGCCAGCGCGGAGTGAGGAGGAAGCCCGCGAAACGGGCTTAAGTCCCTCCTCCTCCTCCCAGCCAACCAGCATCGCCCAGGCTCTGCCGGGTCACGCAGCTCTGCGTCAGACCCGGCGTGCCTGGGCTGCCTCCGAGCTGGCCAGTATGCAACCCACTCTAGTATCTCTGCCATGAAGACCAAGTGGATCTTGATTAGTTTTTGAATTTACTCCTGACCCAATCATGTAACACAGTTCAGAATTTAGACAGAAAATAGAACACAATTATTTCTTCTAAGGGTGATACCTGCTCTACTCAAACATGGAGAAGTAACTGGCAAACTAGGCAAGTTCCGTATCGTTTATACAGATTGTTAACCTTCTCTAGGTGTGGTCTGAAATATACCGTAAATGAAACTTAAAGGACCACTGAAGTCTGAAAAAGATATGTCATTTTAATCAATATTCCACTTAACAACATATTTTCTTATATTACTACATTATTAAAATGAAGGGATAACACTATTTAGTGATAGTTTAGGTTTTTTATTTTCCAATATGAGAGCAGGCATTTGCTATTAACATCTTTTCATTGTAAAACCTCCATCTTGCTAATGCTGCAGTTGCAAATTTATAATCAATAAAGGATATTGTGTGTACATTCCTGTTTATGTAACTGGATTGTGCAATGTCAATGGTGACAACAAGGCCTCTGGTGACTTAATGGGACTCTAAAACTATAATAACTTCCTGTTGGGGTGACAAAGAGCATTAAAAACTGGCTATACATTGTACTAGCTGTTCTTCTCGACAGTAAATAATTTCTGAAATATTTACAATTGACTTTGCGGCTTCTGTATATGCTGCTCAGTATGCTAACGTGTAGTCGGGAGTAATTGATAAGGGTGGGAGATCTGCCAGATAACATTGCTTGTCTGTATTTTGGCCACTACAATGAACCCTTATTAGCACATCAAAACAGCTAATTAATATGCTGCTCATTTGCATTAATATGCAGGAGCAACAACCTGGAAATTCCCAGGACTGATTTACTTTAGAAAAAAATGGATAACATAAGTTAGTTTTTCATGCCCTTTAAGAAGATCCCCAAAAACAACTTCATTTTGGGGTGACCGTACCTTTAAAACAGGTGAGTGGCATACACAGGACATAGAGGGTTTCACATATATATTTGCAACTGCTACATTAAAAAGGTTAAGGTTTTGGGGATCTTTCCTGTTATGTTCCGCCAGTGAAGTGGTGTGCATAGGCCAGCAGGTGGCGCAACAGTGGAACTCGAGATTTTGTTGAATTTGTACTTAGGGTGAGGGTTAGATTTAGGGGTTAGGGTAGTGGCAGATGATACATTTTACAGGGTAAAGTAGTGATATGTGCAGCATGCCACTACTTTACTATGTAAAGCTTACCATCTACCACCACCCTAACCCTAAACCCTAAAGATAACGTTAACCCTAACCCGAAGAACAAATTCAACAAAGTCTGGCTGCTGCACGCCACTCGGCTTGTGAAAGGAAAGTTATTGCTCTCTAGGTAGCATTGTTAATAACAAATGGCTGATCACATGGAATGGAAAACTAAAAGTTTAAATCAGGAGTATGCAGCGTTATGCATATATTTTAATAATGTAGGAAACAATATAATATGTTATAAGGTGGACTATTGATTAAAATGACAATTTTATTTCAGACTTAATTGGTCCTTTACGTTTCAGTGGAAATCAGGCTCTTATTATTGTCAGTGGGGTTTCTGGTTAATACCACCAGCTTGACTCAATTCCACTACTTCGATTGACCTTCTAAGGGTGAAGATTGGGAGTTGTTTACTGCTGTTCCCCCGAGCACAGCTGGTTTTCAGATTAATTCTGGCAAATAAGCATCGTAAGTACAGTGCAGACATGTACTCTGGTAACAGAAAACATGCTGCAACTGGGGCCTGATCTTAACCTCACTCCACTGATCTACTTCACAACTAATGAAGGCAGGCCATAACAGCTAGAGAGACAACTATCAACTTGTTCCCTGAACTTTTACATTTTGTGTTTTGAAAATATACAGCGCATTTAACGCTGATTAGATTGTATGTGGCATGTTTACTTATGTACTGTGTTACTGGAAGCTAAATAAAAATGTCTTGGCTCCTGCCTATGGGATTCTGGCCTACTTTTTCAAGTCAGAGGGCAGCACATTCACAGCAGCTGGAAGGAGTAATGAAGACTTAAAATGCCTGAATTAAGTGCTGGGATGAAAGAAAGAAGAGAACAATATATGTGCATAATTAATCAAAAGGAAGCATTTTACTTTTATAGAATTTATATCAACTAGGAAAAATTATGCCATTTTTTTTCCCAACAATGCCTGCCTCAGTCAAAACAACAAAATATGTTTAATATGGAAGCAATATTTAAACAATCACTTGGTTGTCTTCCGCTCCTTGAGATTTAAAAATAAAATGTACTGATATAAGCAGTGTTTACAGCGTCAATTCTCCATGTTGATCACAAATCTGTGTGTAATTAGAAAACCTTAACATGAGCACTGAAGTCAAATATTTAGATTATGCTCTTTTGAAGAACTAAAAGTGATAATTAGCAAATGTATTAGAAAGGAAAAAAGGAAAACAAACACAGCCTTTAATGTATTAACTTTTATATTTAATTATTCATAACCAGGGCAGACCTGCCATCGTGATGGGGAACATACAACAGAATTTAATGAAAGTACATGTTACCAAAGGATTTCCCTCCTAGTGACAAAACTATGAAAGTAAATGAAGTAATGGATGTCCACAAATGTTTAAAAGGTTAAAGGGCCGCTGTGGTCAGAAATTAAAAATAGCACATTTTGTATAACTTCACTTGAAAGTAAGCAACATCTTTTTAAAATATAAAAAAAAAATATTAAATCCTTTTTATTACTTTTATATGCAATTATGTTGCTGTGGAATCTACTATTTAGGTCAGAGCAGAGTTCATGTACTTGAAGGAGTAGATGAACTCTGCACAGAAATCAATGCAAGAAACAAAAGCATCTCCTTGGCTGCAAAAAAAATAAATAAATCTGCAGCATGGACATAAGTGAGGGAATTGTAAGAATAATAAAATGTAAGTTTTTGTTGCTTTGGAAAAAAGTTTTTTATCAAGCAAAATAGTTCTGTAGTATCAGTAGTATTAACATTACTGTGTATCGTTAATATATATACAGTATACAATCTTTAAGATTCTGAAATACTTGTTTTTTTGTGAAAATAAATATGCTGTCATTCTGTGAAATCTTGTGAGTAAGACGTAATGCAAACAGGAACTCAAAAGAGAAAAGGGGGGAATACAAATTGATTATTCAATAAAAATGATTGCTTTCATATAATTGCCTGTTTGCATTGCACAAATACTCACATCCTCGTTTACACATACTCTAGTCATGTTTTTTGGAATGGTGTGGTCATTTTTGGACTACTTTACTGTATCTGTATCTAATCATTTTAGAGGCCGGCAGAGTAGTTTTGATTTGTCATCCGTGCCAAAATCTTACTGATTTACACCCAGGGTATACAGTAAAGAAAACAATTTACGGTATGTGAAATCTAAAAAGATGCAAAGTTATTAAATATTAATATAGCACTTTGAAAGAAAATACTACCAGATAGCTTGGGATCCTACATGTTTTTACATTGCCAGAAAAAAGACCATACACATGGCTCATGTGCTGATTTCCTAATTTCATTGGGTGTTTGTTTCTATCCTGTCCATTGGGTGTCTGTGGTGCAGGAGGTATGAGAGCTACACACGGAATGGATAATACATTTGACATGTGGCATAGTGGCCACTCAGAGTGCAGTCTATCTATTTAGCTCACTTGTTCCATTACAAAATATATTAGTCTGACTCTGCCAATAAAAACAGACCAGCTTTGAAATGCCAGGCAAGATTCCTCTGCACAGGATAATCAGCAATCAGCAAGCAGTTACAGCCATACATGGCCTTCTTCAATACCTGTAACTGGTACAGCACAGTGAGCAATTAGTTCACATTCAGACTACTCTATATCCATTAGGGAGGTCACAAAGGATATTGCATAGATTGAAACAAAGGTATATCACAAATAGTAATAGGATGCACTATGCTACTCCTTTGTATTAACTCAAGTGAGCAAACATTTGAGAGAGAGAGGAAGCAGCCTTCATGCTTATATAGTGCAAAGATAGACCTCATTACAAGGCATTGCTTGTTAAACAAATCCAGTAATATGTATATGATTTAGACCAGGGCTTTAGTGACCACCCCCGGGTTAGCCCCCCCATATTTAGAATTTTAACAAAAGATTATTCCATTTGTTAGATCTTTGTTAGATCAGGTTTGATCAACAATTGTTTTCGTTAGATCTACTCTAAAATATGCGATATTAACAATCATTTTCAGGGGGGGCTAACCCGTAGCCAGCCCCCCTCAACAAAAATGTGTACAAAATGTTGTTGATTATGATAGCTCTACGTTAGATCAGGTTTGATCAGGCAAAACTTTGGTTAGATCTAGTCTAATTACTGAGATATTGCATATATAATTAGGGGGGGCTGGCCCCCCCTCAACTGAAATTTGGACAAAATGTTACTGATTTTGGTAGATATTCGTTATATCAGGTATGATCAACTGTTTTTTTCGTTAGATCTATCACGCAAGAGGCGGTATTCACAACTTAACTTTGTGGGCGTGACTACGGGTTAGCCCCCCCTCAAGCAAAATTGAAAATTTATTTTATTGATTTTGATAGATATTCGTTAGATCAGGTAAGATCAACTGTTTTTTTCATTAGATCTATCATGCAAGAGGCGGTATTCACTACTTAACTTTGTGGGCGTGACTACGGGCTAGCCCCCCCTCAAGCGAATTTTTTATTTTTTAATTGATTTTGGTAGATATTTGTTAGATCAGGTAAGATCAACTGTTTTTTTCGTTAGATCTATCACGCAAGAGGCGGTATTCACTACTTAACTTTGTGGGTGTGACTACAGGTTTGCCCCCCCCCCCCCCCCCCTCAACTGAAATTTTCATTTTTTTTAATTGATTTTCGTAGTTATTTATTCGATCAGGTAAGATCAACAGTTTTTTTTTGTAAGATCTATCACGCAAAAGGCGGTATTCACAATCTTATTTTAATTTTGCACTTAAATACCAGTAAATTTTCATATCAGGCCACAGGTGACATCATAATTTAGGGATTTGCTAACACAATGTGTAGATCATTTTCAATATTTTTTTTTTTCTCTACATGCACAGTATTGAGGTGATAAAGTCCAGCATATGCCCAGCCTGAAGTTATTAGTGATATTTGAATATGCATGTATAACCTGAGTAATGGTGTGTATGACTGTGTTAAAAAAAAGGGCATGCAGTGTGTGTCCGTGGTGTTGTGTGTTTGTGGTAATAAGTAGATTTTGGGTGGGTGAGAAGTTTTTTAATTTATTCCCACCGGGATACTCGGAAATTTCCTGGTGGGCCGCAGCAAGCTCTAATACCAGCAAGCTCTAATAACCAGCATGATGAATCTATATAAGGAGGGTTAGGGTTACGGTGCCCAGCGGGGGAGGGTTAGGCTGCGGGCGGGGGGGGGGGGGGGGGGTAGTGTTAGCCAGCGGAGAGGTGTTAGGCTAAGCCTGCAGGGGTTAGGGATAGAGGTTCTCGAGGGGTTAGGGTTAGGATGAACGGGTTTGGAGGGGTTAGCCTTAAGAAAACACCTTCAGATACCGGCTGTGCGCTATCCTGCAGTCCACGATGCGCACTCTCCCGCCGCAATGCTACCCCGTGCTCTGGGCAGACCCTTATGCTGTCTATTAATAGAACAGGTGTCCCCCCCAGGTCCAAACTGATCTCCTACCCCCCCTCCAGGTTCCCCAATCTGATCTCCTATTCCCCCCACCCCACACCCCCAGGTCTGTATAACACTCTTTCTGCCTGTACATATATCATTATTGTTATATATGCTGGTAACTGTAGTAATCCACCTTAAAGAGAACAGAACCTGTGAGAGATCAGTGGGAAGGGTGTACAGCAGCTCAGAGGTTTGCATTAGACAGATAATTACACTGAAGAGCTCAATAAATTATATCACAGCTTTACGGTAGCACGTTAGATGCGCGCACGAAATAGTGCGCGTCCGTGCCCCGCTCCTGGCTTCTCCCTGCTCCCCCGTGTGTGACAACCGTCAATACAACGGGGGGAGCAGGGGGACAGTGATAATATGGTTGCTGTACACTGGGGTAATGCCTGTGTTGCTCCAATTTAAATGCAGGTAAGGTAAAATGTACTTTGTGGTCATCTGCGCTCTCATGGTACAGTACCTGATCTAACAAATATCTACCAAAATCAATAAAAAAAAATGTAAATTTCGCTTGAGGGGGGGCTAACCCGTAGGCACGCCCACAAAGTTAAGTAGTTAATACCGCCTCTTGCGTGATAGATCTAACGAAAAAAACAGTTGATCATACCTGATCTAACGAACATCTACCAAAATCAGTAACATTTTGTCCAAATTTCAGTTGAGGGGGGGCCAGCCCCCCCTAATTATATATGCAATATCTCAGTAATTAGACTAGATCTAACAAAACTTTTGACTGATCAAACCTGATATAACGTAGAGCTATCATAATCAATAACATTTTGTACACATTTTTGTTGAGGGGGGCTGACTACGGGTTAGCCCCCCCTGACAATGATTGTTAATATCGCATATTTTAGAGTAGATCTAACGAAAACAATTGTTGATCAAACCTGATCTAACAAAGATCTAACAAATGGAATAATCTTTTGTTAAAATTCTAAATATGGGGGGGCTAACCCAGGGGTGGTGCTTTAGTGTGAGGCAGTGGTGAAGCTAGTGCATGGGGGACCACGGTGCACTTCCCGCCCCCCTCAAGCATCAACAAACAAGGTCCATATATATATATATATATATATATATATATATATATAGTTACAGATTGGCTCTTATAGACACAGGCTGCAGATTGGCTCATACAGATACAGGCTGCAGATTGGCATTTACAGATTGGCACTTAAAGATACATAGATGATGCAGATTGGCACTTACAGAGGCTGCACTTGGCCTCTTGCCGACATAGGCTGCACTTCCGCTGAGGTTCAGTGCAGTAACGCCATGGGAGGGGGGTAAGAGATGCGGATGACACAGGGGGCCACAAGTGGGCTGTGGCAAGCCATGGCAGCTTTAGCTGGGCCCCCAGGAGCCGGGCCTGGGTGCCATGGGGGCCACTGCATTGGTGGTAGCTCCACCTCTGTTGTGGGGGCCATTTTTTTATGTTGCAGTGAGCTGATGGGCTGGATTTACATTGGCTAATGAGCTGGTGGGCCAGATTTAAAATAACAATTTAAAGAAATGTATATTTAATGATAGAAAAAAATAATACATTTTTTTCTGAAATAAGTAAAAACATGTGTGTATTTATATATATTTATATATGATAACCTAAGTGTTTAAACTGTCCAAAGTGTTTTATTTTAATAATATTAGGAGATTCTCTGGATAGTTAGTGGACCTCAGAAAGTAGCTGGTGAGCCACATCTGACCCAGGTGCATCCAGTTGGACGGCACTGATTTATACTAATCATAATTATTAAAGAAAAAAAGTCCTTGCCCACTAACTGATCTCACCAAATGGGTTCCCTGGTGGTCCATTGGTTAGGATTTGGTGCTTTCACCTCTGCGACCTGAGTTCAATTCCAGTCAGGGAACCAAGAGGTCACACCACCATGAAGCCATGCAAGGTTGGGCCTGGTCAGTATTTGGATAGGAGACCACTTAGGAATACCAGGAGCTGTATGCTGTTGCCCACTGGAGAAGGAACTGGCAACCCATTCCAGTATCTCTGCCATGAACACCAAGTGCATCAGCATGGTGTGTTGAGGTCCATGAGGTCACAGAGAGTCGAATATGACTGAACAAAGCAAACACACATATCTTACCAAGAGGAAAAAAAGTTATACTAAGTGTATGTGGTATTTGTAAATTCTAGGCAGCCTATTTACAAAAGTGTTGAAAGTTTTACATCACTTGATTAATAGTTTGATTATATTATATAAACTTTATCTGACTGCATTTTTCCTGCCTGATATCACAAAGTTGTAGAATCTGAATCGAGAAAGCAAATTAGCAAACATATACTCTATCCTCACACCAAATTTGTATGAGAGATAGCACCATCTATATTTGGGATTTAAGATGCAGGTTATTTTATTATCTTTTCCTTTTAATAAAAAATCTGCTATAAAATAGTGTACTTTAACAGATATAACAACTCCTTATTCTCTCATGATTTTGCACTTTCCATTTACAGATATTTTTCTTTTTGAAAATTTTCTTCTGACTATGTGCCTTTGTGTTTCTATCTTCTGTTTGTGAATATAGGTATTATAAGACCTCTGTGATCATCATGTGCTTTTTGATTCCCTCTTTCGTTCCTTGGTACTTTTGGGGAGAAAGCATGTGGATTTCCTATTTTCTGGCATCCATACTTCGGTATACAATCTCCTTAAATGTCACCTGGCTGGTTAACAGTGCAGCTCACTTGTATGGAAACCGGCCCTATGACAAAAACATCAGCCCCAGAGAGAACAGATTTGTAACATTTGGAGCATTAGGTGAGTATCTAATATTATTCAAATATGATCTTTACCTGCATCTGTGGTCCTAGCTGTATGATATATGCATGAAATATTGATAACTGATTAATGCTTTTTAAATGAAAATTAGCTAAAGGGCCACTGTCAAACATTTAAAATAGCAACAGGTTTTTACAGTGTAAAAGTAATATTACAGTTAGTAATGTATTACTTTTTTTTTATACAAATACACCGCTGGCGAATCTATCATTTTAGTTTCTAGTGATCTACTTCCTGAGGTGGAAGGAGACATTGAATATACGGGAATCCCAGTGCTCTCATCAATTTTAATTGAATGCTAATTAGTTTACAAACACACACCCTGTTGAGAAGAAGCTGCAAGAAGCAGGCTTAATATATGCAAGCCTGCAGTAAAAAATAATTTCATATAAAAGTGAAAAATGTTTATAACTACATTTTGCACATTATCAAGTTTGTTATTAAAGATGCCATATAAACACATTTGACCACAGTAGTCAATGCTAATATGTAGACTCAGTCTACTAGTTTGTGTTCATAAATCAGCCACATTGAGTACCCCTTTCCTCTATTAAGGATAAGGGGGGAAGGCATGGTTCACATGTTGGTGGGAATGGGTAGCACATGTTCCTAGTGATTTAGAAAACAAGGCTGCACATTCATCTGCTATAAACTGGGATTTGTTGTGAGTTGCACAGACAGTTTCCATAATCATAGTGAGCATGTGCTAATCATGTAGGAGTTACATCACTTATGAGTAGAAGATAACATACAAGTGCATGGGTGAGTCAATCACAATGATTTGTCACCTATTTATATTGGTTGCTAAACAGCTCCTACCCTTATACTATAGTACATGTTCTTTGCTATTACAATTATAGCTCAAAATAATAGCTGTCATACAATAACTGTGAAATAGGTAACAAGTGAAATTACATTTAATTACTTATGAAATATCATAATAATTACAGCATTCACAAACTTCTAAGCAGGTGAATCTATAAAATTGCATATTTAATACTGAGAAATATTACTTTGTTTAAAATCTTCATACATACCATTTTTGTTTTATTATCTGTCAGATTATTATGTGGTTTTGTAAATTAAAGTTACATAGTACAGTTTATATCTAATCTGAGCTCTAATAAAAAATGTGCTATGTTTAAAATGTTTACCTGGCTGCTTGACGTTATATTTAAAGGACCACTGTAGATTAAGAAAAATATCATCAGCCTTATTAAATTGCGATTCAGTAAATTTAAAAGGGCTCTATATAAGCACATAGCATATTTTTTTACAGCAGTTTTTAGTTAGTGAACTTCTATCCAAAAGCAAGGACTTCAGTAACTAAAAACTTCTGTAAATAAAATATGCTATGTGCATAAATAGAGCCCTTTTAAATTGACGGATCACAATTTAATAAGGCTGCATATGTTTATGAACATTAACAAGTTTAGCAGCCGTGTAAACCATTGGCATAAAAGCATTTTAGGAAACACCTTTATTTTAGGAGACTCTGCTTGTGACACCAGGATGCCATGTTTATGCATTCCATAGTTTCTTTTGGCTTGGAGTCTGAATGGACATATTTGCCTTATCTAGTCAGTAGTAGGAGGAGCAAGAGAGTTATTTTGATTCATTGGTAGATTCAGATATAATTTCAGCACTGGACACCTCCCCTTGTACTGACTAGAGGTAATCTGTAAGTATACTTGCCCTGCTATGTTAACACTCCTTTATGCCTTGAAAAAGAGAGTATGACTATCCTGGTAGATTTTATACACTATCAGGGACTGCTAACATTATTTTATACCACCCAAAAACTGAAGTTTTTGCTAATCTACAGTGGCCCTTTAACCACTGCAGTGTAATATTTAAAGTTTGCACTTTTGAAGAACTTGACTTGATAATGGACAAAATAATTACACACTTTAATTTTCTAACCATTGAATTAAGTTTTGCTTTAATGATGACAGACATTTTTTTGTTTATTTGTAACATTAGTATTATAACACTGGGAGGACTGGGAGGAATGATGGAAGCAGATAAGATCTGTAGTCACTACTGTTACAAAACATCCTCATCTTGACAATGGTAGTCGATGGCAGAATAAGGCCCCATAGGACACAGATAGGCTAACATGGATCTACAAAGATAATTTTCTCTGAAATTATTTTTATCTTGCATACATGTTGATGTTATTTTGTTATATATTTCATAAGCATGTGACATTTTTACTAAACTACATTGGTCCTTTAATTTGTTCTATCAACAAAATACTGCTTTGCAAATTAATCCACTGCATTTTCCAGCATGTCAGGTATAGTCTAATATAAGGCTTACTTGATTATTTGTGGAATCTGAACTGAACGATAAAGCACATTATATATCTGGAATATATGACTCAGGATATTTTACCTAGTAGCAAAATGAGACTTAAATATCAGAAAGTTGGTTATCATAATTTTTTCAATAACTTTTCTCCTCTTTTAGGTGAAGGTTTCCACAATTTTCATCACACATTTCCCTTCGACTATTCCACCAGCGAGTTTGGGTTCAGATTTAATCCAACCACGTGCTTCATTGACATGATGTGTTTTCTAGGGTTGGCCTGTGACTGCAAAAAGGTTACCAGACAGATGGTCCTGGCCCGTAAAGCGAGGACTGGAGATGGCAGTTCCTGAGAATACACTGTATATCATTTTTAGTGTTTTGCTATTGTATATTTGCTTTTGCCCCCATTTGACCTAATAACCATTATATCTTTCATAATCTCTCTCTGTTCTGTCTTATGTCTTTTTCTGTAATGGAGAAGATTGTGTTGATGCTTTGTTATAGCTAATATGTATTGATATTGGTATGCATTATTGACTTGTCTTCTAGTTATAAGCAGGTCCATTTTTTTTTTAACTAGGTCATCAAATGGTCTGGATCTACCATGACCCCTTGAAATTATAGTTAGGCCATCCCATAGATAAGCCATTAGGAGCTTGCAAACAGCTAGACCTACAAATATTGTATACTAGTTGAGCACTAATAACATAAGTTGAATTGCATGTTCTAATTTACTATTATAGAAGTACTGAGTATTACAAGCTCTGACTTTGGTAGTGCTAAAAGAACAGTGTACCAACAAACTATGTTGTGTTCCTAGCCTACTGTTTTGTTGCGTGTAGAAAGCTAATGCTATACTCAATTTAGGGATTCATCTTGACATTCAGAAAATCTACTGTGCATGTATACTGTAATCTGTAAATGGCAACAATATACACACGCCAGATAGAAAGTTGAATAATTTTGTCCAGAATACTTAGTATTATTTTGATGTTATCCACTCAATCAATGCAGAATGTCAATAGTACAATATATCAGTATTACTGACTGGTTGTTCTTCATGTGAAACCTTCTGGTCCTGAAAGTATTTGGTATCAAATACTTATTTGCTAAACCGGGTTACTGAGCTACCCAACCAGTATTTTAGAGAGATGCACATTGGTGCGTTCAGCATTGTTTAAAAGAAAGTTGACAACCAATGTGTTTTGTTAAAACTTAATTACCTTTACCCTTGCTTTCAATTATTTATGAATGTTATAATACTTGTTAATGTATCTGTAAAACATCATGAGATGCTTGACAGGCAGTCATTTACAGCAGGTCAGTGGGCATTGTCAAAGAAATTGTAACACTTTCCAAAGCCATACATGAGGAAAAGTTTAATCTTATGTACCCAAAAGTTTGAGCTGCCTATTACTGTCTTATTTTTTTATCTTGGTAAACAGAAATTTGTGAAAACAAAGTCCTGCAGTGCAGCAAAGCAAATCTTTCTATTCTACCTAAAAAAATAAAGTCAGATAAGGCATAACTCAAGTATTCAAGGTATATGTGTGTAATTCAGTATATAGACAGTATACAGACAAAGAGAAAAATCTAAACATTTTCTAATGTCAGTTTCCACTAAGATACACACTGTTTGATTTATTTCAACTAGCCATTGTATATCTCTCTTGCATTGGGAGGCATTAAGCAGTAGCTGTATAGCTTATGTTCTCACAATGTTAACAATTCATATTATTCAACCTGAATACTTGAATTTCAGAAATAAACCAATGGCATCCATAGAATGAATAGCAAACATGTAGATTATAATGAGAGATATAACAATTGCAAAAGTGAACTGTTTGAACAATGAGTCTTGATTTCAGAAGAAATGTTCTATGTATGTGCTAAAACTCATACACATTGTGTCTGATAACTATCACCATTGATTTGAATGTAAAAGGGATCGGAGTTTAGTTCCATAACTAACTTTAACACTATAAATATATATAAGGATATGATATTAGCTACCTAGGTTGTAACTTCACTTTTCTTCTAAGCTATACAACAGGGATTTTTACCTCTATTATCCTCACACCTAGTCTGGAAGTGAACATAATGTTTATACCTGCTGTTCTTTTCCGAATTAATCAATGAACCAAATCAGACATGATTAAGATGATACCAAGACATTATGTATAGTAAAAAAAAAGTACAACACATACATATACCATATACAACACATACAAATAGGATTAAATACATTAAAACATTCTCCAGGATCACTTTAATGGGAAGACTGTTACTTCTTTCAGTAAGAATGGATAGACAGGCAGACTTGGACAAAGCTAGGCATCCAACCGACTGATCATCAAGACATTTACAACAACCTAGAGATAGGTTGTTGCCAATGGAATCAAGGCTGAAATAGCTTTCTTTTCCAAAACTGGGCAAACATCTATTTATGAGCACCAAAATTAATCAAGACTTTATCAAAAAAGTGGATAATATTTTACAGATTTTCCATGTCAAACAAGTTCTCTCCAAAGAGAAGACATTTTCCACAACAGGGAAATTTAAAAACTGTGCTTCACCAGTCGTCTCTTTCAAACAGCATTTTTTTTTCTGGAAGGCAGCAACCTTCTAATTTGTGAAATGTTGAGATCATTATAATGCAAGAATTTATTTACAAGACACTAACCAGGCAGTGAAATCTTGCAGTGAAGAGTCATGGCTAGCTCTGTTTTAAGTTTCATAACATGAGTGAAGATTCATTCATGTGACAGCCAGCATTTTATTGTTGTTCTTTAATCATTCAGACATGTCTGACTCTCTGTGATCTCAGCACACCAGGCATATCTCTCAGCCACTGCCATCATTTTTTCCCAGCATCTGAATCTTCTCTAGGGAATCCTGTCTTCTCATGATATGGCCAAAATATTTGAGCTTCAGCCTCATAATCATACCTTCCAGTGAACAGTTTGGTTTGATTTCCTGGAGTATTGATTATTTCGGGTCTTCTCGCAGTCCAAGGCACTGTAAGCAGTTTTTTCCAACACCACAATTCAAAGGCATCAATTCTATGACTCTCAGACTTCTTTATGGTCAAGCTCTCACATCTGTATGTTACTACTGGGAATACCATAGTTCTATCGTCACTGAGACCAAACACCTATCTAAGCTAGTACATGGAGGCAAAGTACACCAGAAACCAGCACAACTTAACTGGTAAAGACAGAAGCGCTCTCATATAGATCACTGGATAATTAGCAGTTTTCAAAAAATGCTAAAAAAGTTATAGTCTACACTGATTGATTTTTTAAATTACGGTACATTTTACATTTTTCCACTTGATTTCCAACAGTTCAGTTTTTGTCATAGGAGTCTCTTGAAAACAGTGTAATGTTAACTTAATTAACAGCATGTTTTTAGCAAAATAAACTTGTAGAGGAATCAAAGATATGTAAAACATGTCAAAAGTGTGCAGATTCTTGGAGACTTATCCATTCCATTCTTTAATGCTAAACACAGGGATTACTGTGAATTAACATGATATATTATATATACTGATAAAGAAATAACTGCTGTTCCTGCTTTTATGACAGTTTACAATTTTAGGGTTCATTTAAATTAAAATACTAGTTACCGTATATACCCGAGTATAAGCCGACCCGAGTATGAGCCGAGGCACCTATTTTACCACAAAATACTGGGAAAAATTTGTAATTCGAGTATAAGCCGAGGGTGGGAAATGTGCTGCCCCCTGTGTCCCTCTTGTGCCCTTTGTGTCCCCCTCTTGTGTGCCCTTTTCTTGTGTCCCCCCTCTCTCTCCCCCCAGTGTCTCTTCTCCCCTCTCCCTCCCCAGTGTCTCTTACCCTTCTCCCTTCCCTGTGTCTCTTCCCCCTCCCTTCCCTGTGTCTCTTCCCCCCTCCCTTATCACCCTCCTCAAACCCTCACCTCATCCTCCCTCCTCATTCTCAACCTCCCTCCTCAACCCCCTCCTCATCCTCCCTCCTCATTCTCAACCTCCCTCTTCAACCCCCCATCCACATCTGCAACCCCTCATTCTCATCCTAAACCACCCTCCTCATCCTAAACCACCCTGCTCAGCCCCCCTCCTCAACCCCCCTCCTCATCCTCAACCTCCCTCATCATCCTCCCTCCTCATCCTCAATCTCCCTCCTCGCCCTCAACCTCCCTCCTCAACCCCCTCCTCAACCCGCCTCCTCATCCTCAACCCCCATCCTCAACCCCCCTCCTCATTCTAAACCCCCTCCTCAAGCTCCCTCCTTAACCCCCTTCCTCTACCTCAACCCCCCTTACTCAACCTCAACCCCCCCATCCTCAACCCCTCATCCTCAACCTCAACCCCCCATCCTCAACCCCTCATCCTCAACCTCAACCCCTCATCCTCAACCACAACCCCCCATCCTCAACCTCAACCCCCCATCCTCATCCTCAACCCCCATCCTCAACCCCCTCCTCATTCTAAATCCCCTCCTCAACCTCCCTCCTCAACCCCCTTCCTCAACCTCAACCCCCCTCCTCAACCTCAACCCCCCATCCTCAACCCCCCATCCTCATCCTAAACCCTCCCCATCCTCATCCTAAACCGCCCCATCCTCATCCTAAACCCCCCCATTCTCATCCTAAAACCCCCTCCTCACTTTACCTCTCCTCATCCTAAACCCCCCTCCTCACTTTACCCCTCTAAATACCTCCCCCTCTCCCTTTCCGCTCTCTTACCTCCATCTGCAGCTGCTCCTCTGCTCCCCCACGCTCCTTCCTGCGTCTTGACCCGGCCAATGCTAATGACGTGGTGCGCATGTGACGTCATGTCATTAGCATTTGCTGGGTCCCGACGCAGGA
The DNA here is from genome assembly GCA_027410445.1 of Discoglossus pictus. NCBI lineage: Eukaryota > Metazoa > Chordata > Amphibia > Anura > Alytidae > Discoglossus > Discoglossus pictus. Next base: position 229,061,210 of record CM050163.1, read on the forward strand.
AGGAGCGTGGAGGAGCGGAGGAGCATCTGCAGATGTATGTAAGTGAGAGGAAAGGGAGAGTGGGAGGTCTTTAGAAGGATAAAGTGAGGAGGGGGGTGTAGAATGACGAGGGGGGTTTAGGATGAGGAGGGCAGTTGAGGATGCGGAGGGGGGATGGAAAGAGACACAGGGTGTTAGAGAGACACGGGGGGGGTTAGAGAGACACGAGGGGTGAGAGAGACACGGGGGGTTCTGAGAGACACGGGGGGGATAAAGAGACACTGGGGGGGGGGGGGGGAGTGGCTTGAGTATAAGCCGAGGGGGCCCTTTTCAGCCTTAAAAAAAGGGCTGAAAAACTTGGCTTATACTCAAGTATATACAAATCAACTGTTAAGAAACATTAAGTTATATGGTTAAAAGCAACCTTGAAAGGTAATATGTTTGATAAGTGACCACACACAATAAGAAGAATTGGCTGTTTGTCTCAGTGTCATAGCAATACCAAGTAGGAAAGTGAAGTTCTCTGATTACACTAAAATGCAATTGTCTAACACAGAGTATTCAAATATATGGGATCCATATGGAATGGAAAAGCCACTAAATTTAATATTTTCCTTTGAGATACCGGCAAAGCACCCACGAAGCACGTTGTGGATACATAATTTAACAAGGCTAATGCAAAGCTACTGGGAAAAAAAAAAATGAAGTGGGTATTTTTTTCTTACCTGGAACTCTCACATATAAATGGAAAAATAAATAAATTTCTTGAATTTTGTCTCATAAAAAAGTTTTCAGATAAACACAGAAGGAAAAAGTTCTGTCTGTTGTTTTGATTTGAATGTTTGTAATCTATACATCTATAACAGCTGCACCTGTATTTTTAGCTATTCTTTGCATTTACATTTCCTTCATTTTTTTTTCTTTAGCATATGTAGCTTTCATATATGTAGCTTTTTTTATCTGCATGAAGTTGGAAAAAATATTTTTTATTAGAAAGCATTAGTAGGGGAATGTGGTATTGGGAAGATCATGATAAATAACATATTTTTTGTAGACATATATAACTTTTTAACTCAAATGTAATTTGGCACACAGAGAAGTAACATAGAAAAAATGTGTGTGGAATGGTACATTCAATTAAATCCTACATATGGATATGTGACGTTTATTAATATAGATGGAAAAGGATGTTATACCTACATATATACAAACATATTTACTATTTGGGGTTGACTCTTTACAAAGGTTTGTAAGGTAGGCATGGGAAGTTCTCATGGCTACTACTTAGAGAGTTTTGAGAATGTGTATTTTATCTCAATTTCTGGGTAGATCGCTTAAAAGATTAAATGAACTCCTTGAATCCAGTTAGCATATTTTCTGGGAGGCTAGTTTTCATCTTTTGGGTAGCAAAAATAATTCCAAGTAATTCCTACTGTATGTGCCGAACCTTCTTTTTTGGCTGCTATGAAGGTCATTTAAAGGATGCTTGGTGTAGCATCTGGAGCTCTTGGGGTTTGTGTCTAATATTTGGGGTCTGCTTTTTAAACCAATTGTTAGCCTGACCGCAATGTACTATTTGTTGTCTCATTTTATCGCGATTGATTAGGAGTTGTTTAAACGCATCTCAGATGACAGTGTTCAAATTCTCTGACCTAGACAGATTATGTGGCAAATGGCATTATCTATCTAGAATATTGGTGTGGGAATTTTCAGAGATCAGTGAGTAAATGCTAGGAACAGGAAGGCTGTGCGGAAATTATAGTTTTTTTGAGTGAATATTTGTGTATGGCTATGCTAATGGGATTAACCCACCAAGTTGGAAACAGCGGTGATGTGAATGGTTTTATTAGAAAGCCTTTCCATTAAAATGAGGCTTTCCACAACCTCAGTTTCCTGCATATCAGTTTATAGATAATCACTAGCAAAAGAGACCTGAGTCAATGATATGGCCCTGTGTAAAAACCTTAGGTTAACCCTATGATGAGATATTCTGTGAGTGTGTCAGTGGATTAATGCTAGTCATTTATTATGCATTAGTGTAGGGTACATGGTCTTGTGCTTTGTGACATATTGCACCAATGTGAAGAAGACGGCAGCCTCCAAATTGTTGCAAATTATTGGTAATAGATCTATTAGCCTTGGAGATCCTTTGTGTGCTAGGTATTACCAGCTAGTTGCTGAGAAGCAGGGAGTCCTTTGAAATTGAAGCAAAGTTAGTGGTGTTGGACAGAGGCTGGTACTATTGAGGGGGGATTGGCAATGCTGGCAGATGGCTGTCTTAATGTAGGTGAATTGGTGGCAGAAGAGCTCCTAGTCAAGGGCACCCTGTTTGATACTTGAATTGGCTTACTACTGCCGCCTTGGTCAAGAAGGATCTGTGGTAGTTGAAATAGGCAAATCATCCATATTTGTAGGCCATGTCGACTATTACGAAGAGGTATCCATACATCTCTTGAAGGAGCAGAGAATGTTTCTATAAATGCTGAAGGTAAGGCTAAACATGGTTAGTTTTTTCTTTCCAGTAAGGCGGCGATACCTGGCTTTGATGATACCTAAGATTGATGTCTTTGTCGTCCACAATATCCCTCCTGAGATGGGCAGGAAAAAGTTGAAAAGTATGAATGAAGTTGGGAACAGAATGTGTCATATAGTAGATGTTGTGGAGCAGGAGGCTGGGGTCCTTATTGGGGTGTTACAGAGCTCTTCAATTTGCCAATCTGGTTTTCTAGGGTGTTGACGGAAGGAGCCACATCTGATAGCATATTCTGGATCTTAACTAATTGGTCCTGAGTAGAGTCAAACAAGTTAGATTTAACAGTCAGACTTGATGTAAGGAAACAAGTTCTGTATTTGTAGCGATAACTTGGTAGGGAATACCTCTGGACATGAGCTCCCAGCTCATTGTCCAGTGGCGGAGTGATGCTTCCAGCACCTAATGAAGTTCCTGCTGGTGAATATGTCGCTTATGAGGCTATGCTTTCAGCAGCTGATTGCACAGGGTCAGACATCTTGGTATACAGATAGACTTTAGGTTCTAGAAATAAAAAGTTAAATTACATCTTGGTCCATGCCTAGTGAAGGTCATGACTTTGCTAGGGACTTGGCTGTGGGATTTGGGCAGCAACAAGTCCTTGATGGGTTACTTTCGAGTCTTGGTTCACTATAGCCTAAACGAGCATATCCTTATTATGTTGTCTGGACTATGATTTGGCTTCACTAAAAAGTCGTAATCTGGACAGCGACTTGGCCTTACTAAGAGGCTTGAACAGTAACTGGGACTAGGTAAGAGGTCGAATGTTTTACTAGAGTTTCTGGACTGCGGTTTTGGCATTCATTGGAGACCCGGGCTATACCTGGCCAGACTCATGGCTCTATCAGCGATCTATCAGCCAAAAAAGCCCCTAGCTAGTGGTATGATTTAACCTAGATAACTGCAAATAAAATTCAGCCGCACTAGTGGAAAAGGGGGATGAATAATTACTTGCCTATCCTAAGGTTAGGAACAGGCCCGTAAGGGTCAGTGACAGAAGTGCTGGGCTAGATCCAGTATGGATCGTGTAAGAGGATAGGACCAACTGTGCCCAAATGTGGGAATCTGAATATTAGCTAATGTAGTGCTATCCATCTGTGGGCGGATAGTCAGTTGGGTAACCCATGTCATATGAAGCTGTAAATGCAATCCGCTTTGGATAGGTTCTGCCAGACAAAACTGGGAAAAAAATTATGCTTTGTGAAAGAAGTACAAAGTGGCAAGATTGTATACCTACTCAGCTGGCTCAAAATAGAGATAAGACAAATAAGGTATCTTTTTGTAAGAAGTATGGTAGTAGGAAATATACAATTAGGACACAAATCACTCTAAATTATAAATGTAATGGCAGCTGTCATTATCATTATTGGACCTAAATGTCATGGGATAGAAACATAAAATTAATTTAAAGAAGAACTGGATGGGGGAATCAAATCCAAAAGGCCTAGGGCATACTGAGCAGGATATGGGAATGAATCTAGAGATGAGGTCAGATATCACAGCAGTCTCTGGTCACAGAGGACTCTACAGTCCACATGGAGGACTGGTGAAGAAGAGTCTCAACAATGGTGCTGTGGCTGTGATAAGTGTGAGAGCTAACAGTGGATCAAGGAAGATGCATAGAGATGTGATTGGTAACAAGAGAGGGAGTTGCGAGAGGTCAAAGAGGGTGCATCAGGAGGTCAGGTGGAAGAAACAGTAGGAGATGGGCCAAAGAAGGGAGGGAGTAGAAGGGAAGGAAACAATGAAGCTAGGTAGTGGGAACGTGGGGGTCCACTAAGCATAGAAAAAAATAACACTTGATGGATGTGTGCATTGATGATATTGAGGATAAAGTTGAAATAGGTAGAAGAAAAGTCACTCCAACAACCACAGGCTGTGCCCTCTAATTTTATTAATATACTGATAGCCATTCTAGTAGAAAGAAAGCACTTACACAGAGTAACGCAAATATTTATATAATACATAGCAGCCCCAATTACACATTGATTTGCAAGCACAGTCTTTCGTTCAGTTCTAGAACGTTTGCACAGGAGGGTTGCAATATGCACTTCTTTTGTGCAAGTTTGCATGGATTTATTTGTTCCAGACACAGTACCCAATACAAGGTTATATCTGAATGGTCTAAATGGATCCCATATTCAGTTGGCTGCAGGAACAAAGGTAATAAGATTTGAGCCTCATTTATATGTCGCTGCCAATAATTCCTAGCAGCAGTGGAAGCACTGTTTGCTGAGAAAGTCTGTGGAGAGACATGTTTCTTGGGACATGTAAATATACTCAGTTACGGTTTCTTACCTTTCTAGTACTTACCTTGCATCAATATGAATATATGTATGACATACTGGTGCCCAGATAGTTAATAGATGCATAAGTTGTGCTCAATGCAATGTGATAAAAACTAGATTTGTACAGGCTTGATAAATAAAGGCAAATGCACAAGGTGAAAGTATAATAATTTGGTGCAGTTGTACTATTTATATAAAACATACAATGGTAAAATATTGGTTTTGCCTTTGTACATACGTTCCACCAATACGAAACTGCGTTGTTTGAAAACCGTCATTTTCCACCAAAATCAGTGCCTGTTCTTCTTAAGCATGGCACTTCCAATATTTGTTATGTATGTGGCACAAAAGCACTTTCCAGATAAATATTTTCTGAAAGGATATTGCATTAAAGATAAATATTTAGTTTTATGTATTTATTACTCTTAATGAGGGGGGTTCATTTCTGAGGGATGCATTGCTGAAGTTTACAGCAGAAAATTAAAAAAATATATATACTTCAATAAAAGTTGTCCATCTCTTGTACTTCATCAAGCTGTGATCTAAGAATATTAATTTGCCATTGAGGATATGTTAAATTCTGAGTGATTTTCAATAAAGTTCTATAATGAAAGACCTTGCTCTGTTTCATGTGTCATGGCTTGGGAAAGAGTCCAGTTAGGAACAGTCAACAGAAAGACAAATGCATTTATTTGAATACCACAGCGTAACATTTATGGTAATTTGTACAAATGTAATAAAGAAAACACACAGGTGAATTTCAGAATCCTGTTTCCTGAAATACTTTGTACATTTTTGGTGATCGGTTTCCTAGAAAAATATAAATTTATTGAATATTCAAATGAATGGTGCTAACAGAGTGCATAGTCTGGAAAGAAAAGTTTATGAGTAAAGACTTTATGACCAGAAAGGGCATCTGTAGTGGTCACACAATAGCATTACATTTGTTTAAGTCATAACTCATTAGCAAAATATTTTTTTACATACTTTGTTCAGGGACTTGGAAATGATCTGCTCGGGTGGCTATCTTCATTTTCTTTTAATGAACAATTTAGGTTTGCCTGAAAAAAGTAGGTACATAAAGATTCCTATCAGGCCTGCCTCCCGAACAGATCCTTTCCAAAACCTGGACATCTGACAGAAGGAGATAATAAATGTGCTGGTGTCAAAAGCAGTAGATTTCAAATGTAATTATGTTATTGCTAATAAGGAGTAAATGAATGAAATGCTATTCTATCAGCCCTATTAAATTCCAAGCCAGTAACGTCTGTGTGCTTGAAATTTGCTGAGTTACGTTGTGTGGTGTACTGCCCCCCGGTGGATGGTGCAAGGCACTCAGTAGGGAGGAAATCTGCTCCAGGTAACATGGAGTTAATCCCCTGGAGCTGGGCTAATTGGAGCTGCAGGTGTGGAATGCCTTTTTAAAAGACACACAAAGAGAGGAAGGGGGCTGATTAGGCTCTGGCCTAAGGGCTGTGAGCGGTTTGTGTAGCTGCAGTCTGTTTGAAGAAGCAGTGAGAGCAGAGTGTGGATTCTGCTGAAAGAGTCCCAGTTGATGTGCTGCTGCTAGCAGCTAGAGCCAGCAAACAGAGAAAGGTGTGGATCTTTAACCTGGGATGGATGCCGCTGGCAAATAATCCATAAGGACATAGGAAGCTGAGGATCTGTGGAGTGAGGGAGAGAATCTCCAGCAAATAGAGTGCAGCTGCCTGTGGGAAGCCCTAAAGACAGAGAGAGAGTTTTGTATTTAGAGGATTTGCAAACCAATAAGGAGCTGCAAAGACCGACAGAATCGTTGGATTATAAGGAGCTGCAGGTGTGGAATGCCTTTTTAAAAGACACACAAAGAGAGGAAGGGGGCTGATTAGGCTCTGGCCTAAGGGCTGTGAGCGGTTTGTGTAGCTGCAGTCTGTTTGAAGAAGCAGTGAGAGCAGAGTGTGGATTCTGCTGAAAGAGTCCCAGTTGATGTGCTGCTGCTAGCAGCTAGAGCCAGCAAACAGAGAAAGGTGTGGATCTTTAACCTGGGATGGATGCCGCTGGCAAATAATCCATAAGGACATAGGAAGCTGAGGATCTGTGGAGTGAGGGAGAGAATCTCCAGCAAATAGAGTGCAGCTGCCTGTGTGAAGCCCTAAAGACAGAGAGAGAGTTTTGTATTTAAAGGATTTGCAAACCAATAAGGAGCTGCAAAGACCGACAGAAACGTTGGATTATAAGGTATGCAACCTATTATTTCAAACCCAGAGACTGTTTTGGAGTGTTTTGGACTTGCAGCGCAGTAAGAGGAACTGCGGTATCAAAGAAGAGAGGGCGGGCCTATGCTCTGCCTGCAGGTTATGACTTTACTCAGTAAAAAATATCTTGCCATACAGAGGCTATAAGCGTGCGTACAGGAATAGGAAAACAGTACTTCATTTATCTGTCCCCTGAGACAGACAAGTTGCTCAGGTAAAGTCAGGGCATTCCTGAAGTTCAGTTAGAACATTTATGCAGATGTTTATTTTCAATCATTCTGTTTATATTGTTTTTGTTTGTATAATAAAATCTTGTTTACTGCACTACTTATGAACCGTTCTTTCAAAGTGAGAACAGTTTATATGGCCATCCTTGTCACAGTTGCTATAAATTAGAATGGGCTGCTTGAGACGCAAATCGTAGCTCGTTCATAGAACGTTGGAATTGTGTACTATCAATTATTGTAGATCATAGTTATGGGTTTAGCCGGAGCCAATGGAAAAAGAGATTGTTAGCGTTACTTCACTGAAAAAGGGGAGGATAGATTTCAAAGTCCTACAGGCTTTACTTACAAGTTGCGATCAGACCCATATTCCATAATGATGCAATATTAATAAAGACGTAATTATGATATTCTATGACATGCGAGTTACAGTATATGTATTAACACATTGATTGCCGGGATAGATAAAACACGTTAATTAAACATGAAATAAAGTATTTTTTCGGGTCGATTTGCGAGCTTGAGAATGTTGTGCTATTAATTCTAAGACCTAACATCACTTTCCCTTTTATATAAAGTACAGTATGTTTGTTTTTATTTGCATTTACGGGGCTACATATTGGTCTTTACCCCCCTTGCGAGACCTCTCCAGCACACATTGGGCTTTGGGCTCCATTTGAGTGTTACAGGCTAGCTCGCTGGTGACTATGTTAATAGCATGTTGTATTTGTTGTGGTTATCGGCTTGACAGATCAAAGAAGTTCCACGTTCACGTCCCGTAGGCATTTTTCGACACTCCTGCATCTTAACCCGCAAGTCGGCAGCGGATTGTTTTACGGGGCTAATTTAATAGCCGTAAGTCCTACTTTCAACGATACGGGCTACGTTTTAACACATAGCCCAAATTTAATGACGTTGTATGAGCTCTATTGTTTTCCTAAGTATAATGTAGCTACAAGTTCATAGGGACGATAACCTCCACATTATTAATTATTATTAGCATTTTTTTTTTAAGGCCATTCTGCAGCACTATACAGGGATTAAGTACATGTACAACTAGGCAAAAAATGATTAATACATTGCTTAAAATCAAATGCACATAGTACTTTTCCCAAAGCACCTTACAAGACTAAAAAAAAAAACATTTAGATTGTACATTTGCAGGTTTTTAAAGGAGAGTAATAGATGCATTGTGCATAATAAGGCTATATAATATTGAGTGGTCTCATTTGTGTCTCTCACTCTCTCTTTCTCTCTCATCTCAATGTGGATGCCTTTACACCCTCATTTCTGGTTTCATGTCTTGCTGTAGTATGCTAGTCCACAAAATGATGCTGAATGATGCGTCCTCTGTTAATAAAGAGACCCTATAATGCATTTTCTCTCATTGGATAACCATAGAGGAAAAAGTGTATAACCTTCTTGGTCACATTTAGGGTTAAAATTATTTATTTTTACTTTGGAACTGTGTGATGGTGTGTCACCAGAGGGCAGTAGAGAGCCCTTCAAGACTTCTCCCCAGGAGTGAGATGGTTAAGAAGATCCTTAAAAAGCTTGGCTGTGGCTGCAATCAAGTGCGGCTGCTGTCGCCAGATGGAGAGCTGCTTGACAGAGCTGGAGTGTTGTGGAAGTGTGTAGGGCCGCCGTCAGAGGCCGCACTGAAAACTAATGGACCAAAGCCAGAAGCTTTGAAGAGCGAGCATGCAGATAAGAGGAACAGAAAGTCCCTGAAGGTGATGACCGAAAGAGGGATCTGCTTCGGAAAGAGAGGCCAGAGATACAGAGCCTAAGAGAGAGGTGAGAGGGAAAGACACCTCTGCTACCTAAGTTTGGACTGTATGTTTGCACTTCTAGGTAAGACAGTAAGGGAACTACAGTTTAGTTATGCAGGGCTTCAAGGAGAAGCTAGGATTTATTTTCTGTTGTATGCTGACAAATAAACAGCACAAATCTGCTAAGCATTTAAAGGGCTCCTGCTTTCTCCATTTTGGTGCTGGATATTAGGGCACGGATCCTGAGAGTAACAGTGAATCTGTCACAAACTGATTCCTGTATTTTATTACAAGCATTTGCTAATTCCACTTAGACAAAAGCACTGGAAATCTCAAAAATATATATATTCTCTATTTTTATTATTTAAAAAGATTTTTTAGATAATTATTTTTTGTGTGCTTTATATTAATTTTATCTAGGTGACTCCTCTGTGGAACTGTCATTTAAAGTTTACACTTCCCCTGCCTCCTTTTTATCTGTTCTCCCTCATGTAGGGTCACAGTTGTGACTTAAGGTCACACCCACAGGGGAGAGGTTTCAAACCCGTGTCTCATGCTAGTAGCACATAGACAGTGTGTTGTAGTGTGAATCTCCTCCCATGTGTGTTTGGCCTTAAGACACAGCTGTGAATGATGACATCCTCTATAAGTGACAACAAGAAGGAAGGAGACATCTTCAGAAGGGGAGAATCTGTTACTCTGGACCCTTCTTAGTGTAAATCTTATATTATCATAATAATTCCATTGTGGAGGGGGGAAAAAATGAATTGTCGCCAAGATAAAACATTGTTGTCCACTCTATCAGTCTGATTTCCTACATACTGAAGACCACATACACATAACAGAATTTATGCTGCATAAGGCGAGTTATGGTCTTCCTGACTACTATGAGTATTAAGAAAATTATAAAACTGGCATATGACAATATTCCAGATATATGTATGCAATATATTTATTGTTTTAGACTTAGTTCTAAGTAGGTTGTGTGCCAAAACACCTGTATTATTTTGTGTATATTTACTGACAGATCTTTGGAGTATATATATATATATATATATATATATATATATATATATATATATATGGGGCCTCATTCTATTAACGGCCGTAGGAGATGCGGGGCCGAAAGGACCGGCCGCAAGCTATTCGGCTATTCTATTCCCCTCCGGCCGGGGATTCCGGCAGGCTTGCGGCCGGCGCCTTGCTATCCCTTGCGGCCACTCGCGCCGGAGGAAAGCCTTTGATCTAAAACGGCCGCAAGAGTTTCGGCCGCAAGAAAAGCCTGGTTGCTATTCTATTGCTCCGGGAACCCTCTCTGCAAGGCTAAAAGCGAGCCGCAGCTTACTTGCAGGAAAAAGGTCCCGCTAGCACCAATTAAGCACATTATAAAGCCGAAATAAAGCCATCCTGCACTCTGAGGAGACTATAAAGTGATTGTAGGTGTTAGCAAAAATAGCACAACATTCCCCTACACTCAAATCCGTAAAAAAATTATTTTTTAATTTATGTCAAAAATCCATGTAAAAAGTCCCGAGGGCTTGGAGCACCTCAGACCCACCCACGCTGCGGCCGGAAAATATACAGTTAATGTAAACTCGGATTTGGACTGATGTGCAAGCTTGAGAGGGGGTTGCTATTAATCCTCATGTCCCCCAATATGATCCCTAGCATTTACAGAGCTGTACAGTGCCGTCTTAAATTTATTTTTGCGTTTAAAGTTTTCTGAGCTTACGGCCGGTTGCAAGATATACGGCCGGCCGTAAGGGGAGATCCTTGCCGTATAATTGAATTGCAAGATAACGGAACCCCCGCAAGGAATTGCAGCCTTGCGGCCGTTTTACGGCCGATAATAGAATTAGGCCCATGGTGTGGTGTACTGCTCCAGGTAACTTGGAGTTAATCCCCTGGAGCTGGGCTAATTGAAGCTGCAGGTTTAAAATGCCTTTTTAAAAGACACACACACATGGGGGAGGAATTTCAGCGTAACCTGGGAGGGGAAAGAGACAGAGCTCCTGAAAAGGACCTGGTGGGACTTACAGAGTGGGTGCCAGAGCAGCATGCAAAGCTGCCAGTAAGAGGATCAGTCTGTGTGACTGTAACAAGATGAACTAGAGAGACTGTTTGTTCTAAGAGGAGAGGACCTGTAGAGGACCCATTGCAGCTGGGAGAGAGAGACTGGACTTAAAGGTACCACACCTCTGTGTGAAAAGGTATTTTGTTTTACCTGCAGACCGAGAAGCCGTCTCAGGGCTAGTCAGAGTGTTCCTGTAAATAAGTAAGCCCGTTTATTTAGGTTTTTCTTTTCATGCTGAAATTAGGCTATTGTTTGTTTTTGTATACTTTATTGAAAGCAAAGATAAAGTATATGGCGACTCAGCGGTTTATGTGGAAATCGCAGGAGCAACCGGTAGCCAAAGGCCCTGTCACAATGGATAGAAATATACAGTTGTGCTCAAAAGTTTGCATACCCTTAGAGTTGGTAATATATGTACCATTTAAAAAATATATATAATTGAGGAAGCAAAACACATTTCTTTTATTTCTTATGGGATTCATATTCATATGTAATTGTAGGTTATAACAGAATGGCACAATCATAAAACAAAACATGGCAACAAAGAAAATAAAGAATTAAATGACCCTGTTCAAAAGTTTGCATACCCTTACTTCTTAATACTGTGTATTGCCCCGTTTAGCATCAATGACAGCATGCAGTCTTTTGTAATAGTTGGGGTTTCTGCTATCATTATGACTTAAAAAGGAGCCAAACAACTATGTGATAATAAATGGCTTCATAACACAATCTTTCAATAAACTATTTTTTTTTGCATGATCAGTCATATTTTCAAAATAAATACCAAAATTTCACAACTTCTGCCAGGGTATGCAAACTTTTGAGCACAACTGTATATACAGTATCTTACAAAAGCGTGTAGCGCGACTTTAGAGCGCGCGTCAAAGGCGCACAGACAAATGTGCTCGAACCCATGCGCTCACTGACAAAAGCGCACCCGTCTATAGCGTGCCCCGAACATCTGCGTGCAGGTCCCCTCACAGACCCAGCAGGGTGAGTGGGCCAGCTAAAGTTGCGCTACCCTTATTACCTGTTCCACCCTGGACACCCAAGTGTCTCAGTGTCCTCCCCCTGCTCTGTGAATCCATATACCCTATATCCTTGTGCCTCTGGATCACTCCACTTACCTCTGTAATCCCCAAGTCCACCTCCGGGTTGCCCAAAGTCTCAATATAAAGGGAGCATAAGATATATTGTCAATGGGAATATTAAAATAGGTGGACTTTGGGATTACAGTGATGACATTACAGAGCTGGTGGATGTTAGAGACCTTGCACTCCCCCACCTTTCGTTATATATATATATACTAGCAACTTGCGCGTCAAAAATGACGGTAATAATATTTGAAGTCTGGCAATGCTGTTTGCCACACAATACGAGGCTATGGCCCCTCTGAGCACCTTGGTGCTCATCGCGTGGCACAAAGTGAGCGCCTTTGGCGCTCATTGCAAGCCACACCTTCCCTGCTCTGCAATACTAACCTTCGGCACTCATTGCGAGCCCCACGGTGAGCACCTTCGGCGCTCATTGTGAGCCTGCCCCCCCATGTAGTTTAGGGGCCTCGCAATGAGTGTTACCGCCTTGGGTTAAATGTTACTAGCTTGTATTAAGTGTTACTGTTTTGCGTTAAGTCTTACTGCTTAGCACTCGTATTTAGGTCCTTCGGCCTCATTTTACGTCCTTCGGCCTCGTTTTCGTTGTGTTTGCGTTTTTTCAGCAGCCATTTTTTTCTTGCTTAGGCGATTTTCGGTCGTTAAAAATGACAAAATATGCCTCATATTAACTTGCAACCTCACTCACCGGCTCCCTGGTTCTCCCCCTGTTCTGTGTGTGAGTGTGTAAGTTAATTTGAGGCATATTTGTGTGTTTTTCCAGGCTTTTCCAGTTCGGTTGTTCGTCCGTTAAAGTCGTACTTTTGCAAGCCGCAGTCCACCTACGTCTTTCGGGTCCTAAGTCATACAGGCCGCAATTTTGCGTCCAAGTCCTGCATGCCTCAAATGCTTGCCTTGCTTTGCGAGGCTCGCAGTGCCTTCGGAGCTCATTAAAGCCTAAGTCGCGCGTGCCTCAACTGCTCGCAAAGAATGACATCGACTTGCAGTACGACAACTATATATGTGATATATATATATATACGAAATAATGAACAGGAGCTTGATGGATCTCAAAGGGGCAGTACCTGATAGATATGCCTGGCATTCAGCGATCCATAGAGTCACAGAGTCGACATGACTGAACAACAATAAATATAGTGCCAGTACTATAAGAAAAGCAGAAGTACTTACAGGTTATTTTTTAACAAACATGTGTACCCTCTTCACCAGGTACAATAGCTTTGCACACAGATGAATACTGTGTATATTAAAAATACATTTCTTATTAGCAAAAACAGAATACCAGAAAACCATCTTTCTGATTGGATCATTAAAAACTTTCTATTGAAGATTTAGCTTAAAGTGGAACCTATTCAACATGTTTCATCACAGACTAGACTTTCTGAAGTTATTATTTTGTAAGAAGTGAGTTGTCCTCTTCAGCTAGATTGGTTAAATCTAAGAAGGGATTAACTTATTTATATATATCTGTAATGCTAATTTAAGATTTTTTATTTTAGCATTGATGAAACAACAATAGTTTTTGAAGATGTTCCAGAGGATGCTATCTATGTATTTCCATCATACTATAACATGGTGGAGCAACATATTATACACACATATATACTTATATACTTCAACAACTTTGCTCAAAGGCCCATTAAGCCATCCACATAAACAGGAGGAAAGAGCATCCCCATGCATGGCTGACTTTACTATTAGACAGAGAAGGCTATTGTCTTGGGGACTCATTCAAATGCAATTTCGCCAATTAAATAGGGCTCTATATAAGCATAGAGCATATATTTTTTACAGAAGTTTTTAGTTAGTGAAGACCTTGCTTTTGAATAGAAGTTCACTAACTAAAAACTTCTGTAAAAAAATATGCTCTGCGCTTATATAGAGCCCTATTTAATTGGCCAAATTTTGCATTTGAATGAGGCCCTAGGCGTGCCAGCCACAGAAGTCTCCATGTTCCAGTACTGAAAAATATGTTAATTTGAAGATCCTGTGGCCTACATCTATAAAGGAAGTACTGATTGCCTTTGGGTTGGAAATAACAAAGCTCTTCTCTGATTGGCACATATAATCAGTTCCAGTAAATTTCTATAGCAGGCATTGGCGGAGTTAGGGAATGGAAAAAAACATTGGGCCTAAAATTAAAATAATAAATTAATAATTTTTTGGTCTTAGCCCCCCGGGTCTCCTTCCTGTGTCATACAATATACACAATGCATACATAGATAGTTCCTGTCAGTGCTGGGGGAAGTGTTGGGAAGAAGAGGACTGAGTTGTGAGGAGGCTCCTGTCAGCTCCATGCGGGAATGTCCTCTTCCTCTTCCTGTGTGTGAGAGGGAGGTCCCTGCTTAGTGTGAAGGAGTTTCCGACTCCTGTCAGCACTGAATGTAATTGCAGGAGGAGGACCATGGCTCCTTGGCTGCTTGTCACTCATGCCTGCACTGCTCTGCGTGGGATCCTTTGTGACCCCTACTGGCCACCATCCATTCCTCTGGGCGGGCCTGGGAGGGTATGGGGTGAATAACGATAAGGCCCTACACTATAGAGTTTAAAAAAATGAATCCGCAGTGGGGCCCTGCCAGAGAGCTTCACCAGTGATAGCAGGGTTCAGTTACAATTTAGAACCGTTGTAAAGAATATAGACTCACAACAATAGTGAGTGAACTGCAGTATAACAAATTATGTCTGGAAAGAAGACAGTGTGGATTGTGCTAATTAAATGAAATGATTTCGGCTTATTATAAGATTTAGCATAATTGTCCAAGGCAATTGACCAATTTGATAAAGCTATTAACTCTTTAGGCACGGAAGAGGAACATAATTTTGCAATACAAATTACAAATGCATACAGAAGAAAATACATTTTTTAAGCCACTAGTCATTTTAAAATATTAAATTCATTCAATTCGAAGGCCGCATCTCGAGGTATATAGGCCGGACGTCTGCGGGCCTGCTGCGGGCTCGCGGTCGGCTACAAATCCGGTGCCATTCAATTGATCAAGGGCACAAGTTACAGGCCAAGGCCTCAAGACCCTAAACCCTGGTTTCACATGTAATGCTTCCGAGTGTCCGATCCAATGAAGCACGCCAAAATCAAGCTAGCCCATAATTTGCGATCCCGTCACAGGTCAATTAACCAATAGGAACTGGAGAATGCCAATCAATGCCATGCTAACGGGGTTAAATGGCCATGAAACCCATAACTCCCTGATTGTGCTGTAACAGAGAAAGTCAACAGGCGTTGGTGGGTTTTTGAGCAATATAGATAGAGAGAGACGGAGAGAGATAGATAGAGAGTGCTAGAGAGAGAGCGAGTGAGAGTGACTGAGAGATAGAGAGAGCGAGTGAGAGATAGAGAAACAGTAGAGAGAGAGACAGAGTGCGAGAGTGAGAGTGACTGAGAGATAGAAATAGAGAGAGCATGTGGGAGATAGAGAGAGAGAGGAGGATGAGGAGAGTGAGGAGAGGTAGAGGTATGGAGAGAGTGAGAGTAGGGAACCAAGAAAGGTAGAGGTGTAGGAAAGCAGGAGGGGGGAGGGATGTTCCCCTAGATGTAGGCACACAAGGTGTAGGAGCAGAGGGTCAGGGCCCTAATACCGGGGGGGGGGGGGGGTAGTGTGGATAAGGGGCAGGCCCCAGGGAGATAACAGGGAGGCCAGGAACCCCAGGCACAGTTGGGAGGGCAAGAGGTTGTGCCAAAGCAGAGGGCCCACAATTATAGCCAAGAGGAGATAGACATCCTCCTCAGTGAAATCCGTGCCCACCGTAGCATCATACATAGTGAGAGAGATGTGAGGCCTGGCGATAAGACACGTGCCTGGAATGAGGTTGCTGCAGCTGTTGCATCATTAGGGGTTGCAAACAGGGATGGGAATTCTGTGAAACACATATATGATGACTGCAGGATGAAGGTCAAGAGGAAGATAACAGTGGAGGCCAGAGCAGCCCGTGCAACCAGTGGTGGCCCACCAGTTAACATCACCTACTGTGGATGGGAGAGGACAGCTGAGCTGTGATGCAATGTGAGTATCATATACACCATCACCCATTTATATGCACACACATTAACCCCACACACATAGATAACTGACATAAAATAGCACTGTAAGATCTCTGGTTATGACTACAGATATATGGGGCAGCAATAACCATGTACATTCAGGAAGCAAACATATTTTTATGTTTACTGTTTGTTCAAAGTTTATATAAAACAAAACTGAGGCATAATAGATGGATGGAGAGGTTTGAGCAAATGGCTCATTTCGACAGACAAGCCCAGAAACATCACATGGAGCGGCTAATGCAGTTGGCGGAAGGGCACGTCCGCACTCTCCAGCCTTCAGTTCCACAGGCTTTACCACCACCACAACCAGAGCCTGTGGCCTCCTCATCTCACCCCTTACCGCCAATGCCAGCTACTACACAGCCACCCCAGTTGGAGGCACTCCTCATTCCAACAACTCCTGGCCGTGGTAGAGGGGGGAAGCGTGCGCTCCTGGAAAGTAGGGACCCAGTGCTCAGAAAGAGGAAGCCGTTGAGAACATCCCCTAGGCCAGTGGTTGTCAAACCTCTCCCCACTACCCACCACACAGACCATGATTTAGGTGAAACACTTTGTGAATACACATGTGAAGCAATTTGATGCTCCACCACCTGTTGGATACTAGTTGCCTCACTTTTGGCTCCTGAGTTTCACATAAATCATGACCTGATGGCTTCTGAGGAGAGAATTGAAAAGTCTTTCTCATCAACACTCCTCAATTAATATTATATTGTATTAATGTTACATAGTTACAAAGTAATAGAGGTTAAAAAAGGACTTTTAGTTAATCAAGTTCAACCTTTTTACATCTCCTCTGATATGCAATATGCAGATTAATTGTTAATTGATCCAGAGGAAGGCAAACAGAAAAGTGAAGGAAACATATTTTTATCATAATTGTTATCAATTAAATATTTGTCCACTACCTGCAGTTAAAACTGATTCTAAAAAGCAGTTGCTAATTCAGTTTGTGTTAGTGTTATGTTTACGTTTTTTTTAAAGTTTATATGAAACAAAACCGTTCCAATTTCAATTGTGTATTTTTTGTCATGAGTTCCCCTATCCCTATCTTCCCCATTTTAAACAACACTTCGCTTAAGACTCCAACTGCTTGGAACCTATCCACAGCGTTAAACAAAGAATATCTGTAGATCAAGATTGATTTTACATCAAAAAGAGAGTATATGTATAGGTGTGCACACTGCAGTATATGCGGATACAGACTCTGATGGACTGCATGTGCGTGTCATGTACTAGCCTAACCTGGACCATGTCTCATAAGCATGTTAACACCCATTGCTGAGAATTGGTCAAAGATTGGTCAGTCTCACACACTGCTTAGCAGATTCAGATGAGCACGCTTCCTAATGAACTGCAGATGGCATACCGCACCAGCTCATGATACGTTAATGTTTATAAGCGTAAAACAATCACCACAGCCAATTACAAGTGACCATGATGTCAGGGATATGGAAATACACAGAAAACGATTGTTTAGAGAATCAATACTCAAATACTATTGTCCTCTCATTTCAGTACCCAGGAGGCATTCCCCAGCCGCAGAGACACAGGCAGTGGCTCCATAGGAGGAGGAAACACAATCGACAACGCAGGTGGTGGTGGAGGAAGCCGAGGGCTCGGGACCACTACAGGAGGCTTGCCCATTAGCAGCAAGACCATTGTGGGGAACACCTCCTGGGCCCTCTCATGCATCATGGAGCCATCAACCACCTGCAGGGATGTTGAGGTCCTGGGAACCACTTTCAACAGGCCCACCACTGCCACCTGATGAGATGCAATGGATGCAGTGGCTGGACCCCAATGCTCTTCCACTTCTGACCGGGCCCCAACAGATGGTGCCCCAACAGATGGTGCCCCAACAGATGTTGTCCCAATAAATGATGCCCAAAAAGATGATGTCCCAACAGAAGATGAAACAACAGATGTTGTCCCAACAGATGATGCCACAACAGATGATGCCACAACAGATGTTGTCCGAACACCTCTGGCTTCATTACAGCACATCCACAGTCCAACTATGTCTAGTGACAGACCTCACAGTTCCTCAGAAGGCACCTGGAGGGACTTCTTGTGGCACATTTGCATGGATGATGAGCGTAATTACGAGTAATGCAATGGCTGACAGCTCAGCCTGTAATGCAGAATGATATTGCTACTGATCAAGTTGACAGTATCAGATCCCTATATGTTGAGATGAGGGGGCATAATAGATGGATGGAGAGGTATGAGCAAATGGCTCATATCGACAGACAAGCCCAGAAACATCACATGGAGCGGCTAATGCAGTTGGCGGAAGGGAACGTCCGCACTATCCAGTCTTCGGTTCCACAGGCTTTACCACCACCACAACCAGAGCCTGCGGCCTCCTTATCTCACCCCTTACCGCCAATGCCAGCTACTACACAGCCACCCCAGTTGGATGCACCCCTCAGTCCAACACCTCCAGGCTGTGGTAGAGGGGGGAAGCGTGCAGTCCTGGAAAGTGGAGGCCCAGTGCTCAGAAAGAGGAAGTCGTTGAGAACATCCCCTAGGCCAGTGGTTGTCAAACCTCTCCCCACTACCCACCACACAGACCATGAATTAGGTGAAACACTCTGCGAATACACATGTGAAGCAATTTGATGCTCCACCACCTGTTGGATACTAGTTGCCTCACTTTTGGCTCCTGAGTTTCACATAAATCATGACCTGATGGCTCCGGAGGAGAGAATTGAGAATCACTGCCCTAAGTCCTTCTCACCAACACTCCTCAATTAATATTATATTGTATTAATGTTACATAGTTACAAAGTAATGGAGGTTAAAAAAAAACTTTTAGTTCATCGAGTTCAACCTTTTTAGATCTCCTCTGATCTGCAATATGCAGATTAATTGTTAATTGATCCAGAGGAAGGCAAACAGAAAAGTGAAACTTTGCCAATTGTCTCAAAGGGGTAAAAAATATATAAACTTCCTTCCTTACCCCAGATACAGGCGATCGGATTTCTCCCTGGATCAATACTCCCTCTCTAATTATCCAGGATAACCCTGAATACCCTTTTTATTTAAAAATATATGAAATTCCTTCTTAAAGTTATCTATCGAAACTGCTGTCACCACCTCAGATTAACCACCCTTACTGTGAAGAACCCTTTTCTTTCTTTAAGGTGAAATCTTTTTACTTCTAATCTCAAAGGATGTCCTCTTCTATTGACCCTGGATATATTTATACAAGGTAATCATATCCCCTCTTAGACACCTTTTTTCGAGAGAAAATACGTTTAATTTGATTAGTATTTCTTCATAACTTGCAGTGCCTTGCAAAAGTATTCACCTCCCTTGGCATTTTTCGTGTTTTGTTGCCTCACAACCTGTAATTAACATGGATTGTTTGAGGATTTGCATCATTTAATTTACAGAACATGCCCACAACTTTGAAGATGTTTTTTTTTATTATTATTGTGAAGCAAACAACAAATACGACAAAATAACAGAAAAAGTAAATGTGCATAACTATTCACCCCCCCCTAAAGTCAATACTTTTTAGAGCCACCTTTTGCAGCAATCAAAGCTCCAAGCCGTTTTGGATAAGTCTCTATGAGCTTTCCACATCTTGCCACTGGGATTTTTGCCCATTCCTCCTTGCAAAACTGCTCCAGCTCATTCAAGTTGGATGGTTTGCGCTTGTGAACAGCAATCTTTAAGTCTGACCATACATTATCTATTGGATTGAGGTCTGGGCATCGACTAGGCCATTCCAAAACATTTACATATTTCCCCTTAAACCACTCAAGTGTTGCTTTAGCAGTGTGTTTGGGGACATTGTCCTGCTGGAAGGTGAACCTGCGTCCTAGCCTCAAATCACGCACAGAGTGGTACAGGTTTTGCTCAAGAATATCCTTGCATTTAGCACCATCTATCTTTGCCTCAACACTGACCAGTTTCCCAGTCCCGGCTGCTGAAAAACATCCCCACAGCATGATGCTGCCACCACCATGTTTCATTGTGGGGATAGTGTTCTTTGGGTGATGTGATGTGTTGGGTTTGCGCCAGACATAGTGTTTTCTTTGATGGCCTAAAATTCCATTTTAGTCTCATCAGACCAGAGCACCTTCCCCCATACATTTTGGGAGTCTCCCACATGCCTTTTCACAAACTCAAAACGTGCCATTTAGTTTTTTGCTGAAAGTAATGGCTTTCTTCTGGCCACTCTGCCATAAAGCCCAACTCTATGGCTTATTGTCGTCCTATGTACAGATACTCCAGTCTCTGCTGTACAACTCTGCAGGTCCTCCAGGGTTACCTTAGGTCTCTGTGCTGCCTCTCTGATTAATGCCCTCCTTGCCCGGTCCATGAGTTTTGGTGGGCGGCCGTCTCTTGGCAGGTTTTCTGTTGTGCCATGTTCTTTAAATTTGGTTATGATAAATTTGAATAACAGAAACCCCTAGATTTGTTCCATCACATATTGTAATTGTCGAACTACGAGACGTTGTCACGCTTTGCGTGGTGCGTACGACTTAGGCGATGAGCACCAAAGGTGCTCATCGCCTGCGAGCCTTGCATTGCGAGGCAAGCCGTTAACTTGCAGCACTTAGAGCCGTTAAGGCACTAAAACTCGCAGCACAGCACTTAGGCGATCAGCGCCGAAGTCTCTCATCGCCTGTGAGACTCGAGTAGCGAGGCGAGCCGTTAAGGCACTAACACGCACAGCACATCTCTTGCGAGTCTCGCAGAGCGAGGCGAGCTGTTAAGGCTCTATCAAGCATAGCACTTTGGCGATGAGCGCCAAAGGCGCTCATTGCCTGACATTAAATTGCCATTCGCCAAATTGAACAGGGCTCTATATAAGCATATAGCATCTTTTAAAAAAAAAAGTTTTTACTTAAGGAAGAGATTGCTTTTGCATACAAGTTCATTAACTAAATACTTCAGGAAAAAAAAAAAATCCTATGTGCTTATATAGAGACGTAATCAATTGCCCCATTCGCAATACAATAAGGCTGTTAGGCTGAAAGCAGATGACGAACGCGCGACTTAAAAAAAAAATACATTACGAGACGCAGGACTTAGAAAAAATAAAATATGAGACGCAGGACTTAGAAATGTTTTTTTATGAGGTAGGAATAATACAAAGTTAACGGCCGAACCTCAAAAATCAAAATACACGAAAAACACCAAAAAAATCAAACAAAAAACAACAAAAACATCACACACAGCACGGGGGAACAGCCAAGACGCCTGGAAGTGAGGTGGAACTCGAATTTAAGTCGATTTTAAAGAGTTTTGGCCCTCGAAAACCGGCTAAGCGAGGAAAAAAACTGACACGACCCTGGACCGCGCAACACCTCGCCAAGCGCGTACCACTTTTACACAGGAATGTACGAGGTACAAAATACACTACTACAAAGGACGCCAAATACTCGCGAACCGTGTAGTGCATAGACAAATGACGCTACTTTACACTCTTAACTTGCACATCACAACATTACAAATCTACAGTAGCGCTTTACACAAATAAACCAACGGTTTGCCATTGCGCACACAGCCTACTTCTAATGCACAGTTGGGACATTCATAAAAAAATCTCCACAGGACAGCAACAGTCCAACTGCGGGAACATGAAAAAAGATTGTTAGCTCTTCAGCCTATTGATTGATGGATATATTAATTATAATTAGGTAAAGTATATTAATTAATTAACTAATTAATTGATTATTATTTACAAAAATATAGACATATGTATCAGTCTTTGTCATGAGCACAGAGGCTGCTCAGAGGAGCAAAAGTACACCAGAGGAGAGGTTCTAAAGGCGCTCAGTGCGAGGCTTGCAATGAGCGCCGAAGGTCCTCACAGTACAAAAACAAACATTCACATTGTGTGGCAAACAGCATTGCCATGGCTTATATTGTTATTGACCGTCATTTTTTGACGGGCAAGTCGCTAGTTAAGATTCTAAATTGCATGGCTATTCTTCCTTTTCAGATGCATAACTTTACATTTATTTGTATTAAATATCTGACATTTAGTCGGCCATTTTTCTAATTTATGCAAATCCTTTAGAGGGAAAGTACATTGTGCATATAAGTATGTTGACATACTATTGGTTGGCTACAGAGTGTGTACACATACGGTTATGTTGAATATTTCTGCAATTGATATTTGCTTGTTGAGATGAGGTGTTGAAGTCAATCCAAATAGTGTTAGGTGTATGAAATAAAGCTTTGTTATACCGTTCTCACTGTGTCAGTGTGTTTTCAATTGTTGGGGTTTTGGGACATCCACATACATCACATTTGGTTCACATTCCTATATCTGTAAACTAATGAGCCCTAGTTACTATGCAATAGATCAATACATAATATAACAATAATAATAATATTATAATATATATCATATATCATAATAAAGGGTTAATACAGATGTAAAGTCAAATTTGTAATGATAATGGTTATACATCTTCGCACATGGCCACCAGCAATGGCGTGGAACATTCCAGGATGGGCGTAGCAGAGATTATCCCTGATGGAGGTGAGTTGGCTGGTGCTCCACGTGCCTCTGCACAGCCTCCATGTCTTTTTGCAGGCCTTCCTGATGGGTTAGAGTAGATATGTGTGGTGTATTTTCCCCTAGTCCCCTTCTGGATTGCTAACTGGTGGTGGTTAAGGGGCTTGCGTACCTCAATGAAGCTGTGAGCTATACCATTTCAGGCCACTGTAGGTGGGCAGGTCATAGCAGAGAGGTCAGAAAAATCCCAGTCCACTGGAGAAGGAACTGGCAACCCACTCCAGTATCAATGGTATGCAAACCTTGTGGAAAAGCACATAGATACATAGCTAAATGTGCTGCTGTCCATAGGGTCACAGAGATTCAGACACAACTGATGGACTGAACAACCAAATGTAAAATGTTCCCCTGGTACTTGATATATTCCATGTGGCTGTGTAATTTAGCCACTATTTGTTTTCCCAATGTAGATGTGATGAGTGAGATATATATCAGATGATCTTTGTATTTGTAGGGTCCACATTAGAGCCTCTGTGAGTGAGAGAGGGTTAATATGGCAGCCATTTTCATGTTTTTGTGTTGCAATTTAATGAGGTAGTGTGTCTTTAATAGTTTTCAGCATGTTGCAGCATGACATTTCATATTGGCATATGCATGGCCATTACAACCTATGAGGAAAATAAATTTTTATTTTTGAAGCTATTTTATAATTGGCAATTGTTGATTAAGTAATTGTAATGCCTTCCATTGCTTTGGCCATATTTGAAAGTATATTGGTGTGATTTTAACTAGTCTGTTAACCCTTTGCGGGTCCTATTCTGAACCCGTACGATTTGGGCTGACATTTGCCATTTGAAGGGCTTGACTCCGTTTGAGGTCTTGATGGATTTTTAGTAATTAAATAGCGATTTTAGTGATCAGAAGTCTTGCGGACGTGAAAGATCATAGCCTTCGATGGGCTGTTTTTTTTTTTGTCTCAATAGTTTTTATTAGACACATTATCAAGTCAAAACAGCACATTTTGCATAATATTGATACACATTCGTAGGTACATTAGAGTGAGTTGTATCCTTTACAAATACATTCCAGTAAGCTATTGACATGACACATTCTAAGTAAAGTTACATTGATACCATACAGAACTAGTATCCCATCTAGACATGGTGTGGTGTCCAAGAATTTTTTTCCCAAGAATTTTACGGGGATTGATTATTAGCTAAATATTTTGCGATCTTAGCGGAGAGAAAGCATAAAATGTGAAAAAAACACAAGACAGAAAGTAAAAATATAAAATGGTGAATTAGATAGAAAATAAGGAACACAATAGAAAACGGGGGGAGGGCATATATTGCATGCCTCAAAACCTCCATGATCCCACCTACATGATCCCACCTACATGATCCCACCAATCCAGCCTCCGAACATGAGGGTCCATTAACTTGAGCATCCTGATCCCGTCTCCCCACATGCTTTATGCCTCTTAGACTGAGGGGTGAAAGTAGCCAAAGGCTCCAGATGTCTCTAAACTTGGGCATGCAGTCTGTCAGGATATGTGTAAGTCTTTCATTGATTGCTATATAATTAACCTTGTTAACCACTAAATGGGAGCGAAGCTCTTTGCTTTTCCACTGTCTAGCCTTATGTCTTTTCGTTGTTAGCATGAGGAATTGTAGTAATTTTGTTCTGAGGGGAAGGGAGAGAGCCTACTAAGGCACCCAAAATCGCTTTTTCTGCATCAGGTTTAATTTGGGAACAAGCAAGGAAGCTAACGTAAAAACTTCATCCCAGAGTTTCTGCACTAGTGGGCACAACCACCAAAAGTGATAGAATGTACCCACCTCCAGACAACACAGGAAGCATGCTGGATCTGCACTATTATTCCATCTATGGATTATTTCAGGTGTTATGTATGTCCTGTGCAGAACCATTAAAGATGTCTCCAGGATACTATAATTGTACGACCCTTTAGATAAGAGTGTCCATGTAGAGGACCAACAGTCCTTCTCTCTAGTCTTACCTAGATCCTTCTCCCATGAAATCATATATGTCAGCTTTCTATCTGGGGTGTCTATGTTAAACATATTATATAGCAAACTACCCATATTTTTCGACAAAGGGAGCATCTCACAAATCTTGACAAGCCAATTCGCCCTTGGAGCTCCGTACCTTCTCCCCAGCGAACTTGCATGATGATATAGTTTGAAGAAATTAGAGTACTCCCGAGAGGTAGCAAGAGACGGCCCATTAATTCAGTAGTAGTCATTAGTTTGCCGGTATTGTACCAGAACCCCAATTTCAGGAAGCCCCGTGACTTCCACCAAAACATTGAGGTTAAAGATAGAGTGGAGGGTAACGCTGGGGGAGGAGCCACAGCCGTCAAATCTACTGGGACCACCAATAAACCATGCCTAGTAGCCGTCCAGTTCAAAATATTTAGTGTTAATTTAATACAACGATGATCACACTTTCCCAGAATCAGATGTGGTTTAGGTAACCACACCACGCTTTCCCACGTGTAAGGGTACATCTCACTATTTTCTAGGAACACCCACGGTGGCTGATGTTGACTTGAGTGAGCTATAGGGATCTAAGCCAATTGAGCCGCCTTGAAGTACAGTTTCAAATTTGGGCAGGAGAAACCCCCACTGAGTCTATGTTTAAATAACGCTCGTCCAGCAATTCTGGGATGTTTATGAGCCCAAATAACCTTAAGAATCTGTTTCTGGCAAGATTCCAGTTGCGGAGGCAGCACCGTTATGGTGTGCGTGCAAAACAGATAGAGTAGGCAAGGCAAGATACTCCTTTTTACCGCATTTATGTGGCCTAACCATGAAATCCAACCCTTAGACCTGGACTGCATATCTTTGTATATATATCTTGGAATAGAGGGGGATAATTAACTTTATTAATTTTCAGGATTGAATTTGTGATTTTCACTCCCAGATATCTAATGTGTGATTTTGCAAATTTAGATTTATAATTTTGTTGGAGATTGTCAAAATCTCTTTCTTTTAGTGCAACTTCCAGGTCCTCCAACTTTTCCAGATTCAGCCTTAGCCCTGAAACTGAACTGAAGCCTTCCAGAGCACGAAGCAGGGCTGGGACCGACACCATCGGGTCTGTCAGTGTACACAACAGGTCATCTGCAAAAAAGCAGCATTTCAAGTGGTGATGCCCCACCACCACACCCTTTATGTCTTGATCGGTTCTGAGAGACTGTGCCAGCGGCTCGATAGCGAGTGCGAACAATAAGGGGGAGAGGGGACAACCTTGCCTAGTACCATTGTTGATGCTGATGGATGGGAGCGTTTCTCCTAGAAGCCTTATCCATGCCTTAGGGTCTTTATAGTATGAATGTAAAAGATTTAGAAACTGTTCTGGAAAGTCGAATTTTCTAAGCACCGCACATAGATTTGCCCAGTTCACTGAGTCGAACGCTTTCTCAATATCAAGATATTGTAGGCC
Source organism: Discoglossus pictus (assembly GCA_027410445.1). Classification (NCBI taxonomy): domain Eukaryota; kingdom Metazoa; phylum Chordata; class Amphibia; order Anura; family Alytidae; genus Discoglossus; species Discoglossus pictus. Next base: position 229,087,432 of record CM050163.1, read on the forward strand.
CAAGGGGGTATTGTTCCCCTTAACTAAATGTAATATGTCTAAGACCCACCTCACATTGTCACCGGCTTGCCTGTTCAGCATGAACTACACCTGGGCCTTATGAATGGGCCTCGAGAGGAAAGTATTGACTCTATTTGACATCATTTTCGCTAGGATTTTATTGTCTCCGTTAAGGAGCGAGATTGACCTGTAGTTCCATACATTTAAAGGATCCTTCCCATCCTTAGGAAAGAAAATCAGGTTAGCTTGGTTAAGATCGGGAGGCACTTCAAGGCCTTTGAGCATGTTATTAAAAAAATCCATTAAGTGAGGTGCTAATAACTCTGCATAGTTTTTGCAGTACAGATTCGAGAATCCATCCGGTCCAGGGGCCTTTCCCTTTTTCAAGTCCCCTATAGTCCCTAACACCTCTGCAATAGTAATGGGGGCCTTCATTAGGTCTATTTCCTGAGGTGTAAGGGTAGACAAGTCACAGGAGCCCAAAAAGTATGTCAATTGACCATCATAAATCTTGTGGGGAGAAGAATATAATTGTTGAAAAAAATTTGCCAAGACTTTTTGGATATGGGACGGGCTAGTAGTAGCATTGCCAAAGGGCTGTCAAATCGGAAAGATTTTTGATTGATTCAATGTATTTTTCAGCTTCTTCGCTAGCATTGCATTCGGCTTATTGGCTTTCGAGTAGTAGAGGTGGTTGGTCCACCTCATGGCCTTCTCCGTCTGATCAGGGAGAATTAGATCAAGCTCTAGCCAAGTCTTTTCTATCCTTTTCCGCAGGTCATCTGAGTGGGATTTCTGATTCTCTAACTCTAGGGCCCTAAGTTTATTTTGCAAGAGGGATTCTTTAGCGTTTTGAGCTTTCTTGTGTGCTGAGGCCAATTTAATTAATGTGCCCGAACAATCGCCTTATGGGCCACCCTGCGTCTGAGTCTGGGTACACGTTTGTCAAGAAATATAATTCTATCTCTTTGGCAATTTGGTATTTAAACTGGGGAGTTGATAAAAGCATATAATTTAACAACCAAGTGTACAGTGTTCTAAACGCTGTACTTAAGTCTAGGGTGCAGCTGACAAAGGAGTGGTCCGACCAGGAGCATGGATGGATCCTTAGTTCCACCACATTATCTGATAGTGCAGCGTCAATTATAACCGTGTCTATTCTACAGTAAGTTAATCTAATGGCGATAGAACAAGGTTTTTTTTTCACAAGGGATTTTATATAGCTCAACGGTTTGAGCAAGATTTGATGCAGTATGTGCGTTGGTGAGCAAATCGAGATCATGGATACTTTTTGCCCAAATAGGGACCCCGTTAGTATCACATAGTAGCCCTCAGGGTCTGTTTTCTTTTGTTCTAACATGAAGGGGAGATCATTGTGAAGGACAGCAGTCCCTGCTCTTTTAGTAGAGTGGGTAGTTGCAAATTAGGTGTGATAACATTTTGAGAGGTATTTAGGGAGTTTATTTCGCACAAAGTGTTTCCTGAAGGAAAAGGACAGAAGGGCAAAACGCCTCTTGAACTGTGAGTCAAACCCTCTGATGTTATGAGTTATTAGTGTGATAACCGTGTCAGTCATGTGAGTCCGTTATGTCAGATTGAGATAGGACTAAAGGCACAGACCTTCTGTCGTGGGGAGGCAGGATCAAAAGCCAGGACTTCCTCTGATGGACCCCCAAGTGGGATGCCTCTACTCGAAAATTCTGCAAGAGTGGCCTCTGTGACTGTGGGGTGAAACATTGGGAAAAAAGAAAAGATACATAAATAACCCCAGCATACAAAAGATCAATTCGATCCTGAACCCTCCCAAAACATCTTTAGGCACATTTAGACCCGGGGATGGGTCACGGGGCCACCCCTTGTGTAAGGGGTATGGCAGGACATATTTTAATAAAAATAAAACTAACATAAAAGCGTAGCATACTATTGCTACTAACATGTAATTCACTCCTAACTTTAACATTTATGCCATATTGTCAAGAATACAGATCGTTGGCTAAACTTACTTCTCTTAACTCAACCTTCTGGGCTAATTGACAGAAATAAAAGTTATTCACACCTGCCTATGGGCTTGTCTGGTATTCTGCCACTGAGATTGGTTAATGCTGTATAATACATAGTCAGGTACTGGCAGTAAGTGCTAGGTTTACTAATAGCAAAAGAGAGATGTTATCCTTATACAGCATTATCAGAGCTATCGAATAACCTTATTACATTAAAATCTAAACCATAATTTTTAACTTTCAACCATCAAAGAGAACTAGACCATAACCACTGCCAGTAAGAACCTCTGATATACATTATTCAGAGTGGGATTAGAACAGCTATGAAGATATAGCCATTTCAATAACACAAAGGCCATAGGCCGGTAAGGCTGGATCACCAGGTGCAGTCTTTGCATTGAGTCACTTGTAAGCCCTTGGGCCCGCCCATACAAATAAAGCAGTTTACAGAGCAAGAATCTGGCAGGAGTTGTCTATCATCTTAAAACCATATAAACACCCATAAGCCAATGGCTCCTAATGTCAACTAGTCCCAAGAACCCTTGGAGAGGGTCCTATTCAAAGCATGTTTTGGGCTGCAGAAAGGTTGGAAATGTTTTCTTTGAGGACTGGCCTCCTGGACCAATTGTTGGCATTTCTGTCTTTTAGATAAAGGTACATCTAACCATTCCCGCTGCTGTCTGGGGGGAGGAACGTCTAATTGCTGGATCAGCAATTCCCCCTCCTGTAGGAGGCCGATCCTGTGGCATTCCTCTAGCAAACGAGTGGTGTAAGTTGCGGAATCATGTTAGAAATAGAGGCTGAAGGTGAAGCCCCATCTATATATTATTTGATGTTTGGATAAAATCAATAGTGCCGGTTTCATCTGCCTATGTTTTAATAGCGTTGTTGGAGCAAGGTCAGCGTAGACGTGCAATTTGGCCCCGTCAGAGCCACAGATGGTTGGTAACTTTCTGCTTGCAATATAAGATCTCTCGTCTTTTGGCGAAAAGATGTAAGGATTACATCTTTGGGTTGAATAGCTCTGTGCACCCTCAATTTCCCAGGAAGCTGCTGGCAACAGTGAGGTAACTGTCGGAACTCCTCTTAATCCGTCAGAACTCCTCTTAATCCTATATTATGCCTCCTCAACCTATTCTCGAGGTCTTTGAGTTTCACCTCCAGGTTCAGGATTTGAATGGTATTAGCTGAAAGATCGACTCGGTTATTGCATTGGGTTTCTATAATCCTGTCAGTAGTCAATTCCAAGGCATGCTTCCTTTGTCCAAGGTCATTTATTTCTTGTTTCAACTCATTGACCACTAGAGATAGGTGGGTTTGTAATAGCTGGTCAAATTTTGCTAAGGAGGAGTCTGACACATTAACGTTGGGGTATGAGTCTTCTGAAACTCTTTCCCCTTCAGAATCTGACAGTGAATCTTGCAGTGGCTCTTGCCTTGGAGTGGCATTGGGCATTTGCCTTGGGAAATTATCCGTTATGCTCTTAGAAGTGGGCTTTTTAGACTTCCCCATGCTGCTGCCTAGGAAAAGACTGTATTGTGTTGTAATGAAAGTTGATATACTACAGTTGTTTCCAGCTAGACAATGGAGAGACTTGAGACCCCTCAAGCAAGCTTTGCTCTAATAGGTAGTTCTTAGAGAAGAGCATTAATAATCTTGACAATGGCGAATGGAGTGAATCCAATTTACATCATAAAGTTCAGGCTATCTCTTGCTGGGGGGGGGGGGGGGAGTAGCTCCTTCAGAGCCTTTACCTTGTTGAACTGACAGCTTTCAGAGCTGTTTAAAAATTCCCCTATGTTGGTGAATATATATAACAGTGTGGAAAGGTGGCAGGGGAAGTTGCAGCCTGTTGTTGGCAATCCCACACTAGGAGGTTGCTGGGCACAGCTGAAATGAACACAGGGATCCCCCTGAATAATGGCAAGGTAGTAAATCCTGCCTGTCTTAGGAGGGCCTAGGATGGCAGTCTATTAATGAATAATATTGAGAGGCAGATTGTAGTTTCAAAGCAGTAATGACCAAATAATGTGTAAAAAGTTATAAGTAAACCACCATTAAGTTGCTATGATTGACCACCAGAGTGCTTATTCTGCAGAATGCTGCACCCGAAGGCTTTTCTTGCAGGATGAAGCTCACCACCTTATTAGCCTCAGAGATTTAGTGCAAGTGACACCACCCTTTGAATATATTCTTGAGTTAGAGTTGTGTATTATTTTATTAGTGGTGTGAACAGGCAGGTAGATGGTGAATGTACAGATCAGGCACTGCCTTTGACTTCCAGTCAGACTTCACAGCTTATAATGCCCACTGTCTGTAAGTTTCGGATTTAACAACCACAAGGATTTAACGGCTGTAACCCGTAGCCCATTTGCAGCTCACAAAAAAACACCAATTCAATAGCAAATTAACTTACGGCCTCCATTACAGGCTACTGTCTCTTACAATTGCTTATTTGAATGAGGCTCTATGGGACTCATTCAATTGTGATTTGGCCATTTGAATAGGGCTCTATAAGTGAAGACCTTGCTTTTGCATAAAAGCTCACTAACTAAAAACTTGTGTAAAAAAATATGCTCTGTGCTTATATAGAGCCCTATTCAATTGGCCAAATTGCAATTGAATGAGGCCCTATGTGTTTAACAGGGTAAGTAATCACAGTTTTCACTAATATAACTTAGTCTATATGTGCTAGACTATCTACAAAAGTATACAGGTTTTTTAGTTTTACAAGAGCAATTAGAAATTTTTTGTCCAGGGTATAACAATTACTGAGTATTATAAGCAAAATTATACCTGTAAAGATATTAATTGCTGTTGCGGAATTCTTCCCCATATATATAAATCTATTAATTAATTGTTAAAAAATTTTAATAATTATATTGGGAATTACCAATGGAATTGCTCTAAAAAGGTAATTTATTTTCGGCAGAATCATTATCTTTATAACTGAGATTCTGCACAGCCAGGATAAAGATAAATTATTCCATTTACTCAAGATATGTTTAATATTATTAAATAATTTATTGAAGTTTAATTTTATCCGCTCTGAGAATTCAGCCATGAACAGTATACCCAAATAGGTAATAGAAATTGAACCCCAGCTAATATGTAAACATTGTTTAAGTAGCATTTTATCTGTACTCTCAATATTTATGGCTAATACCTCAGTTTTATCCAAGTTTACTTTATAATAGGATACACTACCAAATTCTTCAATCACTTGACACACCGCTTTCATGGAGGTAACATGGTTAGTTATTGTCAATATAACGTTGTCTGCAAGCAACATCATCTTATTGATCAATTCTCCTATTTCTATACCTTTTATACCTTGTGATAGCATTATAGCTTCAGTAAAGGGCTCCATCATTAATACAAATATTAGTGGAGAAAGAGGCCATCCCTGATGAGTTCAATTAGTTATATCAAATTGTTCAGTTTTTAAAGCTGCGCAAGAAACAGACAGAAGAAGATGTGTACAAAGCTCCAATAGCTTTATGTCAAAAATCTTGTAGGACAAATTTACTCAAAACCAATGGCATATATTCCCAGTTCAGCCAATTAAAGGCTTTTACAGTGTCTAATGTTTTAAATGCACTCTGTGTTTGTTTATATTTACAAAATGATATAAAATCTAACAATTTTCTGGAATTATCTGATCCATATCGGTTTTAAGTAAATAGTCTCTTTGCTAATATTTTAGAGTAGATCTTAGTGTCTGTATTTATTAAAGATATGGGCCTATAGTTCTTACAAAATCTTGTATCTTTATCCTGCTTATAACTGCTGAAGCATTTTCTATTGGAGCTATGCCTTCAGATTTTATTTCATTTAGTGGCTTTGCCAAATAGTTCACGTTGTTTTAAAAACCTTATAGTAAGAATTAATGAACCCATCAGTTTCTGGTGCTCATTTGCTGTTTAAGTCTGCGATTGCTTGTAAGATCTCAGTAGTGTTAATTTCCTTGTTAAGTTCCTCAAGATCTTGTAAGGATATTTTCGATAAATTAACTGTATCTAAAAATGATGCTATTAAATCTTTACTGGGTTTTACAAATCATCCCCTCTTTCTAAGTTGTAAATATCTCTATAGTGCATTAAGAAGGCTTTAGCAACATCTGTTGGTTTAGTATAAGATTTTATATTTTTGTTTTTAACTGAAGTGATTATTTCTTCTATTCGAGTAGAGGAAAGTTTAGATTTTAATCTATTTGCCAGTGCTCTCCCTACTTTGTTATCCAGACAATATTCTTTCTGTTGGAATCCCCACAGCTTGGCATCTAGTTGGGCTTGTAAGATCTTTTTAATTTGGCTTTTAATTTATTCTATATCTTTAGTTTTATTGCTTTAAGGGTCTCTTGTTTTCCTTAATTAGGTTAGCCTGTTTAAAATATAGATCTCTTAATGAGTCCCCACGTATTTTCTTCCTATGGCTCTTCCAAGAAAGTAGTATGCCTCTAATAAAGGCTTTGTGGGTGTTCCATACAATAGTGTGACTACCTAACGAATTCTCATTTTCTTTAAAGAAAAGTTCTATTTCCGTACTTAGCTGAGCCAGTTTCTAAATGGGTAGTTAAGGCCTTGCTTAATTGATCATGATCAAGCCTGCAATTGAATAGGGGCCCATGTTATTAGATATTCCCCTACCCTTTTTCCATTTTCTTGCTATTATAATAAGAAAGTAGTATGCCTCTGAGCTTAGAATCCAGTGTTCAAAGTGCTTTCCCAAACACCATGCAAGATTGACTTACAATCTAAAGCCTTTGGGTGCGGTGCAGGAGCGTGACGTGATATTAGAAAGTAAAATAAACGTAATGATAAGCAATTATTTATTACTGCGTGAATCCATTTTTTTCCTTTACTGCATGGAAAGTGCTGGCAGTTGTATATACCAAATTGTCACTATAATCCCATTGTACTGCTTTCAACATTCAAGGTCTCCTCCCAACTCAAAGGGATTAGCAGAAAATAAAATGGCAGATTCCACAACTGCAAAATTTCATGTCAAAGGTTAAAAACTATTGTCTGTATTATTTTTTACATCCTAAAAATATCTAAACCTCTTTAATTAAAGTTGCTTAAAATTTGAAAAACAGCTCTGTTGTAGCCCTAAGTATACTGATTCAGTAAAACATCACCTTAATACACACTACAATGCATCATAAACAACTCACTTTGTACAAAGTAGATGCAGAGGGAGAAAAATACCTCCATAAACTTAAAATGATCAGGGTACAGCCTAATGCAGAGATGATGAAAGCTACATAGAAATTGCACTAATGACAAGGAAAGGCATTTCATAAAAATATACTTATTCAGCTTATTTAAATAAAAAGCTTGCTGCTGTCTTTGCTATGTGTTTTTTTCTTCTTCTTACTTTTCACATGCCCACAATCTTTGTGCATGTCATATATGTACGGGTTAATCTTCATTTAAAATAATAAATACTGGGTACATGGCACAATATAATTTGTTTTAATGCTATAAACTCTTAAAAATTAATCTTTATCAGCAATTATATAAATCTACAATATGTGAATAGTATTAGTTTGTGTTCTCCAGATCCCTCTTATATGGAAGCACCCCTTGTATTCACACAACAGTAGGTGTATTTTTTTTTTGTGTGCTAAAAAACTGTTTTGTATGTCTCTCATTTTCCTCTATACTTCCATAACTGGACAAGCCCAGAAGGTATGCTTTCTTTTTTGGACTGAAATGGCTAGCCAAGCTTCTTGCAGTGTGCGTGTCAATCTATTCCAGCTAGAAACTGCTATCCAAAAAATACACTGCTGAATGAGGAGGGGGCTGTATAAGATATCATCACAGATAACAAGTTCTTGGCAAGATTATTTCCTGTATTCTTCAGTCATCTCAAACAACATGGCATTCTACTATGGTGGCATAGGAATGTTGTAGGTTGTAGTTCAGAAGCAAAGTACAAACAGACTGGGGATTTACACAGGCTTCTATAGCTAAATAAAAAAACTCATAGGAGCTTAATACACTGTAGTGTTTAGCACTGAAAATATCATATTCCATATACAAATAGGGCCAACAATCCTTAGAATGAAATACTTTTATTTATACAACAGACCACCACAATATTAAAAACACTATAAAAACATATTAAAATCAATACTATGTAAAAATATTTCTTTTAGCTATATTACTTGTATTTAGAGCTCCTAAATTGAGGATTATCCTCAAGATAAAACTCCTTATAAATATAAGGGGAAATCGAGTCAAAATTGGGGAGCATTTTAAAGAGGACGGCCGATTGATGAAATAGATTCACTTTACAAGCACAATGGCAGAAAATAGCCCCTTGTAAGTAACAATTTGTATGCAAATAAAATACTTAAGAAAAGTGTGGAAATACACTATTCAATTGCAAGCCCGCAGATTTACTACAGAGCAATTTACAGAGCAATTCAATTGAACAATGTGAAGATCTGTTTTTCCCTAACCAAGAGACTTTCAGATTCAAAAGCCATTTTGTGCTAGCAGAACTATTCTCTTTAACACTATGTAGTCGATTCACATTTGAGATAGGAATATAGTTCTATTTCGTATCCTGCAGTGACATCTTGTAGCTGTTGATTATTGCATGCATCTAATTTTCTTTATTTCCCGAAAAAAATTCCTGGATGTTGCCTCCCATTGATCCACCCCCAAGGCGGTTAAGCCAACCCACAGTCTTTCCTGCCTCCTGATTGGCTCTTTTATGGACCCCTGAGGCACATATGTTATTGGTTAGTTGTAATCTGGGCGGGGAATTTGAATATATTCAGCCCACTTACATGTAAATCCTTTGTTCTGTAACTGCATAAATACTGTGCCTGTAACCAGAAATAAACATGCTCTTCTTAAGACGCATAGACAATGGTGTGTTTCATTTAGAGGGAAGACTCCTGAGATAAAATCACATTGCTGCCCTGAATCTCTACTACTCTCTTGGGAGAAGGGCTTGAATACCGGATTGGAATCTGCTGCGTAGGATTGATCTCCTTGGCCTTTTCAAGCCCACTGAAGAAGCAGATGATACAGGTTAGCTGATCCAGCGACCCTGAAGCTCCTGAACTGATGCTGATGATCCTGATCTTCACTATGGAAGAACTTACAATTTTGTGGTAATACAATTGTGTAAGAAAATAACAACTTAGATGGTGGATAAATGAAAGAAACTCTATATGATATATGATACTGTTACTAACATTATAAGCTCCTGAAAGTGGTTACAAGTTTGTTACAAAACAAATCATGAAATAGTTTAATTTATCAACATAGAATAATTGATATGCATGGTGAATATAACTTTGTGAAAGGTTGAAATAAGAGAAAATGTGCAGTGAGAAACACACATGGGGTTTAATGAACACTAAAAAGCATATTATTGATTTTCAATGATTTCCAAAGAAAATGATAAGTGTATAGAGACTCACACAAAATGTAATTATTGTCTATCTTTATTGATATGCTGTAATAGCAGCCGCATAATAAAATATGTTCATAACTCTGTCACTTTTTAAAATTCAGCCTTAAAATTTTCTAGCTGATAATAATGAGTATTTCCCAAAAATAAATAAAGGATAATCCTCAATTTAGGAGCTCTAGATACAAATAATACAGGTAAAAGAAATATTGTAACAGAGTATCGATTTTAATATAGTTGTTATAGTGTTTTTAATATGGCTGTGGTCTGTTGTATAAATAAAATAATTCCATTAGAAGTATTTTTCGCCCTGTTCATATATGGAATATTTTCACTTTAAAACACAGTTGGAACCATCCCAGGCCAACCAAAATAGGCAAGACAGCTACAGAACTAGACCCAATTTCAGTCTCTGTGGGAGAGGGTGAATCCAACTTGTTTGCTTCCCCAGACGTCTTAACACTGGAGAGCCAATAGGGACAATTACATGGATCTTGTAAGAATGACCATAAGAATGATACAAAACTACAACGTTTCTTACGAGAGAATTTAAGCAGCTATTACATGGCTCCCACAGGATATATCACATAAGAACATACTGAGTCATAGCCGAAGGGATTGTAATGTAAGGGAAATAGCTTAGAAGTGCTCTTAACAGTCATTATGTGATATGTAAGCAGCCTACAGAGTGAATCTATGAGTCAGCATTTCCCAAAGCAACTCAAGTAAAGTGGGAGAATATCAGTAAATACTTCAAGATTCAGAGGATAGCGTTGAGAGAGATGAGTTAGGAGTTTTTAATTAGAAAGACTAGGAGGACATTTTATTGTTTCACATTTTTTTTTTCTAGTTTTCTATTTGTAAATTCACCTGTAAAATATTCACATAGTCTATATACCACATACAATTAAATAAAGAGAGAGAGAGAGAGCAGAAAGGAGAGGTGTGAAGGGAGAATTGAGGCAAGAGAGGGAGAGGGGGATGGACTGAGTGGTGTCCCTATAGTAGGCACACAAAATGTAGCGCCAGCTGGGAAAGCCTCTGGTTTTAGTTGGGGGAGGAGTGGGTAAGCCCCAGACCTCAGGGCCAGCACTGGGGAGTACTTATACCCTGGCACAGTCAGGGGATCATAAGGATCACAGGAAACACAGAGCCCCCAGTTACTCCATGGAGAAATTTGTTATCCTTCTGATCACAATCCACTGCCCATCCCATATCTTTCATGGAGGTTGAGAAGTAAGAGCTGTTTAGAGGACAAGGATGTGAAGAGCGGTGGCAGCAGAGGTTAGTGCTGTTGGAGTGCATGTTAAGAACTCGCTATGAAACTCCAAGCCTATTATCAAGTGGAAGGCGGCATAGGAAGCAGTCAGCACAAGAGTCACAGGTATTGGTCCCCCAGCATTTGTGAAATTTAACAAGTAGGAGAAATCCCTGTGGGGCAGGATGTCCACAGCCACTGTTCTGAGAATCCCTAAATTACTGGACATGGACCAGCCTGAGACCCTACAATGTGAGTACATGGACCAAATTATACAACACCATCACCAATCATGTTAAAAAAAAACTCATATGGCCTACATCAAACAGCAATGACTCTGTAAAACAGCTGCAACATAAATATGATGTATACAATGTAACTGATGATCATCAATGACTAATACTGTTGCACAGAAACACACACTAAATTGTGTGATGTTATATTAATACTAATAATATACTAAAGATGGGCCATATCTGTATAATGAGAAAAACCCAAGTTTTCACTCTAAAGCCAAACAGTGGATATCTCATCAAGATGAATTATGTCAATCTCCAGTCTCATGACCTCATAATTGGCTGATAATCATATTAACAAGATGCATCCTAATCCTTGCATGTACAACCCATAATTAAAGCTGTACATACAAACAATGAAAGAAGTTATGCTTTTGATAATTAGAAAATACATTTATATTATTCTCCTTCTACAGCACCACCAGCATCACACCCGTGGCCACCACAGCAAGACAAGGATAGAGAAGAATTCATCTGGGCCATGGAACCCACTACCAGACCCCTCCATGACCATGGGTCTTCTTTGACACAACAGCCCCCTTCTCCCACAGATCAACCCATCTCCCAGTTGCTCCTACTTGGGAGAGCATGGGTCTCTGGCTGCTGCCCCTCTGCCCCACCACCCCCACAGTCTTCTGCCAACACCACTCCACCTAGAAGCATCCACCACTCCCCTACAGTCAAGTTTTCTCACATTGCAGATGGAGTTGAACATCATTAACAGCCAATTCCAGCAGCATCAATAAGAGATGGGCATGATAATAGGAGGCAGCCATGCTGAAACATTTTCAACACCGGGCAACCCGTGCCAGACGGCTAACCACAAAATCATGTGATGGTGCAGGGGAGGGGGCCCCTGTGTACAAGAGGTGGAGGAGATATGCTCTGCATCCACTACAATGTTTCTCAACTACAGCCCTCAGGGACTAACAAAAGGATAACCTTTCAAATACATTTTTCCTAATGATGTCATAATCTCCAGTTATTGTCAATGCAATAAAGGTGGAATATATGATTGATGCAGCCATGTAATGTTTATTTGCAAATACAATTTGATTTTCTCTAAAACACACATGACAATAAGTCATTAAATAAATGCATATAAATTGTGACAATATTCATGATTCATTTACAGATAATTTGACATATCTATGTAAGAAATAAATAAATGGGTATATATGATGTGGAGGAATACTTATACGATTTCCTATCCGATGCACATTCAAGATAGAGATTTGTATAGAGCAAGTGATTATCTTTGGTGTCATCACAATGCATTATTGGGAGATCACAGATCAGTAATAAACAATATGCACTGTATTTTAGTCATCATGGGTTGATAGATAATACAGCACTGCTTAGATATTGCCAGCAGGTAGGAATGGTAATTGGAACGCTACAACGTAAACATTACTGACTATACAATACCCATTTGTTTTTTCTCCTTCCTATCTTTTTACTTTTTCCCCCACACAGAGCATTCCAGAATAGTGTCATATAATTGACACTTGCTGTGTGTAGGTGAATGGGATTCCCTTCTAGATTATTCCATTCTGGTGAACTGACCAGATGAAGAAAATATACATGTGCTATGCGCTATTAATGTTAGTTCCATTTTAATTCAATTATTGAAGAATCTCTTCTGTAAATTTAAACATGTCTACTGACCAGACATGGCTGATATGCTCTGCATTTCTTTTTACAGTGTTGGGGATCAGATAGCTTTGTCATTTCATTTTTAGTCATGGCTGCCTGGAATCTATTTGCATCACACTGATAATATGTGTACATTGACTTGTTAAGATGAGGACTGTATATGTGTATGTCACTAAAGTAAAACTTCAAAAACGATGCAATGTGTTAGTGTAGTGATTTCCGATGGTCAATGGCACCTGCACATACATTAAACATTTTTTGATTATCAAATAGTTTTTGTTGATGACCTAATAGGTTTTAGGTTTCTTTAAAAGGCATACTGGCTATATATGCAGTATGCCAAGGAATGAGAATTGAGCATGATGATAAAAGTTGACAGATTTTATTTTCCTTGGATCCAAGATCTCTGCAGATGGTGACTGTAGTCATGAAATTAAAAGATGTTTGCTTCTGGGGAGGAAAACTATGGCAAGCTTGGACAAGCAAGTGAAATTAGATATTAAACTATCAACAAAGGTCTGCATAGTTAGAACTATGGTATTCCCAGTAGTAACATACAAATGTGGGAGCTGGACCATAAAGAAGTCTGAGCACCATAGAATTGACGACTTTGAATTGTGGTGTTGGAGAAGACTGCTTAGAGTCCCTTGGACTGCAAGAAGATCCAACAAATCAATACTTCAGGAAATCAAGACAAACTATTCACTAGAAGGTATGACCATGAGGCTGAAGCTCAAATATTTTGGCCATATCATGAGACGGCAGGATTCCCTAGCAAAGATGAAGTTACTGAAGCAATGAACATGAACTTGATGGAGCTTAGAGGGGCAGCGACTGAGAGATGCACCTGGCGTGCTGTGGTTCATAGAGTCAGGGAGAGTCAGACACAACTGAACGACTAAACAACAAAAACTTTATATTTTCAGCACTAATGTCCTTCTTTGCTTCTGAGTCATTGTAGGTGGAATCCATGTAAATTATGGATGCGTGTTCATGACTGTGTACATAGCTCCTTCTGGGCTCACTCAAACAACTTGGATGAACAGTGTGCAATAACATACACCCCCACAATGTAGATAGAAGTGACCCATTAGCAACAGAGGAAGGAATTTAGCGCTTGATCAGAGATTCAAATAAAGTAAAATAGTATCACATATATAGTTATGGATCTTTGCAATGTTTGTAACGTTTTCAATGTTGGTAACGCACTTGTGTCCCTCGCTTTGCGAGGGATGCCTGCGAGCCCCTTGTGAAGCAAGGTGAGCCATCGACTGCAAGCCTCGCGAAGGAAGGTGAGCCTTTGACGCACGCATGTTGGTCATGCTTTTGTGTCCCTCGCAAAGTGAGGGACACCTGCGAGCCTCGCAAAGCGAAGCGTGGCGTTGACACATGCACGAGTAAGGCTGCAATGATTGCTGAAGGAGCCCATTGCTCTGTGAGCCTCGTGACGTGAGGCGAGCCGTTGAAGCACACTGGACTTCCAACGGTCGCAACTGCGAGCCAAAAACGTAACTCTAAAACCCCCAAAAAACATCAAAATAATAAAAAAATAATTATCACACACTCAGTGTGGGGCTTGCAATAGGCGCCAAAGGTGCTCAGAGGAGCAAAATCCTCACATTGCGTGGCAAACAGCATCGCTAGCCTTACAGTTTTATTCCTGTCATTTTTGACGGGCAAGTTCTTAGTACAAATATAAAAATGAAGTAAAACATTTTTTTTAACACAACGGCAAAGACAGTAACACTTAAACCGACAACGCCTTGCACACGGGACTTTGAAAATAAAACTAACGGCAGTTAGCGCGTAACACGCAAACATACAGCAGACACACAGAGGAGAAAGATACAGGGAAGGGACAGGGGATGATGGTGGAATGAGACACATGGCATTCCTAAGCACAAAACTTGCACGTTAACAAAACCTGCAATGAGCGGACCGTACAGTAGGCGGGAGGAAAGGCTCACGATGAGCACCACGAGCTGGAGAAGCTTGCAATGAGTGCCAAAGGTGCTCACATTGTGTGGCAAACAGCATCGCCAGCCTTAGAGTTTTATTCCTGTCATTTTTTACTAGCAAGTTCCTAGTACAAATATAAAAATGAAGTAAAACTGTTTTTTTATTTGCCCAGTTAACATTGATTGGCATACTGCCTACATGTGCAGTAAAATAAATATTTGTTAAATGGCAAGTATAAGTGCTTTTCATGTTAAATATATATATACTGTATATGTATTCCTCCATTATTCAACATCAAAAAAACATGTGATAACATCGATAAAACTGTAGGCTGAAAATAACATCTAAACACAAAAATGACCACATTAATATCCACTGCTGAAACCTCTCCAGACCTCCATCATAGTATTGAAATTGGTTCATGAGGCTCTCCAGACCTCCATCATAGTATTGAAATTGGTTCATGAGTTAATATGTTTGCTTATTTCTTAACTGCAGCCTATAACTTTGTTGCTTTTAGCACATGCATTTTTTATGTTAAAGAAGTAAATATCTATATTTAACATGAAAAGTGCTAATAATGGCTCTTTAATGTAGTGGTCCTTTGACACAGTTAGATACACTAGATAGTTTGATTAAATATATTTTATAGCAACGTACCACATATGACAGGCATGACCGGATTACCCATTAGGCCAACAAGGCAGCCGTCCAGGAGCGCTTCTCTGTGAAGTGTGCCACTTTTTAAAAAAATGGTTCCTGGCTTAAAAAGACAAAATACTGCTGTTCATAGGCTGGTTACTAGGGGGTAACCAACTAGAACAAGAGAGTTACAACAGGAAAAGGAACTTACGCATACAGAAAAGGCAAAAATGTCTCATCTGCATACCTTGCATACTCACTTGCAGGGGCTCCTCCAATTCACTGCCTAGGGGCTCCAAAAAGGTAGATCCAGCCCTGATAGCAGGGAATATACAGAGCTGGCTAAGACAGGATCATTGTAGATCAAGGAAAGGGAAAGAGTATTTTCAGGACAAAGAGGGAGATTGGACCTTGTGCTGACCTCATGGTGAAAATAGGTTGGTCGGATAAGTTACCATCCAATAGCCAACACGAGGAAATACTATATGCTCATGTTTTCATACATAGCAGAATGCATATATATGACAGGTCAACTACAGCCCAATACAAATACTTCATATGTTATGAATCTTGGTTGGTTACATTAGTTACAAGAACATACTAAACATGACACAGTGCTAAATGGTCAAATTGATGAATACACATCAAAATGGAAGAAAATGTGGTAATGGTTTTCTGGCAGGTGGAATTTAATAGAAGCATGGCTCAGTATGTGTATAAAATTCAGTGTAATCTATAGTTCTGTGAGAAAGAGGGGTGCTTCCACATTAGAAGGAATCGGAAAAATGCAAGCAGCTTGGTTCTTATAGTCAGCATCAAATACTGGGAATGAGATTTAACACAAATCAATATGAAGTTGTGCATTTGGGAAGGAAAAATAAGAATGCAATGTATATTGGAAATGAAACGCAAACTATGGATATCAGATAGAATTTGAATTATGAGTACTTGTGAACAACCACCTACGTAACATTGCTCAATGTCAAGCAGCATTTGCAAAGGGAGATACAATATTATCATTGATTGAGAGTTATAGAAGCAAGCAATGCAAATATAATTATTCAACTATATAAATCCCTAGTATGCCATCATTTGGAATATGGAGTACAATTTGGCACCACTTCTAAAAAGGACATTTTAGAGCTGGAAATTGTAGAGAGAAAGACAACAAAATTAAAGGGGGATGGAGGGGCTGAGCTATAAAAAAAGAAAAATGCACATGAGAGGGAGTATGATCTCCTTTTATAAGTACATCCAAGGTAAATATTAGGGCTTTGTCAAGGGAACATTATTTTTTGCCAAGACATTTCCAACTGACAAGAGGATATCACTTTTCTTCACAGTAAGGCGAGTCTGCGGACCTCTATAACAAATAAGGTTTTAAGGACAGTTGTATATTTTTTTGAATAAAGATGGCTTTTGAATAAAGAGCTATGTTAATAAGCTGGATAATTTGATAATGATGGATATTGATGCAGAGAGTAATCCGATCGCTGGAATTTGTATAAGGAAGGGCTTTTTCCCCTTATGAGACAACTGTAATTGTTTCAATGTGGATCAATTAAAAATGATCAAGGACCTGAGAAGATATGATGAGATCCCCATCTGGTTTTGCATTCATGATTTGCACTGATGATTGTATTTATTTCTGTATGTGTATTATTGCATGAATTTAAGTTTCCCTGTTTTTACCTTTCTCTAATCTAACACATGCTGCTTATATCAGTCACACACATTACACAGAGTCATTCTATACACATACAGATTATTTAAAAAAAAATTGGTTTCCACACCCCCAGAGCTGCCTACATAAGCAAGCACTCTGTACAAAACAATAGACACTGCATTCAAGTAACCTTCAATCCAACAGCAGAAACAATGCAGAAATCTACAAAAGCACTGGTGCATTGCATCATTCAAGGGAGGAGAGAAAGGTGTGGTTTTGGGACTACAAATTCCATGGTGCTTTGCTGCAGAGACTGTTGCACCTGCCTTTGATTGTCCAAAACAAATTATGAATTTTATGCAAATTGTAGCAGGGATTTTCATTTTACTCTCAAGATCAACCGCTAGCAAACTCAAGAGCTTTAGCAAACTGTATGTTAAGTTAAATAATGTTTATTTTGGTATTTGTTCATGCATAAAAAATGTTTTCATTAACTACTGATTCTCCTCTATCAGATGCATTAATAATCCATTAAACTTAAACATGCCTTTAAGTGTGTGTGTTTTATTTTTGTGACTAGCACTTTGTGTTTGACACTTTATCTTTGGTTCTGTTTATGAAAATGTAGCACTACATCTAGGTTTCTATGTGTGGCTATGTAGGGCTACACTTGGCTATTATGTATATAATATCAATCGGATTAATTGATCTAAATCATCCCAAATCACAATAGAGAAGCAAACATAGTAAGTTCTTTCACCACTGTCTCCTCTTACCCTTGCTCTTCTCTGGATCTCCTAAGATATGAGTCATGTAGGTCAAGATGGAGATGTCCTCCTCTTTTCTGAGCAAGCCAACAAGTAAATGATATTGTCCCCAGTCCTGCTTCAGTTTTTATAGTTCTGACTGTATTATGATGTCACCCCTGGAACTTTTTTAAGGTTGTGGTGAGTTCTATAACATCATAACCTGGTGGTACTATTCAGTAGTGAAGGGTCTCTTCAGAAATGTGGCAGCACATAAAGATGTATCTGATTTGTCTGATGACTTCAAATGCCCAACATGTTGAGGTCAACTTGAAACCAAATTTAAGTGATCTTCTGCCTAATGTAAGTCATTTTGTGAATTGTCCTAAAGGAAAGCGCAATAGTGGGAAGCCTTGATAAATGCACGGGGAATATATGCAAGCTTGATTAAAGACAACACGATGAGTAGACTGGGAATTACATGTATAGAAAGAGGAGAACATAGATAATAATTTTGACTGTGGATGGGAAATAAGTGAGAGAGAAGCTGCATGGTGAATAAGGTGGATAAAAAGTATGGAAAAGCAACATAATGCCTGAGTAGAATGGGATTGAATGAGAGCTACTACCATTTAAGAATACAGTTTACCTTTGTGCAAGAGTGAGCTACCACACCCCTAAATATGCCTACATTTCCCACAATGCAACAAGTCAATAGTTTTTTTTTTAACAATATGATAGATTAGGCACACTATAACACACAGGTTTCCAGGTATTCTGGAAGAGTTGTGAAAATATATATAGACATCAAAATAGATTGGCCTTAGTTGCACCTGTTAAGAATGTCAAAAACAGTAGAAGTCTTAATAACTACTTGACATAATAAAACACAAAGCGTTGCTAGAGAACCTTGAATGCAAGATCAGCTCTATATCTATGTCAAATTCATTTTAAAGAACAGTTGTAGTCCTACATTTTCAAGGCCTTTAACTGATTATGTTAAGAATAAATACACTATTTAATTTATTAAATACTATATGCAATTATTATTTAGTGTTAATCATGTTTCCCTGGTTATCTGCTTCCACAAGTGAGAGATGACCCTAAATGTCCAGAAACATTCAGCTACTTCAATTGAAATCTGGCAGCAATTAGTGTTTATTCAATAAAAGCCCAACCAGTATCTTCCCTGTTGGGAAATGCTCAAAGATGGAGCTCTAAAAAGGTAATCAATAGTTGCCTATATTAGTTAAACATTACATGCCTTATTTATTTTATATTTTAGTTTCTACAAACATCTTGCCCATTATGAGATGTATTTATTCTAAATAGGGTACTGTGAATGTGGAACTTCAGTTGTCCTTACAACAGAAACTTGAAAGAGCTCGACAGACAACTTGCCATACATGTACTAAAACATTTTCTCTACCATAAATCAATACTGAACTATTTAGAGATTTTTTTTTTGCCATAATTGATCCTTATTAACGATCAAGCTCCTTTGGTATAACCTAAAAAAACAACTTAATTTTTAGGCAACAGAAGTTAACAAACTGATAAAACCACCAAAAACTTAAGATATAAATGCTTGTGCGTGTAATTGATACCTTCTCTGATATTAGCTGAACTAGCAAAATGAGAGGAGTCACATTACCCTCAGTTTTACCTATTTATCAAGAAGTAACATAATTTATATTGTTGATGCTTCACACTCGCAGATTATAATATGACGATTTCAAGAGTGCAACAATTCAGCTGTGCATTGACAAGTGAAAAAAAACTGTGAAATGTTTGGTACTATAAACAGAATAGTCAGGAGTTAAAAAAATTAAGAGATAATGCTGTTAGTAAACATTATAAGTACAGGGAGCATGTACTAGGTATTCATGAGACCTGCAGCCACATTAAATTCCAAGCCCATATCGGCAACTACACACCCGCAAAGCCAGAGGGCTTGAAACTCAGCATGGTTAAAGAGCTATTACATTCAACCATGCCGCGACCTACTGGCCATAGACAAAAGCCTGTAAACCCTTTCCGAGCACGCAAGCTGTTATTAAGAGGCTAGCCTAGCCACGATCGGCCATTACGATCCAATCACAGTATAACATAGTGCGACACACGCCTCTCAGCCAATAGAAAGCGGTCTAGCCGCAGATGATTGACAGAGGGAGATTGTATTTTCTGACAAAGTAGCATGCAGGTCCTGGAGTTGGAGGTTTCTGAGAGAGAGAGCAGGAGTATTTTGAGAGCAGTAATTTGCGGTTTTGTTAATTTATCTTCTACTATAAAAGATTTTACACTTAATCCATGATTACACATATTTACAGATTCCACATAATTGCATTATACATAATTTAAAGAACACGCATAGAGACACATAGAGCTAGGTCACTCCATACACCCCCCCTATTACATCCGCCACACCCCATCCCCCAACAGTTATTAATTACACATAATACACACATTTTTTTTCCATCATATATTTACAGTAACACTTATTTTTATTTATCGTTCTATTATTTTTAGGATTGAAATGGAGGGAGGAGAGAGGAGGGGAAAGGAGTGAAGAAGTGGGGAGGAGTAGAAGAGGAAAGGCGAGGAGGAGATAGAGGAGAGAGATGTGGCCCTGGGGAGTAGTGGTGGAGAGGAGGAGAGGAGTGGAGGAGAGGAGTGGTGGAGAGGAGGAGGAGCAGGAGTAGGAGGAGAAGCAGGGGGAGGAGAGGAGTGTAGAGGAGGAGGTGGGTGGTGGCAGGGTGCCTCAAGCACCTGGAAAACCTAGAAAAGGGACAGAGGGGGAGGGGCCTGATTCCGGGGGGGTAGTTCGGGGGAGGGACAGGCCTCAGGGACAGGTCAGAGAGGTAAGGATCTCTGTCCACAGTTGGGAGGGCAAGAGGCTAAGGGCAAACACAGGGCCCACTATTACAGGCACCGGGAGAATGTGGTCGTCCTCAGTGTTATCTGTGTCTGCCCCATGATTCTTGCAGGGGGAGGGAAGTTAGGCCAGGGCCTAGGGCTCAGACATGGAAGGAAGTAGCGGCTGAGATTACAGCAGTGGGCACAGATGTGAGGTCACTCAAGCACTGTTTTGATGACATCAGGGCAAAGGTGAGGAGGATGATGGAAGACAACAACGTGACTGTGAGCTATAATGAGTGGGAGAGAGAGGTGCCCGCCGCTGGAGCTTCAGACGTGGTGGCACAGCAGGACCCAGCCTCCATATCAGGTGAATATCACATACACCAACATGCCACCACATGTACATCACACACACTACACATGATGACCAACAAGGACACTGACATGTCAGCTTCATGGAATTAACAAGGGATAGATGGATGCATCATTAAATCCATGAAGCTGACAAATCCCTGTCATTCCTGGGTACAACAGTAATCAAGCAAAAGAGAGCCCATGTATTGGTGTGCACATTTCAGCCTGTGCACTTACAGCCCGCAGCCGGAATCAATATAGCGTTAGGGGCCAAGAACTATCAAGACCAAGAACCAAAGAATAGATCATATCTAGCAAATGATAGCTAATCTGAGTTGCAAGTAGGAGAATCATCCAGGTTCAAGCCTAGATGTCAGATAGTTAGGAATGCACACAAAACAATGTATTATTCATCATACTAATGACATATACCTTTCTTTTCTATCTCTCAGCATCAAGAAGGTCTGGGTCCAGTGGCGAGCAAGAGGCGGGGGCGTCGGCTCCATTGGAGTAGGAAGTAGGGGAGCAAGCCCCTGCCCAGCAGGAACCAGCGCAGAGGGAGGAGGAGAGAAGCGGAGCCGAGGGCCCTGGTCGGAGGAGGAGGCTATCGCCAGGGCCCTCCCACTGGAGTGATGATCACTTTTTTTCAGATTTTTGTTTTGTCACCACACTGTATGTGTGAAACTAGATTGGATTACAAAGAGGCTTAATCATCTGTTTCATTGAGCAGATCTAGACAAGTTGTAAGTGCTATGCACATTAATGGTTTCTTAATTTAAATGGAGCAATTTGTGATGATCCTTTTTTTCATCAGATTTCGGCTGCAGTGGTGTAGTGACCACATGTGACCCTGGTAGGTGCTATGCATTATGCTTATTCTAGACTATGACATTACACCCTGTAGGTATCCCCTTTTTCTCACAAGCCTCTTGCTCTCCTGGAAACCACCCACTTCATGCACATGATAATAATTCACAGTCTTGACCCTTTCTGATTGTGGTCTGTTTATAAAATAAAGCTTTGTTATACCGTTCTAACCGTGTCAGTGTGTCAATGGTTAGGGTTATGGGACATCCACATACATCACATTTGTGTCAGATTCCTATATATGTAAACTAATGAGTTCCTATGCAATAGATCATAATCAAAATAAAGGGGTAATACACATGCAAAGTCCAATTTGTCATTCTGTGGAGTATCAACATTCTCCTGAGGCCCTGATAGGAATATGATAGGTGATACTGAAGTGGGTTGCCAGTTCCTTCTCTAGTGGACTGTGATTTGGCTGACCTTTCTGCTATGACCTGCCCACCAAGAGTGATCCTACATGGTATAGCTCAAAGCTTCATTTCAGTACTCAAGCCCCTTCACCACCATCACTTAGCAATACTGAAGGGGACCAGGGAAAAATACACCACACTAATCCACTCTAACCCATCAAAAACACATGGAGGCTGTGCAGAGGCACGTGGAACAACAGCCAACTCACATCCATCTCCGCCCATCCTGGAGAGTCCCACGCCATTGCTGGTGGCCATGTGTCAAGATGTATAGCCATTCCCTTTGGTGACCTCCCATGTTTTGGTATTCATCAATTTACATTAGTGTGGTGTATGTTCCCCTGGTCTCCTTGTGGATTGCTAAGTGGTGAAGGGGCTTGTGTACCTGAATGAAGCTGTGAGCTATACCATCTAGTGCCACTGTAGGTGGGCAGGTCATAGCAGAGAGGTCAGACAAATCCCAGTCCACTAGAGAAGGAACTGGCAACCCACTCCAGTATCTTTGGCATGCAAACCTTGTGGTGCAGCATAGGCAGAGACCTAGCTACATGTGCTGCAGTCCATAGGGTCACAGAGAGTTGGACACGACTGAAGGACTGAATAACAAATAATACAATGTTCCCCTGGTACTTGATCTATGTGATGTGGCGCTATAATTTGTCCACTATTTGTTTTCCCAATGTACATGTGATGAGAGAGATGTATATGCAATCATATTGCATATACCTTCCAGGGTCCTCATTAGAGCCTTTATGAGTGAGAAAGGGTTAATATGGCATCAGTTTCATGTTTTTGTGTTGCTATTTAATCAGATAGTGTGTCTTTAATTGCTTTCTGAATGTTGCAGCATGGCTTTTCATATTGGCATATGCATGACCATTCCAACATATGATGAAATAAAATATTATTTAAGTGCCTATTTTTTGTTTGGGGACTATTGCGCAAGTAATTGTAATGCCTGTCCACGCTTTCTCCATATTTTAATGTCCACTGGTGTGTTTATATTGTATTTTACAGTGTTGAGAACTTGTCTGTAAAACCTTTGCGGGTCCTATTTGGAGTCCGTAATATTTTTGCCTTCATTTGTGGGCTTGAATGCCAGTGCATATTTCGGGATTTGTAGCAACAACAGTTACGGGCTTGATAGATAGATAGATAGATAGATACATAGATCAAAGGTTTTGCGGCAACGAAGTTCAGATTTTGACATCCCATAGGGTTTTTCCGCCTGTGACCCGCAGATCGTTTTTTGGGTAGCTTTAAGAGGCCAATTTAATAGACGGATGTATTGCAGGCTCCGTTACGGACTACGATTTTACACATTGGGGGAATTTAATAGGGCTGCTAATTAGTTGCCTTAGTAACAAGTTTCTTTAAAATAGGAAATGCCACTTCTATCATAAATATAAATAATATACATAAAATAGTAACGTCACAACCTGCTTCTCCAATGGGGCTTGATAAGAACCTGGTACAAACCTACCTCAGCAGGACTGTGTAGTTCTTGATACCTCTGGCACAAAAGATGACTTCAGGATAGAAACAACGTCCATAAATATGTATAGAGGATGATGCAGGCAGGATACTAGTGGTTTCAGGACAGGATTACTCCCTACTCAGGATACAGGCACACAGTAAATAGCCAGCCCCACACATTGTTTATGTGAAAATTATAACTGACTTTTATTAATTTAAATCCCACATATTTATACTCTGTCCCTAATTATGAGCAGCCAATGCCACCAATGTGCATTCTTGAGTAGCCAATCAAGACATGCCTGTGTGTGAGATGGAACATTTACTAACCACCAATCAAACCAAGGTGCATTCTCAGTTACCTTGGAAACACATGCGCACATGTTCAACAGAACATCCCAGGTGCACAGCATCACCTATTTTACAAGTAATTTCCCCCCTTCTGAAATAACCACATACATAATACAGAGTAACAGTATAAACAGTACATACAGTATATATCTTTACAATAACAGTGCTCTCTGACTTCAACATCAAGATGACTTGGTGGGCCTGATTCTATTAACTGCCGTAGGAGATGCGTGGCAGCAAGGGATGGCCGCAAGCTACTTCCCTATTCTTTCCCTTGCGGCCTAGGGCTCTGGCCAGCTTGCGGCCGGTGCCCTGTTATCCCTTGCGGCCACCCCCGCCGCAGGGAATGCCTTTGATCTTACGTGGCCGCAAGAGTTGCGGCTGCAAGAAAGCCCAGGTCGCTATTCAAATGCTACGCAAACCCTTCCGTCAAGGCCGTAATTCTCTAAAACCGAGCCACAGCTTACTTACACCAAAAAGGTCTCACAAGGCTCTTACTTACAAATAGTAGCACAAATTAAGCACATAAAAAAGCCATCCTGTACTTTGATGAGATGTGAAAGTGATTGTAGGTGTTAGAATTCATAGCACAACATTCCCTTACTCTCAAATCTGCAAATCATTTTTTTTGTAATTCATATTCAGTTTCTGTGTCCAAAGTCCCATGGGCTGGGAGCATATCAGACCAGCAACGGCTGTGGGATAAGCCACCGTCAAGTCCGTAAATGGGTAAAATAGACCCACAGGCTACTTGGGGCACTGAGGTGTCGCAAAGGGCTTACTTCCAAATTGCAGCACTAATTAAGCAAATAGTAAAGCCATCCTGTACTTTTATTAAAAGTGGTGAAAGTGATGTTTGGTCTTAGAATTATTAGCTCAACATTCCCCTACTTTCAATTCTGCAAATAAAGAAATTTAATTTCATGTTCAATCTTTGTGTTCTATCATGCAAGTCCCACGGGCTTGGAGGTCAATTACCCTCCAAGCCCGTACAGGCTTGAATAATGAGCTACGGGCTTAAAGGACATTCATCATCCAAGCCCGCACGGGCTTGAATAACGAGCTACAGGCTTGGTGATCATTGAAGCCCGTGGGACTTTGGATGGAAATTAAACCTAAAATCAAAGATTATAATTTGGCGATGTGCAATCTTGAGAATGTTTTGCTATTAATCCTCATGTCCCTCATTGTGTTCCCCATCATTTACAGTGCTTTACAGTGCTGGATTGAATATATATTTGCTTCTACAATGCTTTCAATTTGCAGCCTTCAACCTCTGAACCCGTACGGGTTTTAACAACGATTTACTGGCTTCGAGGTCATTGAAGCCTGCGGGACTTTGGGACGGAAAATAAACCTGAAATGAAATATTGGATTTGGGCGATATGCAAACTTGAGAGGGTGTTGCTATTAATCCTCATGTCCCCTATTATGTTGCCTATTATTTACAGTGCTTTACAGTGCTGTCTTGAATTTATATTTGCATTTACAGTTTTCGGACTTGAAACACAATTTACAGGAGCGCAGGAAATGCTTGCGGACGATTGCATAGTTTGCGGCCGGCCGTAAGGGGGACCTCTTTGCGGCGCCGTCCATTTGAATAGCAGCATAGCCGTAGCCATTGCAGGGCCATAAGCCAGCCGCAAGAAATCACAGTTGTGCGGCCATTTTATGGTCCATAATAGAATGAGGCCCATTGACCTTCATAGTCTCCAAGCGCTTTGGCCATGACAAGTAAACTTTTGTGCAGCTTGATAAAGGCTGTACACTTAAGGAGCTCATAGACAAAAAAAGGATAGTATAGCCTGCATTATAAGCTGAGACAGCTGGCAAATCACATCATACCAAATATCAGCTACTCTTATTTAAGACCATTAATTTGAAAAGACCAAAATGAAGAACAACTGACCGGCCCATCTGCAGTCATTCATCATCATTAAAAGGGGACCTGTTCTCAATCCTTGAAACCTTCACCTCATGTCTACAAAGTGTGGGGCAAAAGTGGAGCACACCTCTTCCTTACTTTATTGAGACCTCCTCCCCCAGATATTTTGAAGGTACTAGGATTCTACCTAAAACATAAATTACCTTATCAACCAATATCTAAAAGAGGCCAATCTCTAAATGCTAATATGACGACCGCCACTAGCAGGTTGTTTCACAGCATAGCTGGTGTTACCAGGAGATAGGGGAGCACCTGCCAAAATAATTGTTGGTTGAATTTTTAGCATTAAGTCACCATATTTAAGAGGAGTATAACAAAGTGCCACTTCTGTATAGCTACCTTGGCGCTGTGAAAGGGATTGTGTACCTCAATGAAACTGTGTGCTATTTCATATAGGGTCACTCAAGGCAGGTTATAGCAGAGAGGTCAGACAAATCTCGGTCCATGGAGAAAGAACTATCAATCCACTCTAGTATATTAGCCAAGAAAAAAATATAGATGAAGGTGAGCATCTCCCTGCCTGCCTGTCACAAATCCCCCCTAGAGCAGCCGGCAGTGCCCTACCTAGACACCTTGGTACCTACATTCCGAACCGGATATGTGTGTGGCCGCATCCCCTGCACCGTGTGATCTAACCCTGGACACCCAGGAGGAGGCAGCTGGAGGCCCCCTCATAGTGACCCGAGCAACAGTGCTGACAGCCGCCTAAGGACAGGATGACGATGGCAAGATGAGCCAGGAGAAGAAGAAGCTCAATGCCATAATGGGAGCAAGGTGAGTGTGTACATATATGTGTAATATATGTGAGAATGAGACGTTATGTCAGGGTGTAAACGGATCAGTAGTGGGGAGAATCCATGTCCTAATGAGCTGATATGGTGTGTGGGAGCAGTTGCTAAAGTTAACTTCTTCAACTCAAGCACTCAGTATATTTCTTTAAGATGATTCTATAGTACAAGACTCCCTAAGCTTCACACAGGATGTGGTGACTATGTCATAGGACATTGCATCTTCTTAGTGGATCTACAGGACTGATAGGTCTACACAGGTTGAACTTTAGTGACATGTATGTCTCAGTGCATAGGCTTCTCATGTATGGGTTATTTGCTTTAAGTACTTTTACTAATTATATCTTAGTATTGTGGTTGTTGTCGAAGGCGCTCATTGCGAGCAACGCGATGAGCACCAAAGGAGCTCAGCGCAGGGCTCACAATGAGCGCTGAGGGTGCTCAGAGGGGCAAAAGCCTCACATTGTGTGGCAAACAGTTTTATTCCTGTCTGGCAATTTCCTAGTTATTGTATACTAGAATATTGCCCGTCAAAAAATGACGGCAATCAAATTGCAAGTGAGCTAATGCTGTTTGGTGTATAATAATAAAATAACTAATAGATTAATAAACTAATATACTTTACCTATTTTGAAGTAATATATGCAGGAATCATAGTGTTGAAGAGCTGACAATCTGTTTTGATGTTGCTGCAGCAGTAGTGGTGTGGAGCTGCTGTGTTAGCATGATGAATGTGTGCAGTGTCATAGTGTGCGTGTGCAAGACAAAACCATTAGCGTAGCTGTGTACTTCCGCATTGTATAAGTTGTTGTTGTAAAATGGCGGCTAATGTGTGGTATGCAGCTGTGATGGAATATCCGTAGGTGTTTTCTGGTGTTTCGCGTGTTTCTGGTGGTGTTTTGCGTGTTTAGAGTCATGTAGCCTCGTTTTCGTTTTGTTCGTCGGCCATTTTTTCTCTCGCTTCGAGAATTTTTTAGTGTTTAAACGGCTTGAGCGGGCTTGTATGATCACAACTAATACCCAGACATAGCAGTGTCCCATGTTGCTGCATGCAGACACAAGGCACAGTACTACACTGGTATTTTGAAGCCTCTGCTCTATGGGTGCAGCTTTATTTCACAGCTGTGAAACATGGCACCATACATGAATGAAGAGGAAGACTGGGGAGGTTTCAGTATGTGAGAATTTGTTACTTTTGAGCAATTTTAGAATAACATGAAGAGTTACATTTTCTATGACTATAACATTGAGGAGGATAAAATTAATCAAGTCACCAAGCTAAAACATTTTTTTTTTTTTTTTTAATTGATTTTTATTAGACAGGTCAGACATATAACATAGTACACCAAAAACATTAGAAGTGATAAATAGGAATTAACAATAAACATATTTCACATATTTGGTTTCCAGTGTGTCCTCTGCCTGTCCAAAACTCCTCTCCCTTTTCCGTTTTTCTGGTATTATAATAGCTGATATTAGCTTTTAAATAACTTAAGGCTAACGAGAAAAATATATTTAATGAAGTCCCATAACTATGGGAAAAATATGATGAACTTGGATTCCTGACCAACTGTTGTTTTGAGCTTGGTTGGTAGCATCTAATAGAAAGATTATTCTGTGTTTCGGTTACTGTGTGGGCTAATGATGTTGGGTAAATTAAGACCACTACTACTATGGATCCCCTAATAGCTCCTTTGTAGGGAGAAGTGTCACTCACCCTATTCATCTGCCGCGTCTTGTCTCCCAGGCGGCCCAGCAGGAGGCCCAGCGCTTGTAGTTATGGTCAACCTCTGCGGACAAAACGCTCATGGATCGAACGAACTCAATTTTGTTTAAGACTACTTCAAATGTTGGGGTGGGTGATTTCCAATGGGCGGCTACTACTATCCTAACTGCTAGGAAAATTTGGTTAGTTAGGAATTGTTCTGAGTTGGACATCCCTTCTACCGGTAATCCTAGGATGGCCTCTTCTGGTCTCATGGGATAGCATTGACCCCATAGTTTCTCCAGGGTTTTGTAGGTGTCCACCCATGTGTGTCTAATCATAGGGCATTCCCATAATTTATGGATTAGAGTCCCTTTTTGGTTGCAGCCCCTTTCGCATATGTCACTAATTGTCTGGTTCCCTATGTGCATTCTTACTGGGGTTAGGTACCACCTCATAATAACTTTATAGGAGTTTTCTTTCATAATTACGTTAAGTGATGTGTGTTTGGCTTGTTTCCGAATACTATTCCATTGGTCTCTGTCTAAATTTATGTTGAGGTCAGCTTCCCATGCTGATTCATAGTGTAATTTAGGGGGAGTGACTAAATCGCTTAAATGGTTATATATTGTGGAGATGTTTCCTTTCCCTCCCGGGAATTTAATGCAACATTTTTCGAATAAGGATATATTTTGCCCTCCTTTATTCTTAGTGATGTGATTTAATCTTTGGTTTATAGCGATTAGGTTAAGCCATTCCCCCGGAGGAAGGGGTTTGTCTTCTAGGAATGCGGTGGTGGACCATTTTTGATTAACAACCGGTAAATCTGCCGCAATTGAGCAATTATTATCAATCCACCATCTGTATTGAGCATTAGAGTTTATTTTGGGGTTAGTTGAAAGTGGCCATAGAGGGCTGAGCCCTGACTCCTGGCCCAGCAGTCTGTTCCTCTTATTTATATCTTTCCATAGGGAAATTGAATGCCTCACACTTGATGGAATTGATTGGGGTAACTTGAAGCCCTGCTGGGTTGAGAGCCATAGTAACTGACGCATGATTAAATCATTGGACCCTAGTATGTGTTTTTCTAATTGAACCCATACCGGGGGGGAGTCCCTGACATACCACTTAACTAGTTGTGCTAATCTAGCAGCTTTAAAGTACCTGGAAATGTCTGGAAATCCGAGCCCACCATCCTTCTTAGTCGCAGTAGTTGTTTCTCTGTTTATTCTAGGTTTTTTATTGTTCCACAGAAAACTCATTAGTAATTTCTGTATTTTTTTCAAGTCTATCGCTAAAATCGAGATAGGTAAGGTCCGAAAAAGGTAGAGCAGTTTGGGGAGTACGTTCATTTTGACAGCATGTAGCTTTCCTAACCACGAAATCTTTAGTTCTGACCACCTGTGCAGGTCCCTAGTTAATTGTTTAAAGAGGGTTGGGTAGTTTGCTTCATATAGGGTCTTAGTTGATTTTGTAATTTGTACGCCTAGGTAGTTGATAGAATTCGGGGCCCATTTTATTGGGAAGTTATTGGCTAGTAGTTTTTCCGTGGTGGGAGGAAGTGATATATTAAGGGCTATGCTTTTACTTGTGTTAATTTTGAATCCTGACAGTGGGCCAAATTGAGACAAAAGTTTGAATAGATTAGGTAGACTAACCAGGGGGTTTGATATTGTTAGTAGGATATCATCGGCAAAAAGGCTAATTTTATGATCTGTCGGGCCGACCCGTATACCCGATATGTCAGTGTGCTGACGAATGGCAATTGCTAGGGGCTCTATACTGAGGGCGAACAGCAATGGTGATAGAGGGCACCCCTGTCTTGTCCCCCTCGTGATGTTGAATTTTAGTGAATTGTGTCCTTGGTATGTAACTTGTGCGGTTGGTTCCGAGTATAATGTCGCGATGCTTCGCAGAAAACCTTCCGGAATTCCGAATTTGTTCAGTGTGGCGTTCATAAATGTCCAATCTAACCTATCAAATGCCTTCTCGGCATCAAGCGCCAACAACATAGCGCGGCCTTCATTACTTTTGGTTATGTCAATAAGGTCAACAATTTTTCTGGTATTGTCTGGCGCTTCTCTTCCCTTAATGAACCCTACTTGGTCTGGATGTACCACTTCAGGTAACAGATTCGCTAGTCTTGACGCTAAGATTTTGGTGTATATTTTTAAATCTGTGTTGATCAGAGATATTGGTCTATAGCTAGCACATTGGGATGGGTCTTTCCCCGGTTTAGGGATCAGTATTATTTTAGCTTCTAAGAATTCCGGTTTAATTTTTTCACCAGCTAAGAAGCTGTTAAATAGCTTATGTAAGGTGGGGCTAAGTAGATCGCTCATATGTTTGTAGTAGAGGTTGGAATAGCCATCTGGCCCTGGGGCCCCGTGTGCCTTTGTGGATTTGATCGCATCCTGTATTTCTTCGACCGAGATGGGCTCTAAGAGTGATTTAGCTTTGATAGAGTCTAATTGGGGTATATTTAAGTTATTTAGTGTATTTTCAATTTCTAGTTTGTGGGTTGGGGTGCCTGATTCGGGTGTTTTGCTGTAAAGGTCCGCATAAAATTGTCTGAATTCGTTTACTATTTGATCTGGTTTAAAAACTGTCTGCCTATTTTTGGTGATTATTTTGGCTATGAATGAGTTTGCTCTTTTTTCTTTTAGTCTCGTGGCCAGCATTCTATCGGGCTTGTTTGCGTATCTGAAGAATTTAGCTTCAGTTCGCTGTAGGATATTGACCATTTTCCCTCTTAAAATAGTGTTTAGTTCTTGTTTGTAACTTAGTATCTTCTCATGGGTATGTCGTGATTTATCTTTAACAAATAGTTTCTGTGCTTCAGCAATTTTCTGGTTTAGAAGTAAGATTTGTGCTTGGTCTTTTTTCTTTTTGATTGAACTAATTTGTATACAGACTCCCCTGATCACTGCCTTGTGAGCTGCCCAAATTCCATCTATGTCTATCTCCCCTACTGTATTGAGGTCAAGATAATCTACGATTGCAGTTCTGACCTTATCTCGTGTGATAGGGTCGTTCAGTATACTGGGATTTAATGACCACCTTGGGTTATTTCCTTTCGGTAGGAGATTATTCATGGAGATTTTGACTAGATCGTGGTCCGACCATGCTATGGGGCAGATAGAGGCCTCAGTTAGGTTCCCTGTAACGTTCTGTGGGATCAGGATATAGTCTATTCTGGAGAGCGAACCATGTCTGGCGGAAAAAAATGTGTATTCCCTTTCTGTGGGGTTCATGTTTCTCCAGGTATCAATCATGCAGTTTGATTTTAGGAGTTTTTTGAGAGCTTTGGTCGCTGTGGGGATTTTTTGTGAACCTAAATCGTTTGACTTGTCTTTGAGCGGGTCTAAGACCGCGTTCATGTCTCCTCCTATTATCTTAAGTCCGTCTTCCCAGCTATCTGTGAGTTTCTGTATTTTTTGAAAGAATGGTGTTTGATCTGTGTTCGGGGCGTAAATGTTCAAGAATGAAACCTTATGTTCGTGTATGGTCCCATGTACTGCTAAAAACCTGCCATCTTTATCTGTTTGAATTTTACTTAACTGAAAGTTGAGTCTTCTGTGGAACAAAATCGTGACTCCCTTTTGTTTGGTATCTGCGGTCGAATGGAATGCCTGAGTAAAGACTCCCCCCCAGTATTTTGGTAGTGCTTGTTTTCTAAAGTGAGTTTCCTGAATCATTACGATATCAAGATTTAGTTTTTGGTAATTTCTCAAGGCTACCCCCCTCTTGATTGGTTCGTTCAGACCATGAGCGTTGTGTGACGCAATGACAATGTCCATATTTCTTATTGAGGTGTATGACCCTTTGGTGTGTCTAAATGGCTATCTCACCTTTCTGGAAGCCTGTTAGTTCGTTATCCTGTGCCTCCTGCTGGTTTCCGCCCGAAGACTGCTCAGCAGCTGGCTGTGTGGGAGAGTATCTGCTTATATATGTCCTCAGCAGTGCAGCTCCACACTCTCTCCCTCCAGGCTTCCAAGGGGAAAAGTTCAGCTGGGTAGGGATTCCATGCAGGGGACTCTTCCGATTTTATTGTTTTTTTTTTTAAGGTAATTTTGGGATCAATTTGTTCCCCTAGGTCTTCTGAGTTTAGTGATATTGTTTGTTGGTCACTCAGGGCATCTATAGGGGTCGATTGTCCCAGATTAACCCAGGCCTTAGCTGGAGCTCTTGCAGGACATGTCTTTCCTCTCCAGCAGCTTAGCCACACCCCCCCAAGCTAAAACATTTTTATAAAACACAAACATATTTTCCCTTTAAGTAATATTGCTGGATTTATTTTATCTCCTACGATTCAATGAGTTTTCTTTTTCAGATTTTCCTTCATAAATAAAATTGCTGCTTTCTTGACCTAACCTACTACTGTCTGTCTGGTCTCTATCAGTTTCTTTTTCTTTTCTTGTGAAGTTACTGTGAACTTTATTAAGCAATGTTTGAAATCCCCTTGAACTAGACACCAATAGGCTTCCAGTAAATGCTTGTTTCATGAATTTAGAGGGAAAAGAAACATTCCTGAGGTTACTGAATTTAAACATCTAGATATTCCAAAATGAGCTGTGTTTTTGTACTGTCTCTTACAGTTTATTTAAAAAAATTAAGATCCCCTGCTGAAAAAACTCCAAAATAATTATTTTTCCAAGACTGTCTTGAAGTCAATAAAAAAAGATATGTATAATCAAATGATGTGTCAAAAATGACTTATTAATGTTTTTAAATATTGTACAAATAATTTGGTAGAAAAACATTAGAGTGTGTAATACAAATCAAAATAATTTAAGGACTAATATAGTGCCATAATAAAATTAGCCAGACATTTTAATTAGGCCCTGACCATTAATAAAATCCATACTGAATTATTTTAAAAAGTATTCAATAATAATCCTACTGCCAAAGTTCAGACTCAGTGGCTAGTGGTATTCACCTAGTAAAATAAGGTTAATGGAGGATATGACTTTGCCTTGCAGGCAATGGCTACATTTTAAGACACAATGGACCTCATAAAATTTGCAGGCGTTACAGGGCGATTAAATTAGAAAAGGCCGCAACTACATGGCCGGAATCCAAATCCGGAAACCATGCTTCGGCACATAGCATTTCTGGGGGTGAACATGATAAATGAATCAAACCCGTAGTTAAGATTTTAGACGGAGCCAATGGTAAAAGAGACCGCCATCATTACGTCACTAAAACATGGAGGTTAAATTGCAATCACTTAAGGTTTTGAAGTCTGAGTCGCGATCGGGCCTGCATTCCAGAAATAATGTAATATGAAATAATCATTAAATAGAATATTCTAGTCCATGCGAGTTCTGTTATTTTTTATTGCAGATTTTCGAGTTTGAGAAATTTGTGCTATTCATTTTAATATCTTTAATCGCTTTCCCTGTAATTTAAAATACAGTAGTGTGTTTATATTTGCTTTTACAATGCTACAGACAGGAGTTTAAACCCATTGCAGGTCCTCTCTAGTGCCTGTAGGATTTTTGGCTACATTTGCCATTTACGGGTGTAAAAAAAAAATTGCGGGCTTGAAAGACTTGTAGCAATTTAATAGCGATTTGCGATTGTAACATTTACTGGCTTGAAAGATCAAAGGCTTAGCTAGGTCGGAGTTACGATTTTAGGTAACTAAAAAATGCCAATTTAGTAGCCGTAACTTTTGCGGGCTCCTTTACGGGTTCAGGAACTACAATTTGGTGAATTTAATAGGGCCCAATGTGTACTACCAACAGAATTATCTCAATTGGCTGGAGACTTGTGTTTCCTGTGGCAATAAGATTTTGCTGTTGTGGCAATGATTGTCCATTTCCATATACAATATAAATATATATATATGTATACAATATTATTATATCTTATTATATTCCTTATTATATCTAATTGTTCTTAAAACCTTCTAGACCTTTCTCTTAGGCAGTTCCTAACCCCTCTTAATGATATATAATATTAAATATTAATATTCTTAGTTATTGAAAGGGATTTTTTATTCAAATTTAACCAATAAGAATGCAGATATTGAAATCTGTGCATTGGGATTTGTTACTCTTTTAACCAATCAGAAGACTCTATTTTTCCTGATTCTAGTTGGTTGAACTAGCAGCCATCAGAATAGGGCTAATGATAGTGTCAACTTTCTCTGATTGGCTGTAGAAAAGAGAAAACAGTGTAAACTCCTTAGTAAAGCCCAGCTCATACTGTAATATTTAAAGCTCTCTTGAAGGTTCAATTTTAAACTCTTTTTTTCATGAGCTTTGCGTTTTTGTGACTTGTCTTTTTGAAATTAATGTATTTTAGGAGGGATTGGGGGGGGTGTTATTTTTTTGCAAAGTTTTATGACATTTTGACCAACTGAAAGAAAAAAATAATTCATGTTGAATGTTGAGGTGATTACAGTATGTAGTGTTTTTCCATAGGAATTTTCAGAAATTTTTGTTCATTTATGAAAAAAATGATTGAGTGAATTTGTTGAATTTGTCAGTGTAATAGTATTCTATGGAGTCTTGTTGCTTTTTTGTTTTGCCCATTTTTAAATAGCTTTAATCATTTATGAGTTATGTTTGTTTTAAACAATGATATAATGAGCACAATCTAGCATTTTGATTGGTCAGTTATGGTCAGGTGATGTTTTTAGAGATTTTATAGTTACTGTAGATCTCACCTGTTGTGGTCAACCTTCACCAGAGTGGTGAATACTTTACATTTTGAAATGTAAAATAGTTTCTAGGCATAGTAGAGAGAGAGAAAGAGAGATAGAGAGGGAGAGAGTAGAGAGAGAGATAGAAAAACAGGAAAGAGAAAGAGAGAGAGAGTATATATGAATAAGAGGACTTCTTTTAATGTGGCAAAGTACTACTTTATAAAACAGTAGTACATAACTGCCACAGCCTTCAGGTGCATGTGGTAGGGTTAACCACATTTATGAAATGTAATGTTGCCTGACATGACATACTCAGGGTAAATAATTCCAAAGTGCCCACACCACATGGCCATTTTGCTTATTATCTGCAGTGAAATACATTTTTCTGTGTTAAGCAAAAACCAAATACATCCATTAAGGAGTAGTCCCAACCATTATTTTTTTGAAAAAAACAAAACACAACAAAGCAGCATTTATTTTCAACAAGTTTAATTAAAGAACACATTTCACATGTATGACTATGCATATGGCTTGATAAATGTATTTTGTTTATAGAACGGCTTTGGCCACTGTTTATGAACTTTTGTACACTGTGTTAAGTTCTATGAAATTTACAATTTGTGTTTATAGAGAGAAAAAGAATCACTTAAAGAACACATTTTTTGTGGATTATTACATATTAGCCACAAACTACATTTCTAAAAACTTTATTACATGATAAAAAAATGTATTAAAATTGGTTTGCTTAAAAACTAAGTATGTTTATCCTTAGTATTTGGAGTCACTTCCATGAAATATGATTTCATTGTTTGATGACTTTATTGCGGTGCCTCTTAAAACAGATTAAACTTGTGCTTCTTAAATTTCTTGCTATCTCTTATGGAAATTTGTTAACTAAAATATTATGTGCTCCTAATATTTTATTACAATTATATTAAGCCAGTGATGGATATGGCTTAATATTGCTCCACTTATAATCTTTAAAGTGTTTTGATAGTGCTGTAAGGTGTTTGTTGAAATTATCTTTCACATAAACATTAAAGTGCTGTATTTAAAACAAAACCGTGCAAATTGTGCTTAAAATTGTTGGTCAATATAACATAGTGTTTCTCTGTACTTTATAAAGTGCTGTAGTGACTTAGACTTCAGACAAAATGCTGTTAGTTTGTTTTTAGAAAGCCTCTAGGTTCTTTTTAAGATTCCTTTATATAACTCAGAATTTTTTTTTTAACAGATATGTTATTTTGAAGCAGGATTCTCCTGTTACTTTATGCAATTTTTTTATATTAAATATTTCATATTCTTTTAACTGCGTTTGTATAAACACAGTTAGTTTATAATCTTTTTTTCTGATCCCTGTTGTAATTGTTTTTCTGGTATATTTTTATTCTATATTCAATCCTAGGGCTTACAAAGAGTTACCTCGTGGAGCTGTTTGCGTTTCAGCTCCACTACCATGACCTTAGGCAAAACTGTACAGTTGAAGCCTGAGTTTTTTACTGCTGTGTGCTTACTTTGTATCACAGTGCTGGTGTTCAAATTCAAATTAGAGTGCAAGTCACTATTTAATATAATATTATTTGCCCTTTATAGATATACAGTGGCTATAACACGTCTACACAACCCTGTTAAAATGTCAGGTTTCTGTGCTGTGAAAAAATGAGACAAAGATAAATAATAGCATGGCACATTTTGACTTGGCAAGATTTGCCCACTCTTCTTTGCAAAGACACTCCAAATCTGTCAAATTGCGAGGGCATCTCCTGTGCACAGCCCTCTTCAGATCACCCCACAGATTTTCAATCGGATTCAGGTCTGGCCTCTGGCTGGGCCATTCCAAAACTTTAATCTTCTTCTGGTGAAGCCATTCCTTTGTTGATTTGGATGTATGCTTTGGGTCGTTGTCATGCTGAAACATGAAGTTCCTCTTCATATTCAGCTTTCTAGCAGAAGCCTGAAGGTTTTGTGCCAATATTGACTGGTATTTGGAACTGTTCATAATTCCCTCTATCTTAACTAAGGCCCCAGTTCCAGCTGAAGAAAAAGAGCCCCAAAGCATGATGCTGCCACCACCATACTTCACTGTGGGTATGGTGTTCTTTTGGTGATGTGCAGTGTTGTTTTTGCGCCAAACATATCTTTTAGTATTATGGTAAAAAAGTTCAACCTTGGTTTCATCAGACCATAACACCTTTTCCCACATGCTTTTGGGAGACTTCAGATGTGTTTTTGCAAAATGTAGCCTGGCTTGGATGTTTTTCTTCATAAGAAAAGGCTTTCGTCTTACAACTCTACCCCATAGCCCAGACATATGAAGAATACAGGAGATTGTTGTCACATGTACCACACAGCCAGTACTTGCCAGATATTCCTGCAGCTCTTTTAATGTTGCTGTAGGCCTCTTGGTAGCCTCCAAGACCAGTTTTCTTCTCGTCTTTTCATCAATTTTGGAGGGAGCTCCAGTTCTTGGTAATGTCACTGTTGTGCCATATTTTCTCCACTTGATGATGACTGTCTTCACCGTGTTCCATGGTATATCTAATGCCTTGGAAATTATTTTGTACCCTTCTCCTGGCTGATACCTTTTAACAATGAGATCCCTCTGATGCTTTGGAAGCTTTCTGTGGACCATGGCTTTTGCTGTGGGATATGACTAAGAAAATTTCAGGAAAGACCAACTAGAGCAGCTGAACTTTATTTGGGGTTAATCAGAGGCACTTTAAATGATGGCAGGTGTATGCTGACTTCTATTTAACACGATTTGGAATGTGATTGCTTAATTCTGAACACAGCTACATCCCCAGTTATAAGAGGGTGTGCAGACTTATGCAACCACATTATTTTTATTTTTTATTTTTCTTCCCTCCACCTAAAAGATTTCAGTTTATTTTTCAATTGAGTTTTACAGTTTATAGGTCACATTAAAGGTGGAAAAAGTTCTGAAATGATTTATCTTTGTCTCATTTTTTTACAGCACAGAAACCTGACATTTTAACAGGGGTGTGTAGACGTGTTATATCCACTGTATATCATTATTTGTAACCTTTACGATCAAGTAAGTATCATAATAGCGTGTACCACGCTATTGTAGGACTGGGCACAGCGTCTGACACACCTAGAGTGATGTCACAACCTTCCGATGCACGTTTCTATGAGACCTTACGTCTCACTCATCAAGGGGCACATCATGTAATAAAGTTTTTGTTTTTAGAAATTTAGTTTGTGGCTAATATGTGATTATCCACAAAAAAGGTGTTCTTTAAGTGATTCTTTTTCTTTCTATAATCACAAATTGTAAATGTGATACATGTGTTGGCACAATTCCTTTTTCAATTTGTTATAGATTCTTTAATAACACTGCAAATTGTTACAATGAAAAATTGTTACAGGCACACTGTAGTTTTAAAATATTGCAAACACAACATTAATATGGAATATGTATTCAGAAAAAAATTCTAGTTACTTTGTTTTGGGACTCAAAAATACTTTTTGGTTGAAAACATTATCTGCCTCTCTGTTTTATTCATGTTTATCCTCATAAGACGCCCTATTTGTGATTGCTTTTACAATTGTCCCAGTGCAAACAGAAAACATGTCTGCTTTTCTACTGAGGGATAACTTGCAGACACTGTCCTTTTTCAAAACTTGTTTTCATCAAACAAATCTGTATATGAGAGAATATTTTTATCTAATTCCAGTTTTAAGTTTGTTATACTTGTTAACAAACTATACTTTATATGCATAAAGAACTGTTTGATTGTGTTAAAAAGAGCAAATGCAGTGTCTGTTATATGTATAATGTTATTTTATATTTTCATTCAACTTAAATAATGTACTAATATATTGATAAAAGCTAGTTGTACATTTTTTATATTACAGTTAAAGAGAATAAGAGAACTATTCTATTCCCTATATTGCAAAGTTACACCATAAAAAAGTGCAAAGTAAATATCCCTAGCTAATATATTAACCCATCACAGCATCATTTCGAGAAAACTAACCATAATGAATACGACAACCCTTAGACGCGAAATAAGGCAAACTTTTCCATTGATTTTCCCACATCAGGAAATTTAAAAGTTGCTTGAGCTCCAAAAAGCTATTAAATTCCAAATTACTAAAAATTAATTGGCACTCGCAACTCCTAAAATCCCTGTTTTTTTAAAATATACTGCAAGTACTCCAGAGCACGCACAAAGGCATACAAATGTCTTTGCAACTGCTTTTCTCCTCCTGCTCACTCACCCGACCGCCTTCTTTTCTTTTCAAACTACCCCCCTACCCCGATCACCCCATCTACCTAACCACAGGGGTCTTTTGAGATGCCCATGGCAACTAAAGTGTTAACCCTGCGCAATGGTGGTCCTTAAAGGACCCCCATTGCAGCTATAACATAACCCTTTCTGAGGGGGTCCCAATTGGACGGCCCTAGCACCTAACTTAACTGTGATGCTAGGGGTTCATCAAGGAACTAAACATTTAACCCTTGGCACAGGAGTTTAACACAAAGCTCCATGGCACCTAAATAATTAACTCTTTCAGAACCTCTACAGCTTTTAAATATTAACCCCACCAAGCAGGTTCTTAAAGGCCTTGTGGCATCTAAATAATGAACCCCATACCATAGACACTGGCTTTAAGACGGATAAGTTAATAATTACTAATGGGACCAGGCAAGGCTGTCCTTTGTCTCCTCATATTTTTGCACTTGTGCTGGAACCACTGGCGGCCTCTATTAGGAGCAGTGAGGAGATAGAAGGAGTGGCAATAGGGTCATCTATCCACAAGATTATGATGTATGCAGATGATGTGGTTGTATCTGTAACTAACCCAGGTAAATCTTTAAATCTACACAAATTGATAGGTTCATGTAGTAAAGTTTCCAATTATAAATTAAACATCTTGAAATCTGAAATATTGAGTTTTCATATACCTAAAGTTGAAAGAAACTCCCTGATGTATGAGTTTAAT
The DNA here is from genome assembly GCA_027410445.1 of Discoglossus pictus. NCBI lineage: Eukaryota > Metazoa > Chordata > Amphibia > Anura > Alytidae > Discoglossus > Discoglossus pictus. The sequence continues at coordinate 229,127,473 of CM050163.1, forward strand.
TACAACTGGCAGGCAGAAAGTTTCACCCATCTGGGTATTGTGTTTTACAATAATATATCTAAGATAATTAATAACAACTATAAAAGGGTATTATCTCAAATTATGGAAATAGTTGCATCATGGAAGCACGTACATCTCTCAGCATCCGCAGAATTGCCGCTGCAAAAATGATGTTACTACCTAAATTCAATTATATAATCAGATCAATTCCATTTTATTTATCCAAAACACGAATAGAACAATTTCAAACAGTTGTGGGTTGATTCATACATTAGGGAAAAAGAATGAGGATAAAAAAAATCAATACTCTCTAGATGATTCAATAAAGGAGGCATGGCTTATCCCATGGTGCAGACGTATCATGATGCAACTATGTTATCTTATTTGCTTAAATTGACGGATCCGTCAGTCCCCCCACTCAATGGTTAAAAGCAGAAAGTAATCTGGTATTGAAAGGATTGTTGTGAACCTTGATATTCAGAGATGGTTTTAAGAAGGAACTACTACTAGAAAGGGCAGGTTTAATTAAAGAGATTTTGAAATTTGTGTCTAAGTTCAGGCCTAGACTGAAATTGCTGCCATTTCCAAGCCCAATTGCTCCTATGCAGTTGTTAGAAGTAGATCTAACCTTACCTTTTCTGAGAGAATGGTACAAACATGGTATACATTATTTGAAAGATCTATTCATTAATAATTCATGGGCATCATTTCAAGACTTGAATAAGAAATAATGTTTACCCAAAAATTGCTGGTTAGAGTACAACAGACTTATATAGAGAATATAGAGAATCAGTTTACTTTTTATCTAAGATGAGATCTTTAACCATGTTTGAAAAACTCATTACAATGAGGAAAAAAAACATTTAATTTCTAGCTCCTATAATATACTAGCGACTTGCCCATCAAAAAATGAGGGCAATAAGATTGGGCGGTAAATTTTGTATGTGTTCCAAGATGCTTCAGCGCTCATTGCGAGCCTCGCACTGAGTGCCTTAGGCGCTCATTGCGAGGTTGTTGGTTGTTTGTGTGCTATGAGCATTGTTTTTTTTTGCTAATGCTAATGAAATAATTAATTAATAAAATAATACATCAATATACTTTACCTATTTTGAAGTAATATATGCAGGAAGCATTGTGCAGAAGAGCTGACAATCTGTTTTGGTGTTGCTGCAGCATAGAATGTGTGTTTTGAGGGGTGTGGAGCTGCTGTGTAAGTGTCAGTAATGTGTGCAGTGTATAGTGTAAATAGTGTGCGTGCGCAAGCCAAATCCGTTAGGGTACTTCCGCATTGTGTAAGTTAGTGTTGTAAAATTGCGCCTAATGTGTGGTACGCATCTGTGGCTGATTTGGTGTCCTTGTTCTTGGATCGCGTCCATCTTTTTCGGAAAATCCGTAGGTGTTTGGTGGTGTTTTGCGTCTTTAGAGTCCTGTAGCCTCGTTTTCGTTTTTTAGGCCATTTTTTCTATCGCTTAGGGGATTTTCGGGTGTCTAAACTCTTGTAGTTTGAGTGAAATTGAGGTGTAACTTAAGTTTTTGAGGTCCTGGGTGACCCCCCTTGCTGTAAGTAAGCTTTTTTATGTATTTGTTGTTTATATTTATTGTGTTTTTAATGTTTTCATTTTTGCGAGGTCGTAATGTTTTTTTTTCTAAGTCCTGCGCCTAGTAATTGTTTCTTGTAAATCCGTAAATTTTGCGAGGTCCGCAGTTGGTGGCAGGGAGCGCCTTTGGCGCTCCTTGCCAACAACTGAGGCCCTTCTTCGCGAGGGCTGCAGGCTCGCTACGCGAGCCCGCAGCGTTAGCAACGACCCACATGCTCACAACTATATATGTGATTAAGAGAAGAAATGGATAAACAGATAACCTGTAAAATTTAAACAGTGGAAAGATCTATTAATAACAACTGGCCGGAGCATATTTGGTATGGAGCAATGACTTAAAAATATATCATGTATAGAAGTTTACTCTAAACTGATTAATCAATGGTACTTAGTTCCTTTGAAAATGGCACAGATTACCCAAAATGAAAATAGAAACTCTACTGGAGAGGATGTGGACAATTCGGCTCCCAATTTCATGTTTGGTGCAAGTGTCCCCCAATCCAAAAATGTTGGAATATTTGTATAAAACAGATTGAAGGTAGTACTAATACTCATTTGCCATTTTGTCCTGAAGCGTGTTTATTCCATATTCTTCCGCAGGATCTCTCTTTGGATAAAAAAGCATTCTTTATTCAAATTGTAATTGCTGCTAAATTATTGATTGCTAAACATTGGAATCAGTTCTCTGTTCCTAGTTGGAATGAGATATTATGTATGATTGGAAGAAACAGATCTAGAAAAATCCCTTCAAAATAATGGATTGATTGTAGTCAAAGAATATAAATGGAAGATATGGGATCAAGAAATAGATCTAGGTTAGGAAAATTAGCTAGATGATATAACATAATAGTTTACCTCTGTTTTACTAATATATAGGATATCTCTTCCTCTTTCTTATTCTTTTTTTAATTTAAATTTCTCAAGCCATTTTTTTGTGTCTGTATGTAGATATATATGTTGTATATAAAGTAAATTGATAACAAAATATGTCTACATTTTAATGTTTGTTTCCTAAAATAATAAAAACTATTTTGAAGTAAAAAAAACAAAAAGAATAGTACCTATTCCAGGGAGACTTATAATTTCCGGTATGAATAACTTGTTTTATAATGCCAGTACAATAGATTACCATCTGAGAGAAATAGTGGAAAGTCTGCCATCATATGTTAAGGACACTAATTATATCCTCAAACAACTGGAGGATCTCAGTGTACCTGAAACATCATGGTTTAGCATCCCTTGATGTAGAAGCCCTATATAGTAGCATACCCCACAATTATTGTATTGAGGCAGTTAAATATTTTCTGCATATGAGGGGGACTAGATGAAATTTAACAATTTCTTATTACATCTTCTGGAGTATGTGTTACAGCACAACTACTTCACATACAATGACAAGTGGTACCACCAAAGTAAGGGCACGGCCATGGGCACATCCTACTATTAGGATGATGAGAAACTAAATGGGTCTTCCAAGATTCTCTATCTGCATTTACAGAATATACATATGGAGGTGCTATATAGATGACATTCTGGTAGTCTGGACTTGCACCAGGACAGAATTTTACAAATTTATGATTGTGTTAAACACCAATGATTTGGCGCTTAAATTCACATATGAGATAAGCTCCACACATATTGCCTTCTTGGACCTATTGATCTCAAAAGATGCTGATGGAAAATGATCTACCACCACATACAGAAAAGATACTGCTACAAACTCATTGCTTACCTGGGATGGCCAACATTTTGAACCTCTAAAGAGAGGCATTCCCAGGGGGCAATATCTTCGCATCAGAAGAAACTGCAGCTCTGAGGCTGATTTTAAATTAGAAGCTGACAAATTGAGGAAGACATTTTATGACAGAGGTTACTCTAATAAATGCCTTAAATCTGCCTACAAATATGCAGCTAATTGCAATAGGACTGAACTACTCAATGGCTCATTAAGCATAAAAAAACAAATTGAAAATGGTAAAAACACTGCTGTCCAGCCGCGTTGTATAATGACATTTGGTTATGATTCTGATGGAGTTAGGAACATCGTATCCAAACACTGGAATCTTCTGAAAAGTGATGAAGATCTAAAGGATATCTTGGCCCCGAAGCCCTCAATTTCATACCGTAGAGCAAACATTTTAGAGATATGCTAGTACACAGTACCTTCAAGGAACAGAAACCTACCACTACTTGGTTACAACTACAAGTAGGGTGCTTTAAATGTGCCAAATGTAAATTTTGTAAATATATAACACCATTAAAAGCATACCAGCACTCCATAAATGGGGAAAAATATGTCATAAAAGAATTTCTCAATTTTTGCTCAACAAATGTGACATATGTGGCAACATGTGTTTGCAGCAAAATTTACGTGGGCAAAATGAGGCGCCAGCTACATCGGAGGGTGGGTGAACATGTCTATAGTATCAATAGTATCAATATAGTACAATTATGATTTAAAAGATTTCTAAATAAAATTGTATATCAGATTGAAAGTTGAACTGTGATTTTTATCTTAAACATAGGTATCTAACCATAATTTACAAGATCCACATCTGTTAATGATCTATGGAGTAATGGATATGTAATATTGCATAGGATTTATTTTATTTCCATACTGTTAAGAAAGGTGTTTAAGAGCTTTTTTCTCTCTTCTTTTATGGGATTCTCTTACATGATTTCAAATATAGATACATCTATTAGTGGAGTTATAGTAAGATTGCTCTTTCATCTTCTTACACATTATTTCCTGTATATTATCATGTATTATTTCACATCACTTACTGTCACATGTACCATGCTGTTTTACTAAATATAGATAAGCACATTGCTTTATATAGTTGGCATTAGCCAATTCTATATTACAACTGTTATGTCACTATGTGTATCATTTCACATATTTTTAGGGCTTTCGTTCTTTTATTTGTCCAAATGTCAGACCCATGCTATTCTTATCTGCACTCACCTGCATTATCAGGTTTTTTTACTATTTCTTACACATATATCGTCAGCATATCTTAGGTAGTTGATATGCCCCTTTTCACTTATTATTTTCTTTTAGCTCAACACTTTTATTAAAAGTCTGCTTCTAAAGGAGTTTATATATAAACAATTCATGTACAATTGCAATCCCCTCCTTTTCTGTTGTCTATCAGATTCATTATAAGTATACCCATTATTTCAATCTCCGTTTCCTGGTTGTTGTTGCAACACTCACTGATATTGACCCATTGGTTGGTGCATTGCTAAAGCAACTAAAAGCAAATAAAAAGCACTATCCAATGGCTAACTTCGTTTAGCCCTTTGAGAAAGACATCTGCACGTCGAAACATTTCAAGCCCGTCTGTGATGTAGTGTGCGTCATTACGTGGGACGCAGGTATGCCCGTCATAACCCGTCAAAAAATTACGGTCAATAGAATTTTTAAGCTGAAAATGCTGTTTGTGACACAATGTGATTCTCTAACACTGTAAATATTATTCTTATCTACCAAAAAGTACAAAAATGTTTCTTTAATTTTTAATTTTTTTTAACAATGTACTGTTAAACCATATCAAACTTTTTAATTGTCATGTATGGAATAATAATATAACAATCCTTCAAATTTCTCAGAAAACGTATTTTAAACCATTACATTAAGTTTTCTAATATTCAAGTCATATTGTAAACAGGGTGTAAGGTGTTTTTTTTAACAATACTAACAGGAAATTGTTGAACTTTTTGTAAATGTGTCTCTTCAACCATGACATAATGCTTTTTAACATACAAACGTTAATTGAAACTCCTGTTAAAACACATAGGTATTGAATCCAGAGGAAAGCAAACAGTAAAAACTATTAGTATGAAACCACTATTATCTGTGATTACAAAACCTCGTAGTACACAATATTTTTTTTAAAAATACGGCCATTGTGTAGTAGATCACCCTGACTTGGGTTGTCTTCAACTGAAACTTTAATAGCATCTGGATTTGTGCACCTTGAAAAAGCAACATAGAGTTGTCCATGTGCAAAAACAGGTTCTTTTAAAAAAAATACCCACCGACTTAAAAGTTTGTCCTTGGGATTTATTGATGGTCATGGCAAATGCCATGATAACTGGAAATTGTCTCCTTTGAAGGACAAAAGGCAAACCACTCTCACATGGAGTTAAATCAATTCTTGGTATAAAAACTTGTTCACCTTTATGGGTCCTAGTCATAATTTCTGCATGTATAAAATGATCTTTTAACTTGTGCACAATTAATCTGGTCTCATTACAAAGTCCTTTTTTGGGATTCATATTTCTCAATAGCATGCAATTGCCCCTTTTTTCAATTGCAAAACATGTGGTGGCATTCCAGATGGTGTTAAAGAATTAATAAATTCGATACTAAAATTCAATTCACTTTCTTTATCATCAGCCAGAACTGAATCTGCACTGTAATAATTATTTTGTGGTGCGTTGATTAATTTTAATATTTCGTTATTTAGATTCAAGGCATCTATATTTTTTGATGTTAATATCACTTTGTTTGCAATGTCTGAGTAATCGTCGTTATTCAGAGTGTACCACCTTTGTTATAGATTTTTTATTTAAAATGTATTTTTGGATAGATGTTCATTCCCTAAAATGTTCATTTTAAATAATATGCTATGTGGTTATATCGCTCCGTATGAATCCCTAATATACTTTTTTGAATTAATCATTAAGTGGCATCAATCCCAAACCATAAGGGCATGGTAAAATCATATACCTGTGAACTTGCTGTTCTTTGTGTCGAAATCCTTGCAAATTCACTCTCTGCCTTCAGTCAGGTCCACAGATGAGTAATCTGTCCAATAACATGAAAATAAGTTTTAATCATTGAATTCTATTCCATCTTGATTGAATGAACTCCATATATTTAAGTGCGTAGTAAAATGTACATTTTTTGCTAAAGTCTTCTAACCTCATCTTGTTTTTTTATTATAATTAATTAATATTTCCAAAACAAATGTACATAAATCAGCTGTAAGACAGATATATAAGTACATGTTAAAAATAGTTCTTACTTTTATAGCATTTTTTTTTAAATGCTAACTAATTATTAATAATTAAAATATTATTATACGCTAATTAATCAATAACTGTTATACATTTTAGCAACATTTAATGTAGCCTTTTTTGTTCCCTAACTCCTGAATTAAATGATATACCTGTCAAGGTAATCTTATGGGGCCTCATTCTATTATCGGCCGTAAATCGGCCGTAAGGCTGCGATTCCTTGCGGGGGTTCAGTTTACTCGCGATTCTATTATACGGCCCCGCAAGGATCTCCTTTTACGGCCGGCCGCATATCTTGGAACCGGCCGTAATCTGTGAAATATAAAAAGTCAAAAATAAATTCAAGCCTGCACTGTACAGCTCTGTAAATGCTAGGGATCATATTGGGGGACATGAGGAATAAAAGGAACCCACTCTCAAGCTTGCACATCTGCCCAAACCCGAGTTCAAATTAACTGTTTATTTGCCGGCTGCGGCGTGGGCGTGTCTGAGGTGCTCCAAGCACTCTGGACTTTTTACATGGATATTTTACGGATATTAAAAATGAAATATTTTACGGGTTTGAGTACAGGATGATTATGTGCTATTTTTTCTAACACCTAAAATCACTTTATAGTCTTCTCAAAGTGCAGGATGGCTTTATTTGAGCTATTTTATGTGCTTAATTGGTGCTAGCGAGACCTTTTTCCTGCAAGTAACTGCGGCTCGTTTTTAGCCTTGCAGAGAGGTTTCCCGGAGCAATTGAATTGCAAATCTCTTGCGGCCGTTTTAGATCAAAGGCTTTCCTCCGGCGCGATCGGCCGCAAGAGATAGCAAGGCACCGGCCGCAAGCCTGCCGGAGCCTACGGCCGTAAGGGAATAGAATAACAGAATAGCTTGCGGCCGGTCCTTGCGGCCCCGCAGCGGCTGCGGCCGATAATAGAATGAGGCCCATGGTGTTCAAAGGCTGCAAACGTCACTCTGTGTTGAGTAAGCTGCAGATGTGAAGAAACTGTGAAAAAAGATTGAAATCATTTGTAATATTTAGCTTCATCCCTATCAGTCAATCACCAGCAACAGAGATAAATTGGCATAGATGCAAAACATAAAAGCATATTCCACAATGTATTGTTAAATCAAACCTTTTTTTTGTCATGATTACTAATTATTAATTCATTAGTATATTAATGTACGTTAATCAATAAGTGTTATCAATTCCAAATAAAAAAAGTTTTTTTTTTTGCTCTACGAACATAGTTTAATTATATACCTGTCTTGATTATCCTTATGCTGTTGAATGCCTGCAAACGTCACTCTCTGTGTTCAGTCAGCTGCAGGTGCACTGAAAGTGTCAAATCAGAAAATAAAAATTTGTGTTGCTTTATCCCTATCAGTCAATGAGCAGCAACACAGATATAGTAGCATAGATGGAAAACATAAAAGCAATGTATTGTTAAAAAAAAAAACTTTTCTTGGTCCTGGTTACTAATTATTAATGAATTAATATATTAATATACATTAATTAATCAATAACTGTCATCAATTCCAACTAAGAAGACTTCAATCCTTTTTATTTTGCCAAGGACATAATTTAATGCTATACCTGTAAAGGTGCTGTTTATGGTGTTGAAAGGCTGCAAACGTCACTCTTTGTGTTGATTGAGCTGCAGCGTCACTGAAACTGTCAAAAAATTTTTAAAGCATTTTTAATATTTGAATTAATCCCTATTAGTCAATCTGCATCATCACAGATATGTCAGTGCATCTTAAAATATACATTTTGTTTTTGGTCCTTTCCCCCCCTCCCTTTTTTAATCTTACTAATTACAAATTAATAAATTAATGTACATTAATAATCAATGAATCACTGACTAAATATATTCTAAAGATGTAAGCATTAATATATTCCTAAACTAAAGGCATTGTCAATTGTTTTTTTTTTGGTTTATAATGATTACTAATAATTAATTAATTAAATAATGTACATTAATAATTAATGAATCAATGTGTAAATGTATTTGCATTTTTTGTTTTGCATTAATCATGTATTAATAAACGTTAACCTTTTTTTCTTAATGATTACTAATTAGTAATTAATCAATTAAAGTACATTATTCTTTAATTATTCAATTAATTAATATCTTACAAACAGGTAAGCAAGAAAGTATTGCTAAACTAAATCAAGTGTCAATTCTTGTTTCCTCAGTGATTACTAATTAATAATTAATCAATTAAAGTACATTATCAATTAATTATTCAAGGAATTAATATCTTACAAACAGGTAAGCATGAAAGTATTGCTAAACTAAATCAAGCGTCAATTCTTGTTTCCTCAATTGTTTTATTATTATTTTTATTAATAATTAATTAATTAATTAATTATTTATTAATGATTATTAATCTACTGCACCTTTTTTATTTTAATATTCATCAATCAGTATTGATTTTCCGTCAGCAGAAAATGTCTAGTCAGACTGTCATCACCTGAGGAGAAAGTGTCAGTTCTGTGTCAAGTGTGCCCTATATATAGGCTGCGTTTGTGAGACAAAACTGTGTTAATGTGTAAATGTGTAAGTTAGTGTTGTAAAATGGCGCCGTTAGTCGCTTTATGCGTTCCGTGGTTATTTTACTTCTTCCTATTAGTATTTTTCTACCACATACGTGTCTGGCTGTGTTTTACGCGCTTCGTGGTCGTGTAGCCTCAATTTCATTTTTTCCGGCGGCCATTTTTTTTTCTCGCTTGCGAAAATCGTCTAAATCGAGTTTAATTTGCGTTCCACCTCACTCACAGACGTCCTGGCTGTTGCCCCATGCTGTCTGTGATGTTTTTGTAATTTTTATTGGTGTAGTTAGTGTTTTTTTCGGGTTTTTGGTTCGGCCGCTAATCTCGTCATTTTTTGCAGGTTTTTTGTAAGTCCTCCAAGTTTAACGGCTCGCTATGCGAGGCTTGGCGGCAATGAGCGCCTTTGGCGCTCATTGCCTAAGTGCTCCAGGTTTAACGGCTTGCCTCGCTATGCGAGGCTCGCCGGCAATGAGCGCCTTCGGGGCTCATTGCCTAAGTGCTCCGGGGTTTAACGGCTCGCCTCGCTACGCGAGCATAGATCATCGATAAGTCGTGCGGACCACGCAGACAGCGTGACGACAATTCAGAGTTAGATAATTATAATATGTGATGATAGGATCAGACAAGTTAGAAGTTACTTAGCTACCTGATACCAGTACACTTAGTATATAGCGGTAGACTGTTCATTGTACGCTTATTATTTTAGGCTATTAGTGCAGGGGAGTGCATTAGCTAGATGCTGTGGGAATTATTTGTGGTTATATAGCATGTCCACATATAGGACCAGTTATTTTCTATATCCTGTAATATATTCTATATTCTTGCACTTATTAAGGCTGAGGTGTAGGTATCTGGGCTTTTAAGTTGAACAATAAGGTTCTCCTATTCTGAATTAATAAACAACAAGACCAAGGGTTGGAAATATTGCATCCCTCCACTTGGAATATACGCCAATTCTGGCAATTGGGATCAATATTTTTTTTAATTCTTTCCTTCCCCTGGATTTTTAAGGATGTTTTAAATCGTCGTTGTTACTTAGATTAAATAAAGTTTATTGCATTTTATATTATTCCCAATGTATTCTGAACGTAAAAAAAGCAAACAAAACAAAACAAACACATATATCGTTGTGCTTGACCTGCAAGGATGGATAGATAGACTACCTCTTCTTTGTTTCAGCCTCCAGCAACTATCTTGAAATCTCTCCTCTGGCTTTTGCTCACACTGACACAAGGTATCTACAGCTATCTCAATGATTCACCTTTTACTCTACTGTATCCTCCTGTTACATTAATTATGAATATCCATGTCTGATATAATTTTTGTTCACATAGTAACTTTATTTCAACTTTGTTAAATGGTAAGCTTTCACTCTGTATTTCTTCACCACCATCTCCCCACCCCCTTCACACCTTCATATCTGTCTGCACCAAATGCTCCTTTTAAATGCTTAAATTCTGGGCTAGTTCCAAACTATGGGCCCTCGTAGTTCTCTCGGTGCTCGCAAAAGACAGTTTTCCTGCTGTTTGCGAGAACCGAATCTCTCGCAGCCTGCTTTACGATATGACTGCGAGAAAATGGCCGAGAATAGGCTCAGAGAGAGCTACGTAGCCTTAAATCTATGCACGAGTCTCGCATATCGTAAGAATCCCTACGTGGACAAAAAGTCCACGCAAGGGATCCGAAAGCCTCTACGTGCTGCCTCGGAACAGCCCGAGACAGCAGTGTGAGGCTCCCCCCTGCACCCTATACACATCCCCATGCTGCAGGGGTCTCTATCAGGACCCCTGCAGCACCCCCACATTAACCCCTTGCAGCAGGGGTCCCCGATCTGCATAGATCAGGCCCCCCGCTGCATTTAAAACTTTTAAATTCCCTGCCGCGGCTCCTTAAAGGGGCCGCGGCACACTATTACCCAATCCCGGCCGCGGCACTTAAAATTAACCCCCCTCTATGCTGGGGGTCCCCATCGGAACCCCCGAAGTGTCCCCACATAAACCCATTGCAGGGGGGGCCCCGATCTGCATAGATCAGGCCCACCGCTGCATTTAAAACTTTTAAATTCCCCGCCGCGGCTCCTTAAAGGGACCGCGGCAAACTATTACCCAATCCCGGCCGCGGGACTTAAAATTAACCCCCCTCTATGCTGGGGGTCCCCATCGGGACCCCCGAAGTGTCCCCACATAAACCCCCTGCAGCGGGGGGCCCCGATCAGCACCGATCGTGACCCTGCTGCAATTCAATTTTAAATTTCCCGCCTCGCGGGTCCTCAAAGGACCGTAAAGGTCCTGAAAGGACTCGCACTAAAAATATTAACCCCAGGCAACTATAATTACCCCATTAACTCATGATGGTCAATACAGACCACCATAAGGCCTAAATTAACCCATTAACTCATGATGGTCAATCCAGACCACCATAAGGCTCTATTTAACCCATTAACTCATGGTGGTCAATACAGACCACCATAAGGCCTAAATTAACCCATTAACTCATGGTGGTCAATACAGACCACCATAAGGCTCTATTTAACCCATTAACTCATGGTGGTCAATACAGACCACCATAAGGCCTAAATTAACCCATTAACTCATGGTGGTCAATACAGACCACCATAAGGCTCTATTTAACCCATTAACTCATGGTGGTCAATACAGACCACCATAAGGCCTAAATTAACCCATTAACTCATGGTGGTCAATACAGACCACCATAAGGCCTAAATTAACCCATTAACTCATGGTGGTCAATACAGACCACCATAAGGCTCTATTTAGCCCATTAACTCATGGTGGTCAATACAGACCACCATAAGGCCTAAATTAACCCATTAACTCATGGTGGTCAATACAGACCACCATAAGGCCTAAATTAACCCATTAACTCATGATGGTCAATACAGACTACCATAAGGCTCTATTTAACCCATTAACTCATGGTGGTCAATACAGACCACCATAAGGCTCTATTTAACCCATTAACTCATGGTGGTCAATACAGACCACCATAAGGCCTAAATTAACCCATTAACTCATGGTGGTCAATACAGACCACCATAAGGCTCTATTTAACCCCATCAGTCCCATAAGGGTATATCATTACCATTATGGGCCTGTTACAACCCAACATTAACCACATAAGTGCCATGATGGTCCTCAAACACTACACTATAACCCCCAATAAACCATTTAATCTAAACTAACCCCCCTCTACACTAATCTATTAACACTTACACTACCTACCTACACTACCTACCCCCTAATAAACCTCCCCAACACTCTAATTACAAAAAACAAAAAACCTACAGCACAGAAAACAAAAAACCTACAGTACAAAAAACAAAAAAACCTACAGTACAGAAAAAAAAACAGATACAACCCCACCCCCCACTACAGAAAATAAAAAAATTACACACCTGAAAAGGAAAGACAGATAAACACAATACAATACATACATATAATACATTACATACATTACATACAATACATGACATTACATATAATATATTACATATAATATATTACATATAATACATTACATACATTACATACAATACATGACATTACATATAATATATTACATATAATATATTACATATAATACATTACATACATTACATACAATACATGACATTACATATAATATATTACATATAATATATTACATATAATACATTACATACATTACATACAATACATGACATTACATATAATATATTACATATAATATATTACATATAATACATTACATACATTACATACAATACATGACATTACATATAATATATTACATATAATATATTACATATAATACATTACATACATTACATACAATACATGACATTACATATAATATATTAAATATAAAATATTAAATATAATATATTACATATAATATATTACATATAATACATATAATACATTACATACAATACATGACATTACATATAATATATTACATATAATATATTACATATAATACATTACATACATTACATACAATACATGACATTACATACATTAAATATAATATATTACATATAATATATTACATATAATATATTACATATAGTCCAAATCAAATACCCCCTATCTAACTAACATACAATCTATTTAATTTAAAATAAATCCTAACTATATCAAATACATCCCCCTATCTATCTAATATACAAAAAATCCTAACTACATACACAGACCCTTATTCTAAACTAAAATAAAATAATTACAGTCCTAACTACATACACAGACCCTAATTCTAAGCTAAAATCAATAAATTAAGACCACTTACCTTTAAGATGTTGCTTCAGATCACTAACCTATGGGTCAAACAAAAAATAAAAATTAGTACAAAACATTAACATCAAATAAATAAACATTCTATACATTCTAAATATTCAACTCACCTTTACAGCATGTCCAGTCACTGTTTAGCTCTTCCGGCGCGGCCCTGTTAAAAAAAAAACACAATACATGAATACATGAATACAATATATAAACAATAAATAAAATACACAAATAAACATCTAAATATACATTTAACTTACCTCCCCGCGATGTCCCCGGCCTTCTCTCCTTCAGCCCCGGATGGGCCGCGGAACCATCCGCGCTCTAAAAAAAAAAAAGAAAAAAAACTAACGGAGGTCTGCACTGGCAGACCTCCCCGACGCTAATGAACCTCCCGGAGTCGTTTCCGGGAGGAAATTGGCATTGTCGGCTTGTGATTGGCTGAAAAAGCTGTCAGACAATCAAAAGTCGTCAATGTAGGAGCCAATCAGGATGTGCAGATGTCTTCTACCAATCACTCCGTGGGGGTGTATCCCATAGTGATTGGCTGAAGGCATCTGAGCCTTGTGATTGGTTCCCAGAAAGATAGACAAGTGTTTTAGCCAATCAGGGTGGGATATTGGGGTGTATCCCATCCTGATTGGCTCACACATTGATGACTTTTGATTGGCTGAAATTGATAGACAGCTTTTTCAGCCAATCACAAGCCGCCAATGCCAATTTCCTCCCGGAAACGACTCCGGGAGGTTCATTAGCGTCGGGGAGGTCTGCCAGTGCAGACCTCCGTTAGTTTTTTTTCTTTTTTTTTTTTAGAGCGCGGATGGTTAGAGGGGGGTTAGTTTAGATTAAATGGTTTATTGGGGGTTATGGTGTAGTGTTTGTAGTTAGTGTCATGATGGTCCTTGAGGACCATCATGGCACTTATGTGGTTAATGTTGGGTTGTAACAGGCCCATAATGGTAATAATATACCCTTATGGGACTGATGGGGTTAAATAGAGCCTTATGGTGGTCTGTATTGACCATCATGAGTTAATGGGTTAATTTAGGCCTTATGGTGGTCTGGATTGACCATCATGAGTTAATGGGTTAATTTAGGCCTTATGGTGGTCTGGATTGACCATCATGAGTTAATGGGTTAATTTAGGCCTTATGGTGGTCTGGATTGACCATCATGAGTTAATGGGTTAATTTAGGCCCTATGGTGGTCTGGATTGACCATCATGAGTTAATGGGTTAATTTAGGCCTTATGGTGGTCTGGATTGACCATCATGAGTTAATGGGTTAATTTAGGCCTTATGGTGGTCTGGATTGACCATCATGAGTTAATGGGGTAATTTAGGCCTTATGGTGGTCTGGATTGACCATCATGAGTTAATGGGTTAATTTAGGCCTTATGGTGGTCTGGATTGACCATCATGAGTTAATGGGGTAATTTAGGCCTTATGGTGGTCTGGATTGACCATCATGAGTTAATGGGGTAATTTAGGCCTTATGGTGGTCTGGATTGACCATCATGAGTTAATGGGTTAATTTAGGCCTTATGGTGGTCTGGATTGACCATCATGAGTTAATGGGGTAATTTAGGCCTTATGGTGGTCTGGATTGACCATCATGAGTTAATGGGTTAATTTAGGCCTTATGGTGGTCTGGATTGACCATCATGAGTTAATGGGGTAATTTAGGCCTTATGTTGGTCTGGATTGACCATCATGAGTTAATGGGGTAATTATAGTTGCCTGGGGTTAATATTTTTAGTGCGAGTCCTTTCAGGACCTTTACGGTCCTTTGAGGACCCGCGAGGCGGGAAATTTAAAATTGAATTGCAGCAGGGTCACGATCGGTGCCGATCGGGGCCCCCCGCTGCAGGGGGTTTATATGGGGACACTTCGGGGGTCCCGATGGGGACCCCCAGCATAGAGGGGGGTTAATTTTAAGTCCCGCGGCCGGGATTGGGTAATAGTGTGCCGCGGCCCCTTTAAGGAGCCGCGGCGGGGAATTTAAAAGTTTGAAATGCAGCGGGGGGCCTGATCTATGCAGATCGGGCCCCCCCCTGCAATGGGTTTATGTGGGGACACTTCGGGGGTCCCGATGGGGACCCCCAGCATAGAGGGGGGTTAATTTTAAGTGCCGCGGCCGGGATTGGGTAATAGTGTGCCGCGGCCCCTTTAAGGAGCAGCGGCGGGGAATTTAAAAGTTTGAAATGCAGCGGGGGGCCTGATCTATGCAGATCGGGGCCCCCCCCTGCAATGGGTTTATGTGGGGACACTTCGGGGGTCCCGATGGGGACCCCCAGCATAGAGGGGGGTTAATTTTAAGTGCCGCGGCCGGGATTGGGTAATAGTGTGCCGCGGCCCCTTTAAGGAGCAGCGGCGGGGAATTTAAAAGTTTGAAATGCAGCGGGGGGCCTGATCTATGCAGATCGGGGACCCCCGCTGCAAGGGGTTAATGTGTGGGGGCTGCGGGGGTTCCTATGGACCCCTGCAGCAAGGTGTTCATGTGAGGACACTTCGGGGGTCCCGACGGGGACCCCCGCATTGAGGGGGGGGTTAATTTTAGGTGCCGGGGGGGGGTATTCAGAGTACCCCCACGGCAGGGCTTATGTGGGGGACTGCTGCGGAGGTCCCTTTTAGGACCCCCGCAGCAATTGATGAGGAGTGGGAGCCTGCGATATCATCTCGCAGGCTGTCACTCCTCATGTACATTTACGCAGTGTAGATACGTACGGCCCTGCTGCATAGCTCATACGTTGCTCGCAGCAGGGCTAATTTAATAGCATTGTAAGTTAGAGAAACTTTGCAGTACGTAGGGCTTAAGTAGAAGCCTCTTATTTACGAGGCTGGAATTTAATAGGGCCCTATATCTCACTACCTCTTCTTTGTTTCAGCCTCCAGCAACCATCTTGAAATCTTTCCTCTGGCTTTTTCTCACACTGCTTTCTCTGTCCTCCCTCCCTGCCGCACTCCCACCCATCCTTGTGTTGTCTTAACTTATAGATACCCACCTGACTTACACCTGCTCACTCAGCATCACCTGCTTTAAATTAATGAATTAATTTAATACAAAAAAAAAATAATAAATATATATATATATATAAACGTGTGTGTTTTTTTTGACACACAACCCAGCTACTCTCCCATCACAGTCATTAAAATTGTTCTTTGTTTTTTTTTTACTTCCTAACTATATCATCTACTCCCCACACCTACACACTGTGTCAATATGCTCTCTCAGTTTTTTCTCCTCCTCAACTTCTACTGCCTCTCTTTGACTTTCATTTGCAGCCTATCCATATCAAGCCTCCAATAATATAACCATCTCACCTTCCTTGATTTCCTCTTCTCTTCTCTGCTCCCACGAGCTACTCTCCCTCCTCCAATCCCAATCTTATCCCCTCCCCAACACTCCTAAGCAGAAACATCACTGTAAGTCCCACTCCCATATTCTCTCACTCTCACTCTTCCTTCTCCTGGCTGCTGGAGACATATCCCCTCCCTCATTTCTACCTGCTTTCAGCCACACTCAAACCACCCAAAACACCCAGAATTTGATACCCATCACTTGTCACAAACCTTCTACTCTACCTTTCTCCTGCACTCTCTGGAAAGCCCGATCTATCTGCAATAAACTCACTTTCACTCATGACCTTTTAATTACCAACTCCCTCAATCTACTGGCTCTCACTGAAATCTGGCTCTCCTCTTCAGACACTGCCTTCCCTGCAGCACTCTCGCATGGTTGTTTTCACCTCAGTCACACACCTAGACCTGGGAACAAACAAGGTGGTGGTGTGGGTGTATTACTTTCTTCTCGCTGTACATATCACCTCATACCCCCTGTCCCATCCCTCCAATTTTCATCTTTTGAAGCTCATACTATCCGCCTCTTCTCTCCTATCTCTCTACATGTTGCTGTCATCTATTGCCCCCCAGGTACTCCCTCTCAATTTCATGATCACTTTTCCGCCTGGCTCCCACACTTTCTTTCCTCCAACATTCCCACTCTGATACTTGTTGACTTAAACATTTACACCCCCACCTCCCCAGCAGCCGCCAAACTACTTGCACTCACCTCTTCCCTCGGCCTCTCACAACTTACAGATTATTCAACTCACCATGCTGGACACTATCTTGACCTTATTTTCACTAATATTAGCCCTACCTCCAACCCAGTCATCCACCCTCTCCCTCTATCTGACCATCACCTCCTTACCTTCAACCTCACCACATCTTCCTCTCATCACTCTTCTTCAACCCCAGCCACAATAACCCACAGAAACCTGCTAGAACTCAACCCTACACAGCTCTCCACTGTGCTTCAATCTCTTCTCAGCACAATCACCAACCTCAACTGCCCTGACACTGACACCTCACACTACAACTCTACACTCTCTTGTCCCATTACTACATCCTTGCCTCCATAACTACACGCAGATGCCCTCGATCTCATCCACAACCATGGCGCTCTACACACACACGTTACATACAGAAGTGCTCCCGCACTGCTGAACGACTATGGAGGAAATCACGCTCCATAGCAGATTACCTTCACTACAAGTTTATGCTACATTCCTACTCCTCTGCCCTCACCCTGGCCAAACAGCATTACTTCACATCACTAATATCAACTCTGTCCTCCAACCCCAAACATCTGTTTGCCACTTTCAATACTCTCCTCCACCCACCACCTCCCCCCATCCCTTCCTGTCTCACAGCTGAAGACTTTGTCAACTATTTTACACATAAAATTCAATCTATCCGCAATGAACTCTTCTTTCATCGTGGCTCACACACTCCACCCTCTCAACTAACCAACAACACCCAATCTACTCCCCTCCCCATTCCCACAGCCACTTTGAACTACTTTGCCCCTGCAACAGAGGATGAAGTCTCCATCCGAATATCATCCTCCGACCTCACTACCTGCACTTTGGACCCTATTCCATCTCAGCTCATCCCTCCCCCCTCTACTACACTAATCCCAGCTCTCAAACACATCTTGAATCTTTCCCTAAACAGTGGCACGTTTCTATCATCTCTAAAACATGCCATAATTACACCCACTCTCAAGAAACTCTCATCCGATTCTGACGTTGCATCTAACTATCACCCTATTTTTCTACTTCCAAAGTGCTGGAGCGGCTCGACTATAAGCGCATTACCAGTTTCCTCTCCTCTAACTCTCTTCTGGACACCTTCCAATCTGGCTTTCGGCCCTAACACTCCACTGAGACAACCCTCATAAAAGTCACCAATGACTTGCTCGCCGCCAAGTCTAAAGGCCACTTTTGCATTTTGCTTCTTCTGGATCTCTCTGATGCCTTTGACACAGTTGACCATCTGCTTCTACCCCACATTCTCTCCTCCCTTAGCATTCGAGACACTGCTCTCTCGTGGTTCTCATCATACCTCCAAGAACGATCCTTTAGCGTCTCCTTCTCCGGCACATCTTCTTCTCCTCACCCCCTGTCTATTGGCGTATGCCAAGGATCAGTCCTAGGACCCCTCCTCTTTTCCATCTACACATCCTCCCTCGACACCCTAATAAACTCTTTTGGGTTCCATTACCATCTCTATGCAGATGACACCCAAATCTACCTCTCAGCACCAGATCTATCCCCCTCTCTTCTAGCACACGTCTCCAACTGCCTCTCTAGTATATCCTCTTGGATGTCCGCTCACCATCTAAAACTCAACATGTCTAAGACTGAACTATTAATCTTCCCACCCTCTACTACAGCTTCATTCCCTCACATCTCTCTCTCTGTCAACAATGCCATCATCACTTCCACCTCCCTAACCCGTTGTTTCGGGGTTCTACTGGACCCTGCCCTCTGTTTCATCCCACACATACAGTCTCTAACCAAATCATGTCTTCTTCATCTAAAAAACATATGCAAAATACGCCATTACCTTACACAAGACACTACTAAGATTCTAATACACTCTCTCATCATCTCTCGTCTTGACTATTGCAACTCGGTCCTTGTTGGCCTGCACATCACTCGCCTCTCCCCACTTCAATCCATAATGAATGCCTCCGCCAGACTCATCGTTCAGTGTCGGCAGCTCCTCTTTGTCAATCACTTCACTGGCTTTCATTAGCCTCCAGAATAAAATTTAAAATCTTGACCCTAACTTTTAAAACCCTCAACAATAGTGCATACATCTCTGCTCTCCTCTCCAAATACTCCCCCACACGCCCTCTTCGTTCTGCTAACGACCTTCTTCTTTCTTCCACTCTTTTCACCTCCTCTCACTCCCGCCTCCAGGACTTTTCTCGTGCTGCCACTATTCTCTGGAACTCCTTGCCTCGCTTCATCAGACTATCCTCCTGCCTTAAATCCTTCAAAACTTCAATAAAAACGCACCTCTTTAAAGAAGCCTATAACCTTCCTTCCTAACATGCTCAGCACTACTCTCTCCCTACTGTACCACATACAAACTTCAACCTTTAGATTGTAAGTCTGCAAGTTTCAATCCTGCAAGGTGCTTTAGAGAAAGCGCTATGGACACCGGATTCCAAGCTCAAAGAAAGGGCCCTCCATTCATTGCAATGTGTGAATCTTGAACTTATATATATGTTTGATTCTGCAGTGGACATTCACTTAGTTTCACAGTCCTATCTAAAACAAGACTATACAAATGAATAAAGAGTTTTCTAAGTTAATTAAGTGACTTCTAGATAAATAAAAAAGTAAGATTAAAATCATTTAGCTTGCTTTCTTTTTCTCATCATTGCGTGGTACTGTACAATCCAGACTGTCTATAGTATGTATATAAAACTATAATTTATAGGTCTTCCTTTGTTGTGATATAATACTATATGTAAATTCGGTCTAATTGCACAATATATTATAAAATATTTGAAAAATTCCAAGGGTGTTTTTCTGTGGTTTCCCATTCAGGATGCAATCTGGCACAGAGAGCTGGCCTTATGAAAAATGACACCAGCCTACATACTAAAGTAGTGCTTATGCAACAAATCCACAGTTCCAGTTCCACTGAGAATTTGGTAACATTCCAATAAATCTTGAATTAATTAGATTCAGTGCTTCTATGTACAGCCTGTGATGCAGGAGCAAATGTAAACACTTAATATAGGCAACATGGATAAGACTATAAATCATATTTTTGAATCATGAAAAAGATCTGAATACACATCATGCTTTAACAAATATTTAAAGTTTGATGACACAATAGAAAAATCAGATTGCAAAAATTCCCTATGCAATATCACAGTATTTTGAGAGTTTGCAAGAGTGTCTCTTATGAGCCAACTTGGCTTTATAAAAGTGTTTCGACATACAAAACTTTTACACAGCAATGGGAATATACATTCATTATATTTAGACATTTCTTAAATTATACTATATGAATCCATAATATATTAGCATTTTTAGATTTGGTTTACAAATTGATTAGAGAGAAAGTCAAAGAACACTATAATTTAAAACAATATAAAAACTATTGTATATCTGCAGTAGAGGAGCTAGTGATAAATGTGGGTCCCTCACTCAGCATGTGAAAGGGAGAGATAGAGGCAAAGAAGAGAGGAAGAGAGAGAAAAGGGATGGAGATGACGAGGGAAGGAGATAGCGAGAGGGAGAGAGAAAGAGAATGGGGAGAGATAGGAGGAAGAGAGGAAGTCAACGAGAGGAGGAGAGAGGGGAAAGAAGTGGAGAGAGAGGGATAAAGAGAGAGAAAAAAGATATAGAGAGAGAGGGGAGAGAAGGGATGGTAAGATAGAGCAGAGAGTAAGGGGAGTAAGAGAGAAGGGAGAGTGTGAGGGAGAGAAGGGGATATATATTTACTAAAAGCTCGCCCGGGAGGGGGGGGGGGCGTCAATTTCAGGGTCAGCCCCGGGCGGCAAAAGTTGTAGCTACGCCACTGGCCGAACCCTTTCACATTCCACCACATCTGAAGGTGGCTACCTGGTTTCCTGAAGCCCCTCAATCTCTGCAGGAACCAAATACCATATTTGTGTGGTTTTAAAGAACAACTCATTTTAAGCAGAGCTGAAAGATGATTTATTTACCAACTGGAAAGCTCTATTCCATACTTCAGTTATCTAAGTCTTATTCAACTCTTTTTCCCAAATTCTAACTATAAAGGATGAATCAAAATGATTATGTGCTTTGATCAAATTTTGGCATTTGAAGATCAGGTGTAATCTATTATCTGAAAGTATCAGTTTCTCAAACAGAGTGAAATCACTCATCCCATCTAAACTGCCTTTTTGTAATGATAGATATTATATTGATATGAGGAATACTGGGCTTCCCACAAGTGTTTGCCACTCAAAGTCAGAATATATTGGTAATGATATAAAATGAAATAAACTTTATTTAATCGAAATAACAGCGATGATTTAAAACTTCTTTAAAAATTAGGGAAAGAAAAGGATTAAAAAAGCAAAACTGTATGGAAAATATTGATCACAATTGCCAGAATTAGCATATACTCCAAGTGGAGGGATGCAATATTTCCAACCCTTGGTCTTGATATTTGTTAAGTAAGAATCTTGTTGTTTAGCTTAAAAGCCCGGATACCTACACCTTAGCCTTAACAGGTGTGAGAAAATTGAGTATATTATAGATTATAGAACTTAATAGCTGGTCCTATGTATGGACTCTCTAACTATAAATAATTCCCACAACACCTAACTTACGCCCTCCCCTTCAGTATTAGCCTAAAGTGATTGGTATATAATGAATAACCCAAGGCTATATACTAAGTATACTGGTATCAGGTAGCTAAGTATATTGGTATCAGGTAGCTAAGTAACTTATAGCTTGTCTGATCCTATAGTGATATAGCAAGTATTTATAAAGATACACTCGGTATCATATGACCGAAGGTCCATTGCAAAGCAGTGAAAAGAGGGTATTTCAGGGGCATTAAGCTAGGTCAGGATTGAGTAGGAATTTGCGGGCTTAGTCATTCAAGACTTCTGGGATATGATGCGCATGCGTGCGTCCTACTTAACGACTGACTGACGCGTTTCGACGTAGAGACTTCTTTCTCAAAGGGCTAAACCCAGTTAGCCTTTGGATAGGGCTTTTTATTGGATTTTAGTTGCCTAGGCAATGCACCAACCAATGGGTGAATATCAATGAATGTTGCAACAGCAACCTGGAAACGAGGATTTTCACACAATTTGAAAGTACACTTATGATGAATCTGATAAGCAACAAAAACGGAAGAAATTACGCCTGAATCATTTATATATATATATACGAAAACACCTTCCATATATATAAGAGAAAGCACCTTTAAAAACAAACTTTTAATTTTGGATACTGAGATAATGTAATAATGTGATGTAGATACTCTCATGATTTTACTGCCATAGGATATTCATAGACTCGAACAAGAAGTAATGGTAATGGAAGTGTTAAGCTAAAAACAAAAAGTGATAAGTGAAGTAAGGCATATCATCTATTTAAGTTATGCTAACACAATATATATGAAAATGATAATAAATATACCTGATAGCACAGGCAAGTGCAGATAAGAGTAACGCTTATCTGGTATTTAAGATGCTGAAGAAGTGACAAAATAAAGAGGGCCCTAAGGATGTGTGACATGAAAAACAAGTGATATTACAGAATTGATCAACTAGATTAAACAATTTGCTTATCTATATTTAGCGTGATGCATGTAAGAATAAATAGTGTGAAACACTTGATAATGTGTGAAAGAGTTATCTTATTATAACTCCACTAGTGAATTTATCTATATTTGAATTTATATATAGAGATCCCCCCCCAAAAAAAAGAAAAAAGAAACTCCAGAACACCTTTCTAAACAGTATCAAGATACAATAAATCCTATGTAATGTTATATATCCATTATATCTTAGATGATTGACAGGTGTAGATATATAGCTGAATGGGAAGACCTTATAAAGTATGGTTGAATACCTGTGTTTTGGATACAGGTCTCAGTTTCACTTTCAATTTGATATACATTTGTATTCAAAAGTCTTTAAATCATAATTGTACTATCGGTCTGCTGTGAACATTCCACAATCAACTTATATAAAAGATGTGAAAGTGAAACCTTCATTTAATCCATTTCATTGAGCTTTAAGTTTATAAATCCAGTGGGCTTCACGTTGTAATATTTTTCTCTCAAGATCACCTTGTCTTGGTCCAGCATGGATTTTATCTATAGCACAAAAGGATAATACTTCACTCCTGTTGTTATGGTGGTATTTGACATGTCTTGCAATAGGTGTATCTAATGCATGATTTATACTGTAGACATGTTCACCCACCCTCCGACGTAGCTGGTGCCTCTTTTTGCCCACGTAAATTTTGCTGCAAACACGTTGCCACATATATCACATTTGTTGAGCAACAATTGAGAAATTCCTTTATGACAAACTCTCCCCCATTTATAGGGTGCTGATATACTTTTAACGGTGTTATAGATTTACAAAATTTATACTTGGCACATTTAAAGCACCCTACTGGTGGTTGTAACCAGGTAGTGGTAAGTTTCTGTTCCTTGAAAGTACTAGCATATCTCTCAAATTTTTGCCCTACGGTATGTGATTGAGGGCTTTGGGGCCAAGATATCCTTTCGGTGTTCATCACTTTTCAGAAGATTCCAGTGTTTAGATAGGATGTTTCTAACTACATCTCAATCCTAACCAAATGCCATTATACAATGTGCTTCACCAGTGTCTTTATCTTTTTCAGTTTGTTTTTTTATGCTTTGTGAGCCATTGAGTAATTCAGTCCTATTACAATTCGCTGCATATATAGAGGCAGATTTGAGGCATTTATTAGAGTAATCTCTGTCATGGAATCTTTTTCTTAATTATCAGCTTCTGATTTAAAATCATCCTCAGAACTGCAATTTCTTCTTGGACCCTCTTGGACCCTCGACCATATTATAACGAGTGTATCTTTATAAATACTTGCTATATCACTATAGGCAAACTATAAATTACTTAGCTACCTGATACCAATATACTTAGCTACCTGATACCAGTATACTTAGTATAAAGCCTTGGGTTATTCATTATATACCAATCACTTTAGGCTAATACTGAAGGGGAGGGCGTTAGTTAGGTGTTGTGGGAATTATTTATAGTTATACAGAGAGTCCATACATAGGACCAGCTATTAAGTTCTATAATCTATAATATACTCTATATTTCCACACCTGTTAAGGCTGAGGTGTAGGTATCCAGGCTTTTAAGCTTAACAGCAAGATTCTTACTCAACAAATATCAAGACCAAGGGTTGGAAATATTGCATCCCTCCACTTGGAGTATATGCTAATTCTGGCAATTGTGATCAATATTTTCCATACAATTTTGCTTTTTAATCCTTTCCCTAATTTTTAAAGAAGTTTTAAATCGTCGCTGTTATTTCGATTAAATAAAGTTTATTTCATTTTATATCATTCCCAATATATTCTGAATGTATGACTTGGAGTGGCAAACACTTGTGGGAATATATAGTATTTAATAGTGGTTTAATCCACCACGAGGAGATAGAAGAATAATCATATAATTTGATGTTATGTGATTCTTGTTTAAATCTTTGATAATTTAGAGTGTTGTGAACATACCTAGGAAATGTCTAATTTTACAATAAACAATATTGATACAGAATTATTGCAAAAAGAAGCTGATGAAAGTTTTGCTTTTAAGGCCCCTGTCACTGCTGAGGGAGACAAAGACATAAAGAAATCCTTTAGTGAGTTGTTAAAATCTGTAAAGTCACAGATAAGAAAATAAGCAGTCTGCAGAATTATCTAAAAAATCAAATTGTCCCTCGAAGACTCAAAGTGAATGTAGTTCCTGCAAACAATCTGACCAATAAACTGTTTACAAAAAAATGGCAAGATATTCTGTTAAAATGTTCATATGAACTAATATTACTCATTATAGAGACGGAACAACATCATTTAGAAAATCTTAAACCAAAGCTTACCTTTACCAACAAGATTTTGGTAAATTTAGTGAAGCAGCAGAATACAATATCTTCTGCACTAGGCTTAATGATAATATTGAAAGATTCAAAAAAAGAGATTAGAGACCGGAAACAAAGAGTCAAGAGCCTTTTCACAAGCTCATATGACCCCTAGAGTCAATGACAATTTTTTAGAGATGGGTCGATTCCCTCAGAGAGGTCAAGAGAGGAATCTGAGATCAAGAACAAACAAAGATTACCAAAAATACGCTCCACATTTCTTGGAAATCAAGGTGTCCAGATAGAAAAAAGGGTGAGAGGGAAATGGGTGCAAAAAAAGGGAGAGATAGAAAGAAGAAAGAAAAAAAAGAAATGGGGAGAGGGTAACAAAAGAGGTAGAAACATGGGGAAAGGTGAGAGAGAGTAGGGTGATAGAGGGGAGTGAGAATGGGTGAGAGAAAATGAGAAGAAAAGAAACAGGTATGAAGGTAAGGAGAGAGAAGGGGTAAAGGATAGTGTAGAAAAATGGGAATGAAAGGAATATAGAGAAGGGGAGCGAGAAGAGAGATAGGGTGAGTGAGAGAATCAGGTGGAGAGGAGGAAGTTAGAGAAAAATAGAGACAAAAGGAGAGAGAGAGGGAAGAGAGGGAGGAAAGGGGAGAGGAGAGATTAGAGAGAGGAGTAAAGATAGAGAATGGGGAGCAACAAGAGGGATATAAAAGGGGAGAAGAACAGCGACATTTAATGAAAAATAGAGGAGGGGAATAGAAGAGAAAAGGAAAGAAAAAGGGAGAGAGAGAGAAGGGTAGAGAATGTGAAACAGTAGGGAAGGAGACATGAGGGGGAGTAAAGAGAGGAGGTAAGAGAGAATATAGGAGTGAGAGAATGGGGGAGAGAAACAGAAAAAATGGTCTGCAAATTAATATAGTAAGCTACACATTAGCTGCAAAACATTGCTGTTACGAAGGAATGATTTACAGTAGAAAAAATGGCTAGTACAATGTAAAGCTAGATGACATACTCTTTAAGATGAAACCAACCTCCTGTTGAAGAGATAGTGCTTATTCAATGAGAAAATCATTGTTTTTCATGCAAGACTGTATCCAACTAGTAATTTCACTCAATGGCTAGAAGAAAGAAAGATTGAAGCCTTGAGTGCCTGTTATCCAGAATATGTATTTGAACGGAGCATTGTGTACATCATATTTCTGGAACATAGTTTGCACATCTTACAGAAAGGCCATAACATTGTGCAATAATGCATAATTTTTCAAGCATATGCGTCCCTCTTTGCCCATTTGAAATATTATATATTATACCAGGTGTTTTTGCCATCATTCATATTCTAGATGGCTGAAAGCAGAAGAATAGCAGTTGGCATTTTTCTAGCTGTCTAACATGACTAAACTATGCATGTAAATAAATAATTAATTGTTTTATACATTTTCAAGTGAAGCTTACAATATAGATTATTTCTGCAAGATAGAATAGATACAGAGCACATCTGACCAACTCGAATTACTAAGAATGAAAATATTCCTTTTTGCAAATGAGCAAAAGGTAAATGTTTTTTCCTTCATGACACGATATATGAATACAGACACTTAATTCTATTTAGAACGATGGAGCAAATATGGTAATGAGCAATAGTGACTAATCATACTGTAGCTAATGAGTTTACATAATTAGGAAAGTATTTACTTTCATTACACATTAATTTTTCTTTTCCATCCATTCGCCTTTATGACTAGACCATTGTAAGTAAATTGCTGGTAATTATCTATCTGACAGACATCCATAATGGTTATAAATGCTGCACAGTGTCTTATTATAATTAATTTCTTAGATATCTGTGAGCATGACAGATATTATACAACTGATTAAGGATATCACCAGGAAGATAGGTAGTTCCTCGTTATGAGTGATGTTAGGATTGTTCAGTGGCCACAGTTTTTGCGCCACACAGTGTAAACGCTATGAAACAGTTAGTAGTAAGGACCTCACTTAAAGGGTCATGGAACAAAACAATTTTGATTTCAAGCATTTAAAGATTTTGTTTTAAACATTAAAAT
Organism: Discoglossus pictus; assembly: GCA_027410445.1. Taxonomy (NCBI): domain Eukaryota; kingdom Metazoa; phylum Chordata; class Amphibia; order Anura; family Alytidae; genus Discoglossus; species Discoglossus pictus. Next base: position 229,154,925 of record CM050163.1, read on the forward strand.
TGTTATTTTTGCATGATTTGTTTTTAGGTAAAACCTGTTTAAAAGTCATTTAAACTAACAGGAAATGCAGAGAGCATACTTTAGCCTGTAGATCTCATTGTTTTGCAGAGGGCAGGCCCCCAATAGCCTTTAAACTTCTGAGTATGTTTTGAGCTCTATGATCTTTAGTTGGAAAAATAAAACTGACTGTGACATTATCAAATACTCTCTAAAAAATATTTTCATGTCACTTTAACAAAGCTGCTACTAATGACACTTAGTACCTCATAGAGTAATTGCTAGTTTTTCATGCAAATTATCAAATGTGGTATACCTCATTATGTGTGCCAAATATCCTAGAATGTTCTGTGTACATGAAATAAGACAGTGGCAAATTGCAAATAATTATTTCACACTGGTATAATGTAAATTTAAAAAAATAGAGACACCTGTGGGTGGCAATTTCTGCCAAACTGGACACAACATCAATGATCTGAGGGTCACAATATTGATGGAATACCTCAGGAGACAGGAAGATGTAGAAATACAAATTTGTGCACAATTTTGGAAGATATGTACTAAATCATGTCATGGAATGTATGCCACATTACTGCATATTCAGTAAATCATCTCCTCTGTGACATTTCTCATTAACATCTTGAGATCATTTGCTTTCCAGAGACTGTCTGAAAAACTTATCAACATTTTCACACACAGTGGATCAAATACTTTTTTTTCTTTACTAATGTGATCATGTAAACCTCCTCTGATCAATGTTAACATCCATTCAGCTTGATCATATATGATGCAGTTTGTTGTGGCTGAAGCATGCCAAGGCACAAGCTGTGCAATACCTTACAGACTGATGCCCTCAGCCTTATAAGATAGGCTTATTATGTCAGGGGAAAGAGGCTCACTGAGATGGGTTAACATTGGGGATATTGAAATGTATGTGTTATTCCTTGTTATGCCTGTTTAAAGTTGCCTGGGTCCAACTGAGCCCATACTGACGGACTGGATACCTCCCCAGGCCTCCTGGGGTCGGTAGGAGGGCCACGTGACCTGTGCTGGCCCCGGAGTATGTTAAAGTAGGAGTGGCTAGCTGGGGGGCAGAGCCACCGATAGAATTGGCGCCAGTTTGGCCATTATGCCCCCAGCTAGCCAAGAAATTAGATCCCACCGACCCATCCCTAATATTTGAAGCATAAGTTTTAATTTATTGTAAATTGTAAAAAATCATGTGTTTATGTATGGAAAATTGGAAAATACGTGTTTCAATAAAAAAAATTTAAAAAAAGGAAAATAAGTAACATAATAAGTCAAGTAATTTAGTTTAACCTTTCTACGTTGTTAGTAGTTGTATATGCCTTCATTTCAGGCTGAATTATGATGTGTCTGTAGTTTGTTGTTGTCACAGCGGGTGATGGTGAGGGGAGTCGCCAGGACAGTGGTAAAGTAGGGGTGATCCTACCCTACGGGGGCACGGATGCTCTATCACGGTAGGCCCTGGATGAGGGTCAGGGCACAGAGTGTACAGTCTCGGTTTCCAGGCTCCTCCCCTCTCTTGTTTACATATATTTAATTAATGGTATTGTTATTATTATGTGAATTTGTGTTTACCAATAAATGCTGTGGCCAGTATTTCCCCAATAAGTGGTTGTGTCTAATTATTTCCCCAATAAGTGGTTGTGTCTAATTATTTAGGAAGTGTTTTGTGCCTAACGAAATTATTCAGGGAACAAGTTATGCCTAAAGTGTCATGCGCACATACCCACTGGGCCTTTCACGGGTCATTTGGTACCCATGCATATAGTTGGGGTGTGCGTAGGAACATGATGGGAGTGATGGGATGTATGTCTGTGTTGTGCTTTGGGGGTGGAGGGGTAGCACTTACAAGGGAAATATTGTATATGCACAATATTTCATAGTAATGGACTAATCCCTTATTAACAAGATTAGGGAGATAATTGACCCCTATGAGTCCCATGACACCACTATCTCTCTCTATGTATTACAAGCCTCAGCCTGGTGTCTATATGCCTATTTTATGTAATTGCCCCCTACCTAGAATACAGTGGTGCCAAGGGAAAACAATGGATGATTGTCTTAGACGGGCAGGCAGGAGTGATAACGTTAGCTAGAAGGATTGGGTGTAACCATGGATGCACATTTGAATTGATTGGTCTGTTGTTGCTAAGAATGTGGTATAAATATGTCTGATGGTTTCAGTAATAAAGAGGTTATACTGGTTCACCTAATTAAAGTGTGAATTTCGTTATTAATGCTGGGAATTCTGATTGCTAGTTTTTTTCAGTACTTAGAAAGATCCTTATGCTACACAAGACCACAGGCATCTCTCAGTCTAACCTTAAGGGCTGAAAGTTTTTCCTGCTGTACAGAGGTAAAACGAAACAGTCACACCTGTTGGTGTGTGCTGTGACACAGTTATTTCAGAGTTCATTTAAGAATTTGCTTTGATGAAGGAGTTATGGGTTTAAAAGCTTGCAATCAAAATTTGCTCAGTTACCAATTAAAATTGACCATCTCCACTAAAATAGTTTTTAGTATTATCACTGTTGTTCTAATATTGCAGAACTCCTTTTTTTTTCATTTATGCATCAAGGCCCAGTCTAGGGTGGAGCTATTTCTGAGTCTGAAATTATTGATATACAGTATGTGTATATCCCACTTGAATGAAGCAAGACTCTCTAGCTGCTGTATAAGGTCAATTAACCCTCCATGAGGATGACTGAAGGACTACAGTTAAAAATAAGCAATATGTTTTGCAATATGTTTGCACTGAAACACACATTAGTAGCAGGGAGCAGCGTAACCTGAGCTGGTAGCCCTTTAAAATTAAACTTTCTAGTGACCACCGACTATCATACTGCAGTTGCAGTATACCAGTTTAGACGACTCACCATCCTGGGTGGCTCCACTCCCGACACAATACAACATTCAGGTGGTAGAGAGATCTTATACAACCCAGAGGACAGTAACATTTTATTTAAGGTTTTATTTTTTTCAAGATGTACCTAACTATTATTTAAAGAGCAAGGGGGTTTTACCCCTGTAAATGATGGGGAAACCTTCAAATTAATTGCACAACTGCAATGTCAAGCTTGCAATGAAAAACGTATTTTATTATGTGTCATTTCGGGGTTATATCGATCTCAGGAATTGATTAGTTAATACACATCAGGTCATCCACATGGACTAGAATAGTATCCCATTCACTTATATTATTTTGTATTTTGTGGTTTTGCAAGTCCAATCACATATCGGACCCCTAAGCGCTAATTGATTGACATGTAACCTCCATGTTTTACTGACATCATGATAACTGTCTCATGTTCTATTGGCTGTTTCAAAATGGGTGGTTACGGTCCTGCTTAATTGATCAATTTCCCACCCTGAACTGCCTCGGACGAGTGCATAGTTTTTGGTTCGTAACTTGCGGGCTGGTTCAATTGAATAGCACTGGAATTGTAGCAGACTGTGAACCCACATCATGGCCACAGACATATGGGCTATATACCGCGAGATGCGGGCGTTGAATTGAATCTGGCTCATAGTGTTTATGTATGCAATGTGTTTGCTGGTTTGTCTGTCTTTCATGTTTGTGTTCATGTTATCTGTTTGCATGTTATGTATGTGCTGTTCACCCTTTTTGTGTCATATCTATACTGCCTGGTCAAAATTAATTTATTTCTGCCATAATTTCTGAGGGTGAAAAAAATATGCTTTACATTTTTTAAATCTTGATGAGAGAAAGATAAAAATATGCTTTTAAAAATCAGGTTTACATTTCAAAAGTAAAAATACATGGGAGACATGCACTGGCATTAGATCAGTCTTAAAGTCGGCAACAGTTTAATTGTTCATAAATCAATGTCAAATGTGAATTTCACAAGTGCAGAAGATGAATCTTCCGATGTTGGATTCCAAGTGGTAATTTTCATGACTGGAAAACTAAATGGAACAACTTAATCATCTTCCACAACAATCTATTGTATATCACCGCTTAAAAGCATTGTTTGGATTGTATTCACCCAGCAAATACATTATTATGTTAATAGTTTAAACTTGTTAATTTGTCTTTCAGGATGGCTATGGATTCCAGGGTAGAAGTGTAAGCAGAATCAAAGGACCAGGGGCTGGAAGTGTAGTCATACAGTTCTGACACAGGGCAGACAGCAAAGTTCAAACACTGAAAGACAAGCAGAGTCAGATCCAATGAAATAGGTCACAGTTACTACTTCTGTTGCAACATAGCTCTTTGGCAAACCTTAGTTAATTATGGGCATGGCATCACGGTGTAGGGGGCCCTTTTTCCTAGGCACAATAAAAAAAAATGCAACAGTTTGAAGGCGACCTGAATAATCCTATATCTTCATCTTCTATACTCTGTGATTGTGCTGTCCCCTTCTTACAATTTCCTTATCAGAAGCCTATTAATAGCAATAAATGATAAAGGCATTTTAGTCTAGCAATAGATTATTTTGCTAATAAACTGGTTTTCAAATACATGCTCTGAGTGGAGCATGATAGAGGCTAATAACCATTTCTTCTCAAACTATGCATTGTACTGTAGTAAAAATGTGTGTTAGCTAGGAAGGAAATATGACAAAGTTAACCCACTTGTTAATTTAGAAAGCATTCCCTAAATTATCTCTTGCATGAATACATTTCATCACTTTGTCCCTGTGTATCTGTTCAGTGCTGATTTTGGAAACATCTTAGACTTCTGTAAATGTGATACAGATTTTGCTGAGCTTGTTCTAATAGTTTAAACATGTTTACACTGCAGATAGCCAAGTCCCATTGAGATAAAATGTAAATGAGCACAACAAGTATGTCACTGTTAAACCTCATTCCTCTTTAAGGAGATTTAAGGGGTTTTTCTATTCCCTTGATAGGGATTAAGGTTGGAAGCTAATATGCTGCATGGTGCTGACATGTATTATTTACTTGTAAAAAATAGAGAAACCATCTTGTGTCACAATGCAAGTATTTTTTTTTATTGTTTTAACCTTTGTTTTTCTTGAAGACTGTTTCTTAAATTATAACTACAGTATTTTTGTTCTCACCTATTGTGCAGAAATGTATAATGTATGCAAATGAATGAATTATACCATTTGAAGGAAAGCAAGCTTGCATTTTCTACCTGGTTTTGAATGTAAATTACTATTCCTGGCTACACTGTGACATTAATGCAAACAGATTTTACAAATCTGTCACCTTCCGGCTATCTCAGAATCACCCTATAGGAGAGCATGGCTGGTATGCAGCAGAGAAACATTGAAATGTATCTCCCAACTGTTCTTGCAGGGACAGTGCCTCTTTTTAGGGAAATCCCCAGGTCTCTCTTAACATTCCTAATGTACTTCTTTTGACGGAATGTCCCACATAGAGGTTCAGTATAAAAGCCAGTGAATGGAGAGCCCCAGTGCAATATATTGGGGAGCCTCTTACATCCTCTCTATATAAGATTGGGTCCTATAAGTATCAATAAAAAGGCAAACATATGTGTAAGTGATCAGATCAACCCTAGAATGATCAGAACACCTTTCTATAAAAAAAATATTTTTTGCCCATGTCCCTTAATAAATTAAGAGTCCCTCTGTTCTCTAGACTGTTGCTGGCAGATGGACCTTACCCTTCTGTGGACCATAGTGCTTTGCATCTACTGCACCACTGGAAGCCCTGCTGCTTTTTACGGGCAAAGTCATGTTTTCCAGCCCTAACCATGTCTCACTTTCTTTGGTTCCTCCTATTGATTTCTCTTAAAGGGTAGGAGAAAGGAGCCTTAATACAGAAACTATGTCTATATAGAGCCATATGCATATATTAAAAGAAATGGACTGTCTCTGGATTTCACTAGGAATATAATATACCTATGTATTACTTTGCTTTTGTGTACTTTATTTGATTAAAATGTGCCTTAAAGTGCTGTTTTTTCTGCTTAAGATCTTCCTGTCATGCAATTAAGATATGACAAAAATATTATAATGCATAGAATAATACATTTTATTGAGTTCACGTATCGATTTATATAAGTATATGCTTTATGCATAACAGCGTTTATTGAAACAATAGCAAAACCAAGAGTAAACAATTGTATGCATGTACAGTAAACTTGTAATCTTTGATTTTTAGAGGTTTATCAAAATTCTTTTAAATTATTAGATAACAATCACTTTTAACACATTCTATATTCTGATCAATAAGTATATAAAATCTTATCAGATATTCCATGGACTATATTTGGTATTAATATTCAGTGATATGGCATATTACTCTATGGAAACAGTAAATAGCAAAATCAGGTATAAAAAATACATGGCAGACAGAATAGAATATATACTGAAAAATATAAAACGACTTTATAATGAATGTTTATGGTAAACTGAATACATTTTGTATATCACATATATAGTTGGGAGCATGCTGGTTGTTGCTAACGCCGTGAAGCGAGGGCCGCAGTTGCTGGCATGGAGCGCCGAAGGCGCTTCTTGCCAGCAACTGCGGACCTTGCAAAATTTACGGACTTACGGGAAACAAATACGAGACGCGTATCTTTTAAAAAAAAACATTACGACCTTGCAAAAATACGACCTTACCGCCAGAAACCCGCGCACATGAAAACATTAAAAACACAATAAATACACACAACAAATACATAAAAAGCTTACCTACAGCAAGGGGGAGCACCCAGGACCTCGAAAACGGAAGTTACTCCTCAATTTCACTCGAAATACAAGAGTTTAGACTCCCGAACATCCCCTAAGCGAGAGAAAAAATGGCCGCCAAAAAATACGAAAACGAGGCTACAGGACTCTAAAGACGTAAAACACCACCAAACACCTATGGATTTTCCGGGAAAAAAAGGACGCGATCCAAGAACAAGGACTCCAAATCAGCCACAGGCGCATAACACACATTAGGGGCCATTTTATAACACTAACTTACACAATGCGGAAGTACACAGCTACCCTAACGGATTTGGCTTGCGCACGCACACTATTTACACTACACACTGCACACATTACTGACACTTACACAGCAGCTCCACAGCACTCAAAACACACATTGTTTGCTGCAGCAACATCAAAACAGATTGCCAGCTCTTCTGCACAATGCTTCCTGCATATATTACTTCAAAATAGGTAAAGTATATTAATTTATTCATATATATTTATTTCATTATTATACACCAAACAGCATTAGCTCACTTGCAATTTCATTCATTGCAAAGGAATGTGACAATGGCAACTGGAAGCCAACTAAATGACACTAATGTGCTAATTACCCTTACATGGCTATAGGCAGGAAGGAAGATGGCAACTAGTCAAACTACCATAGACTTACAGTCTCCACACCACAGGACGCTGTTAATAAATACTTGCTACACTAGTGACATGATAGACAGACATGCCTCTTCACATGAAAAAGACTGGGTTTTACATAAAAGTGCTATGCATCAATAAAGGTTGTTGTCTTTTTGTATACACATAACAGAATGTGTGTTTCATTCTGACCTCCACATGAAAAGACCTGTTGTTATTTTATTAGACTGGCTAATATTCTGTTAGTCCTATTCTAAGGGACCTTTGCCTGTTCCTGTATCTTGAAGACTGTCCGTTCCTGGGCTAACTATGCAGGCTGGCCACTGAGAGTTAACCGCCAAATCCACAACCTAGAGGGAATCCTGTAAACTAAAAGTAGGATAATTAGGGTGCATGTGGCCCCTCATCTTTGGGTTGTTACACATCTATTTATACATGGATCCATGTAGCTTGTTTTTATTTATTTATGTTACAATATATATTGGGATTTAGGATCAATGATTTACTAATGAAACCATTTATGAAACCACCACACCAACACACTCTGCTTTACAAAGTAAATGTAAAAGTTAAACTACTTTCATTATTTGAGCTATATATATTGCATAATTGTGTTAACTAGTACAAATCATTGTTTTTAAATAGATAAAACTCCACATACTGTAGTTACGTCATATTGACATATGATTTACTATATAACCTAGAGGACATATTTCTGATTTTTAAGCAGTGAAGAAAAAAAGTTCCCTTTAAGTTAATTGAACCCAGAACCTTCTCTGCCACAAACAGTAAACATTTGCTTTATGCCACTTCTTCTAATGATGCTTAAGTTGTTGGAGTAGTTACAAGTAATTAAAAATCCCTTAACCACTGCCTGATTCAAAGCTATTACACCTGATTCTAACTCATATTCATCATGTCCCAAGCAGTACAGAGCTCATTGCTCATTCAGACAGAGGCAACACACTGAAATTACCTGAAATAGCCTAACTTCAATTGATCCTATCTTCACAAATTCAGCATCCATTTTAAAAATTAAAACACTTTTTCCACATGCTTTTTTTTCTTATGGTACAGAAAACATATGGGGACTATTGTGGTCGCTTTTAAGTTTAACCAAGACAGATGATTAAATGACAGATGATTAAATGGGCACAATATAAACATCCTCTGACAAGAGGTTACTTTTCTTGTCCTACAACATCATCTTAAAAAATATAAATTGTCTTATTGTACAGTTCCTAGAGAATTATCAACATGTCTTATTTACTAAATACACAATCAGTAGTCTTTGCTAAAATCCAACATTTTTATACATTTTCCAAACAAGTATAAGAATTTTAAATTTGCAAGCAAAAAATGTCAAGCAAGCTCAGTGGTAGGTGCATATACAATATTAAATATCTCTCAATCCTCTCTCTCCCTCATCCTCTCTTTCTCCTTGCCATCCCTCTTTCTCTCTTCACCCCTTTTCTTATTCTATAATCTCCCTTTCCCTATTCCAATCTCTACATCATACCTCCTTTCTCTCCCTCATCTCCTCTCTCTCTCCCTACCCCTTACTATTTACTCCCTCCTTTATTCGCCTCTCTCTTATCCTCTTCTCCCCTATCCCTTCTGAACACCCCTCTCCTCCTTTTGCTTTTTCTCATACTGCATCTTTCTGATATCCCTCTTCCATGACCCTTTTCCTCTTATATTTCCTCTTATTTACCCTCATATTCCTTATATTCCTATATTTCAGCTCTTCCACTCTCCAATCCTCTCCTCCTCAGCATTCCCTGGTCACCTCTATCTCCTCTCACATCTCTCCCTTATCTTCCCAATCTCTCCCAACTTATCCCCATAACAACCTCTCTTCCCTCTTTCCGCTCATCTCTCCCCGCTCTCTTCACCCTTATCCTTCTTGCTATGCTCCCATCATTTATGCATCCTACATTTCCTTATTCCCCCTTCTCGTCTCCCCTCTCACCCCACATTCCCACTTCCATTCTTCTCCCCCTGTTACCATGACCCTTCAGCCCCCTTCAATCTCCCCACCCACGCTCCTCCAGTCAAATCTCACATTCTTCTTTCGTACTGTCAAGTGTCTGTATTTGAACTAACTATTGCATAATCCATCCAGTGGTATTGTATTAAAGAGTTAAAATGCATAGTAAATTCATTTGCATGTCCAAGTCGAATTTCCCACAGTGCAGTGCAATAATGGAATTTCTCAGAATTCTGAGCAGGAAATATATTTTTTTAACATATTTTGGACTTCCAAATGTGAATGCAAAAGTACCATTTATTTACTAACTATAACACTATATATATATATATATATATATATATATATATATATATATATATATATATATATATATATATACAGTATATATAGTCTTATAGAGTTACTTTTTGGAAGAGAAAGGGTGTTTGCCTTGCTGTAAAGGTACAGAAATAAGTCTGAATTTTTTACCTCATGGTGTGAAAGAGCCCAATATGGTATGTTAAAATGATCTATTTTTTAAATGACACTAATAACAGCTAAGTAATCTATAGTTTTAAGTCTGTTTACATTACAAAGTCTCTCCTGCCTACTGGTTATTAGTAATAACAGATAGCCACACTTGTGGTGAGGACTTATAGCAGATTTTGCCTGTACTCAGGAATTCAGTGAAACCTATAACTAAATAAATGACCTATTTAGGTGATTCCAGCATCCCACAGTTGCTCTGCACAGTTAGATGAGGAAAGGGTTAACTTCTATTTTTCTTTTGCTCACAACACAGGGCTTCAGCATGTGTCTTGAAAGCAGCAGTCAGTGAGTCTTGTAAAAGCAGTTTTAATTTATTTGATTTCTTAGTAAAAATGCATGTATTCAAAACATTCAAAAAGTATTTCAACATGCTTTTAGGATATCTCTACTGTTATGTGGCCCTTTAAACAGGGGAAGGGGAGAACTTGAGAACTTTCAAACAGCTCTAGTGCAAGGGCAGATATAGTAAAAGTGTGGCAGTTTGAATAAAAGGGAAGAGTTCAAAGAAAAGAGGTTAAGACATAGACAGTAAATAATGATAATTTTAGTACACTTAGGTGTAGAAAAAAATAACTATTTATACAAATATATTTTTTCCCTGTATTTTTGGAATTTGGAATCATAATAAGTCCAGTGGAAGCCTTGTGCAGTGTACATCCTGCCACAGTGTGTGCATTGCTGGAGAAGCTGTTCCAATGACTATTTTTCTTTAGCAGGTGTGAGCATGTTGCCTCTCTTGAAACTCAAACTGGAGAACCTGAGAGGTGAATTGCAGCACTCAGTGATATTGCTCATCTTCATGGGGAGTTGGTGCTAACTGAGAACAGTTTAGCTGGGCCAAGCATGAAGAGTGGAGGGTGTAGCTGAGTTACAGTTACAAGGGAAATTAAAGGGAACGTGAGAATCCGACAGGCCAGTTCTGAGTTGACAACCAGATTGAGATTTACCAGACTGAGTGAAGTTGGTGGGAGGTTACTCAGAAATGGGCATGCCACATATAGCTGTACCCCCTAAAAGCCAGGAGCACAGTTATACTGGGCCAGACGGAAAGCAGACTAGGCAGAGCAACAGGTTTGGAGGTAGGGGTCTCAATAATTAGGAAGGTAGACAGGGTTATTTATTTCATCCAGATCATAGCAAACAAACAGTTTACTTTCTCTTGGGCGCTCCAGTTTGGCATATTGTGGATCTAATTAAATTATTGGGAGGAGCTGGAAATGACTAGATGATCTTGGTAGAATTTGGTCTTGGTATAATGTCAGGACGGAGTGTCCTTTAAAATAATTTTATAGATCTAGCAAACAAGCTGAGGACAAGGACCTCCAAGGTAGTATTTTCCAAGGTACTACCAGTGCCATATACTAGCACAGGGAGACAGAAGAAGCTTAGGAAGGTTAATGCATGGCTCCAAAAAATGGTGTTGGAAAGAAGGGTTTTGGTTTTCAAAGCACTGAGTTTTCTTGGGTGCAATCTCTACAGAAGTGATGGATTGCATCTTTATGAAGAGCAATATTGTTTGCTAGGGGAGAGAATGCTAGGGGAGAGAACAGCTGGGGGAGTTTTTAAACTAGTAGATGGGTGAAGGCACTAGATAAAAGTAATGCAGTAGGAAGTGAAGAAAGTGTAAGGGATGAGTTAGCTGATCATGGGGTAGGAGAAGAGGGTAGGCCTAGTATAGACAATAGGACGGTAAGTAACTCAAATACAGTAGCAAATACTTCAATCCTGCAAAGATATATCAACCTAAATGTAATACTTGCCAATGAAAAAAACTTGGCAGGTAAAATGGAGAAGCTTGAATTTTTAACATTAAAGAAGAAATGGAATTTGATAGACATTACCAAAACATAGTGGGTTGTTTCTTATGACAGAACTGTTCATTTGGAAGGTTGTAGTCTATTTAAGAAGGATAGGGACATTGGTAGAAGAGAAAGAGAAATGTGTCTGCATGTTAAGCCTGATTTAAAGTCTAAAGTCAGATAAGATATTTATGGTAGAACAAGAGATCCTAATGAAACCTTATGGGTTGAGTTAAATATTGAAGGAACAAATCCTAAAAATATCAAATTCTAATAAAGGGATATTTTAACAACCCTGAAATAAACTGGATGAATGAGACCAGCCACTCAGCAAAAGGGATGAGGTGCCTGAGTACACTCAGAGATCATTATCTGACCCAAGTTATACAAGAATCTATTAGAAATGACACTATCTTGGATTTAGTCATCATGAATAATATTAATATAATTTGAAATGTTGAAAGAGGAAATCCTTTGGGGCAATAATGAAAGCAAAGTCTCATTTGAGGTAGATTTTGAAAAACAAAGTTATAAGAGATCAACAAAAGTACACATTTTAATATTCCACGGGCAGCAATATAATGTATACAATATATAATGTATACACTGGGACAAAGAACTGACAGCTAAAAATATTGAAAATAAATGGATAACATTTAAAGCCTTACTAAATATACATACTTATCACCATATAGCATGTTAAAATAAAAGTAAAAGGAGAAATAAAGATCCCATGTGGCTTAACGATGATTTAAAGATCAAGATAAGGAATAGAAAGCAGACATTTACATTGTATAAGTAAGAGGGAACATGCACAGCTTTATGTTTGTTCAAGGAATTTAACAAGGCTTGCAAAAAAGCTATTAGATTGACTAAAATAGAAACTGAAAGTTAATTGCAAAGGAGAGTAAGACTAACTCCAAAAAAAAGTTTTTTAGACATATTAATGGCAGGAAGGCTTGGAAAAAAACGGAACTTTAAAATATGAAACAGGCTCACTGATAAATAGTTTCAGGATAAGGCAGATGAGCTAAGCAAGTTATTTTCTTCTCTATACATGAGTGAGGTACCAGTGCTTGGAACACTGCAAAAATGGGGCTACACTACTGTCACAAACCACCATGTGCCAATCAGGGTAGTATGAAGTGTTGTCTTTGCATTTGGCCTCTGGACTGTGGGATTTAATTTACTGGTGATGCCATGTTTAGCTCTAGGTGTATTCACTGTGCTATTGGGGTGGTAGTTTCACTGGTTACATTGTATTTGTGAGTAACAGCATTGTCAGACCCAGAGACGAGGGGCTCGGTACAACCCTAATTCTCCTACTGTAGCTTATAGAAGCATTCTGCAGATTTTGACTTTATATTAATCTCAGCACACCAGAAATTCAAATCAAAACATCACTCATGGATAAACAGGCCAATTCATACCAGCAACACCATTTCTTAGTTCAGCGGCAGCCTGTGAGTATATTTTGGCAACACATTTATATCATACTGTAACCAATCACAAAAGGTTAATTAATCTTTCCATATGTTCAAATTACTGTGAGGTCAGGGTTATTAGCTGCCTACCTCCCTGAGCTTAGGAGCCTGAAAGTCTAAGATTTAACCATGTGCTCTCTGCTTCCTATTGTCTCCCTGTTTAGAACCTTACCTCTTCTGATCTACACATTCAGGGATGACCCATTCTAACAGGTAACAAATGGCTTGAACTTATTCAGTTCAATGATCAATTTATAGACGAGTATACGCTTTGTTGCAGAATAGCATTTATTGGGGTAAGAGTAAACATCAAGAATAAACAATAGCATGTAGTCAACTTGTAAGCTTTGATCTTCAGATAGATTACAATAGAAAATCAATGAACTATATACAAAATCATGAAAGTGATGACAACACAATTTGCAACGTTCTAGATTCAGTTATGACAAGATAACAATTAGCAAAAAGAATCTAAAAATCTTGTTTAGGCATATTTGGTATCGAGAGATAAGGTTAAAAGCGAGAGAGATAAGTTATCAGCAACTAACATCCCAAAATGGATGGCCTTGGCAGAAAATTACTTAAGTTGTCTAACAGTAAGATAATCGCATAGTCACAGCATTAAATCAATTAACACAATCCTTTTCAATGGTAGGACAACAATTAGTTTTAAATTCAGTTAGTTCAATACAAGTTTTGGTTAGTGCAAAAGTGATACGCAGAGTATAAAGTCCTATCACACTTGGATAAACAATTATAAGTGTTTTCACTATATTTGGTATTAATATCCAGCAGTTCAGCATATTATTCTGTGAAAACAGTAAATAGCAAGCAAAGTATTGTATATGGTACATATGGTATAACTACTAATATGGCTGTTAGATTATAGAAATATACTAAAACATCAGGTAACTAACTACCTCAGTAATAATGTATCTAAGTGACACGCTAAATTACCTTTATATTTATATCACAGCAAGCTGTTTTTTTATTTTATGTATTGATAAGGAGTTTTGTAACAGAATTGATTTCAATTAATTTATCAAAGCAGTCAGTCTGTTTTTAACAAGGTGGAAACAAGTAAAAACAATAACGGTTTGGGGTTCAGCTTGTCAATTGTAGCAGAAAGAGAATATAGAAAAATAATGATCTATATAGGTAGTATCCTCGGTAGCAGAAAGACTGTAAGAGGATTATCTCATTCTCATTCTATCATAAAAAGAAGATAATAGACCGTTTTCTATACTTTACCCAGTATGAAGTTAGCAGACTGTGAATCCTTGCTGAATAGGATTGCTCCTCCACTTGTTTAGCAGTAATGCCTTTTTCTTTTATTCCCTCGGGAGGACTTGAAAGTATAAATAGTTATTGTGGAAAATTCCCCCAGGAAAAATCAACGGGCAAACATTTATGTCAGGGAGCAACAGACAGACCACCACCCAGAGTGCCAGACCCACCACAAGACCCTCTAGCCTTCCTCCCTTCTCCTCGATAAACCCCCCTTTTTCCTTGTCACAGGTTGTTTTTCCACCAGCCGTGGTGGCTTGTGTTTTATTTAACGTATATACATAATTATCAATATTTCAACAAATGTGTTGCGTAGGTCTGGTTCTGTACGCTGGAGGGCAACCTAGATAGATAGATCCATATTAAAATGGATTATTAGGGAGTATATGTGACCTCTGTTCTAATTATGTCTGCCAACAATTTTTGGAAAGAGACTACGCCACTGTGAGTTTATCTTAACACCTGCTCGATAATGTTATTGAGAACAATGTAGTAGTGAGGAGAAATGCGTATCTTATACTATCTTAAATGTTGCATGTTGACGGTCTGTGCTGTATGTCTACCCTATCTAACATTGGCTTAGCCAAGTCCTTACCTTGACTTGTTTACTAGACTCAGAAATTTAATTTGTACGAATGAAAATGATTTAACCCCTCACATGTTAAAAGAGTATACCATAAATGTGTCAGTGTTTACAGTGGTAGTAGCAAGACCAATTGCCAACCATATAATGTAAAGAATAGATGCATATTACTCTTTCATTTACCCAACAAAATGCACAACATGGGATACATTTATGGCAGAAACATGGCAATATAAAGACCCTTTTCCCTACTGTCCTGAATTCCCTTATGACAAAGCACCTCACCACTGATGCCCCTCTGTCCAGAGACCCTAGGAATATACCTCACTAAAATATCTGGGGGAAATGCAGCAGATGGACACCAAACATGCATGTGTACCCATTTGCATCAAATCTATGCAATAATAAATTCTGCTGTTAATTACTGCTCTGTATAATACACACACAATGCCCTGTGCAAATAACATCATCTAGTGACCCCAACATTAATTATAGAGGCCCACACTAAACTACACACAAAAACAACACATCACAGCCCCCACAACAACTCTCGTGTCCATTTTAGTAGGCTTTGATATTAGCAACCAGAGTCCCCAATAACAGGGTTACTTGAGGGGTTCAGGGGAGTCCCAAAATGACAAGTATGCTATAGTGGTTATATTATTGTAAAGCATGCCTGATATTTGCATGTATTGTTTATAGTTTGTGGTAAAAGTCCCTTATTAGTGCCTCCCTCCCACAGCCAATACTCAGTCAGAGGAGCCAAAACCATGATGTCTTATTAGGTTTCTTTATTTTACAAGCTTGGGACCACAAGAGAACAATGAAATGGACTGAATTACAAAGAAAGCATACTGGGTTTATGGACTTTCAGAATGAAGCAGAAACAATCCAAATATGGTCAACACCTATTATTGCAATTAGCACATAGGTATTTACCATTATCAAATGTCAGCATTCCATTGTTATCAGTGGTCAGAAGGTAAATTGTCTGTGTCGACAGTCAAAAACAACTGACATCACATACAAACATACTTTACTAGCAAAAATATCTAAAAACAAATAATTTATTTCTATAAATGAATATGTTATATTATAATAAAATGGTGACTAAAGTCTATTCTAAAAAGCAGTAATTCCCTCTATTATATGTAAAATGAAAATTTCCGGACATGTAGGGACAATATAATGTTATTGTAATAGAAGCAGAAAAAGTTAACAAAAAACCTAACAACTTGTATCTTGGTATTTTAACTTTTTGGATAAATGACCAGAACTTTTAGACAGACTCTCAGTTTCATCTGCAAATGTCAAGGTATATTATTTATTGCATTTAAAGTAAAAAGTATAATTTAAAGCAAAATAAACCTACATCAGTCACAAAATGTAGGTTGCTGTTACAAAATGGCGGCCACAAAAAACAAGCATTTTTCCAATTTCCCCAACATTTCCTCCCTTCAACACCAAAAGGTGTTGAACACTAGCATTGAGTGTGTTTTTGTACAATGTAGTGGCTAATCCTCTTCATTTGGGGGAGAAAACTCAAATTACATAAAAACAAAGTCTAGGTGAATTTACACAATAATTAATAAGGGTCTTCAAACTATTTTTTGTCCAATTTTACCCAACCATGAGAGAGGCCCAGAGGAGGCAGAGGAGAGCATATTAATACATTGTTGGATTTCAGTGATATTATCAAGGTCCATTTGGAAGGCAGTATCCATCAGTAGTCCATCAATATATGTACAACAGACTTTCCCTAGCAGAGACCAGACAGAACATGAACATTTTCAACAGGCATCAGTTAACAAATCTCCAGTCATGGAGCGAATCTCCCCTTATACATGTGTCTTGTTCATAATGAGCATTGAAGTGATGGAGGTGATTAATAACCAATAAAAAGATTACCAAGATCTTCAGCTTCGGCTGGGACATAGCTACAGTAACTATAATCCTAAGATTACACAACACTTCTTGAAGTGCAGCTATGCACTGATATGATCAACAACAGAGTTTATGCAAGACTCTCCCTACGTATTCTTCCTTATCAGATGTTAGAAAATTCTATGTCCTAGAAAGCTGATAGAACATGGAACACGAAGTGTTAGAGGCTAAATGACAGGACAGAAAGGAAGACAGAGCTAGAAAAGAATAGACAAAGTGAAAAATCACAAAAAATATATTCACAAGCTCCTACCCTCTCCACAAATCCAATCACACACATCACACAAAGCCAGGCCCCTTTGAGGTCATGCTCCAAAAACGTCCAGAAGGTGCAGATTTCCAGTCACAGCATAATGAGTATGTGGCTTACTCTCACAGATCTTCCATCTTTTTCTTATTAGCAGATACTTGCATGTCAATGAACCAGGGTTTGACCTGTCCGCCTTTTCCTGGGCACAGAATCACAGCAAAACTTATGTCTAAACTTTGTCTTTTATTCAGCAAACACTGTATCAGATCTTTCATCTATCTTTATCTTTTGTCATCAGGATAAACACTCGGTAGAGGCTTTCTCTCATCATACAATCAGAGCAGGCCCTTGGCTGAGACTTTACTCGCTTTATTTATTTATCTTTCTTTTTGCAGGACACTATGGCAATGTAGTCTCCAACATGTGGTCTTCTTCTTTTAGGCATGGACGAAGTGTGACAAAAATAAATATCTTTGCACCCAACACCTGTCATGCAAGTTCTTACATCCACCTTACAAATCAACATACCCTTATCATATACAACAAACCTAAGAAAAATCCTCCCTAACTGTAAATTAAGCTTCACTGAGGTTATACATTAATAATACAATAGGGTGCAATAATGTTTCAAGCATAGCTGACTGAATTAACTAAATAAGTATATTCACATATCCACAACTAATAAAGTAAAAACATATCATATAGGCATATAAGGATAATCAAACCTTATTTAAGGCAAGTTAATCATGTAATTTTATCTAGGCTAGCAAAATATAAGGATATATAAAAATGCATAGGCAGCAATTAGTATTTTACTCTTGCTGAAGCTGCCATTAAAACAGTTTCAAAAATACTATATTATGTCTCGAATGATTATATTTATTCGGTTACAGGTAATGTGCTGGTGCAGAAATAGAAACAATTTATTTGCTCATGGTTTATTAAATCAAATACTGTATATACTCATAAGCCAAGTTTTTTAACCCTTTTTTAAGGGTGAAAAAGGCCCCCTCGGCTTATAGTCGAGTCACTCTGTTTCTCTTTCCCCCCTGTGTCTCTCCACCCCTGTGTCTCTTCCCCCCTCTGCCTCCCCTGTGTCTTTCACCCCCTCCCTTGTGTCTCTTTCCCTCCCCCTTCATTATCATCCTCCTCATCCTCCCTCCTCAACCCCCCTCCTCATCCTCAAACCCCTCCTCATCCTCAACCCACCTCCTCAACCCCCTCCTCATCCTCAACCCCCCTCCTCATCCTCAACCCCCTCCTCAACCTCAACCCCCCTCCTCATCCTCCCTCCTCAACCCCCCTCCTCACTTTACCACTCTCTAATTACCTCCCCCTCAGCATATGCTAATGACGTGACGTCACATGCGCGTCACGTGATTAGCATTGGCGCTTCACGTCATTGCTGATGGAAGGTAAGTGAGGGGAGAAGGGGAGGTAATTAGAGAGGGGTAAAGTGAGGAGGGGGGTTGAGGAGGGAGTTGAGGATGAGGAGCGGGGTTGAGAATGAGGAGGGGGGTTGAGGATGGGGGATGAGGAGGGAGGATGAGGAGGGGGGTTGAGGATGAGAAGGGAGGATGAGGAGGGCTGTTGAGGAGGGGGGTTGAGAAGGGGAGATGAGGTGAGAGGATGAAGAGGGTGTTGAGGAGGGGGGTTGAGAAGGGGGGGTTGAGAAGCGGGGTTGAGGAGAGAGGTTGAGGAGTGAGGTTGAGGAGGGGGGTTGAGGATGAGGAGGGGGGTTGAGGATTAGGAGAAAGGTTGAGAAGGGGGTTGAGGATGAGGAGGGAGGTTGAGGAGGGGGTTGAGGAGGGAGGATGAGAAGTGGGGTTGAGGATGAGGAGGGGGGTTGAGGATGAGAAGGGAGGATGAGGAGGGCTGTTGAGGAGGGGGGTTGAGGAGAGAGAAAGAGGAGGGGGGTTGATGTTGAGGAGGGGGGTTGAGGAGGATGGATGAGGAGGGAGGATGAGGAGGGGGTTGAGTAGATAGGATGAGGAGGGGGGTTGAGGATGAAGAGGGGATTGAGGAGGGGGGTTGAGGATGAGGAGAGAGGTTGAGGATGAGGAAAGTGGTTGAGGAGGGGGGTTGAGGATGAGGAGGGGGTTGAGGAGAGAGGTTGAGGAGGGCAGTTGAGGATGAGGAGGGGGGTTGAGGAGAGAGGATGAGCAGAGAGGTTGAGGAGGGGGGTTGAGGTTGAGGAGGGGGTTGAGGATGAGGAGGGGGGTTGAGGAGGGAGTTGAGGAGGGGTTTGAGGAAGGGGTTTGAGGGGAGAGGATGAGGAGGGAGGATGAGGAAGGGGGTTGAGGATGAGAAGGGAGGTTGAGGAGGGCTGTTGAGGAGGGAGGATGAGGAGGATGATAAGGGAGGGGAGGGAAAGAGACATGAGGGAGAGGGGGAAAGAGACACAGGGATGGAGAGGGGGAAGAGACACAGGGGAGGGAGGGGGAGAGACACAGGGTAGGGAGAGGGGGGAAGAGACACAGGGGAGTGAGAGGAGGGGAGAGACACAGGGGAGGGAGAGGGGGAAAGAGACACAGGGGAGAGAGAGGGGGGACACAAGAAAGGGGAATAGAGGGCACACAAGAGGGGGACACAGACGGCACGTGAGGGACACAGGGGGCAGCACATTTCCCATCCTCGGCTTATACTCGAGTCACTAAGTTTTCCCACAGGGTAGGGACAGGGGGGCTGCACCAGCGGTAGATCCGCCCCTGCAGGGCTTATGAATTTGTTATGTCTTCATACTCAACTCAGTCATAGCGCATATTCAAACTTACACAACAGACGAGTGCACATGTGGTATTAAAATAGCAGTGTTATTAGATAGGATCTAAAGAAAACCCTTTTAGAACACGTAGTTAATGCATACCAGAGCAATACAATCAACACTGAAAACAAAACCTCAGCAAAGTACACTAAATCTTGGCACCACTAAATATTCAGCAAAACCAACCATAAACCAACCATAAATAAGACAACACACAATCATTCCGACATAAACATACTTTATACATTGCACTTTTTTTTTCTATGAAACTCAAGCAACTTTAACTGTTCAGTCAATCTATTCAAGATTACACTACCTCTTTTATGGGGCAACATACATTGTATACCTGTATTGCCAGTCCCGTTATCCTTCTCTACAGCACTGTTCCCTTTTTTCTATTTTTTACAGCAGCCCTGTTATTAGCAAATTCTCTGTCTAATTATAAGTCAAACCTTATGCCATAATAATCCCAACTGTGCATCTAGGTTTAAAATAGAATTTATCTTGCATAGTTACATAGTAATTAAGATTGAAAAAAAGACTTTCAGTCCATCAAGTTAAACCTTTTAAGATCTCCTCTGATCTGCAATATGCGGATTAGTTATTAATTAATTCGTTGTTAATTAATTGTTAATTAACTATTAATCAACTATTTATTTTTATTTTTTTAAATTATTAATTAATTCAGAGGAAGGCAAACAGAAAAAAAAAATCCAAGTGAAACTTAGCCAATCGTCTCAAAGGGGAAAAAAAATGAATTCCTTCCTGACCCAAGATACTGGCGATCAGATTTCTCCCTGGATCAATACTCTCTCTCTCTAATTATCCAGGATAACCCTGAATTCCCTTTTTAATTAGAAGTAAATCCAATAAAAGCTCCCTTGACAAATCTTTATACTGACCCTGGATGTATTTATATAAGGTAATCATATCTCCTCTTACGCTTAATTTGGTTTGTCTTTCTTTATAACTTAGCCCCTCCATTCTGCTTATTAGTTTTGTTGCCCTCCTTTGTACCTCTCTAGAAGCTCCAGCTCTAAAATGTCCTTTGTATGAAGTGGTGCCCAAAATTGAATTCCGTATTCAAAATTAGGGCGTACTAGAGACTTGTATAGTGGCAGAATTATATTTGCTTCCCTTGCTTCTATACCCAATCTTAAATCGTGTATCAGTCTGCCAAGAGCACTTTGAAGCCAATTGTTTTCAGGTGTCACTATTTCACTCACTCAGGTGAAACAAAACCCAGTTCTGCACCAGATTGCACCTATATTGCAGATTTTTAAACCTGCAGCTCGGGCTGTCGAAGTCTGAACTTCGTTGCCATAAAATCTTTGATCTGTCAAGCCTGTTACTGTTATATTCTAAAATCCCTATTACATTCCTACAAATTCCCAAAGTTCCTTCTCTAGTGGACTGTGATTCTTCTGACCTCTCTGCTATCACCTGCCCACCTACAGTGGCCCTACATTATGTAGCTCACAGCTTCATTCAGGTATATAAGCCTTTTCACCAATACAGTTTTGCAAACCACAAGGGGACCACGGGAACATACACCACACTAATCTACTCTAACCCATGATTAAGGGCCGCAAAAACACATGGAGGGTGTGCCGAGGAACGTGTAGCGACAGGTAACTCACCTCCATCCCATTACGCCAAGATGTATACCCATTCCCATTTGTTGACCTCCCATTATGTTTTGCTATTCATCAATTTACATTAGTGTGGTGTATGTTCCCCTGGTCCCCTTCTGGATTGTGGTCCACAAGTGGTGGTGGTAAAGGGACTTGTGTACTTCAATGAAGCTGTGAGCTATACCATGTAGGGCCACTGTAGGTGGGCATGTCATAGCAGAGATCAGACAAATCCCACTCCACTAGAGAAGGAACTGGCAACCCACTCCAGTATCACCTGTCATATTATTATAAGGCCCCCAGGGGGAATGTTAATGCTTCACAGTATAACTAATTGGGCTTTGCATGTGTATTAACCCTTTATTTTTGATCATATATGATATATATGTTATATGATATCTAATGCTATTATGATAATTTTATTGTTATATGTATTGATCTATTGCATAATAACTAGTGCTCATTAGTTTACATATATAGGAATGTGACACAAATGTGATGTATGTGGATGTCCCATAACCCAAACCATTGAAAACACACTGACATGGTTAGAATAGTATAACAAATATGTATTTCATACACATACAGTAGATATAAAAAGTCTACACACCCCTGATAAAATGTCAGGTTTCTGTGCTGTAAAAAAATGAGACAAAGATAAATAATTTCAGAATTTTTTCCACCATTAATTTGACCTATAAACTGTACAACTCAACTTTAGCTGGAGGAAAAAAAAATAAAAAAAATAATGTGGTTGCATAAGTCTGCACACCCTCTTATAACTGGGGATGTCGCTGTGTTCAGAATTAAGCAATCACATTCCAAATTGTGTTAAATAGGAGTCAGCATACACCTGCCATCATTTAAAGTGCCTCTGATTAACCCCAAATAAAGTTCAGCTGCTCTAGTTGGTCTTTCCTGAAATGTTCTTAGTCATATCCCACAGCAAAAGCCATGGTCCACAGAGAGCTTCCAAAGCATCAGAGGGATCTCATTGTTAAAAGGTATCAGTCAGGAGAAGGGTACAAAATAATTTCCAAGGCATTAGATATACCATGGAACACAGTGAAGACATCAACTGTAGAAAATATGGAACAACAGTGACATTACCTAGAACTGGAGCTCCCTCCAAAATTAATGAAAATATGAGAAGAAAACTGGTCTAGGAGGCTACCAAGAGCCCTACAGCAACATTAAAGGAGCTGCAGGAATACTGGCTGTGTGGTACATGTGACAACAATCTCCCGTATTCTTCATATGTCTGGGCTATGGGGTAGAGTGGCAAGACGAAAGCCTTTTCTTACGAAGAAAAACATCCAAGCCAGGCTACATTTTGCAAAAACACATCTGAAGTCTCCCAAAAGCATGTGGGAAAAGGTGTTATGGTCTGATGAAACCAAGGTTGAACTTTTTGGCCATAATTCCAAAAGATATGTTTGGCGCAAAAACAACACTGCACATCACCAAAAGAACACCATACCCACAGTGAAGCATGGTGGTGGCAGCATTATGCTTTCTTCAGCTGGAACTGGGGCCTTAGTTAAGATAGAGGGATTTAAGAACAGTTCCAAATACCAGTCAATATTGGCACAAAACCTTCAGGCTTCTGCTAGAAAGCTGAACATGAAGAAGAACTTCATCTTTCAGCATGACAACGACCCAAAGCATACATCCAAATCAACAAAGGAATGGCTTCACCAGAAGAAGATTAAAGTTTTGTAATGGCCCAGCCAGAGCCCAGACCTAAATCCGATTGAAAATCTGTGGGGTGATCTGAAGAGGGCTGTGCACAGGAGACACCCTCGCAATCTGACAGATTTGGAGTGTTTTTGCAAAGACGAGTGGGCAAATCTTGCCAAGTTAAAATGTGCCACACTGATAGACTCATACCCAAAAAGACTGAGTGCTGTAATAAAATCAAAAGGTGCTTCAACAAAGTATTAATTTAAGGGTGTCCATACTTATGCAACCATATTATTTTATTTTTAAATTTTTTCTTCCCTCTACCTAAAAGATTTCAGTTTGTTTTTCAACTGAGTTGTACAGTTTATAGGTCACATTAAAGGTGGAAAAAGTTCTGAAATGATTTATCTTTGTCTCATTTTTTTACAGCACAGAAACCTGACATTTTAACAGGGGTGTGTAGACTTTTTATATCCACTGTAGCACAATCAGAAATGGACAAGACTGTGCATTAATGTCATAGGTGTGGTGTGGGCGGATCCTGGGAGAACAAGAGGCTTGTGGTAAAAAGGGGGTACCTATAGGGGGTAATGTGATAGTCTAGAATAAGCATGGTGCATAGCACCTACCAGGGTCACATGTGATCACTACACCGCTGCAACTGGAATCTGATGAAAAAAAGGATCACCAGAAATCACTCCATTCAATTGAAGAAACCATTAATGTGCATAGCATTTACAACTTGTCTAGATCTGCTCAATGAAACAGATGATTTAACTTTTGGACTGTGTAATCCAATCCAGTTTCACACATACAGTGTGGTGACTAAATAAAAACTAAAAAAAGGTGGAGGAGGATTTAAAAAAATCAACATGCATGTACAGTACAGTGATAAATACTGTAACTAACAATTTGCCAACTCACCTGATTCTGCAAGCATTACTAACTATTAGCTAGGTCTCTGGATAATCAGCAATATGGGAAAATACACATTAATAGGGAAAGTACACAAAAGTCAGCGGACAGATTCAATGATACTTACATCAGACCCAAGGATCTGTTCTCTTACTGATATTGAGGTCAGAATCACATGCTTCACTAGTGCACATATCAATGCTGGCTGTCATTAACATGCCATTGTGAGACCTTGCAAGTCCACCACCATAGCGTTATTAGTCTACATTTCAGCTAACCACAGTCATGTCTTAGATATCTGGCTATATGATAGCTGTAAGATGTTAAAGGGGGGGGGGGGGTGGGTGACTGTCATTGAAGGAATGTCTACCTGAGAGGCACTATGAAAACTTTACACTTCATACATTTCCTTCACAATACTAGCAGTTGCAGAAAATGCCTTCATGGACCTGAACTGTACCTAAAAAAGAAAAAAAAAAAAAAAAGAAAAAACAAATACCTACAAAATATGGCCTTAAAAAAATCATAGGGACTGTAGCATCTCTTCTCAACAGCATTCCTCAGTGACCATAACTTGGTGACATGTTCAACAGAACCCTACATATCCATAGAGAAGAGGATCATGGACCACGTGATGGGAGGTAGCCATTTGCATACAAAATATCACCATCACATAGGCCATTGTTCCAAGACTCTGTAGCCAGGCTAGATTAGTTTAACATTGTGACCAATAGATTGTACTGAGGCGTGCTGTTGAGAAGGCACAAACATATGCGCAGCCCCTAGGTCATCCTCCACCTAGGCACAGGGCCAGAATCCCCCGTGGCCGGCCGCCATCTCCCTGGTGGTGGGGGGCAGGGGGAGGCAACCCCCCTGGAGGCAGCGGCACCTGCAGTGGTGGAGGCATGGTGGGAGGAGAGGAGGGGCCGGGCAGTGGGGGTCCGGGGAATTCCTCCGGGGGGGAGGAGGTGGGTCTGGGGACCAGAGAGTGTTGCATGGCCTCTGCTGTTAGTCCCTGGAATGCGTTCTGCTCCGCTCAAATCCTGAGCAGCCCAGCCAGGTGAGACTCAGTCATTAGATGGTGCCTCCTCACCTCCCTAGTGCGCCTGGCCAGGCTGCCATTACCTCTGCATGATTGGCGGAGATACTGGCCTGGATTCCCTGAAGACAGTCCACCTGCTGACGCCTGAGGGCCAGTATTTCCGCCTGTGCAGCCTGGCCTGATGTTGGGGATGGAGGCCCCTGGGGCGTGGCTGGATGAGGAGGTGGCAGTGTGTGAGTGGGGAGGGTCAGGAGCCGTATGGGTGGTGTAGTTGGGCCTGGTGGTGGTGGTGGCGGCCAGTCCTGTTGGGGGGGGGGATGGCTGGCTGGTGTCCTCACTCCAGTTGGAGGGCCCTGGCGATATCCTCAGTCTCTGGAGGAGGGGAATAGTGGGGTTGAATACCGGCCGGTGGTCCAGATAGTGACCCCACCAGCCGTATTACACCCTCCTCCTCCGAACCAGGGCCCTTGGCTCTGCTTCTCTCCTCCTCCCCCTGAGCAGGTTCCTGCTGGGCGGGGGCTTGCTCCTCCACTTCCTGCTTCGATGGTGCTGGATGCTGAAACAGAGAAAAGTAATGTATACTGTATGTCATTAGTATGATGAATAATATATTGTTTTGTGTGTATTCCTAACTATCTGACATCTAGGCTTGAACCTGGATGATTCTCCTAATTGTAATTCAGTTAGCTATCATTTGCTAGACATGATCTATTCTTTGGTTCTTGGTCTTGATCGTTCTTGGCTCCTAGAGCTTAATTCCGGCTGCGGTCTGTAACTGCATAGGCTGCAGTGGGCACACCAATACATGGACTATCTATTGATTGACTACTGTTGTACCCAGAAATGACCGTAACTTGTCAGCTTCATGGATTTAATGACACATCCATCTATCCCTTGTTAATTCCATGGAGCTGACATGTCAGTGTCCTTGTTGGTCACCATATACATGTGTAGTGTGTGTGATGTAAATGTGGTGGCATGTTGGTGTATGTGATATTCACCTGATATGGAGGCTGGGTCCTGCTGGGCCACCAGACCCGAAGCTTCAGTGGTGGGCACCTTTCTCAGAAGGTCTTTGGTAACCATCTCCCACTTGGTTCTTGTCCTTCTTAGCCATTATCCTCCTCACCTTGGCCCTGATGTCATCAAACAGGTGCTTGACAGACCTCACATGCCTTGGCGCTGTGCCTACTGATGTCACCTCAGCTGCTACCTCCTTCCATGCCTGAGCCCTTGGCCCTGGCCTAACTTCCCTCCCCCCTGCAAGAATCACAGTGCTGCAACGGATAGCACAGAGGAGGACAACATTCTCCCGCTGTGTATTTGTGGGTCCTGGGCTCAGCCCCCTTTCCCTCTGTCCTTCTCCTACGTTTTCCTGCTGCTCGGGCCACCCTGCAACCACCCACCTCCTCATCTACACTCCCCTCCTCTACGCTCCCCTCGTCCCTCTGCTCCTCCTCCTCCTCCTGCTCCTCCTCCTTCTCTTCCTCCTCTGCCTCCTCCTCCTCTGACACCTCCTCCTCCAACTCCTCAATCTCCTCCTCTCCTCCACCACTCCTCACCTCCTCTCCTCCCCCACTCCCCAACTACTCCCCAGGGCCACCTCTCTCTCCTGCTCACCTCTCCTCTTCTCCTCCTCCCCACCTCTCCACTTCTCTCCCCTCCTCTATCCTCCCTCCATTATAATCCCAAAAATAAAATAAGGATACTGTAACGGAGTTGGAACACGAATCCAATATCTCTGCTGGTATACGGTAAAATATCCAAGAAGCACTACAGTCTCACCATCCCCAACCTCCCATATTGGACGACACTCAATTGGGAGTCAAATTATACTGTCTTTATTTTGTTGTGCAGAGATATATATACACATCTCTTCCCACAGGCAATACACATCCCTTATAGTTGGCCACACAATACACATAGAGGGACAATAGGTGGGTAACACCTCCCTGAGGATACCTGGCAACTTTGATACAATCAGACATTGATTAGATCATCCTTCCCTTTGTTCCATCTTCACAATGTGAACACTTCACACAATGGACCTCTCTTGCTTATGAGGAGCCCTTGTAATAGGATTATCTATTATGCCAAGGTCTGCAATAGTCTGGGCTAATATTCTGCAGAGCATAAACCAACATACATACAGTATAACAGTAGGATCATATTTTAACCATAATAATTAAATAACCATTAAACAGGGTAAAACAGTGATGGGTTCCGTTACACACCTCCCCCGTGACCATAAGCCAGCATACACTGTCTGATCCCAACGGATCGGCCTGGGGATATCCGGACAAAAGTATTTGTTGGTCAATTCTCTAGTTTGACAACCCATCAGCATTACTGCAATTCACATTTACTCACATTTCACATATCCCCAGATAGCTGGGATCTGAGCGCACAAAACTACCGAATAGCGCTCAGATCCTATTCACACAGTTCAATTGCCATGTAGCTAAAGTCTTTCCCATAGTCTTTCATTATATGAATGGGCTCCATGGCATAGCTATCTGGGGTATCACAGCTCCCACAGGGCAAGTACCGAATGACCCCCCCTGTATTTAAAGGGCCAGAATGAGTGACATACACTCTGGTATGGCCGAATACTGTTTTTAAAGGGCAATATGTCCCAGGGCCATAGTCGCAGGGCAGGAGGCTGGCAATAAGTCCTCTCCAGGACAAAGTGGCGAAGGGCACTTCGTCAGACATCTCCCCTTTGGGGGGATGTCTAACCAGGCACCTGGATATTTCGCTGTGGTGATGGGGCAACACGCTGAGGGGACTTCAGGGGCAGAGGCCTGCAGGACATCCTGCTCTGTACAAGGGAGAAAGGGGGGGGGGGGGCAGAGGCCGACTGCACTCTGCCCCGCTGTCAGCTCTTCTGCTGGGGTACTTGGGACATATTCTGGCTCAGTAGCCAGGAAAAGGTGGGGGTCAGTGGGGGTTAACATTTCCTCTGTTAACCCTGGGGCCACATTAGGAGTTAGCTGGTAGGGGAATTTGTACTTACCCCCTCCTCCGGTTGTCCCAGTGAGGGTAGTTGGGGATCTGGACAGGCTGGCCAGCATCCCGGTAGGTCAGGCACAGAGACCACGGTCCCATCTGCGCCGTCTGGGAGATTGGTGTCTCCCCTTGTTAGGGTAAGTTGGCGCTGGGGGGAGAGGGCGACACCTTCAGCTCCCTGGGGTTCATACTGCTGCTGGGGGGGAAGGACGACACCTTCGCCCCCCTGGGGTACACACTGCCACTGGGGAGGGAGGACGACACCTTCTGCTCCCTGGGGTACACACTGCCGCTGGGGGGGAAGGACGACACCTTCTGCTCCCTGGGATACACACTGCCACTGGGGGGGGGGGGGGGGACGACACCTTTGGCCCCCTGGGGTACACACTGCCGCTGGGGAGGAAGGACGACACCTTCTGCTCCCTGGGGTACACACTGCCGCTGGGGAGGAAGGACGGCACCTTCTGCTCCTTGGGATACACACTGCCGTTGGGGGGGAAGGACGACACCTTCAGCCCCCTGGGGTACACACTGCCGCTGGGGAGGAAGGATGGCCCCTTCTGCTCCCTGGGGTACACACTGCCGCTGGGGAGGAAGGACGGCACCTTCTGCTCCCTGGGATACACACTGCCGCTGGGGGGGAAGGACGACACCTTCGGCCCCCTGGGGTACACACTGCCGCTGGGGAGGATGGATGGCACCTTCTGCTCCCTGGGGTACACACTGCCGCTGGGGAGGAAGGACGGCACCTTCTGCTCCCTGGGGTACACACTGCCACTGGGGCGGAAGGACGGCACCTTCTGCTCCCTGGGATACACACTGTCGCTGGAGAGGAAGGATGGCACCTTCTGCTCCCTGGGATACACACTGTCGCTGGGGAGGGGAATTAGTTGGAGTATTCCACGTGGAGCGGTTTCTGTTTCTGGGACAGTCTCTCTGCATGTGGCCCTGCTGGTTACACTTGTGACACCTGATGTACCGTGGAGGGGTTTGGTAGTTCCCACCACCCGGACGCAGTGCTGGGGGGGGGGGGGTTTAATGGTGGGCGGTGGGTTAGCAGCTCCCAAGATGGACCGCTCCCGTGCCCGCTGCTTTTCCATTATGTATTTGTGGACATCTGTCATTAACCATTGCAAGGTTATTGTGGGAAGCGTACCTGGGAAAAAGGCCAGTCTGCTTTGGAGTTCTCTTCCAAACTCAGTCTGTCCAAACTCAGTGTGCTGTCCGTAAGAGGTGCTGTAGCCGCTGCCCGGTCTCCCTCCATGAGTTTCTTTCTGTCTGCATCCCTGTAGTCTGCGGCCGCCTCCTCCTCCTCATCATGGAACGCTGTCCGCAAACTAGCCGGTTCCATCCTGCTGTAGCCAGGGGCGCTGTACGGATACTAGCGTTGCCCTTAATTTGTAACTCCACGGAATGGTGTCTCCTGTAGCTGTCCTTCTGACCGTGGGAACAATTCCGCCACTTGCCACCAAATGTAACAGAGTTGGAACACGAATCCAATATCTCCGCTGGTATACGGTAAAATATCCAAGAAGCACTACAGTCTCACCATCCCCAACCTCCCATATTGGACGACACTCAATTGGGAGTCAAATCATACTGTCTTTATTTTGTTGTGCAGAGATATATATACACATCTCTTCCCACAGGCAATACACATCCCCCATAGTTGGCCACACAATACACATAGAGGGACAATAGGTGGGTCACACCTCCCTGAGGCTACCTGGCAACTTTGATACAATCAGACATTGATTAGATCATCCTTCCCTTTGTTCCATCTTCACAATGTGAACACTTCACACAATGGACCTCTCTTGCTTATGAGGAGCCCTTGTAATAGGATTATCTATTATGCCAAGGTTTGCAATAGTCTGGGCTAATATTCTGCAGAGCATAAACCAACATACATACAGTATAACAGTAGGATCATATTTTAACCATAATAATTAAATAACCATTTAACAGGGTAAAACAGTGATGGGTTCCGTTACAGATACATCAATCAAAGTTTGGCTGTAAATGTATGATGGAGAAATAAAATGTGTGTATTATGTGTACTTAATAACTATTGGGGGCGGAGTGTGGGAATGGGATGGGGGGTGTTTGTGTATGGAGTGACCTAGCTCTATATGTCTCTATGTGTGTTTAAATTAAGTTTGTTGCAATTATGTGTAATCTGTAAATGTGTGTAATCAAGGATTAAGTGTAAAATAGTGAATAGTATGAAATGAATCAACAAAATGACTGCTCTGAAAATACTCCTGCTCTCTCTCTCTCGCTCTCGAAAACCACCAACCCCTGGGACATGCGTGCTACTTTGTCAGAAAATACTACACAGTCAACGCATGGGCGGGTGGAAAGCAACTTTATAATCTCCCTCTGTCAATCTCCTGCGGCTAGACTGCTTTTTATTGGCTGAGAGGCCTGTGTTGCACTACGCTATACTGCTTTTGGATAGTAACGGCCAATCACAGATTGGCCAACCCCTTAACAGCTTGCGTGCGCAGAAAGGGTTTACGGGCTTGTATCTACGGGCCATAGCTCGCGCCATGGTTGAATGTAATAGCTCTGTAACGCAGCAGGATTTAAGCCTGCAGGCTATGCGGCTGTGCCGTTGACACTATAGGCTTGGAATTTAATGGGGCTGCTGGTCCTGTATACATTTATCTTGAACTGGGCTTTTCTGTGTAGCAAAGCTGGAATCCGTCTCTCAAGAGAGTGTTACAGAAGAGATGTTGCCAGCCACATTTTTTACCAAATGTTAGCATAAAAGTCCATTAGTAGTGCTCCCCCATAACTAACACTCAATCAAAGAAACCGAAACCATGACATCTTATTAGGTTTCTTTATTATATGTAGTCTCTCTGTGTCACACACAAGTAAAAAGCAAAATGGACTGAATTACAATGAAACCATACTGTGTTTATGGGCCAACAGAAGGAAGAAGAAACAAACCAAATATGGTCATCACCTTTTATTACAATTAGCACATAATTATTTACCATTATCAAATGTCAATATTCCATTGTTATCAGTGGTCAGTAGGCAAATTTTCTGTGTCAAAGATCAGACACTCAGTCACTTCTGAAAATGTAAATGTCTATTACTTATGTCACATTTAAACTAAAAAGTATAATTTAAAGCAATATATACCTGCAGAAGTTACAAAATGCAGGTTGCAGCCACAAAAAACAACCATTTTATAGAATACTGTACATCACATAATTTAACCTACACTGTGTGACCTGGTCTATGGAAGTGTAATGAAATTATAGTTTGCACAGGCAAATATAAGAGGTCCTTAGTGCAGATAAAAAAATATTTAAGTGGAAGACTTAATCATTGCAGGCCTCCTGTGAAAAGATTTAAATAACCAGACACTAAAACCAGTAACACATTTTACAACTGTTTTGAGTATTTATGTTAATTTGGCCTAATCTAGTGATCTTAATTAGGTTACCAAATTGTATTGTTTAGTTTTTAGTTTCCATTGCATTTTTACTATATATGAGAGAGATGGATCAATGGGTAGCTGCTTCAAAGCATTGTTTATGTTAGTGTTTGAGAGCCATCTACTTGAGCCTAATCTAGTTATATAATATATAGCATTGTCAACCCTGTAGTACTGTAGTAGTACTCCTCAGATGGTATGAGGCAGTTAATACAAGGTATGTTGGAGTTATGAGGAGGGGAGAGATCAATGATCAATCTCTTCTTGTTTGAATATTTTCG
Source organism: Discoglossus pictus (assembly GCA_027410445.1). Taxonomy (NCBI): domain Eukaryota; kingdom Metazoa; phylum Chordata; class Amphibia; order Anura; family Alytidae; genus Discoglossus; species Discoglossus pictus. The sequence continues at coordinate 229,186,903 of CM050163.1, forward strand.
GGTAGCAATTTAGAGTGAGTTGACCTACAGATGGGAAAGGGAAATTATTTGAATGGACCTATAATATAGCCGTTCTGTACCTGGATGCTAGGAGTCTTTCCACAACCTCAGGCCCCTCTGTACAATATTGAAGATTGGCATTAGCGATAGAGACCAGGGGCAATGCTGTGACCCCGGTATGGAACTCATTAATGAATCCTGAGTTGAAGTATGACCTGAAGGCAGATAATGGGTGACTATCAAGGTAGCAAAATAATAGAAAGAGGTTAGCGATAGCATTTAGGGTGCATTACCAGAGGGTATACCATGTTTGCATGTGATTCATGAAGCTAACACGAAGGAGGCAGCAACTACTAAACATGCAACCCCCTTGTACTTAAATTGTTGTAAATTGGGGATATACTCCGGTAATACACCTGATGCCCCAAATTATCCATCTGTGGGTGTAAAGGCCAATAGTCAGCAAGGATGCAGATGAGGATTGAGAGGCTCTAGGGCTTTACACAGCTTTTGCATCTGCTCCATCATTTTCAATCATAAAAGTAGTTTGAGGAGTTGCTTCCTGCTATGGATGGATCTCTTGCTTGAGAGGAAGCAGCCGGTGATGGTGTAAACGAAAGGTAGCAACTATGAGGTTTCGTTTATTAAACACAATTAAAAAATTATGGAGGAAGTGTCTTGGGTCCCTATGAGGGATGGCAGTTGATGCACTAGTGGCATAATGTAAGATATGAATGACTTTGCGACATAGGATGAATCAACTGGGGAAGAGGACTGCGAGGAATCTGAGAGCCTAATTATGACCTTGAAAGTAATAACTGGAAGCAAAAGATTTGAATCAATGACATTGGTAGAGAAAAAAGTCTAGAGATTCAGGTAGTAGGGAGACATGGAGACCAAAATACTACAGGTAGAGTTGCTGGGTATGACATGGAAGAGAGCATGGCTGGGCTGGATAGTGGTTGGGAAAGCCAAGAGTGCAGAGAATGAAATGGGCATGGCGAGAAATAAAAGCGAGAAAGGGCGAGAAGACCAACAGCAGCAGTGAGGCAAGAACAACGGCAGGGTGAGTAAAGGCTCATCTGAGCACCTTGCAAAACCAAATAATGAAAAAGCAGAAGTAGGCAGCACGATGAGTAGGCATGATAGAAGGAGGCAGCACACGAGTGGATGAGACAGAATGAGGCAGTGGACGAGCGGAAGCTGAAGAAAGAGCTGACAGATGATCAGGAGTGGCAAAAGGCGGCAGACTAGCAGGGGCATCAGAAGGAGATGGCAGATGAGTGAAAGGGGTAGAAGGAGGTGTCAGATGAGCGGAGCAGCAGAAGGAGGCAGTGGACTAGCGGAAGTGGCAGAAGGAGGCTTTAGGCAAGTGGGGCCAGTCAAAGGAGGTTTCAGTTGAGTGACCAGGAGAAAAGGTGGGTGAATGGGGGTGGAGGCAGGACTGCCGCACAATGGTAGTGAGTGAGAAAGGAGATGAGCAGAGGAAGCAGCATAGAAGAGGCACACAAGATAGAGTGCAGAGAGCCAGAGGCCGACAGGTAAAATAAGAGAAGAACAAGGAGAGGTGACAGTGGCAAGAGAAGCAGGGAAGGGAAGTTGTGCAGAGCGTAGGAGGAGCAGAGGGGAAAAGTCAGGAGTAGGCAATGATGGGGAGGAGGCGCTAAGACCAGAAATTAAGAGAGGAGTAAGGGAAGGATGGAAAGCGTTCAGTAAAAAGATCAGTGAGCCATGTACCTGAGAGGAAATGAGCTTCCGGATCAACTCAGGTGCCACGAGAGGTGCAAGGTGGAGAGGGATGACAGCCATTTAAGGAGATAAAAAGCCCTTCCCACAACTCTAGGTATAAACCTGGCCATATATCAGCCCCTGCAATGCCCAGTGAATCTAGACCAAGGCATATCACAGTAGGGAATGTTACAGTGGAGTCAAATCACAATTAAAGTGTTTCCAGAAACACCTCTAGTCTGGCTGTTGTGAGGGTGAAACCTAGATATTACTCGAGATGTATTTTTAACATTATGATGCCACAACTATTATAGAGTTTTTTTCTATAATACATTTTAGGACAAAACCAGCTTAATAACTTTTAAATGACACCTGTAGTGGTCATTCATTTAGTTTTTTATTATTTATTTAATAATTGGTTAGCAATAATATCAGCATTTGAAGAAAAAAATCAATGTAGCCTTTAAAGCTTACATTTGAACAATGCAGATTAAGGCATGCCTGTTTCTCTCCACTTCTTATTAGGTGACCTGGGGGTGATAGAGAATATATCCAGGAGGCTGCCCTGATAGGAGTCAAAAATTTTTTTTATAAGACAACCTTCCAGTTAAAAATCATTTTAAGCTTGAAAAATGATTATGAAATATTAAACCTAAATTCAGGCTAATAAAAGTCCCATTAAAATGACTTTCTTTGAATACTAACTGATTGATCACCACAAGTAATTAACAGCAAACTTCGTCACACTCTACACACATATACAGTGTATATATATATATATATATATATATATATATATATATATATATATATATATATATATATATATATAATATATATATATGTATATATATATATATATATAATATATATATATATATATATATATATATATATATATATAATATATATATATATATATATATATATATATACAGTGCCTTGCATTTACATCATTTAATTTACAGAACATGCCCACAACTTTGAATATGTTTTTTTTATTTTTTTATTGTGAAGCAAACAAAAAATAGGACAAAATAACAGAAAAAGTCAATGTGCATAACTATTCACCCCCCTAAAGTCAATACTTTGTAGAGCCACCTTCTGCGGCAATCACAGCTCCAAGTCACTTTGGATAAGTCTCTATGAGCTTGCCACATCTTACCACTGGGATTGTTGCCCATTCCTCCTTGCAAAACTGCTCCAGCTCCTTCAAGTTGGATGGTTTGCGCTTGTGAACAGCAATCTTTAAGTCTGACCACAGATTTTCTATTGGATTGAGGTCTGGGCTTTGACTAGGCTATTCCAACACATTTACATGTTTCCCCTTAAACCACTCAAGTGTTGCTTTAGCAGTGTGTTTGGGGTCATTGTCCTGATGGAAGGTGAACTTCCGTCCTAGCCTCAAATCACGTACAGGTTTTGCGCAAGAATATTACTGTATTTAGCACCATCCATCTTTCCCTCAACTCTGACCAGTTTCCCAGTCCTGGCTACTGAAAAACATCTACACAGCATGATGCTGCCACCACCATGTTTCACTGTGGGGATGGTGTCCTTTAGTGATGTGATGTGTTGGGTTTGCGCCAGACATAGCGTTTTCTATGATGGCTGAAAAGTTACATTTTAGTCTTATCAGACCAGAGCACCTCCCTCCATACATTTTGGGAGTCTCCCACATGCCTTTTCGCAAACTCAAAACGTGCCATTTTGTTTTTTGCTGAAAGTAATGGCTTTCTTCTGGCCACTCTGCCATAAAGCTCAACTCTATGGAGCATACAGCTTATTGCCGTCCTGTGTACAGATACTCCAGTCTCTGCTGTGGAACTCTGCAGCTCCTCCAGGGTTACCTTCGGTCTCTGTGCTGCCTCTCTGCATAATGCTCTCTTTGCCCCGTCCATGAATTTTGGTGGGCAGCCGTCTCTTGGCATGTTTGTTGTTGTGCCATGTTCTTTCCATTTGGTTATGATAATTTTGAATATCAGAAACCCCTAGATTTGTTCCATCACATATTTTAATTGCCGAACTACGAGACGTCGTCACGCTTTGCGTGGTGCGTACGACTTAGCCAAAGGCGCTCATCGCTTGCGAACCTTGCGAAGCGAGGCGGGCCGTTAACTTGGAGCAGAAGGCACTCATCGCCTGTGAGCCATGCGTAGCGAGGTGAGCCTTTAAGTCGAGGTGAGCCATTAATAATTATCTTTATTTGTAAGGTGCCAAAATAATCCCTAGCGCTATACAGGGGTTGAAAACTCACAAACTAACAATCTAAAGGGAACCAAGAGCTGAAACTGCTGATTACCAAACAGATGGACTAAAGATGCACTAAAGTTTACTTGTGATAACTTTGCTTGACACAAAAGACTGTTTTCTAAAATGAAAGGCTTCAAAACTGATCCAAACAAGAACACCTCATTTTTTATATTGAGAATTGATGGTTCTCCCTTGAAGAGAAGAGTTGGTTGTCATAATTGACCTTAGGGTAGAACAAATTTGAGAGACTGCACCTTGTGTTAGTATTATCCCATATTGTACATTTTTAAGTGTGTCCATTATCTGTTGTGCATCACTTTACTTTTTGTTTTGTCAGGTCTTATGTTTGTTGCAGGATAAAATATTCATTTTCTGGAAAGCATTCTTTTTAAGGCAACACTTTTATAAAAAACAAGGTCTTTTAAATGTGTCATAGAAAATGTTGATATTTAATGTCCCATTATGGATTTATCTAACCTTAGTTGAATAACTGGATGCATGTATTTTTGCAGCCAGTACAGCTGGTGACCCTGGTCATTTTTTTAATAAATCAATTAATTTGCGGTGGTTTGATTTCATGCAATTTTTGAGATAAGAGAGTAGACATGTTTACTAAACTGAACGTAGCTTTCAAGAACTAACTTGATGTTGCAAATACTGTATAAGAATCAAGAACACCATCTATGATTGAACTCCCTTCAATATCCCACTGAAGCTCCTGTTTATGCCGCATGATGTAGACCATATATTGGTTCTGTAAAACAAACTAATTGATTGGTATCTTATATACTAAGTTACATTTATCTCAAAGATAAATTGTTTCAACAGAAACACGACTACAACTAGTTTTTAGATTTTCCCCATTACAACTCCAATTCACCTAGGCCCATGATTTGATCACACTGGATAAAAGGCTTTCCAAATAATTTACAACACTCACAGTGAGCATTGTATTACCAGTGAAATCAGGGCTTGGGACAAGTGTCCTCTAGTCTGGACTGTCCAACCTCATAGCTACAAAAAGGATCATGGATTCTTCATGGCACAGCTGACTGGCACCAGGAACACAATGGACAGTGTATTTGTGTTATTTTATAATGTATTGGTTTGTGTACTATTTATTTGTACATTGTGGTCCTGGTGTACATGGACCTTGGCACTAGAAAGGTCAGATAGTAAAAGATAGGAGAATGTCAGTCAGACATCAATAAGCCAACCCTACAATTTGCTCTAGCTTGGCCTACATAGGCATTATTTGCAATCCTCATGTTAAATCCTATAGACCGTGAGTGCATTAAGAATTGCTCAGATACTGGAAATAGGAAGGGCTCTAATTGGTGAACTAGAGGAATGTTCCCACTGGGACTTGACCATCCCATTTAACCATCCCTGAGAGTGAAGGCATTGAGCAATGGAGTAATGTTGGCAGCTTGATGATTTTATTCCTGCTTTACTAGTGGCTGATCAAATTTCCGAATGAAAACACTGAATAAATTGTGTAATATTGGGCCAGTGAACATAATTTGTTTGGTTACAAGTTTCAGGCTGTATTCACTGTCATTGCTATTGTGTTTATAGATTGTTTAGGGCTGATATGCTATGTTCGAAACCTTCACTTGTCTGCCTTTCACTCAGGCTTGTGAGGTGTAGCTTTTTCTTAATTTGCCCTAGCCACTTACAGGATCTTCAGCACAGCACATCAAATGTCATCACACATGCATTTGAGCTACGTCGTCCTAGCCTGATTAGTGAGCTAGGCAGAGTAAAATGAAGCCAGAGAGAAGGGTAAGGTGGATGGGTAGATTGACCACAGCTGGGGGTTGGATTAGTGTAGGAGGTATTTATAGAATGAGGGGGAGTTTCAGCCCCTCCCACAACCACAGGTTACTAGTGATAGTAGCTTGAGGTATGGCATTTTTAGCTACGTCATCCTAGCCTGATTAGAGACCAAAAAGTACTAAGTAGTAGGTAAGGAGATAATTGGATTGAGAAATCCTGTAATGCTTACTGATTTCATTGGTAGGCTATGGTGGTCAAAGCTGAATGGAGAGTAATGGATTGCAAGGGGTACAATGCAACATGGCTCAGCATGCAAGGGGTAAGTTTATGGTATGGTAAAACTCGGTATTCCTGGGGAACATTAAAGTATGGCAAAGCTTGGCATGTGATTGGTAAGTTATGGTAGGATAGGCTCGGCGTGCGAGTGGTACATTATGGGATGATATGGCACTACATTCCAGGGGTGCGTTTATAGAATGGCATGGCTCGGGATGTGAGGATACATTATGGTATGAAACGGCTCAGGAATATAAGTTGAACGTAATAATAAGGTAAAGCTTGGCATGCAAGAGGTGCATTATGCCATGATATAGCTTGTGTGCTGAAGAGAACGTTATGGTGCGGCATGTCTCTGCTTGTAAGGGGAATGATGTGGAATGGAATGCAAACAGTACAGTAGGGTATGACATGGCATGACTCAGTCTGCAATGGTTACAGTAGGGTATGACGTGGCTCGGAGTCCGAGGGGTATGGGAATGATACGGCTCAGCATGTGAGAGGTACAGTATGACGTGGCTTGGCATGCGAGGGGTATGGTATGACGTGGCTCGGCATGCGAGGGGTACGTTTATGGTATGGTAAGGCTTGGAATTCCCGGGGAACGTTAAAGTATACAAAGCTTGGCACGTGATTGGTAAGTTATAGTAGGATAGGGTTATGGTAGGATAGGGTACATTATGGGATGATATAGCACTGTGTTAAAGGGGCGCGTTTATGGAATAGCGTGGCTCGAGATGTGAGGGTAGATCATGGTATGGCGCGGCTCAGGATATAAGGGAAACATAATAGTAAGGTAAAGCTTGGCATGCACGAGGTACGTTATGCCACAAAAAAGCTTGTGTGCTGAAAGTAACATTATGGTGCGGCATGTCTCTGCTAGTAAGGGGAATGATGTAGAATGGCATGCAAGGGGTACGGTAGGGTATGACATGGCATGGTTCCGCCTGGTTAAGGTAGGGTACAACGTGGCTCGGCGTGCGAGGGGTACGGTATGACATGGCTCGGCATGCGAGAGGTACGGTATGACATGGCTCGGCATGAGAGGGGTACGGTATGACATGGCTCGGCATGTGAGGGGTACATTTTATTGTATGGATGCAGGCAGAGCAGATAGTATTAGGGGCCAAAAAAGCAAACTACCTAGGAGAAAAGCATGAACACCTGAATGTCGCCGAGAGCGACAGGACAGCAATACCATCAGAGCGCAAGAGCGTGAGAGGCCGATTTGAGTGCTGGAGCGTGCGGGTCCAAAGCATGAGGGGTAGCAGGAGGCTGCCGGGGGTGGCAGAGTGTCCAAGGACGCAGGGGGCAGCAGAGCATGAGGAGCAGCGAGGCTGCCAGGAGAAGTGTCAGGAGGCCAGTAGGAGCGGCAGATGCAGCAGAACGTGAGGAGCCACCAGGAGCGGCAGGAGGAGTGGAGCGCGAGGAGCAGCAGGAGCAGCAGCGTGTAAGAAGCCACCAGGAGTGACGGGAGGAGCAGAGCGTGAAGAGCTGCCAAGATAAGGAGATGGGAGTGCGAGGCCGCCAGGAGCAGCAGGAGGCGCAGTGGAGCGTAAGGAGCCGCCAGGAGCAGCAGAGCATGAGGAAAGTCCAGGAGCAGAAGGATGAGCATAGATAGAGGAGCATTGAAGCTTCTGGGGAGCAGAAGGAGGCCGGCAGGAGGGACAGCGAGGCCGGCAGGACGTGAGGAGTCGCCAGGAGCAGAAGGAGGAGGGAGGCCGCCATGAGGCTGCCAGGAGCAGCAGAAGGAGTGAGGCTGCAATGAGGCTGGCAGGAGCAGCAGGAGAAGTGAGGGTGCAATGAGGCTGGTAGGAGCAGCATGAGGGGCGAGGCTGCCATGAGGCCACTATGAGGCTGCCAGGGGCGTGTGAGCAACAGAGTGGAAGAGCAAAGGCAAGGATGGGGGCTGGGGATGGAGTCCCAGAGACAGGAGAACAGACAGGGGATTTGAGACAGGTCTCACCAGGAGGCAGATGCAGCATGAACAGCACAGAGGCCCAGCATGACCGTAGATTGTTGCCAGCTGGGGGTTGGATTAGGGTAGGAGGTATTTATAGGGGGAGGGGGAGTTCCAGCCCCTCACACAGCCACAGGTTACTTTTTAACCTGTTAAATATGCAGGATAAACCTGTGAAAGGTCTGTCTCCAACTGTTCTTAGAATCTTTAAAATGTTTTTTTTTTGCATTCTATAAGCAAGTGGGATAATACTATCACATACTGTATATACAGTAGTTGTGAGCATGCGAGTTGTTGCTAACGCTTGCGGGCTCGTGTAGCGAGCCGCGGCCCTCGCAACACTCGGACACACTCGGACGCAACTCGCGAACATTACAAAATTCAAAACACAATACATACACACAGCACATACATAAAAAACTTACCTACAGCAACAGGGAGCATCCAGGTCCTCAAAAAAGCAACTTACACCTTGATTTCACTCAAAATAAAAGAGTTTACACACTAAAAAATTTGCTAAGCGACAGAAAAAATGGCCGCCAAACAAAACGAAAACGAGGCTACACATGTAAACACCATACGAGACACGTTAGCACACATTATGAACATTGCAAAAATCGGACGCAACATGCGAACATAAAAACATTTAAAACACAATAAATACACACAACACACACATAAAAAGCTTACCTACTGCAAGAGGAACCATCCAGGACCTCAAAAAAGCAAGTTACACCTTCATTTAAATAAAAAAAAAAGCGTTTAGACACTAATAAAATCGCTAAGCGAGAGAAAAAATGGCCAACGAACAAAACGAAAACGAGGCTACAGCACTCTAAACACGAAAAACACCACAAGACACTCGCAAAACACCACAAGAAACTTGCAAAATACCACAAAAGACCTACAGATAATCCTCGAAGACGCATACCACACATTACCTGCCATTTTACGCCAATGCGGAAGTACACAACTACGCTAACAGTTTTGTCTCGCGCACGCACAGTATTACACTGCACACATTCATCACGCTTACACAGCAGCTCCACACCACTAATGCTGCAGCAACATCAAAACAGATTGCGAGCTCTTCAACACAATGCTTCAAAATAGGTAAAGTATTTTCATTTATTAATGTATTATATATTTCATTATTATACACCAAACACCATTAGCTACCTTACAATTTCATTGCCGTCATTTTTTGACGGGTAATTCGCTAGTATAAGATAAAAACCTGTGATGGCTTAAATCTATAATTTTGCAAATTCCCCATGAAATTGCAAGCAATCTTTTCATGATCTATCCAAGAAGAATGTGATTAGAAATAGTCACATAGTTATTGAATGCATCTCATGATTACTTTAGTAAGCAAATTTGTTTTTCTGACTTACTATTCAAAAGAGCTTACATAAAATCATATAAATGGAATGTTGCTAAACTCTCAGGTAATTTCATGGCATTGAGACACTCCAGGCAGGCTCTTGCTGCAGCAATGATGACTCCATTCCCTTTATAGGATGTTATAAACCTTCTCCCTGACCATAAGAAAATATTTAAAACAATTATCTTGTGGAGACCATGGTCAAACAAAATGTAAAATATCCATGGAACAGCAGATTTGATCAAATGTCATTGTAACTGTATCTATAGAGACATACTCGGCTTTCTACAAGTTTTTCACTACACAAAAAACTATTTTAACATACAGTGACGCTTATGGCAGCAAGCCCCCAAACACATCTCTCACCACCATATAAGCGTCCCTTAGATCCAGGCCGAGGAGTTTGTATCTGTTTGCTCAATTTAATAAACATGAAATTAGAACCAAGCTTAAAAAAAATATTCAGAAAACCACATGTACAAAGTCAGCTGTTTATGTTTGCTACATGTGGTTACAAAAAATGAAAATTAAACGTGTTCACCACAATATATAAACTGTTTTCAGAAACCTATAAGTTTATTGAAAGATTTCACTGACAGTACATTTAAACCAGATGTAATGTGCAATTAATCTGTACATTTCTACAAACAAAACACATTTTAAAATGGTAAATCATAGTCAATTTGAATTTTAGTTTTATAAACACACCAAGACAAAAGTTCTGAAATTAAAATGTATATATATTAACAATTAACAATGAATAATTAATTGCTATGTAACTATGTAACTACTGCATATATATATATATATATATATATATATATATATATATATATAAAACGCCGGACTTAAGAAATACACAACACCAGGCCCGCGGGTCTTTTAAAATAAAACCAACGCCACTCAGCGAGCGCCATACAAACATTCAGCAGACACATAGAGGAGAAACACACAGCGAAGGGACAGATGCTGCAAAGAGACACATGGCATTCCCAAGCACAAAACTTGCAGGTTAATGAACCCTGCAATGAGCGGTCCGTACAGTAGGCGGGAGGAAAGGTTCACGATGAGCCCTGAAGGTGCCCAGCGAAGCAAAAGCCTCACATTGTGTGGCAAACAGCATTGCCTGGCTTACAATTTTATGCCCGTCATTTTTTGATGAACAATTCTCTAGTATATATATAAATATACTAGTAACTTGCCCGTCATAAAAGATGGACAATTACTAGTATATTTATATACTCTCTCTCTGCACCCTCTCTCTCCCTCTGCGCGCCCTCTCCCTCTCTCTGAGCGCCCTCTCGGTCTCCCTGTGCGCCCTCTCCCTCTCCCTGTGCGTAGTCTCTCTGTCTTTATGCTCTCTCTCTCCTTGCCCTATTTCTCTCTCCCTCCTTCCTCTCTCCCTGTTTCTCTCTCCCTCCATCTCTCTCCCTTTTTCTCCCTCCCTCCTTCTCTCTTCCCCCCTCCCCTCCTTCTCTCTTACCTCTACTTCTCTATCCCCTCATTTCTCTCTCCAACCATTTACCCTATCTCTCTCCCCATGTCTCTCTCCCCCATGTCTCTTTCCCTCCTTTTGCCTCTCCCTCCCCTCTTTCTTCTCTCTTCCCCCTCCTTCTCTCTCCCTCCATGTTTCTCTGTGACCATTTCCCTTATCTCTCTCCCCATGTCTCTCTCTCTCCCCGATGTCTCTCTCCCACCCAGTCCCCTGTCTCTCACACCGCATGTCTCTCCCCTATCTCTCTCCCCCATGTTTTTCTCCCACCCTCTCGCCTGACTCTCACTCCCTCTCCCCTGTTTCTCTCCCCCCTCTCCCCTGTCTTTCTCAACCCTCCCCCTGTCTCTACCCCCCCTCTGTCTCTCTTCCCCCCTGTCTCTTTCCCCGTCTCTCTCCACCCAAGGTCTCTCTCCCCCATGTCTCTCTCCCCCCCTCCCCTGCCTCTCTCCCCCTTTTCCCCTCTCTCCCCTGTCTCTCCCCCACTCTTCCCCATTTTCGCGCTGCCTCCCCCTTATGCTGCGCACTGCGCAAGCCCAATAACGGCATGCATTGCACGTGCGTCGATTATGCCCACACATCACTAATATAGTTTCCGTACTGTGCATGCATGGGCAGCATTATACACTATGGAAACTATATTAGGGATATGATGTATATATATATATATATATATATATATATATATATATATATATGGACAACTTACATTTTTTTGCAAAAGTTCAGTTTCCTACTGGTAACAAAGCAGCTGTCATTTGCGACTTGATTGAAACATCACACTTAGCATTTATCACAAAGATTTAAAAAAAAATGAAAACACTGCTGCAGCACAGCCGTAATATAGGTTGATGTTACATAATACACAGCCGATCAATAAAGATAGATCATAATGCGTGCTGGGTCGTAGGGATGAGCACCTATAGCGCTCCTTGCCAGGCCGCAACCGCGGCCCTTGCTGTGCGAGCCCTCAGTGTTAACATTGCATTACCAACGTTTTTTGGCAAGCCCGCGCTGCTGAGAACTATATATGTGATATTCTATTACTTATAATTGATATATTATTTTCAAAACATGCAATTCGCCATAATCCTGAAGGTAATAGTTGGAAAAATGGACTAGTTCCAAAGAACATAATTTTCAAGATATAATGATACTTTAATAAAATGATGAGAAAACATAACTTTCATTAAGGCCTGTTAGATATAAGGGGCCTCATTCTATTATCGTCCGTAAAACGGCCGCAAGGCTGGGATTCCTTGCGGGGGTTCTGTTACCTCGCAATTCTATTAACGGCCCGCAAGGATCTCCTCTTACGGCCGGCCGTATATCTTGCAACCAGCCGTAAGCTCAGAAATCTTTAAAGTCAAAAATAAATTCAAGACAGCACTGTAAAGCTCTGTAAATGCTAGGGATCATATTGGGGGACATGAGGATTAATAGTAACCCACTCTCAAGCTTGCACATCAGCCCAAATCTGAGTTTACATTAACTGTTTATTTTCCGGCCGCAGCGTGGCCGGGTCTGAGGTGCTCCAAGCTCTATGGACTTTTTACATGGATATTTGACATATATAAAACATTTTTTTTTTTACGGATTTGAGTATAGGGGAATGTTGTGCTATTTTTGATAACACCTACAATCACTTTATAGTCTCCTCAGAGTGCAGGATGCCTTTATTTCTGCTTTATAATGTGCTTAATTGGTGCTAGCGGGACCTTTTTCCTGCAAGTAAGCTGCGGCTCGCTTTTAGCCTTGCAGAGAGGGTTCCCGGAGCAATAGAATAGCAACCGGGCTTTTCTTGCGGCCGAAACTCTTGCGGACGTTTTAGATCAAAGGCTTTCCTCCGGCGCAAGGGACAGCAAGGCGCTGGCCGCAAGCCTGCCGGAATCCCCGGCCAGAGGGGAATAGAATAGCCGAATAGCTTGCGGCCGGTCCTTGCGGCCCCGCATCTCCTACGGCCGTTAATAGAATGAGGCCCAAGGTGTCTTATAAAAATATCCACCTATTTTCTATATTTTCTCCACAAATACCTGTTTCAATACATTCCAGGCCCCAACATGTTAGAAATCTTGGATTACTATTATGATGGTCATGAAAGTGTCTTGCTACTGTTATCATTTTTGTTCTTTTTGACCAAATCTTTTTCTGAGTACTTTATGTAACTTTTATGTTCATGTATTCTGGAGCGAAAAGCTCTTGTCATTTGTCCTACATATAATTTCTGACAAGGACACGAGAGACAATAGATGACATTGCAGGTTTTGCAATTAATATATGAATTAATGAATTGTTTATTTTCAAATCTGTCTAACATATTTTGTCTTGTGCATATTTTGACAGACTGTGCATATTCCACATGCAATAGAACCTTTAAAAAGCGGTTCTCTTTTACGTGTCTTCTGGAAGTGACTTGATATTAATAAGTCCATTAGATTTCTTCCACATCTATAAGCAAATTGTGGTTGATCTGATAGTAAATTGGATATCACAGTATCTGATCTTAATATTTTCAATGTTAATGATTTCTTTAATCTTATAGGATTGTGAGTAATAAGTCATAAGAACTCTCAGATTAGTTTTATTTTCTCTCGTTCTTATCTTTGTTTTCGGGTCTAATAAATACGTTTTAGATGTAAGAATAGCTTTTTGATAGGCTTTTCTTAGGTTATGATCTTTATATTCCCTCTGTTTAAATTTTTCTCTAAGGTTTTTGGCTTCATTTTTGCAGTTCTCTAGGTTGGAACAATTCCATCTTAGACGTAGGTATTCTCCCATTGGGAGACCAACTATCTTTGGATGTCCACTTTCTGCTCTCAATAAACTGTTTGTTGCAGTTTCTTTCTGATACAATTTAGTTTATAATTGTCCAGTACAGATTTTCTTTATTTAAATATTCAGAAATGCAATGGTTTCTTTTGGAATGTTATTGTTAATCTGACATTTATCTTATTGTCATTTAAGATTTTTTAAAAGGTCTGTAAATCATCTAATGATCGATTTGAAAATAAGAATATATCATCTATATATCTGGGCCATTGAGTGATATATGTTGTATATTTTACCATGTTTGGGACAAAGGGCATGGGTTGCTCCCACCATCCCAAAAATAAATTGGCATATGCGGGAGCACATGCAGTACCCATGGCCGTACCCTGAATTTGCAAAAAGAAAGAACCATTAAATATAAAGAAATTATGAGTCAAAACAAATTTTAATAAATGCATAATAAATTCACAAGTTCTGATTTCCATATTATCCTCATTTTCCAAGAAATATCGTACCGGTTTGCAGCCTATATCAAGAGACATGCAGGTATATAGAGACTTAACGTCACAGGTGACTAAGTAAGTTGAGTCCTCTATATCTAATTCATTCAGTTTGTTTAAAATGTGCATGCTGTCTTGAGTGTAAAAAGGCAGATTATATACTAAATGCCCTAATCTTGTATCCACGTATTGGCTAGCCTTCTCACATAATGATGTGTTGTTTATACAATAGGTCTGCAGGTGGTTCTTGGAGATTTTGAGAGTGTTGCTACTCTTGGTTCAGAAACAGAATTTTTTTATCTTTAGAGTTAATTAATTTAAATTGAAAAGCCTTTTCTATCATGCTGTCACATGCTTCAAAAAATCATCACTTGGATTGCTGAACAATCTCTTAAAGCAATCTTCATTACTTAACTGTTTCTGTGGTGTTTTTACATACATAGTGATTGGCCATAACACAATTAGCCCAATGTCCCCTTGCTAACCCATCTAGTGTGGGGGTAGAAGATGATTCCATTCCATCCTTGCTGGATGATGGGACAGTGCTGGAGTTGATGCTTGGGGAGCACATGTGCTGGTGTGCCCTCAGACCCTATACGACTGTTGATGCCTCTCCCCAGTGAGTACCTGGTGGGGAGGGGGGGGGGGGGAGGTTGCTGTTCTATAGTGTCTGACTGGCCTTGAGGTATGGTAATTTAATAGGCTTAACTCTCAGAGGGTTAAAATACCACTGCACTGTAGACATTTTTCATACATTGAAACAAAATTGATCTCTTCTATACTTTTTTTTAAAATATTATGAAATATCCTTTGCTTACTTACATTGTTTTGCCAGTCATATATCTCAGGAGCTGTCATTGTATCCCTCACATTCTCACTTACTGATAATCTCCTCTTTTTTGTTTTTAGCTTGGCCTTACAACAGTATATGCACAGTTCTGTGTGCATTACATAATACTGTACAGCACACAAAACTCTTTCATTAATAAAAAGTAATCATACTTACATAATTTTAATAAATATAGATGGATGGGTTTTACTATTTTGGTTTCTGATGATGA
Organism: Discoglossus pictus; assembly: GCA_027410445.1. Taxonomy (NCBI): domain Eukaryota; kingdom Metazoa; phylum Chordata; class Amphibia; order Anura; family Alytidae; genus Discoglossus; species Discoglossus pictus. Next base: position 229,202,105 of record CM050163.1, read on the forward strand.
ACTTCCTGAAGTGGGGGGAGACTGTGGAGACTGTATGCAGAGAAAGCTCATATCTTCACAATTGAAAATGTGGCAGCTACAACTGAGAAAGTAGCAGGCAAAAAAGTGCTAAGTAAACAAAACTACACTCCACAGTTATGATTAACTGCATAAAAAGCGAAATATTTAAAGGCTATAATTATTATTTTTGCTTTTGAAAAATATTTTACTATTATGGATTTTAGTTATCGAAAAGACCATACATGGAGGTTTTAAAAATGTGCTTTTTTATATTCCTTTTAGAAAAACTTTTCTAACCAAAATAAAGTAGGAAAATGCCTGTCTCAACATTGTCTTGGAGTTTTAAACCGACGCTAAGATAATTAGATATGTTCTACCTATTATAGGACTTGCTTGAATAATTTGTATAATGTGTGTAAGCAATAGAGATATTGTCACAGAGATTGCCACTACATGCCCCCGTTAACACCATTGCTAACGTTATAACCTGGAAGCACAGTAGGAATAGAGAGCTGCAGCTATCAACTGGATAAACTACAGGATTACATAAGAACTGCAGTAATTTTGCATTGCCCAAAATATATATTTTTTTAATATCATCTGAGAGGCTACATCATCTTTTAATAAATTATTTTACATTTTAAAAATACTCTTGAAGGATATTTTAAACATAACATTTGCAATGAAACAGCAGTCACCTGTGGAAAATAAAAAATCAACTTAGTTTAAATTTAGTAAAGTATTTGGCCCACAAGCCAAACTGAATAGCTGAAAACATGGAAATATAACTATTGCAAATACAGTATAACTATTTTTGGGATGAACTATATTTTTGAATAATACAATAAAATCTGTTGTGCTTAATATACACATGAACAGTCCGGGCATGGATGCTCTTTTTAGTTGAATTCACAAATCTGTATTCTAAACCACTATTACTTTCTGGTTAAATGCTGCATGGATGAGTGAATGCAAGCTTGGTCTTTCATCTTGTGTAACACTGTAACAATTTTTTTCCCCATTTACCCAAATCTGTAAGAAAAAATATGCATATGTATGCAGATGAAGCCCTTTGAGCTCAGCCTCAGGTCATGTTACAAAACAATACTGGATTATAAATATATTAATTATTTGATTATTCACCAGTTCACCAGAGAGATTTAGCTGTTCTCAAGCTGTCGCATCCGAACTGAATATTTCCATAAATCACTGACAAGGAAAATACACAGGAGAGCAAAGTTTTGAAAGCTAAAAAGGCATATATTGAATGCAAATTACTTTGTAGTCTTTTGCATGTTGGCCTCACTATTCTGTCAGGTTAACCCAGACGTCAGTGAATTGCATTACTGAAACTTTAGAACAAAAATAATAAATCTTTGCATGCTTAACCTTTAAAAATACATTATAGATTATTTGTCACAGAATAATATAATTTTAGCTTCAAAGACAAGGGTGCGTACCTTTTATTTGCAAAGGGTGCGTACCATTTATTTGCAAACTATAAAATAGCACTCTGAGGTTGGACGGAGTTTGACGGACAATTATAGCTTAGGAAAAGCTTTGCAAAACTGAATAGTTTAACCACTTTTCTTCCCAAAACAGGATTCATTGATTTTTACAGCACACAAAACTCTTTCATTAATAAAAAGTAATCATACTTACATAATTTTAATAAATATAGATGGATGGGTTTTACTATTTTGGTTTCTGATGATGAACTTCCTGAAGTGGGGGGAGACTGTGGAGACTGTATGCAGAGAAAGCTCATATCTTCACAATTGAAGCCTCAGGTCATGTTACTAAACAATACTGGATTATAAATATATTAATTATTTGATTATTCACCAGTTCACCAGAGAGATTTAGCTGTTCTCAAGCTGTCGCATCCGAACTGAATATTTCCATAAATCACTGACAAGGAAAATACACAGGAGAGCAAAGTTTTGAAAGCTAAAAAGGCATATATTGAATGCAAATTACTTTGTAGTCTTTTGCATGTTGGCCTCACTATTCTGTCAGGTTAACCCAGACGTCAGTGAATTGCATTACTGAAACTTTAGAACAAAAATAATAAATCTTTGCATGCTTAACCTTTAAAAATACATTATAGATTATTTGTCACAGAATAATATAATTTTAGCTTCAAAGACAAGGGTGCGTACCTTTTATTTGCAAAGGGTGCGTACCATTTATTTGCAAACTATAAAATAGCACTCTGAGGTTGGACGGAGTTTGACGGACAATTATAGCTTAGGAAAAGCTTTGCAAAACTGAATAGTTTAACCACTTTTCTTCCCAAAACAGGATTCATTGATTTTTACAGCACACAAAACTCTTTCATTAATAAAAAGCTTCAAAGACAAGGGTGCGTACCTTTTTATTTGCAAAGGGTGCGTACCATTTATTTGCAAACTATAAAATAGCACTCTGAGGTTGGACGGAGTTTGACGGACAATTATAGCTTAGGAAAAGCTTTGCAAAACTGAATAGTTTAACCACTTTTCTTCCCAAAACAGGATTCATTGATTTTCATTTTCACTAATTACAGTATTACCTTGGTTCTCAACCTCCTTGAAAATCCCCATTTTCGAAACTCAACCTGTCTGGATGAGCATAAAACCCTTGGTACTCATTGTGCTACATTGGTACTCATTGTGCTTCCTTGGTATTCATTGTATTTGCTAAAACCAATTTACATTATTCCTTATGGGAGTTTGGTACTCAAACATTTTGGTACCGCCTTTCAGAATAGATTAAGGTTTAGAACCAAGGTACCACTGTATTTATTTATGTTAGCTTTAATTTATTTTGGTTAATTGTAATTATTTTTGGCTGTAAGTTTAATTTCTGCAAAGTTGTATTTTTTACATATTTCTTTTCTTTTTTAAGATTTTTTATTTTATATGCTTACTTAAGTCTATGTAATTTAGTTAAGGTAGGGTTATGGTCTAGGGGTTTCTAATGGACGCCCATGGGGGATTGAATCCATTATTTTTCCTCATCTGCCATTTAGCAGCCCATTTTTATAATTTATATAAGTGCATTTGGAGTAAAAGTACATCATTTTCTGATTTAACTGCCTTGCATGACTTACAGCCCTATTAGATTCACCCAATGTGAAAACCCGTAGCCCGTAAAGGAGCCAGCGAGACTTACGGCTATTAAATTAGCTGCTTACAGCTACCTGCAGATGAAGTTACAGGCGGAAAAACCCTACGGGATGTTGAAATTGGAACTCCTTTGCTGAAAAGTCTTTGATCGGTCAAGTCCGTAAATGTTACGTTCAAAAATTGATATTAATTTGCTACGAACCTCCAAAGACACACTGGCGTTCAAACCCATAACTCGTAAATGGAGGCAAAAATATTACAGCCTCCAAATAGGACCCTCAAAGGGTTTACAGACAAGTTCTCAACACTGTAAAAGACAATATAAACACACCAGTAGACTTTAAAATATGGGGAAAGCATGGAAAGACATTAAAATTACTTGCACAACAATTCCAAAATAAAAAATAGGCATTTTAAATTATTATTATTTCATCATATGTTGGAATGGTCATGCATATGCCAATATGAAAAGCCATGCTGCAACACGCATAAAGCAATTAAAGACACACTTCCTGATTAAATTGCAACACAAAAACATGTAACTGATGCCATATTAACCCTTTCTCACTCACAGAGGCTCCAATGTGTAAAAAATACAAGCTGCGGGACTTAGAAAATAAAAAATTGCAGACTTACACAAAAAAAAAAATACGACCTTAACGGTCAACCCGCGCACAGCTGCAAACATTAAAAAACATTAAAAAACACACACAAAAAAATAATCCCCAAAACTTACCGACAGCAAGGGGCAACACCCAGGACCTCTGCAACACAGGTTAAACCTCGATTTCAGTCAAATTTACAAAGTTTAGACACTTGAAAATCCCCTAAGCGAGAGAAAAAAAGACAGACAAAAAAAATAAAACGAGTATACACGACCCCAAAAGCCTCAAAATACAGCAGAGCAAATACGGCTTTTACAAAAACCTGTACGACCTACAACATACACCATTAGCAAGCACGCAGCCTTTTTACACTACACACTGCACATATTCCTGACACTTACACCTCAGCTCAACAACACTGCAAATCTACATTATATGCTGCAACATCAAAACAGACTGTTAGCTCTTCAGCCCATTCCTTCCTGCATATATTAATTACAAACAGGTAAAGTATATTCATTTATGATTTCATTAATTAATTAATTAGCATAATTTTTTTTTTTGGTGTCTATTTTTTTTTTAACACCACACTATCACAAACAACCACAAACACCTTCACCGCGCCACCCACAAGGAGCACCAACGGTGCTCATAGGACACAAACTACACCAGGGGAGAGCCTTGTAATAAGCGACAAAACGAGATCACTGCAGATCTTACAATAAGCGCAAAAGCACCTATGATAAAATCAAATACACCAACCCAGAGGCTCGCAATGAGCGCCAAAGGCGCTCATTGTGAGCCACACAATGTGCGCCAAAGGCGCTCAGCGCCAGCCTCGCAATGAGCGCACAAGGATCTCAGACCACCAAAACACTTTCTCTCTGTGGAAAACAGCATTACCTGCCTTACAATTTTATTGCCCTCGTTTTTTGACTGGCAAGTCGCTAGTATATATATAATTGCATATACATCTCATACACAAAAAAAAAATAATATATATATATATTTTACTGGTTTTATTGATTTTAACATTAGATATAATGGGACATGACTGCAAATATAAAAAAAAAAATCTGCCTTATAAGGAGAATGTGAAATTGCCATTATATAGATCATAAAAGTTAAAGAGAACATAGATTGAAAAGACCATCTCATATACAGCTCAACACATCTACATTGGGAAAACAAATAGTGGCCAAATTACACTGCCACATCACATATATCAAGTTCCAGAGGAACATTTTATTATTTGTTTTTCATTCCTTCAGTCATGTCCGACTCTCTGTGACCCTATGGACTGCAGCACATTTAGCTAGTTCTCTGCCTGTGCTGTTCCACAAGGTATGCATGCCAAAGATACTGGGGTGGGTTGCCAGTTCCTTCTCTAGTAGCCTGTTATTTGTCTGACCTATCTGCTATGACCTGCCCACCTACAGTGGCCCTACATGGTATAGCTCACAGCTTCATTCAGGTACACAAGACCCTTCACCACCACCACTTAGTAATCCACAAGGGGACCAGGGGAATATATACCACACTAATGTAAATTGATGAATAGCAAAACATAATGGGAGGTCATCAAATGGGAATGGGTATACATCAACGCACCAGACCACCAGCCGTGGCGTCGGACTTACCAGGATGGGCATAGCAGAGATTATCCCTGATGGAATTGAGTTGGCTGTTGAGCCACGTGCCTCTGCACAGCCTCCACATGTTTTTGTGGCCCCTCCTGATTCCCTGGTCCCCTTCAGTATTGCTAAGTGGTGGTGGAGAAGGGGCTTGTGTACTGCAATGAAGCTGTGAGCTATACCATGTAGGGTCACTGTAACGGAGCTGGAACACGCAGTCCAATATCTCCGCTGGTATACGGTAAAATATCCAAGAAGCACTACAGTCTCACCATTCCCGACCTCCCATATTGGACGACACACAATTTGGGAGTCAAATGAATACTGACTTTATTTTGTTATGTGCAGAAATATTTATACACATCTCTTCCCACAGGCAATCCACATCCCCCATAGTTGGCCACACAATACACATAGAGAGAACAATAGGTGTGGTCACACCTCCCTGGCAACTTGATATAATCAGACATTGATTAAATCAGCCTTCTTTGTTCTTATGTTTGAGAATGAAAACACTTTATACAATCGACTTTCTTATCTGTAACAGGATTCTCTGTAATAGGATTATCTATTAGCCTAGTAGCTGTGATATTCTGAGCCAATATATTCTGTAGAACATAAAACAACATATCTACAGTACAGCAATGTGATCATATTTTAACCAAGAATTAAATAACCATAAAACAGGGTAAAACAGTGATGGGTTCTGTTACAGTCACTCTAGGTGGGAAGGTCATAGCAGAGAGGTCAGACAAATCACTGTCCACTAGAGAAGGAACAGGCAACCCTATCCAGTATCACCTTTCATATTGTTATCAGACCCACAGGGGAATGTTGATACTCCACATTATCACAAATTGGACTTTGCACATGTATTAACCCTTTATTATTATTATATATGATATATTTCATTATATGAATTCTAATGCTATTATTACTATTATTATTTTTATATGTATTTATCTATTGCACAGAAAGTAGGGCTCATTAGTTTACATATATAGGAAGGTGACACAAATGTGATGTATGTGGATGTCCCATAACCCCAACCATTGAAAACACACTGACATATTGAGAAAGGTATAACAAAGATGTATTTCATACACAGAGCATAATCAGAAATGGACAAGAATGTGCATTAATATCATGGGTGTGGTGTGGGTGGATCCCGGGAAAGCAAGAGGCTTGTGGGATAAAGAGGATACCTAAAGGGGGTAATGTCATATTCTAGAATAAGCATGATGCATAGCACCTACCAGGGTCACATGTGGTCACTACACCATTGCAACAGAAATCTGATGAAAAAAAGGATCATCAGAAATCACTCCATTTCATTGAAGAAACCATTAATGTGCATAGTACTTACATTTTGTCTAGATCTGCTCAATGAAACAGATGATTCAACCTCTGGACTATGTAATCCAATCCAGTTTCACACATACAATGTGGTGACAAAACAAAAATCGGATAAAAATGGTCACCTAAGAAAAGGCAGAGGAGGATAAGAAAATAATCAACATGCATGTACTGCATAGTGCTAAATACTGTAACTGTAACAATATACCAACTCACCTGAATTCCATCTGCATGCATTACTATTAGATAGGTCTCTGGATAATCAGCAATATGGAAAAATACTCATTAATACGAAGAGGACACAGGGAAGACAAGGTCAGCAGCCAGATTCACTGTTACTTACATCAGACCCAAGGATCTCTTCTCAGACTGATATGGAGGTCAGGATTACATGCTTCATTGTAAAACTTTGCAAGTCCTCCGCCATAGCGGTATTAGCGTACTTTTCTGTGAATAAGATGATATTTATTACCAAAATCTTTAAGTTTAAATTAAGGGGATGTCATATACACAAAATAGGCCATGCAGAGCCAGCACTAAAACTGCAAACACAGAAAAATACTCCTCACCTGCATCCAGAGTCCCCCAGTCTGAGCCAGGAGCCCCCCAGCCCTCATTCAGAGCTAGGAGGGACCTTGTGTCTGGAGCCCCCAGCAGCCCCCATCCAGTGCCAGGAGGGACCTTGTGTGTTAGGAATCTGGTTACAGGTATGTTCCCCCGGGCAGTGCCTACAAATCAACAGCACCATCTAGTGGCCACTTGCAGTTTTGCAGCTGGCTCTGCATGGTGTGGCAACATTTCTGAGGCAGCGACACCTGCAGTGGTTGAGACATTGTGGGAGGAGAGGATTGGCCGGGCTGCGGGTGGCCAGGGGATGCCTTCGAGGTGGAGGAGGCAGAGCTGGAGACCAGAGCATGTTGCATGGCTTCTGCTGTGACCCCCTGGAATGAGCTCTGGTCCACCCCAATCCTGAGCAGCGCGACCAGGTAGGATTCAGTCATGAGATGGCGCCTCGTCTCCTCCCTATTGCGCCTGGCCAGGCTGCTCATTACCTCCACATTATTGGCAGATGCTGGCCTGGATCCCCCAAGGATACTCCAACTGCTGCCGCATGAGGGCCAGCATCTCCGCCTGTGCAGCATGGCCTGATGTTGGGGAAGGACTGCTGCCGCATGAGGGCCAGCATCTCCGCCTGTGCAGCGTGGCCTAGTGAGGAAGTGGAGGTGGTGGTGTCTGATTGGGGAGGTTCTGTGGCCCTGCTGGAGCCTGCTGCATTATGGGCGGTGGTGATGTTGGGCCCAGTGGTGGTGGCAGACAGTTTTCTCCTCCTCTCTGCGCCGGTTCCTGCTGGGTGGGGGCTTGCTCCTCCACTTCCTACTCTGATGGAGCTGACACCACATCCTCTGGCTTACCACTGGACCCAAACCTCCTTGATGCTGAAAGAGAGAAAAGAAAGGTATATGTTATTAGTATGATGAAAAATACAATGTTTGGTGTGCATTCCTAACTATCTGACATCTAGGCTTGAACCTGGATGATTCCCCTAATTGCAACTCAGATTGGCTATCATTTGCTATATATGATCTATTCTTTGGTTCTTGGTCTTGATTATTCTTGGCTCCTAACGCTATCTTGATTCTGGCTGCGGTCTGTAACTGCATAGGCTGCAGTGGGCACACCAAAACTTGGACGCTCTATTGCTTGATTACTGTTGTGCCCAGGAATGACAGTGATTTGTCAGCTTCATGGATTTAATGACGAATCCATCTATCCCTTGCTAATTCCATGGAGCTGACATATCAGTGTCCTTGTTGGTCATCATATACATGTGTAGTTTGTGTAATGTACATGTGGTGGCATGTTGGTGTATGTGATATTCACCTGACATGGAGGCTGGGTCCTGCTGGGCCACCGGGCCTGAAGCTCCAGCAGTGGGCACCTGTCTCAGAAGGACCTTGGCGACCCTCTCCCACTCATTATAGCTCACAGTCACATTCTTCTCCTCTTTGGCAATCATCCTCCTCACCTTGGCCCTGATGTCGTCAAAGTGATGCTTGACGGACCTTACATCCCTTGGTGCTGTGCCCACTGCTTTAAACTCAGCCACTACCTCCTTCCATGCCTGAGCCCTAGGGCCTGACCTGACTCCCCCCACCCGCAAGTATCACGGGGCACCACATTCTCCCGGTGCGAATTATTGTAGGCCAGGTGTTTGCCCTTAGCTCCTTGCCTTCCTGACTGTGGACAGGGATCCATACCTCCCTTACCTGTCCCATAAGCCTGTCCCTCCCCCGAACTACCACCCCTTCTTAGATCAGGCCCCTCCCCATCTGTCCCTCTTCTAAGTGTGCCTGGTGCTAGGGCCATCCTGCCACCACCCACCTCCTCCTGCTCATCCTCCTCCTCCAGCTACTCCTCCTCCTGCTCCTCCTCCACCACCTAACCTCCTCCGCCACTCCCAACATCCCCAGGGCCACCTCTCTCTCCTCTATCTCCTCCTCGCCTCTCCTCTTCTCCTCCTCCCCACTTCTCCACTCATCCCCCCTCCTTTTTCCTTTCTCCATTTCAATTCCAAAAAGAATATAATGATAAATAAAAATAAGTGTTATTGTAAGTATATGATGGGGAAAAAAATGTGTATTATGTGTATTTAATAATGGTGTGTCTCTGTGTGTGTTCTTTAAATTATGTGTATTGCAATTATGTGTAATCTGTAGATATGTGTAATCAAGGATTCATTGTAAAATTGTAAATAGTATAATTGAAATAAAATTGCAAATTACTGCTCTCAAAACTCTCCTACTCTCTCACTATCTAGAACCAACCACCAACTCCGGGACCTGTATACTACTTCGTCAGAAAATACAACACAGTCAGCGCATGGGCGGGTGGAACACAAATTTATAATCTGGCAATCATATGTGGCTAGACTGCTTTCTATTGGCTGAAAGGCCTGTGTCACACTACGTTATATCGCAATTGGATTGCATCTCGTCCAGCCCCTTGACAGCTTGCGTGCATGGAAAGGGCTTGCATCAACGGCCCGTTGGTCGCGGCATGGTTGAATGTATTAGCTCTGCAACTACGCAGAATTTCAAGCCTGCAGGCTTTGCGGGTGTACAGTTGTCGCTACTTGCTTGGAATTTAATATGGCCCTTAGTGTCATTAAGTGGAGATGTTGGCAAAAGTGGAGATGTTGCTTTCCAGTCCTGCTTTCAAGTCTTTAATAGATATGTTAAAAATTAGAGGACCTAATACTGATTCCTGAGGAACCCCACCATATTAGTCCAATCTAAGTATGTTCAATTTACAACAAACCTTTGCTTCCTGCCTTTAAGCCAGCTCTCCATCTATGAGCATATATTTACTGCAATTTCTCTATCCCTTGCTTAGCACAGTAGCCTCCCAAAAACCATACAAAATCCAAAAATACTATATCTACTGAGTTGCCTTGATCCAAGTTTCTACTTACCTCCTCATAGAAACTAATTACATTTGTTTGACAAGACCTACTGCTCATAAATCAGTGTTGACTCCTACTTGTTATCTTGTTCACATGGATATATGCCTGCATAATATGCTTTAATAACCCTTCTAAAACCTTCCCCTCTACAGAAGTGAGGCTTGCAAGTTTATAGTTGCATGGATTTGCTCTTGTTTCAGGGACATGGAAGGCTTCTGGATTTCAATTGGAACATAACATACCTATGTATATCTATATATACCTTAAGAAGTGCTTGTAAGCTCTATTGTTCCTGCCTAAAATCTTACAAATAGTTTTCAACCGGTTTCTCCCCTCTGAAGCTCATGAACACAATGTACTTTTGAAGTACAAGGGTTTTACTGTCTCATAGTAGCTAATAAGTGACAACATTCTACAACATGCTACTTATGAGTCACTGATTGACTAAATTAGGACACTGCACTTCACAGTCTATGTTTCCATGAGCTGCATGAGCTACAGATAGCAGACTCAATCAGTTAAAACATTGTATGATTTTAGAAAGAGAAACAGAGCTTTTAAGCATTTCTCAATAATATAATGTACATAAAAGTAAATAGATACATAAGTGTATTACAATCCTAGAGAAAATCAGAAATCTATGTCCCTTTAAATAAAGGTATTTCATCTGTTTTTAGATATAATATAATAGTTTTACTATTACAGACCCCAGTTCCCTCAGTACTGGGTGTATTCTATTGGAACCTTGTGCTTTATTAACATTTATTAACATTTATATTTTTACAGCTGTCATGATCCCCTGACTGCATTGCCCCTTCAGACTCTTATTTATGTGGTTGTGGGACTGGGCTCAGTAGTTTTACAGTATGTTTAAAGTTACTTAATATGTTATGCTGATTACCCTATGTATGTTAATTACTGTATGTTATGTTGCTTCTCTATCAGTCCTATTAAATTCCCTCAACGTGTAAAACTGTAGCCCGTAACGTAGCCCGCAAGACTTACGGCTATTAAATTGGCCCCATAGAGCAACCCGCTAATGACTTGCGGATTAAGGGAGAAAACAACAGCATCTGCAAATCCTTTGATCTGTCAAGCCTGTAACTGTTATGTTCGAAAATCGCTATTAAATTGCTACAAATCCACTGGCGTTCAACCTGGTAACAAATGGAGCCAAAAAGCCAATGGGTATTAGAGAGGACCCGCAAGGGGTTAAAGTCCTATCCATATCACTGTAAATGCAAATATACCCACACTAATGTACTTATAATTAAAGGGAAAGTAATGTTAGATATTAAAATTAATAGCACAACATTCTCAAGCTCGCAAGTCTGCAATATAAAATACTTTTATTTCTGTTTAATTTCCATGTTATATCGATACTGACAATCAATGTGTTAATACATATAATGGAACTCGCATGGACTTGAATTTCAAATTTACTGATTTATTAATATTGCATTATTTCTGGAATGTGGGTCTGATCGAAACTTGTAATTGAAACCTGTAAGGCTTTGAAATCTAACCTCCATTTCTTTTCAGTGACGTAATGATAACAATCTCATTTGCCATTGGCTCCATTTAAACCGTTAGCTACGGGTTTGACTAACTGATCATGTTCACGGCTGCACCTCCAACATGCACAAGAATGGATTAGGGGTTTGCATCTTCGGCCAATAACTCGCGGCATGGTTGAATTAAATAGCTCTGTAACGCAGCCTAATTTCAAGGCAGCAGCCTTTGCAGGTGTGCCGATGCCGATATGAGCTTCAAATTCAATGGAGCTGTATGTGTGTTTGACTTATGATGTTAGAGTCTGTATGTTGCATGTTCGGTTCATGAAGCGTTAACTGATTTATAATATGATTATATAATCTGTAACTGTCAGTCTGCTCTGACAGATGTGTGTATGTGTTTGACTGGAAAAGAGTGAGGTAACAGCTATCACTGTCTGACTAGATTAATATATATATATATGGAATAAGAAATCTAGAAGATATATAATTGTCAGAATCCCTATAGAAGATGATAACAGCTATCACTGTCTGACTGGATTAATATATATATATGGAATAAGATATCTGGAAGATATATATGTGTCAGAATACATAGTGAAGATAATAGCTGCCCTGGTCCGTACAACTAGTGAAGTGAATGTTATGATGCCTTGCATATGAAACATTGTAAATGACTGTATTAGCAATTTATACAAAACCCAGAAGCCTCACTGACTGTTACAGAATGTTATCAGTTCAAGTTGAAATATACATGTATTAAACCTGCTATAAATTTCAACAGCAATAAAGCAGTGCGTTATTCTTTTTAATATGCTGACCCTGTGTTCATATTTTTAAATGCTGTATTAATGTAAAGGGGTTTTAGAGACATCTGCTGCCTTGGTGAAGAGATTGAAAGAACCTGATGGATCTGCAGGGTAGGTTTGGCTATAACGGCCTTATCAAGCCGGACTAATGAAAGCAGACCACCAAACCAGCATTTTTTTGGATTTCTTCCTGCAGCATTAACTCTATATCCATGCACAGGTTTCCTTTCTACATATCACCAGCTCAAATGGTCAGCAGAATGTTGGTAGTCTTCCATCAGATCAGACCGCCTCAAACAGAGCATGGAGAACCCAGTAGCCAGCAAAACAACATATTTGACCACTTTTGTCTTAATCAAAAGATTCTAAATCACCACATGCCTGACCTTTGGGTCCAAAAGCAGCCCAAAATGTTTGACCAACTTGCTGAAGGGCTTTGTTGGATATTACGTCAAGCGATGCCCGGTGGCATATATATATACTACTTTATTACTTGGCCCGTACATCATGCTTACATTGTTAAATTACATTTTCCACACTCAAGGAACTGTTCATAATATAATTTATTTATGACTACGATTTTTATGTAATTACCACAGCGTGTTGAGTAGCAGGGAGCCTGCTACTGATACAAGCATATTTTGTTCTATGCATTATATTACATCCTTTTTAAGAGCTTTATCAGCTATTTTGCTTAAAATTAACTTTTTTTTACAAAATATTGTTTATTGATTTTAAGGGAATTAGTGTGATAAAGTTTAGTACAGGTAAATATGGAAAGAACACACGTAAAGAAATCTCTAAAATTACCATCTCTCTGACAAATGAAACAGTGGTCTGGAAAAGAGAGAATAGGGAAACTCAAATAAATACAAATACAAACAAAACATCATAAAATGAAAAGAAAATTCAAACTTGCTTATTCAAATCAAAAAAGCATAATTCTACTTACAGGCAAGTTTTTTTTTACTTACTATGATTATGATCAGATGTAAGAAGGTGGAAACCTAGTTGGCCATACTTATGGTCCATACATAAGAGGAGCAAGAGCATGCTGTGTTTTTGAGGGAAGCCAGTCAGTGAGTTGTTTATGGTCCTTTCAGCTTGGCAGCTTTGTGGCAGAAAGGGATTGAGAGGGAGAGGTAGTATAATGAGCTGATACCTCATGCATGCATGTCAGTCTGCATGGAACAGCAGAGTGTGCCGATACAGTGAATCTGCCCACTGTAAGCCTGCCACTTCACAGCCACCACTTCCCTCATCCCCCCAAAAGAACATGCCCATGGCACCTGGTTAGAGAAGGCAGGGTCTATGAGTGAAACATTCTTAAACTGAAATGTAAATGTAGTGTTAAGTAAATGAGGTGTTCCTAAGCTTCCATCTTGCTTGCCTAGTTATAAATCCATATCTATAAACAGCACTCTCAAGCAACCGGCACCGGCATCAGTTCCCCATTTTCAAAAAACTCCTGCTAAACCGGCATAACCGGCACTATCCAGCAGTTCGAGACTGGAAAAAAAATGCTAATTTTTTTAAATTGTTTTTTTGGTCCCTAAATGGCACAGTTTAAGTGCTAATTTCTTTTTAAAGACATTTTCAAAGGTTTTGGGGGGTTTAAGGGTCATTTAGATCCTTAAATTCGGGGACTCCGAATTTCCCCGTGGTTGCCGGATAATAGGGAGTTTACTGTGTGTTTATTTATATATATATATATATATATATATATATATATATATATATATACACATACTAGTTGTGTAACGGTGAGATATAATTCCCAAATGTACAAAATATACAGTACTACAAATAAAACATTTCACTACTATATGTGCGGTTAACGTAAAGGCTGGCTATTGGAGAGAGATAGAGAAAATGAGTGTTTGTCAAGTTGGGTGGCCTTGGCTACTACATTTGTACCGGGCCTAAGACTTCTGGTAGCAGCCATGAATAGGACTCTCATTATGCTATTATGCTAGATCAAAAAATATACTTTTAAAGGATCTAGAGTTGCTCACAACTTCAGGACTATATCATTCACACTTCAAATTCAACCACAGTAAAACATAATGTCTAGACACTCTCTTCAAACCAAAATAGGGAAAATAAACTGTTGGCACCCATTTGTGGGTAATTTGTTTTTTTTTCATTCTGAACAAAATTATTTAGAGCAAGTTCACTAAAACACTCAATTGCATTGTACAAAAGCAGCGTGAAAGTGGATGAAAGAGCAGTAACAGAATTGTCCCATTTGCTAACCTGGACAAATATAAATCCTGAACATTTTATACAGCAGAAAAATAAATATACTGTGAAACTTTTTCAAATACCCTCTTTCACACACAACAATTAAAAGTAGAGTTTTCAATGTGTCTTTAACCTGGGATCCAATAATGAACCTTGCCTCTACTAAGACTGGCTTCACATATACTGATCTGGTTTAATTGTGGTTTATCTCTTTTTCCCACCTGACATAAATGTTCTTTAGAATAAATTTCAGTCTTGTTTTACTTGTATGAACAAATAATAAATAATGTATCTAATTAGGATGATATGAATATGTTGCCACTTTTGGATTGTAAATAAAATGCAAATTTGTATTTATCCTGCATACTAATCTTCATTTTTTACATCAGTACGGTAATTCTGAACAGCAAACACTTCTAATTGTTTTATGAATGTTAATAACTTTCTATAGTGTTATGTTTTCCTTGTTTCTGTGTTATTGGTTCATTTATTTGTATTCTTATGAGTGTTAATTGCTATAATAAATTATTATTTTCTCCAAATAATCACACAAAATAGAGTTCAAATACAATGTATTTATTATTTTAAATATAAACATGTTTTTTTTAAAAGGAATTCAAGTTACAGTGCATATATAGATTCCATTTAATTCAAAGTTTCCCAAAGACATGAGGTTCACAAACTGTGATCCTCTGGTCACCACTGGACCATGAGCTTCATGCAGATGGCCAAAGGAAAAACTGGCTAGAATTGATCATTGTGGCTATACAGTTAAAATATACTCTTTTGAACAATTACACTTAAAAATAGGTAAATATTTTTGGTATATAATAAATAACAGAGCCTTTAATATATTACATTTAATATATTAAACCTTGTGTTATCTTGCTATAGCATATACTTCTGCAGCTATCTGTTTTAAATTTCTGTTAAAGGACCACTGAAGTGTCATATTTATAATATGCTCTTTTGAATAATTTATAATGGGTAAAATATTTGAATACAATTTAACATAAATAAGCACGTCCTATTAACTATTATATTAAAATTTGCTTTAATTGCAGCAGACATTTGTCTATGGTTCCAACAGGTCAAGTCAGGAATGTGAGGAACCAAGGTTTATATAACATTTTTTGTCAGTTCTTTAAAAAGACTACAACTATGAATAACAATTTAATAATATGACTAAATACAAGAGCAAGGATCAGTAGGATAACTCTCCCCCTCAGACCAAGATACAAGCCACAATGACACAAGAACAGTGGCCCTTTAATGTTTTATTAGTATTAATATTATTATTATTTATCAGAGCCAATCACCAGAAGAGGAAAAGCCTGTAACTGTATTTTTTGTTCTACAAATCTGAAAGAGCGTGCTAACATTTTAACACTGCTTGTGTTAGTGTTGTTTTATTATGACATGACTACTCTTATACTTCAAAAGTATAGCTGGTGTTTTAATAAATAATAATTAGCAAACATCATTGTGGGAAATATTAATGGTGAAGACAGAGAATGGCTCTGGCACAGCTTGTAACAAAGATGAGACCCCTTTCGAATGAGAGGTCTCAAACCCCTACAACCATCAGATTATCATCATGGAAATTTGCTATTAGATTACCTAGCAAATATATCTATTTAAAGTGGTGAGTAGCACAATAAAATAAATAATTCTCTTTTTGTATACCTTTTTGTATAAAACCATTATCAGCTGTCATGTGTTCCCCATGGTAACATTATTACTTTTATGGCCAAGACTATAAACGAGTTACTCTGTCCTATTCAAGTTTTACATGACAGACCTTTTTTGAATGAGTAGAATCCTCTCTTTCAAATTAGGGTTTCATACATTTATCAGACAGTTTCTTTGTTAATGTTAATTACTTTATTGTAACAATATATCCTGGTTTGGGGGAGAGGCTATAAATAACCCCTTCACAATGATAATTGTCCAACTACGAGACGTCATCACCCTGTTTGCGTGGTGTGCATGACTTAGCGATGAGCTCGCGTAGCGAGGTGAGCCATTAAACTTGGAGCCCTTAAGTAATGAGCGCCAAAGGTGCTCATTGCCTGCAAGCCTAGCATAGCGAGGCGAGTCGTTAAACTCGGAGCGCGATGAGCCTCGCGTAGCGAGATGAGCTGTTAAACTCGGAGCACTTAGGCAATGAGAGCCGAAGGCGAGGCTCGGCGTTAAACTAGGGGCACTTTTAGAGGGACTTAGCAAAAAAATACAATACGAGACGCGGGATTTGGAAATAAAAGATACGAGACGCAAAAAATTACTAGATTAGCGGCCGAACCAAAAACCAGAAAAACACACTAACTACACCTAAAAAAATTATAAAAACATCACAGACAGCATGGGGCAACAGCCAGGACGTCTATGAGTGTAGTGGAACACAAATTCAACTCAATTTACACGATTTTGGCCAATCGAAAATCGCCTAAGCGAGAAAAAAATGAAAACGAGGCAACACGACCACAAATCGCGTAAAACATAGCCAGCCACGTATGTGGTAGAAAAATACTAATAGGAAGGATGGAAAATAACCGCAGAATGCGTAAAACATAGACTAACGGCGCCATTTTACAACACTAACTTACACATTTACACATTACCTTGTGAAATGGCGGATTTCCGGCCTAAAACAGCGGTTTTGTCTTGCGCACGCAGCCTATATATAGGACACACTTGACACAGAACTGACACTTTCTCCTTAGGTGATGACAGTCTGACTGGACATTTTCTGCTGACGGAAAATCAAAAGAGATTGTTAGCTCTTCAGGATACTGATTGATGAATATTAAATTAAAAAAGGTACAGTATATTAATAAACATTAATAAATAAATAATTAATTAATTATTAATAAAAAAGATTATTTAAAAAATTGAGGAAACAAGAATTGACGCTTGATTTAGTTTAGCAATACTTTCATGCTTACCTGTTTGTAAGATATTAATTAATTGAATAATTAAATAATAATTTTCTTCAATTGATTAATTATTAGTAATCATTAAGAAAAAAAGTTAACGTTTATAATACATGAATAATGCAAAAAAATATTACGAGATTTACACATTGATTCATTAATTATTAATGTACATTATTTAATTAATTAATTATTAGTAATCATTATAAATCACAAAAAATAAAACATTACAATGCCTTTAAGTTAAGGAATATATTAATGCTTACATCTTTAGAATATATTTAGTCAGTGATTAATTGATTATTAATGTACATTAATGTATTAATTTGTAATTAGTAAGATTAAAAAAGGGGGGGGGAAGGACCAAAAACAAAATGTATATTTAAGATGCACTGACATATCTGTGATGATGCAGATTGCCTAATAGGGATTAATTCAAATATTACAATTGCTTTCAATTTTTTTTTGACAGTTTCAGTGACGCTGCAGCTGAATCAACACAGAGAGTGACGTCTGCAGCCTTTCAACACCATAAACAGCACCTGTACAGGTATATCATTAAATTATGTCCTTGGCAAAAGAAAAAGGATTTAAGTCTTCTTAGTTGGAATTGATGACAGTTATTGATTAATTAATGTATATTAATATATTAATTATTAATTAATGATTAGTAATCAGGACCAAGATTTTTTTTTTTGTTTAACAATACATTGATGAGTATTGCTTTTATGTTTTCCATCTATGCTAATATATTTGTGTTGCTGCTGATTGACTGATAGGGATGAAGCAACATATTACAATTTTTTTTTCTTCTTATTTGACACTTTCAGCGTTCCTGCAGCTGACTGAACACAGAGAGTGACGCTTGCAGGCATTCAACAGCATAAGGATAATCTTGACAGGTATATAAGTAAATTATGTTCGTAGAGCAAAAAAAAGTTTTTTACTTTTTTTATTTGGAATTGATAACACTTATTGATTAATTAACGTATATTAATATATTAATTAATAATTAGTAATCATTAGAAAAAAAAGGTTTGATTTAACAATACATTGAGGAATATGCTTTTATGTTTTGCATCTATGCCAATATATCTGTGTTGCTGGTGATTGACTGATAGATTAAGCTAAATATTACAAATTATTTCAATCTTATTTCACAGTTTCATCGGATCTGCAGCTGACTCAACACAGAGAGTGACGTTTGCAGCCTTTGAACACCATAAAGATCACCTTGACAGCTATATCTTTTAAATCTGGAGTTAGGGAACAAAAAAGGCTACATTAAATGTGGCTAAAATGGATAACAGTTATTGATTAATTAAAGTATAATAATATTTTAATTAATTAATAATTAGCCATCATTTAAAAAAAATGCTATAAAAGTAAGAACAATTTTTAACATGCACTTATATATCTGTCTTACAGCTGATTTATGTACATTTGTTTTGGAAGTAATAATTAATAAGATAAAAAACAAGATGAGGTTAGAAGACTTTAGATTTTTTTTTACATTTTACTAAGCACTTAAATATATGGAGTTCATTCAATCAAGATGGAATGGAATTAAATGATTAAAACTTATTTTCATGTTATTTGACAGATTACTCATCTGTGGACCTGACTGAAGACAGAGAGTGAATTCGCAAGGATTTGGACACAAAGAACAGCAAGTTCTCAGGTATATGATTTTACCATGCCCTTATGGTTTGGGATTGATGACACTTAATGATTAATTCAGAAAAGTATATTAGGGATTCATAGGGAGCGATATAACCACATAGCATATTATTTAAAATGAACATTTTAGGGAATGAACATCTATCCAAACATAAAGTTAGAATAAAAAAACAATAAAAAGGGTGGTTATATAGTGCCAGATTGCTTGGAACAACTTGCAAATAAATAAGGTTTTTAGGATGTCATTTTGCAAAAAAACAAAAACAAAAGGAAGATGAAGGAGGTTTGGAGATTTTAGTTGGTCATTACAAGAAAAAAAAAAGAAAGAGGAATATATATGCTTAATTAATTACGTTTTAAAGAACATCAATTACACACCATATTTGCATTCATTTCATCTTTAAGAACATTGAACATTTTTTAGAACACATCTATACTTTGAAAATAGCTGTTTATGTTTGATCTTCTTTATGACAATATAAGGTTGTTTAACATTGATCTCATTTTTGGATTAATTCACTAACGTATATCCATTTACTAATGAATTGATAATTCAGTAGTCCTAAAATAAAATAAAAAAAAATGCAAAATATATATATGTGCAGTCCTTTGCTATTTAATGTATGCCCTTAAAAAACTAAAAAAATGGTTTCATTTATTGCATCGAAAAAAAGAAAAATATTTTAAAATGTTTGTATTCTTTAATTAATCCTATTTACTTTTAGATTGAAACCAGCTACAAACAATATGTACAGAAAACAAAATAAAAAAAAAACTTACATATCTATTTACAATTACAGATTACAATGGTGGATAATGGAGAAGAAAACATTGAACGCAAAAGAAGATTGGCAAGGTAAAAGAAGCAAAGGTGGAGAGATGCACAGTCACCTGAAACTTCCCAACGCTTAAGAGAAGAAGACAGACAGAGACTTTTAAATCAAAGAAAAATGAGTATGAAAGCACAAAGTGAGTGTGCTGGGGCTTCAAAGAAATGAAAAAGTAAACTAAAACATGTGTGTGAACCATTGCCCAATGATACTATATTGCCTTTTGACACCAATGTTCAGACACATGACACCAATGTAGATATAGAAAGTTGTAGTGATATCTCTGTTGAGGAAGTGCATGAGAATGTGTTTAGTAGAGCACTAAAAGTAGACACTCATTATTGTGGATTACTTAATTTTGTTTGTCAGTTTTGTGGGGCTTATAATTTTCTAAAGGAAAGACCAACTGATGGAGATTTCATTAGTTGCTGTCAGAAAGGAAAGTTAAGACTTCCACAAAGACACCCATTTCCACATTACTTACAAAGTATCATGAGCGATCCAATATTTCCAAATTATACCAGTTTAAAAAAAAACATAAGGACTTCTAACAGAGCAATTTGCTTCAATGGGTGCCACATTAGCAGAAAATGTCCCAGGACATGGTCCTTACTGTTTTAGAGTCCAAGGACAAATTTACGACCGAACTTCACATTTACACCCACAAGAAGGAGAGCAAAGGAAATTTGCACAGTTATATGTCTTAGATACAATGGAAGCTGTTGAACAAAGAATGACGCTTCCAGAAAATAAACAGTGCGCATAGTCTTTGAACAGTTGGATACAATTATGGCCAACAACCCATACACTCAAGCATACGAACAATTAGAACAGCTTGAAAAAGAACAACAGGAACATGCTCAAAGACATCAATTGACAACGCCAAGAGTAAATATGGTGTTAAAAAGAGATCGCAACACTGATCAAAGACGATATAATTTACCAACAGTCAATGAGTTTGCCATGGTTTTTAAAAATGAAGATGGTGAACCACCTTTTCAGCGGGATATTAGAATATATCCACGCAATGAAGAACAACCTTTTATAAACATAAATATATTAAGTTTTAATTTAGATCCAATGACATATCCCATTTTCTTTCCAAATGGTGAACCTGGATGGGAACCAAAATTACAATTGCAAAGTTTTCCCAATAGTAAAGTTTGTGTTGGATGCAATATTTCTATGCTGGAATATAAAGTGGCACAAACTGCTATTCGGGATTCTTTTAATCCAATTTTAAGTGGGGGCAAACTCACTCAACAATGGATTATTGATTCCTATCTACAAGTCAAAGCAAATAATCTAAATTTAATAAAATGCCAAACAAAATAAGCTTAGAGTAGAACAGTATTGTGGATTGATGGATTATGTTGCTGCATTGGCTACCAACAGAGACATTCCAGCTCGAAGAGCAATTATTTTGCCATCCACTTTCCAAGGATCTCCTCCCAATATGCGAGAAAAATATAATGATGCCATGGCTATTGTCACAAAATTTGGAAAACCAGATTTATTCATTACATTCACATGTAATCCTCAATGGCCAGAGATCAAGGACAATTTGAATCTGGGACAAACTACTTCTGACCGACCAGATTTAGTGGCAAGAGTATTCAAAATCAAACTCAATTAATTAATACATGATTTAACTAAAGCACAGTTATTTGGAAAATGTGTGGCTTTTGTTTATACCATTAAATTTTAAAAAAGAAGACTGCCACATGCTCACATATGTTTAATCCTTCAGGAAAAAGATAAGTTGAATACTGCAGAGAGAGTGGATTCAGTCATTACTGCTAGATTGCCAGAAACAGAAAAATATTCCAAACTTTGGGAAATTGTTACACACAGAATGATTCATGGGCCATGTGGAGATATGAATCAGAATTCACCATGTATGGAAAATAAAAAATGTACTAAGGAATTTCCTAAACACTTTCAAATGCAAACTTATGCTAATTGTGATGGATACCCTTTGTATAAAAGAAGACAAGGACAAACAGCAATTATCCGTGGACAAAAGGTTGATAATAGATTTGTGGTTCCATATAATCCACATTTGCTCATCAAGTACAATGCACACATAAATGTGGAAGCTTGCACTTCTATTAAATCAATCAAATATGTGTGTAAATATATATACAAAGGATATGACTCAGAAACTGTTGTGCAAGGTGCTGCAAACAAAAAGGAAAATCCAATTTTACATGACGAACTTTCCAATTTATTTAGATGCTCGCTATATCAGTGCTCCTGAAGCAATGTGGCGGCTTCTGAAATTTGAGATGCATGATCGGTCACATGCTGTCTATCGTTTAGCTGTACATTTGCCACAAAGTCAGTTTGTTTGCTTTACTGCAGGCAATGAAAGAACTGCATTAGCTCAAAGTGAACACTGAGATACAACACTTACTGCATGGTTTCAATTAAACTGCCAGGATACGCAGGCCAGACAATTTTTATACATTGAGATTCCATATCACTATGTATTTGTAAATGGTCTATGGCGACAACGAAGAAGAGATACACATAAAATGATACCACAAATTTATACAATCAGTCCAAGGGACATTGAATGTTTCAGTTTAAGATGACTTATTTTACATGTTCCTGGTGCACAAAGTTTTGAACATTTACGCACAATGAATGACATAGTTTATGATACTTTTCTATTAGCTGCAAGATATCAAAACTTCATAGCTGATGATACTGAATGGGAGAGGTGTCTGGAAGAAGCAGCACTATGTCAAATGCCAAAGCAAATGAGAGAACAATTTGCTTTCATTTGCATCTTTTGCAATGTACCTAATGCATTTACTTTGTGGGAAGCATTTAAATTAAATATGTCTAAAGACTTCTTGAAATGTTACAATGAGCCAATAGCACTGTTAAAAACATTAATGGAAATTCAAGAAATATTGTTGGCTCATGGATTAAATTGTGCAAGTTTTAATTTGCCTGATCCAGGACTCATAAATGACATCAACTGTAACGGATCTCCTGGCACCCCAACCGGGTACCTCCGTTGATAGACGCGTCCTAGTTTGCGCCGAGGACTACAAGCACCGCACCGGACACCAAAACCACCACAGACTCCAAGGATAGTACATCAGGAACAAGAGTTCAGTAGTTACAGCTCAAGGGAGTATGCAAAAGCATAGCAATCCCCAGTATGATAGCGATCCCCTCCAATAACGAGACAAGGCTACGTTTTGAAGGGTCAAGAAGAACTATCTTTTAATGACAGGGGATCTCCTTTTATGCAATGGTGCCCTCTGAAGGGCTACACCCACATAGTTATCACAGCCAATTAGATACATGGTTCAACCCCCACTTCTCCTCCCCTCAGATAACAGGTAACACAATTAAAACAAATACAAATTTTAACCACATTCTGGATGTACCCCAAATACAGGGGGTACACCTTTAAGTCCCGCACCATTCAATATCTCTCACCCAGGGGAACAACATATACAAAAATGGCATGAATCAGACCAGGGGTTCAAAAGTTAGTAAAAGTATGTTTTTACACATAACACACAGACATTGCACATATCCCCCATACAATACACATATAGGACAATAGGTGAGTCACACCTCCCTGGCAACTTGGATACAATCAGACATTAATTAGATCATTCTTCTTTGTTCTTATCAGAGAATGAAAACACTTTGGAAAATGCAAGGATCCTTTACAACTTTCTTATCTCTTGAATCTCTGTAACAGGATTATCTATTAGCCTAGGTCTGCAAAAGTCTGGCTAATATTCTGAGCCAATATATTCTGTAGAACATCAACCAACATACATATAGTAGGATCATATTTTAACCATAATAATCATAAAACAGTTTAAAACAGTGATGGGTTCCGCTACACACCTCCCCCTTGACCATAAGCCGGCATACACGGTCTGATCCCAACGGATCGGCCTGGGGATGTCCGGACAAAAGTATTTGTTGGTCAATTCTCTAGTTTGACAACCCATCAGCATTACTGCAATTCACATTTACTCACATTTCCCATATCCCCAGATAGCTGGGATCTGAGCGCACAAAACCACCGAATAGCGCTCAGATCCTCTTCACACAGTTCAATTGCCATGTAGCTAAAGTCTTTCCCATAGTCTTTCATTATATGAATGGGCTTCATGGCACAGTTATCTGGGGTATCATGGTTCACACAGGGCAAGTACAGAATGACCCCCCTGTATGTAAAGGGCCAGAATGAGTGACTTACACTCTGGTATGGCCGAACACTGGTTCCAAAGGGCAATATGTACCAGGGCCATAGTCGCAAGGCAGGAGGCTGGCAAACAGTCCTCTCCAAGCCAAAGTGGCGAAGGGCACTTCGTCACACATCTCTCCTTTGGGGGGAAGTCTAACCAGGTACCTGGATATTTTGCTGTGGTGATGGGGCAACACGCTGAGGGGACTTGAGGGGCAGAGGCCAGCGGCACTCTGCCCTGATGCCAGCTCTTCTGCTGGTATAACCTGCAGGACATCCTGCTCTGTACAAGGGACAAAGGGAGGGCAGAGGCCGACTGCACTCTGCTCCGCTGTCAGCTCTTCTGCTGGGGTACTTGGGACATATTCCGGGTCAGTAGCCAGGGAAACGTGGGGGTCAGTGGGGGTTAACATTTCCTCTGTTAACCCTGGGGCCACATTAGAAGTTAGCTGGGGAGGGGAATTTGTACTTACCCCCTCCTCCGGTTGTCCCAGTGACGGTAGTTGGGGATCTGGACAAGCTGTGGGCGCAGAGACCACGGTCCCATCTGCGCTGTCTGGGAGATTGGTGTCTCCCCTGGTTAGGGTAAACTGTCGCTGGGGGGGAAGGACCACACCTTCTGCCCCCTGTGTTTCACACTGCCGCTGGGGGGGAAGGACGACACCTTTGGCCCCCTGGGGTACCCACTGCCGCTGTGGAGGAAGGTCGACACCTTCTGCTCCCTGGGGTACACACTGCCGCTGGGGAGGAAGGATGGCCCCTTCTGCTCCCTGGGGTACACACTGCCGCTTGGGGGGAAGGACGACACCTTCTGCCCCCTGGGGTTCACACTGCCGCTGAGGGGGAAGGACGACACCTTCTGCCCCCTGGGGTTCACACTGCTGCTGGGGGGAAAGGACGACACCTTTTGCCCCCTGGGGTTCACACTGCCGCTGGGAAGGAAGGACGACACCTTCTGCCTCCTGGGGTTCACACTGCCGCTGGGGGGGAAGGACGACACCTTCTGCCCCCTGGGGTTCACACTGCCGCTGAGGGGGAAGGACGACACCTTCTGCCCCCTGGGGTTCACACTGCCGCTGGGGAGGAAGGATGGCCCCTTCTGCTCCCTGGGGTACACACTGCCGCTTGGGGGGAAGGACGACACCTTCAGCTCCCTGGGGTACACACTGCCGCTGGGGAGGAAGGACGACACCTTCGGCCCCCTGGGGTACACACTGCTGCTGGGGAGGAAGGACGACACCTTCAGCTCCCTGGGGTACACACTGCTGCTGGGGGGGAAGGATGACACCTTCGGCCCCCTGAGGTACACACTGCCGCTGGGGAGGAAGGACGACACCTTCGGCTCCCTGGGGTACACACTGGCGCTGGGGGGGGAAGGACGACACCTTCGGCCCCCTGGGGTACACACTGCTGCTGGGGAGGAAGGACGACACCTTCAGCTCCCTGGGATACACACTGCTGCTGGGGGGGAAGGATGACACCTTCGGCCCCCTGAGGTACACACTGCCGCTGGGGAGGAAGGACAACACCTTCGGCTCCCTGGGGTACACACTGGCGCTGGGGGGGAAGGACGACACCTTCGGCCCCCTGGGGTACACACTGTTGCTGGGGAGGAAGGACGACACCTTCAGCTCCCTGGGGTACACACTATCGCTGGGGAGGGGAATTAGTTGGAGTATTCCACGTGGAGCGGTTTCTGTTTCTGGGACAGTCTCTCTGCATGTGACCCTGCTGGTTACACGTGTGGCACCTGATGTACCGTGCAGGGGTTTAGTAGTTCCCACCACCCGGACGCAGTGCTGGGGGGGGGGGGGTTAATGGTGGGAGGTGGGTTAGCAGCTCCCAAGATGGACCGCTCCCGTGCCCGCTGCTTTTCCATTATGAATTTGTGGACATCTGTCATTAATCATTCCAAGGTTTTCATGGGAAGCGTACCTGGGAAAAAGGCCAGTCTGCTTTGGAGTTCTCTTCCAAACTCCTTCTGTGGGGTAATACGAGGTACTGTAACCATGAGTTCCTTTCTGTCTGCATCCCTGTAGTCCGCGGCCGCCTCCTCCTCCTCATGATAAAACGCTGTCTTAAAACTAGCCGGTTCCATCCTGCTGTAGCCAGGGGCGCTGTACGCATACTAGCGTTGCCCTCAATTTGTAACTCCAAACGTTACCGGTGTCTCCGTGCTGCTTTTCCTCTTACTAGGAAGCCATCCCACCACTGCCACCAATGTAACGGATCTACTGGCACCCCGACCGGGTACCTCCGTTGATAGACGCGTCCTAGTTTGCGCCGAGGACTACAAGCACCGCACCGGACACCAAAACCACCACAGACTCCAAGGATAGTACATCAGGAACAAGAGTTCAGTAGTTACAGCTCAAGGGAGTATGCAAAAGCATAGCAATCCCCAGTATGATAGCGATCCCCTCCAATAACGAGACAAGGCTACGTTTTGAAGGGTCAAGAAGAACTATCTTTTAATGACAGGGGATCTCCTTTTATGCAATGGTGCCCTCTGAAGGGCTACACCCACATAGTTATCACAGCCAATTAGATACATGGTTCAACCCCCACGTCTTCTCCCCTCAGATAACAGGTAACACAATTAAAACAGACACAATTTTAACCACATTCTGGATGTACCCCAAATACAGGGGGTACACCTTTAAGTCCCGCACCATTCAATATCTCTCACCCAGGGGAACAACATATACAAAAACGGCATGAATCAGACCAGGGGTTCAAAAGTTAGTAAAAGTATGTTTTTACACATAACACACAGACATTGCACATATCCCCCATACAATACACATATAGGACAATAGGTGAGTCACACCTCCCTGGCAACTTGGATACAATCAGACATTAATTAGATCATTCTTCTTTGTTCTTATCAGAGAATGAAAACACTTTGGAAAATGCAAGGATCCTTTACAACTTTCTTATCTCTTGAATCTCTGTAACAGGATTATCTATTAGCCTAGGTCTGCAAAAGTCTGGCTAATATTCTGAGCCAATAAATTCTGTAGAACATCAACCAACATACATATAGTAGGATCATATTTTAACCATAATAATCATAAAACAGTTTAAAACAGTGATGGGTTCCGCTACATCAACGTTGATGATTATGACACTGTGCTACAAAACCAAAAAACTGAAGAAAAACTGGCAACTTTAAATACTTTACAGTTAAAAGCATTTAATGCCATCACAAATGCTACAGATGATGAAATGGTCAAAGACCGGTATTTCTATCTAGACGGCCCTGGTGGATCAGGAAAAACTTATCTGTACAATTGTTTGATGAGTTACATTCGATCACAGGGTCAGATCGCAATGCCATTTGCAACAACTGGAATTGCAGCACTTTTGTTAGACGGTGGTAGAACTGTGCATAGTGGATTTAAGCTGCCAGTTCCCATTTTGGAAACATCAGTGTCAGATATTTGACTAAATTCTTTACAAGCAAAACAATTTAAAAAAAGTACATTAATTATCATAGACGAGGCAACAATGATGTAATGTCATGCTTTGCAATGTATTGATAGATTCTTAAAAGAAGTGATGGATAATAATTTGCCATTTGGTGGAAAGGTGATGCTGTTAGGAGGAGATTTTAGGCAAACATTAACTGTTGTGCCACATGGAAATAGAACTGAGATCATTGAAACATGTATCAAGACAAGTAAACTGTGGAAATTATTTACACATCTCAAATTAGAATTAAATATGAGATCTGAAGGCCAAAATAAATTCAAAGATTGGCTCATTGAAATTGGAGAAGGAAAACATCCACAAATACGTGATTTACCCAATAATACCATTGAAATTCCATCACAAATGGTTTGCAAGGAATCACTCATATCAGCAATCTTTCTAAACACTCTGAATAACGACGATTACTCAGACATTGCAAACAAAGTGATATTAACATCAAAAAATATAGATGCCTTGAATCTAAATAAAGACATTTTAAAATTCATCAATGATTTACAAAATAATTATTACAGTGCAGATTCAGTTCTGACTGATGATAAAGAAAGTGAATTGAATTTTAGTATCGAATTTATTAATTCTTTAACACCATCTGGAATGCCACCAAATGTTTTGCACTTGAAAAAAGGGGCAATTGTCATGCTATTGAGAAATATGAATCCAAAAAAAGGACTTTGTAACGGACCAGAATAATTGTGCACGAGTTAAAAGATCATTTTATACATGCAGAAATTATGACTGGGACCCATAAAGGTGAACGAGTTTTTATACCAAGAATTGATTTAGCTACAAGTGAGAGTGGTTTGCCTTTTGTCCTTCAAAGGAGACAATTTCCAGTTATCATGGTATTTGCCATGACCATCAAATCCAGATGCAATTAAAGTTTCAGTTGAAGACAACCCAAGTCAGGGTGATCTACTACACGACGGCCGTATTTTTACAAAAAATATTGTGTACTACTAGGTTTTGTAATCACAGATAATAGTGTTTTCATTTGAAGGAAGAAATTGAAGGTCAATTGGCCTCTTCTTAGTGGAACACTATTTCAGTTACAAAAATATGTCAACAATTTTAGAAAAATACAGTATTAACCAACAAAAAAGGAAGAAAGGAAAACAAAGTAGAAAAAAAAGGATTTACATCACATATACAGAAATAAAAGGGTGCTGTGTTCTTGGAAAGGAAAAAAGTTTCAAAGAAAAAATAATTGGAATGTCTTTTAAGTCAGTTTAGACATGATTAGCTCCACAAGAGAGTAAGTTTGCATTTTAGAAATTGTTTAAAATTGAATATGTTTCTTTCAGGTTTGTAAGCTTAAAAATATGTTTGAAAAGGACTGATAAGTTGATGCATTCTTTGTAATTAAAGTCTAATGTTAGTAGCAGCATCATCATTTCTTGAAAAATTAAAATGGTGCATGATATATAGATTATTGATCCAGTTAATGTAGTCAGAAATTAATTATTTTTGGACAACACTTTCAACAAATTTACAGTTGAAATTATATATTTTTGAAATTTGCCTTCCTCTGGATTCAATATTCAAGCTCAATATAGTTGAAAATAAATTAAGGTTAAATGTTAGTATCTTATGTTAATGTTTGCATTGTTAGCATTGTATGTTAAAAAGTTTGATAAATTAATTTAGTAAATGTTAAAAAAGATTTACCGTATACACTCGAGTATAAGCCAACCCGAGTATAAGCCGAGGCACCCATTTTACCACAAAATACTGGGTAAAATGAGTGACTCGAGTATAAGCCGAGGGTGGGAAATGTGCTGCCCCATGTGTCCCTCTTGTGCCCTCTGTGTTCCCCTCTCTCTCCGTGTCTCTTCTCCCCTCTCCCTTCCCTGTGTCTCTTCTCCCTTCTCCCTTCCCTGTGTCTCTTCCCCCATCCCTTATCACCCTCCTCAACCCCACTCCTCAACCTCCCTTCTCATCCTCAACCTCCCTCCTCATCCTCAACCTCCCTCCTCAACTTCAATCTCCCTCTTTAACCTCCCTCCTCATCCTTAACTCCCTCCTCATACTCAACTCCCTCCTCATCCTCAACTCCCTCCTCATCCTCAACTCCCTCCTCATCCTCAACCCCCTCCTCAACCCCCTCCTCAACCTCCCCCCTCAACCTCCCTCCTCTACCTCCCACCTCATCCTCCCTCCTCATCCTCCCCATCCTCAACCCCCTCCTCAAGCCCCCCATCCTCATCCTCTCTCCTCAACCCCCCCATCCTCATCCTCAACCCCCTCCTCAACCTCAACCCTCCTCAACCTCAACCTCCCCTCAACCCCCCCTCCTCAACCTCCCTCCTCAACCCACCCATCCTCAACCCCCCCATCCTCATCCTCTCTCCTCAACCCCCCATCCTCAACCCCCTCCTTAACCCCTCTTACTCATCCTCGACCTCCCTCCTCATCCTCAACCTCCCTCCTCAACCCCTCCATCCTCAACCCCCCATCCTCATCCTCTCTCCTCAACCCCCCTCCTCAACCCCCTCTTACTCATCCTCAACCTCCCTCCTCATCCTCAACCTCCCTCCTCAACCTCCCTCCTCATCCTCCCTCCTCAACCTCCCTCCTCATCCTCCCTCCTCAACCTCCCTCCTCATCCTCCCTCCTCATCCTCCCTCCTCATCCTCAACCTCCCTCCTCAACCTCCCTACTCAACCCCCCCATCCTCAACCCCCTCCTCAACCTTCTTCCTCAACCCCCCCACAACCCCCCATCCTCAACCTCAACCCCCCTCAACCCCAACCCACCTCCTCAACCACAACCCCCTTCAACCTCCCCCCTCAATCCCCCTCAACCCCAACCCCCCTCTTCAAACCCTCCCCCCAAGCTAAACCCCCCTCTTCAACCCCTCTCCCCAACCTAAACCCCCCTCCTCCACCTAAACCCCCCTAAATACCTCTCCCCTCACTTACCTGCTTGTGCTCCGGCCTCCGCTCCTTGAACCGGCGCCGGCGCGCATGTGACGTCACATATGCGAGCAGCATCATTAGCATATACCAGGTGCCGACGCAAGCAGGTAAGTGAGGGGAGGTATTTAGGGGGGTTTAGGTGGAGGAGGGGGGTTGAGGTGGGTTTAGGTTGAGGAGGGGGGAGGGAAAGAGACACGGGGGTTAAAGACACACGGGGGGTATAGAGACACACGGGGGGTTAGAGAGACACAGGGGGAGAGTGACTCGAGTATAAGCCCAGGGGGCCCTTTTTTGCTTTAAAAAAAGGGCTGAAAAACTCGGCTTATACTCGAGTATATACGGTATGTCATTTGAAACATTTGTTTATCAAAATTCAATGTATAATTAAATAGAAAGTATTCATCCAGGGAGTAATCTGATCGCCATTTAATGGGGCCAGGAAGGAATTCATTTTACCCCCTTTTGAGACAATTGGCTAAGTAGCAATGGGGTTTTTTACTGTTTGCCTCCCTCTGGATTCAATACCTATGTGTTTTAACAGGAGTTTAAGTTAAAGTTTGTATGTTAAAAAGCATTATGTCATGGTTGAAGAGACTCGTTTACAAAAAGTTCAACAATTTCATGTGTTGTTAAAAAAACAACCTTACACACTGTTATATATACACACCTTACAATATTACCTGAATATTAGAAAACTTCATGTAATGGTTTAAAATATGTTTTCAGAGAAATTTGATGGATTGTTATATTATTATTCCATAGATGACAATTAAAAAGTTTGATATAGTTTAACAGTACATTGTTAAAAAAATGTAAAAAATTAAAGACACATTTTTGTACTTCTTTGTAGATAAGAAAAAGATTTAGAGTGTTAGAGAATCACATTGTGTCTCAAACAGCATTTCCAGCTTTGAAATTCTATTGACCGTCATTTTTTGACGGGCAAGTCGCTAGTAATATATATGTTTGAAGGCTTTAAGTCAAAGAGCGTAAATAATCATGAACAAAAGTAATACAGCTAGCTTTTAATTTGAAAAAAAAGTTGATGCCCTGGAGAGATCCATGATGCATTGGTGGAAGCTCTGTGTGAGAGGGGCATTTACATTTCTGGAGAGCTGTGATTGGATTGAATTATGCAATGTGTCTGCTTCTGGGCCACTACAGGGAAGGTGTGTGGCGTTGATTTCTTTTTATTTTCAAAAGCTTCCACCAGTTTCCTCCTCCAGCGCCCATGCTTCCACTTATAACTACAAACACACACTCCCATCACCCAGCTCCCAGGATGGTAACAAACACAATATGGATTCTTGTACTCAGAAACAAGTCTTCAAAATGTTTTATTTCCATGTTTTATTAGACAGCTGCTAATACTACCTCAAACTCGTAATTTCACTGCATGTGTTTTTTTCTCTAAATGTTTAGATGTTTTCTATTGACTCCAGCTCACAATTGGCCTAAAATTGTAAAACCTGCCATTTTAAGTCAGAATTTAGGGGGCGTAATCATATGATCTTAATATTTAAGCAAGCCAGCAATTTACTTCCAATAGTAAATGAGACCATCATCATGACGTCAGTAAAACATGGAAGTTGGACTGAAGAGGCTACAAATTAATTAGTGCCAGTAAGTAATATTTGCCGATCTGGCTCACAATCAAGCACAGTAATCTATAAAATGCATTAGAGCATCTGTTCTAGTCCATGTGGGTTTCATGCTATATATTAACCCCTTGAGCCCTGGGATCAAATATTACTAAGAAAAAACTTTTACAAATATTTTTTATTGCATATTTGTAGGTTTGAGACTGTTGTGAAATGCATTCTAATGTACCTAATTTATGCCTTCCAATTTTTTTTAAGTACAGTAATGTGTGTTTAATTGCTGTTACAGTTTTAATAAGTGTTTCATCAATGCCTTGCGAGTCCTATTTCAAACTCGTAATATTTTTGACAGAAACGTAATATGTTTTCAGTTGTGGGTCAGACTTTATTTGCGATCTATCCATACAGGCCTAATAGAATATCGATTTTATGTAACTTTAATTAGTTAGAGGTTGTAATATTCAAGCTAAACCAATGGGGTTCTAAGACCGGTTTTGTGGGTTTGGCTGGCCTGTAGTGATTGTGGGTGGGAAACTTGCAATCAGATTGCGAGCAGTTAACAGAATATGTGGCAAAATTAAAAGCAGTTTTAAGTGTGTATAAATTTACGAATTGGCCAGTAGAATAGAGTCAATTGTTGTTTTGGCACTTAAAAAACAAATGTTTTGGTACTTTAATACATTTTATATTAAAGATCTCTGTGGCAATAGTAAAGCACTGAAGAACATCCCCTCAATAAAGAGTATTGTTTCCAAGTGTGCTTATTATGTAGACCACACCTTTGGGTAAGGTCCTTCTTTGAATAATGTGGGTCCTTTCTATCAAACTCTCAAGTTACAACCATCAAGTAACCACTGTCCAGCTGGACAGTCTTGTAAACAGATTTTTCGGGGGGGGGGGGATATGATCTAGTAATCCTCTTTTTTGAAACCTAATTCCCCCTTTGATTTTGACCTTAACTAATATAATTTATAGGTTAAGGTAAGCAAGTTAGATCAATGTGGAGCATTTACCAACCACGCTAAAGCAAACTGCTAAAATATAATTAATTTAATTTTATCAAACCAGTATTTTTTTATTAAATTAAGGAAAAAGGTATATTCAGTTGGGTCTCCAGTTTGAGGTACACACACACATTGTTTTAGCCCATTGCATTATTTGATTTGTTTTCTCCTAATAAAACTAAATCTATAGAAATATTTGTTCTGCACATTTCGGTTCATGCCATGGTAACATGTGTCAACTTATTAATGTCCTCTTTTTAATGTGTTACTGCAAGTTGGATAAACAGATCCAAAACAAAAATGAAAGGAATACAAAGACGGTGCATTAAAGATACATGGAAGTTTCCCTTTATTTAACTTTTTCTACTCTAACACATACTGCTTATATCAGAAACACACTATACATTGATTCATTCTATACACAACCCCAATTTATTTTATTTAAAAATAAAAAAATATGGTTATCACAGCCCAGAGCCTCCCACATAGGCACCAGGTACCTACCTATAGAAACACTGCATTCAGGTACGTTTTTTTAACCCTATATTAAACTTCAAGCAAACAGCAGCACAATGCAGAAATCCACAGCATGTCTGAGCTCCTCCTTGCTTCCTCGTGGTGGTGAAAAAATAAACTCCACGTCCCATGATGCTCTGCAGCAAAGACTGACTTCCCAGACATTGCAACAATGTTATAGCTGCCTGTAATTGGGCAAAATGAATTATGAATTGTATGCTAATTTAGCTTGGGGGAATTCCTTCTCTTACTTCTCTTCCTTCTCTTACTGTTCAAATTCATTCTTAAAACTGTCAGAAAACTGTTGAAACCTGCAAAGAAAGGTAAGTTCATTAATGTTTATTTTGAGATTTTTACATGCAAAACAATGTTTTTCTACACTGCTGATTCTCCTCTATCAGATGCATTCATAATCCATGAAGCTTCAATATGCCTTTACACTTAACAGACAACCTATTCCTGGGATTAGTTTTTTTAAATTGAATATAACACACTGCTTAAATTGACTCTGAAATGCTTATTATTCATGAACTCAGCAATATCATCTACAATTGAGGAATACATGTACTTTAGCCAATGAAGATGCACCACCAGCAAGTCAGACCAAAATGCATCTTTCCCCTTGTGTAATTTCTTCTTACGTTGAAAATAAGTTTTGCCAGCTCTCAGTGGTGTATAATATTATTTCCTATTACTTACCAAAAGAGATGAAAATATTGAGTCCTCTGCTTGTGAATAGATTCAATTATTGACACATGGGCATAGGAACTGGTGGGAAAAGGGGGACAAATCCCCACAGATTTTTCAATGTCTGTAGAAAAGCAGTTGTGTCATATTTTTTTTACTATATGTTGTTTTGATTAGCAGACTAGCGGACCATGTAATTAGGAGGGAATATAATAAACTATGGAACTGATGGAAGAGTAGGAGACATGACACAGAGAAAGTTTTTATATATATACTAGCGACTTGCCCGTCAAAAAATGACAGTCAATACAATTTTAAAGCTGGGAATGCTATTTGCCACACAATGTGAGTCTCTGACACCCTTAACCTTTTTGTTATCTACAAAGAAGTACAACAATTATAATATATATTTTTTATTTTTTTTAACATTCAACTTGTATTTCAACAACTGATAAACCATATTAACCTTTTTAATTGTCATGTATGCAGTAATAATATAACAATGGATGGAATTTGTATGAATACATATTGTGAACCATTACATAAAGCTTTGTAACATGCAAATTATATTGTAAACAGTGGTCAACCAATTATGTTTAACAATATTAAATGTTTTAATTCTGAGCTATGCATGAATAACAAAACAATAGGTCAACTTTGTATGAATAAACCATTGCAGAAAGCTTCTTAACATGCAACATGTAATTGAACTACTGGTAAAGCACATAGGTATTGAATCCAGAGGAAGGCAAACAGTAAAAAAACACATGGAAACTTAGCCAATTGCATCAAAGGGGGAAACAAATAATTCCTTCCTGACCACAGTAACTGGTGATTGGATTACTCTCTGGATGAATCCTCTCTAATTACACATTTAAATGTTGAAGAAATGATTATGCTTTTACTGACATAAACCCTTAATAACATTGAATAAAACTTCTTTGTCATCACCAAGTACACAATCAGCACTGTGATAATTTTTTTGTGGTGCATCTATTCATTTTTTCATTATACCGAAGCAATGCATCTTTATTTTTGGATGTTAATATTACTTTGGTTGCAAGCTCTGCATAATCGTCGTTAGTTATTCTATTTTGGAATATAGCTGATATAATGTCCTGATTGCAAATCATTTGCAATGGAATTTCCAAGGTATCATTTGGTAAATTATTAATTTGTTCTGTGTTTCCTTCTCCAATTTTGATGAGCCACTCATTGAATCCATTTTGTCTTCCTGATCTCATATTTTGTTCTAATTTGAGGTGAGTAAAGATTTTCCATAGGGTACTTGACTTTATATATGTTTCTACAATGTCTGTGTGATTTCCATGGACAACAACAGGTAATGTTTGCCTAAAATCTCCACCGAACAACATCACCTTTCCACCAAAAGTCAAATCATTATCCATGACTTCCCGCAAAAAACAGTCAATACATTGTAGATAAT
This sequence comes from Discoglossus pictus, assembly GCA_027410445.1. NCBI lineage: Eukaryota > Metazoa > Chordata > Amphibia > Anura > Alytidae > Discoglossus > Discoglossus pictus. The sequence continues at coordinate 229,238,176 of CM050163.1, forward strand.
GGCATGACATCATTGTAGCTTCATCAATTATAATTAATTTACTTTTCTTAATTTTTTTTACTTGTAAAGATGTCATTCGAATATCGAACACTGATATTTCCAGAATGGGAACTGGCAGTTTAAATCCACTATGCAAAGTTCCTCCACCTTCTAAAAGTGTGGCAATTCTGGCAGTGCTATTTGACCTTGTGTGCGAACGAAACTCATCAATAAATTATATAGATGAGTTTTTCCTGATCCACCAAGTCCATCTTGATAGAAATAACGCTCTTTGAGCAAGTCATCCCCTAGTGCACTTTTTATGGAGTTAAATGATTGCAACTGTAATGTATTTAAAGTTGCAAGTGTTTCTTGTGTTATTTGGTTTTGAAGCTGAGTGTCATAGTCTTCAAAGTTTATTTCATCTATGAGTCCTGGATCTGGCAGATTAAAATTTGCACAATTTGATCCATGAGAGAGAAAGACCTCTTGAATTTCCAATAATGTTTTTAATTCTGCAATAAGCTCATTGTATCGTTGCAAAACGTTTTCAGACATATTTGTTTTAAATTTGTCCCACAAAGCTAATGCATTTGGAGCATTTGAGAAGATACAAATGAATGCAAATTTTTCTCATTTGCCGTGGCATCTGACACAGTGCTGTGTCTTCTAGACATCTTTCCCATTCTGTATCATCATCCAGGAATGTTCTGTGTCGCGCAGTTAAATGAAATGTTTCATAAACTGTGTCATTAACAGTTCTCAATTGTTCAAAACTTTGTGCACCAGTAACATTTAAAAGGAGTAAATGTAAGCAGAAACGTTCAAGGTCTCTTACAGTGTAAATTCTAGTTATAATTTTATTTCCACAGGTTTTTCTTTTTCGCTGCAATCCATTAACGAAAACATAATGATATGGAATGTCAATCTATAACAATTCCCTTGCCTCCAAGTCAGTACAATTTAATTGAAACCAAAGCATTTCTTTCATTTCCAACATTAAAGTAAACTAAGTGTCTTTGGGGCAAATGTACAGCTAATTGATATACTTCATGTGAGCGATCATTCATTTAAAATTTTAGAATATGCCATATTGCTTCTGGCGCACTTACATAGCGAGCATCTACATGAGATGCAATTTCATCATGTAATAACTCATTTTTTTCTGGATTCACGGCACTATTGACCACTACAGTAGCTGCGTCATAGCCTTTGTAAATATATTTGTAGATATATTTGTAGATAATAGATTTTATAGAAGTGCAAGCTTCCACATTAATGTGTGCATTATACTTCATGAGCAAATGTGGATTGCATGGCACCACATATCTGTTATCAACATCACAAAAAGCATAAGTTTTGTCTCTATAATCTTTTGGAAATTCTTTAGTGCATTTTTTATTTTCCATACATGGCGATTGTGGATTAATATCTCCACTTGGTCCATGAATCATGCAATGAGTTACAATCTCATATAGTCTACCATGTATTTTCTAGATCTGGTAGTTCTGCAATAATCACTGAATCCACTTTAACACCAGTATCCAATTTATTTTTCTCTTGAAGGATTATAAGCATACTGTATGTGCACATGAAAGGCCTCTTTTTTGAAATTCTATGGTATAAACATGAGCCAGACATTTGCCAAATAACTGAGTTATGGTTATGTCATGTATTAATTCAGTTAATTTTATTTTGAAGACTCTTGCCATTAAATTTGGTCTATCGCATATTGCGAGGAGATCCTTGGAAAGAAGAAGGTAAAATTATGGCTTTGCCAGCTGCAAGCTCTCTTGTTTGTAGCTACCTCAGCGACATAATCCATCAGTCAACAATACTGTTCTACACATAGTTTATCTTGCTGATATTTCATGAAATTTTAATTATTTGCCTCAACTTGCAAATATGAATTAATGATCCATTGTTGTGTCAGTTTTCCACCACATAAAATGGGATTAAATCCATCTTGAATGGCAGTTTGAGACACCTTAAATTCAAACATGGAAATATTATTTCTGACACGTACTTAAGAATTTGGGTAACTGTCAAGTGTTAATTTTGGTAACAAAATGGGATATGTCATTGGATCTAAATTAGTACTTAAGATACTTATGTTGATGTAAGGTTGCTACTCATTTCTGGGATATATTCTAATATCCCTTTAAAATGGTTGTTCTCCCTTATCATTTTGAAAGACCATTGCAACCTCATTTGATGTTGGTAAGTTTTACAAGCGTTTATCAGTATGGCTTTCTCTTTTAAAAACCATATTGACTTTTGAGATTGGCAATTGATGTAGTTCTGCATGAATTATTTATTTCTTGTTCTATTTCTGACACTTTTTTATAAGCTTGAGTGTACAGGTTTTGGGCCATAATTTTATTAAGCTTTATAAAAACAATAGGTCATTTTATTTTCTGGAAGCTGTATACGTTGTTTAACAGCTTCCATTGTATCTAGGACATATAGTTGAGCACATTTTCTTTGCTCCCCTTCTTCTGGATGTAAATGAGAAGTATGGTGGTAAATTTGTCCTTGTACTTTGAAACAGTAACAGCAGCTAATGTTGCACCCATAGATGCAAAGGATATGACACTATTATACGATCATATGTTTGTTTTGAAATTTTGGTAATAAGGAAAGTAGGCTCAGTCATAATGCTTTTTAAATATGTTGGGAAGTGTTGTCTCTGTGGAAGTCTTACCTTGCCTTTTTGACAGGAACTAGCAAACTGTCCATCTCTGGGTCTTTCCTATTTGAAATGATAAGCCCCACAAAACTGAAAGACAATATTCATAATACCACAATTACGAACCTCTACTGTTAAAGATTTAAGTAAAGGACATTTCTGAGAACATACATCAATATGACTCTCTAAATCATCATTAGAATTCTTATCAGATTGTTCAGCCACATTTTCTAAATGCTTTTGTTTTTTAGTTGCCTTCGTGGGCTTGGATGTTAGTTTGTCAGCCGGTAGTCTTTTGATTGTGAGTCTCTCCCGTTCTTTTTGACGTTGAATTTCCTTTTGCTCCGGCGTCTGTTGATCTGCCCATGTCTGTTGATCTGCCCATGTTTTTTGACGTTCTCTAGTATAACGTCTTTTCTTTTCCTCTCTGTTTTCAGTATGTGCCATATTAATCTGTAAATAAAATTAGTACATTAGTCCTTTTGCTCCTTTTTTTTTTTTTATGAACTTTTTGTCATTTTGTTTTGGTTATTTTTTCTCCTATCCTGTTTTGTGTGCACCACTGTTTGCATTATGGGGTTAACTTTATGAGGCTGGACTTAGCAGACTAGTTAAGTTGCAGTCTATTTTGTTAATAGCGCACAGCAAACATGATAGGTCCCTCTATTTTGTATATGTTAACAGCATTTCTTGTGTTATCCTGTTTTGTGTGTGGCAGTGTTGTCATTATGGGTTTAGTTGTGTTTCTTGTGCGCTATTGTTGTCATTAGGTGTTTAGGGTATGGAGTTGGGCTTAAAGGGTTGCGCACCTAAAATAGTATATATCCTTCTATTTTGTATATGTTACTAGCATTGTCCTTTTCCGTTTTGTGTGCACCACTGTTGTCATTAGGGGTTAGGGTACCCTTTTTTTTTGGTATACTGTTTGCAATGTTGTTATTAGGGGTTTATGGTTATGGGGTAAGGCTTAGAGTGTTTGTTAGGTTGTAGTACGTTTCTACAAAGGCAGACACAAAGCAGGATAGGTCCTTCCATTTTATATGTGTAAACAGCAGTACTTTTTTTATTTAAACTTGTAATACTGTACCTCTTGTTTTCAATGTCTTGTGTATAAATTCATGTAGAGATGATGAGACTCTTCAGGCAGTGTCTGTTGAGAATTACAGAGAGAGATGCAAATGCTAAAATAACATTCAAATCAATTAGTTTTTGTACTAAGACCATACAATACAGGATATATACTTCCATTTTGTATGTATTCAGAGAGGTTTAGGTTATGAGGTTAGGCTTAGACAGTGGTGCATACAAAACCGAATAGATTATTTCATTTTATATGTGTTAACAACATTTGATGTAGTATCCTGTTTTGTGTGCGCCACTGTTGGCATTTGGGGGTAAGGGTAAAAAAATTTTGTGCCATCATCTTTTGTGTACATCACAGTTGGCATTAGGGGTGTAGGTTATGGGGTTAGGCTTAGAGGGTTAGTTAGGTTGCAGTGCGTTTTGACTATGGTGCACACCAAATAGGATAGATCATGTTTGTTTGTTTTTTATTTGTTATACTGTACCTGTTGTCTTGAATTTGTTGTCTAGAAATGACAGAGGGTCCTCTGCTGCCAATATAAAATAACTTTTCCTTTTTTATTTACTAAGACCATAGTATTTTTGTTAATCAAATGTATTTTTGTACATTACCTGTTGGGTTTAATTTGTTGTCTGTAAATTTCTGCAGAATTTACAGTCTGTGTTAAACCATGCAGTGCTGCAAATTAGTCAGTGACACTCCTCAGGCAGAGTCTGTGGAAAATGAGAAAAATATGGAAATGTTGAAATCCACTGTAAATATTTTTTTTTTTTTTTTTTTTGCTAAAAGCAAAAAATTATGTTTTAAAATATGTGTTAATAAAAGCGATTTTCTGCTTTAAATGTCTACTTTTTTTATTATTTAAAATTTTACACCATTTTACCCCACCTGAACATTTATCTGTCTTTGAAATCTTACTATACATTATTAATGTCTTCTAATTGCTTCTGTAAATTAAGATTCTTGTTTTTGACAATATTTGAAAACCCTTTTTTTTTTAATTATTAATTTATTAATTAAGGAATTAATTAATTATAGCTTACCTATTTGCTGTAATTTGCAGTTTTTTATCTTCTAAAGTGATAATCAAGTTGCTTTAGAAGTAACGCCACCAGTGAAATGTACAGTCACACTGTTCATCACCTGAGGAGAAGTGGAGAAAATTCTAGAAAGTTTGCAGTATTTATAGAGTGTTAACTGAAGTTATAACGCAATGCACATGCGCTATTTGTGTTCCAGCCTTCAATTTGCGTTCCAGCCGCCGTTTCGTGCAAGGTTCTTACTTCTTCCATAGAAAATGGCTTTGCTTTTGTATGTGCTATGTGCCACAGGATGTGTGTTATGTGCCGCATGAAGTGTTACTGAGTTTGGGTAAGTGTTTCCGAGTACATTGTTAATTTTGACGTTTCGTTTTTTTTTTTTGTTCACCATTTTTTTTCTTGCGTAGACGATTTTTAAGTTCTGAAACTCATGAAATTTGACTTAAATTCACATGCAAACTCACTCTCAGATGTCCTGGATGTCCCCTCATGCTGTGTGTGACGTTTTTTAATGTACTTTTTATGTGTGTGTTTCTCGAAGTGCCCGGTTCGGCCGTTAACTTCGTATTTTTTCGACCTCTGATTTTTTTTTCTAACTCCTGCGGGTCGTAATTTTTTTTTCTTTCTAAGTACCGCTTTCCTTTTCAAAGTGTTATGGGACGCCATTTTTGCACACAACTTTTTCAAACTGCTACGAGTCTCGCACTGTGAATTGTATAATTGAGATTCCTGATGATCTGTAGTCCCGCGGGTCTTAGGGATGAGCCTTCGGCGCTCACTGCCTAAGTCATGGGGGGTCGTAGGGATGAGCGCCTACGGGCTCATCTCCGCCAGCGCAATGAGCTCCTTCTGCACTCCTTGCCTGCATCTGCGGCCCTCGCTTTGCAAGCCCGCAAGCGTTAGCAACAACCCGCAATGCTCACAACTATATATATATATATATATATATATATATATATATATATAAACATCAATTTCTCATTTCAGATTTGTTTATGCATATATTTGTTTCAATTGATAATATTTATACTATTTGAATACCAGTCCGTTGTGTGAGAATGAATTCCCAATGTGACTACTCATGTGAAAACGTTGGACAGTCCTGTTTTAGAAGCCTTTTTCTATTCCATGGGGGAAGAACGTATTGCAGACTGCCTTCAATCTTTAAGCTTCACCGAGTTTATAAAGGGGTTAAAGGAATGGCTTAGGCTTATATAGGCTTATATAATGTACTTGAAGGTTGAGTAGAGGACAGATAATGGAAGAAGCCTGGGGGAGACAAGTTCACCACTGATAGACAAGTGGTGTTATATGATTGTTAGATTGTTTGTGACATGCCTGCAGTGTAAGATTATGAAACATACCAGGCAGCAGCTTCTTTCATTCATGTCAAATCCTAGAATAGCGGAGTACTGGGAAAAAAATACTTGATATTTTTGTTTGGAATTTCATCCTACACACCGACAATGTTTTCAAGTACTTATGCACAGTTATGTATTATTTACTGATATTTTAATTTAGTTTTGTAACCATATTATTTAATATATTTCTTAAAATTGCCAATAATGTAAAACACATTTAGAGAATAAAAATCCAAGCAATTAAGGCACAGTACCTGATATATATTTAGGGCATAAAGTCCCATTCAATTAGATACTATAGGGTTAGTACAGAAGTTTTAATACAAACTTTAGAACACATAAAAAGAACTTCTCAACATAACCAACCATTACCCTTATAATTACTACATCACTGTAAGTATAAATGGTATTGACAGACCAAGGCATAATCAAATGATATAAAACTTACTGTATATACTCGAGTATAAGCCGACCCGAGTATACCTCAACCCCCCTCCTCAACCCCCATCCTCATCCTCCCTCCTCATCCTCCCTCCTCAACCTCCCTCCTCAACCCCCCTCCTCAACCCCACTCCTCATCCTCAACCTCTCTCCTCATCATCATCCCTCCTCATCCTCAACCTCCCTCCTCAACCCCCTCATCCTCAACCCCCTCATCCTCAACCCCCCACCCTCAACCCCCTCCACAACCTCAACCCCCCTCCTCATCCTCAACCTCCCTCCTCATCCACAACCTCCCTCCTCATCCTCAACCCCCCCATCGTCAACCCCCCCATCCTCAACCTACCTCCTCAACCTTAACCCCCCCATCCTCAACCCCCCTCCTCATCCTCCCTCCTCATCCTCAACCTCCCTCCTCAACCTCCCTCCTCAACCCCCCTCCTCAACCTCCCTCCTCAACCCCCCTCCTCATCCTCAACCCCCCTCCTCATTCGAAACCCCCCCTCATACTACCCCTCTAAATACCCCCCCCCCCCCCCTCACTTACCTGCTCCGGCCTTCGCTCCTTCCGGGTCTTGATGTGGCGCTCATGTGATGTCACACGCGCGCCACGTCAATAGCATATACAGGGTGCCGGCACCCGGTATATGCTAATGACGTGGCACGCGTTTGATGTCACGGCATTAGCATATACTGGGTGCCGGCACAGGGTATATGCTAATGACATGGTGCGCGTGTGACGTCATGGCATTAGCATATACCGGGTGCCGGCAACCGGTATATGCGAATGACGTGGCGCGCATGTGAAGTCACATGCGCGCCACTTCAAGACACAGAAGGAGCGGAGGCTGAAGCAGGTAAGTGAGGGGAGAGGGTGGGGGGGCTAGTATGAGGGGGGGTTAGAATGAGGGGGGTTGAGGATGAGGAGGGGGGAGGGAAAGAGACATGTGGGTTAGAGAGACACGGGGGGTAGAGAGACACGGGGGGTAGAGAGACACAAGGGGGGGTTAGAGAGACACGGGGGGGTAGAGAGACACGGGGGTAGAGAGACACAAGGGGGGGTGTTAGAGAGACACGGGGGAGAGTAACTCGAGTATAAGCCGAGGGGGCCCTTTTTAGTCTTAAAAAAGGGCTGAAAAACTTGGCTTATACTCGAGTATATACGGTAGCTTTTATTTGCGTATTTAAAAAAGCATAAGCAATATATATAAAATTGACTTTGTATAAAAAATCTTAAAAACAAAATGAATTTCCAGCTGTCACCCCTTCATGTATATAGATATACCACTCAGATTAATCAGTTATTCAAAAGGCCACAAAGCTGAAATTATATTGCACCCAATTATCCTTTCAAAATGAGATGTCAAATGTAGGTTTGTAAATACAAAAATATTTTGCACCAAATTATCCATACGTAAAGAGATATACTGTACTGTCAAATGTCAGGTTACAAGTACATTTGTAAGATCACCAAGAATAATTAAATATAACTAAACAGCTGTCAGTGCTAAATATAAACAGTAGCAGGGTTTTGTTAACAAAAAATATAATTAACTAGAATATTGCCCGTCAAAAAATGATGGCAATGAAATTGTAAGTGACCTAATGTTGTGTGGTGTATTTAATGTGGCTGATGTAGCGTTGTTCGTTTTCTATGTCGTGCGACTTTTTCGTAATATCCGTAGCTGTTTGGTGGGCTTTTGCGGAATATCCGTAGCTGTTTGGTGGTGTTTTGCGTATTTATGGTAGTGTTTTGCGTGTTTAGAGACCTTTAGCCTCGTTTTCATTTCGTTCGGCGGCCATTTTTTCTCTCGCTTAGGTGATTTTCGGGTCTCTAAACTCCGAAATTTGTGCTTAAATGGAGGTGTAACTTCACTTGCAGAGGACCTCGGTGCCTTCCCTTGCTGTGAGTAACCTTTTTATGTGTTTGTTGTTTGTATTTATTGTGTTTGTAATGTTTTTGGGGTTGCGCAGGTTGCGTCCTTGTTTTTTAATCTCGTAGGTGTTTTTCAGCAAATACGTAGGTGTTTGGTGGTGTTTTGCGTCTTTATACTGCTGTAGCCTCGTTCTCGTTTTTTTTCGGCGGCCATTTTTTCTCTCGCTTAGAGAATTTTTTAGTGTCTAAAATCTTTTAATTTGACTTAAATTGAGGTGTAACTTTAGTTTTCGAGGTCCTGGATGCTCCCTCTTCCTGTAAGTAAGCTTTTTATGTATTTGTTGTGTGTATTTGTTATATTTTTCATGTTTTGATGTGCGCGTGTTGCTGAAGATTTTTGCGAGGTTGCAGTGGCTGGCAAGGAGCGCCATCAGTGCTCCTTGCCAGCAACTGCGACCCTCGCCTCGCGAGGGCCACGGGCTCGCTATGCGAGCCTGCTATCGTGAGCAACGGCTCGTATGCTCACAACTATATATGTGACTAGCGACTTGCCCGTCAAAAAATGACGCTCAATAAAAGGAAGTGTTGAAATGCTGTCTGTCACACAATGTGAGTGTACTGTGTGCCTCAAGTAACTAAATTCCTCAAAAAGCAGAAATGTACATGACATAAAATAAGAAAAAGTAAAATCACTAAAAATAAAAAATGTACATTAGAGAACCCAAAAAAGAAACCTAAGTGACGAAAAATAAAAAAAGGAACATTACAGAAAATAAAAAAAGACATTACAACCTCCCGTCACTACAAAAATTAAAAAAAAATTACACACCTGAAAATTAAATACATATAATACATACATATAATACAATACAACACAATTAAATTAAATAAAATACAATACAATTAAATAAAATACAATACAACCCTATGTAATATACATGCCACTATCTACTATACATGCCACTATCTACTATACATGCCACTATCTACTATACATGCCACTATGTAATATACATGCCACTATATAATGTAATATACATCCCACTATGTAATATACATCCCACTATTTAATATACATCCCACTATGTAATATACAGTACTATCTAATAATACATCCCCCTATCTATGTAATATACAATACATGCTATATATATATATATATATATATATATATATATATATATATATATATATACTGTAGCTGCCCTAATTGTAAGGTACAATAAAATAATTAAGTACACTTACCTTTGAGATGCTTCTTCAGATCAGCAACCTACGGTAAAAAAGATTCCAAAAATTAATACAACAAGTTTTCATGAAATACCTAAACATTCTAAACATTGTAAACATTGTAAACATTCTAAATATTCTAAATATTGTAAATATTATGCTCACCTTTCCAGCATGTCCCGTTCCAGCATGTCACATCCTCCATGTTCCGTCCGCCATGTTCCGTCCGCCATGTTCCGTCGATCATCTTTGCGTGTTGTCCGGCCGTACTCCTGTAAAAAAAAAAAAACATTACATTAGTAAACATAAAGCAAAGTAAAATAAACAACACAATCTACATTATACTTACCTTTCCGCGATGTCTCCGGCCTCCTCGTCTTCTCTGGAAGCATCAGCGCCTTTAAAAAAAAAAAAAACGGCACACATCCGCCCTGGCGGATGTCTCCGACGCTAATGACCTTCCTATGGAGTGTTCCAGAGTAAAATTGGCAATGGCGGCTTCTGATTGGCTGAAAAGGCTGTCTATCAAATTCAGCCAAATAGAAGACCCCATTTGTGAACCAATTAAAAAAGTATAGACCCCAAAATACAACGCTGATTGGATAACACACCTTTCAATCTTTATTTGAACCAATCCTAAGGCTTTATTGCCATCAGCCAATCACAATGGAACATACCCCCACGTACTGATTGGTGAAGACATCTGCGCCTTCCCATTGGCTGTAATATTGATTGATTTTAACAGTAGCCAATGAGAATGCGCAAATCCTTCACCAATTAGTACGTGAGGGTGTATTCCATTGTGATTGGCTATTGTCAGTGCAACCAATCAGAATGCGCAGAGGCTCCAACCAATCACCCTGTGGGGGTGTATTCCATTGTGATTGGCTGAAGGCATCTGCGCCTTGTGATTGGTTTAAATAAAGATTGATAGGTGCATTATCCAATCAGAGTGGGATTTTAGGGTGTATCCCTTTCTCACACATTGGCGCCTCCTGATTGCGTAAATTTGATAGACAGCGTTTTCAACCAATCAGAAGGCGCCATTTTTCTTCAGGAAAATTCTCCTGGAGCCTCATTAGCGTCGGGAGTGCGGATGTAAGTATATATATATATTTTTTTTTATTTTTTTTTTTTTTTTACACGGCGTGGCAGAAGAGGATCCGGAGGAGGCCGGAGACATCGCGAGGAGGTAAGTATAATGTAGATTATGTTTATTTTATTTTGATGTATGTGTAATAATGTTGTGTTTTTTTAACAGGTGCCGCGCCGGAGAAGGATTGAAAGAATGCCGGATGGGACATGGCGGAAAGGTGAGTAGAATATTTATAATGTATATAATGTATAGAATGTATAGAATGTATAGAATGTTTATTTTATAGGTGTAAACGTGTTGCACTAATTTTTTGTAATTTTTTTTTTGTAGGTGGCTGATCGCAATGGACATCTGCAAAGGTAAGTGGTCTTCATTTTTTTATTTTAGCTTAGACTTAGATTAGTTAATATATAGATAGCATTTATTGTATGTTAGCTAGGGGTTTTATATAGATAGCATAGGATGGATTGTATATTAAATTGTGTTATTTATTTAGATAGATTGGGAATGTATTCTTATATAGATAGGATGTATATTAGATTATGCTATTTTTTTTTATATATTGGGTATGTATTATTATATAGATAGGATGTATATTAGATTATGCTATTTATTTAAATAGATTGGGTATGTATTATTATATAGATAGGATGTATATTAGATTATGGTAATTATTTAGATAGATTGGGTATGTATTATTATATAGATAGGATGTATATTTGATTATGGTATTTATTTAGATAGATTGGGAATGTATTATTATATAATGTATTATTATATAGACAGGATGTACATTAGATTATGCTATTTATTTAGATAGATTGTGTAATGTATATTAGATAGTGGTGTATTGTATTGTAATTGTATGTATTTGTATTGTAATTGTATATATTTGTATTGTATGTATTTGTATTGTATGTATTTGTATCATATGTATTTCCTTTTCAGGTGTGTATTTTTTTTTTCTGTAGTGAGGGGGGGGTTGTAATGTGTTTTTTTTTCTGTAATGTTCCTTTTTTATTTTTTGTGACTTAGGTTTTTTTATTTTGTGTAATAAAGTTTTTTTTTTGTGAGTTAGTTTTTTATTTCATGTAATGTAGATTTTTTTGTGTGACTTTAGGCTTTTTATTTTCTGTAATTAGAGTGGTGGGGGTTAATAGGGGGTAGGTAGTGTAGATGTTAATAGGTTAGTGTAGAGGACGTTTAGTTGGTAATGTTTTATTGGGGGTGGTATAGTGCAGTATAGTTTTTATACATAGTGTCATGATGGTCCTTGAGGACCATCATGGCACTTATGTGGTTAATGTAGTGTTGTAACTGGCCCATAATGGTGTTAATATACCCTTATGGGACTGATGGGGTTAAATAGAGGCTTATGGGGGTCTGTATTGACCCCCATTAGAGTGGTGGGGGTTAATAGGGGGTAGGTAGTGTAGATGTTAATAGGTTAGTGTAGAGTGTGTTTAGTTGATCTGTAATGTTTTATTAGGGATGGTATAGTGCAGTATAGTTTTTATACTTAGTGTCATGATGGTCCTTGAGGACCATCCTGGCACTTATGTGGTTAATGTAGTGTTGTAACAGGCTCATAATGGTGTTAATATACCCTTATGGGACTGATGGGGTTAAATCGAGGCTTATGGGGGTCTGTATTGCCCCCCATAAGTGACAGGGTTAATGAAGGGCTTATGGGGGTCTGTATTGACCCCCATGAGTGACAGGCTTAATGAAGGGCTTATGGAGGTCTCTATTGACCCCCATGAGTGACAGGGTTAATGAGGGTTTTATGGGGGTCTGTATTGACCCCCATGATTGAAAGGGTGACAGTGTATTTTTTTTTTCTTTCACAACGGGTCCTTTAAGGACCTGTAACGCAGGAATTTAGAATTTTGATTGCAGCGGGGGTCCCCGATCGCGTGCAATCGGGACCCCCACTGCGATGGTTAATGTGGGGTTAATGCAGGGCTCAGAGCTTATCTCGGATCCCCTGCGGTTAATCCGGGTTTCTGATCTTATCTCGGATCCCTTCTTGGGTAAGTTGTAGGTGGCTGAGCGGTTCTGGGTCTTTGAGCCTCGTTTTCATTTTATTCGGCGGCCATTTTTTCTATCTCTTAGGGGATTTTCGTGTGTGTGAACTCTGGAATTTGTACTTAAATGGAGGTGTAACTTCACTTTCAGAGGTGCTGGGTGCTCCCCCTTGCTATGGGTAAGCTTGTTATGTTGTTTTTGTGAGTATTTGGTGTGTTTTGACTGTTTTTAGGTGCGCGCAGTTCCGCTATTTGTAGGTGCATGTGGGTGTTTGTTACGTTAAGGTTGGTTCTGAGGTTAATGCCGGTTTCCGAGGTGAGTTTCGTTTTCGTTTTTTTCGTCGGCCATTTTTTCTCTCGCTTAGGGGATTTTCGTGTGTTTGAACTCGGGAATTTGGAGTTAAATGGAGGTGTAACTTCACTTTCAGAGGTCCTGGGTGCTTAGTGCTTAGTGCTTGTCGGTGTCTGTTACGTTAAGGTTGCCTCATTCCCTAAGTGCTTTGCGAGGACCCGCATTTGCGGAAGCGAGGGCCTCAGTTGCTGTCATGGAGCTCCTTTGGCGCTCCATGCCAGCAACTGAGGCCCTCATCCGCGGTGTGTGTGTGTGTGTAACCGGTGTGAGGCGCCTTTGAGATTTTGTTTTTTTTAAAGTCGTGTGTGTGTGTTAACACAGCCGACGTTGGAGCCTCCACCTCCGCAAATGCGGACCCTTGCTTCGTGAGGATCCGCATTTGCGGGGACGTTACGTTGTTTTTTTTTTTTGACTGGGAGGTTGGGTTTTTTTTGTTAAAAAGTCGTGTGTGTTGTGTGTTTGTGTTAACACAGCCGACGTTGAGCCTCCACTTCCGCAAATGCGGACCCTCGCTTCGCGAGGATCCGCATTTGCGGGGACATTGGGATGCTCCACCACCGCAAATGCGGCCCCTCGCTTTGCGAGGACCCGCATTTGCGGGGAACTGCGTCCCTCGCTTCGCGAGGGACGCAGTTTTTGCAGGCTCGCTGTGCAAGCCCGCAAGCGTTAGCAACAACTCGCATGCTCACAACTATATATGTGATTATAACTGATTAATATAGGCCAAAACTTAAACTGAATAATGACTGATACCACTGCATCAATAATACAAAAATATGTAACAAATATGACTGCTATACATGTGCTTTTTATACCTAATATCATCAGTGTAATGTAAAAAAATAACAATGAGTGTGCCCTGAAAACATAGTGAAATATAAATAAAAACATAAGCCACATTAATTCCCTATGTGTAATAATGTGGCGGTACTGGGAACCCACCAATTATTCCCTAAATACAAATTGAAATGAATCCCTACTCTCACCTCCTAACTCTAATACAGAAAACCCCCAATATTATAGACCCTGCAAAAACACTGGTGAGACAACTCTGGGGATGCGCCACTTACCTCCCTGAGTAGATCAGCAAGCTATCCTATCTTTGATGATACAGGGGCACAGAAAGTTAAAATCAATTTTAGTTGGCAAAATGTTAATAATATCTCCCTTATTTATTGCCTGTGACAGCTATAATATAATGTCTCATGATATAAATATGTGTCATCAGCTTATTATTTCAAGTTTTATAAGTATTTGATACAGATAGCACACAAAAAAGTCACAAATCAATCACAATACATGCATACTGTATATCATGGGCTCTTTGCCATAATTACATATTATGTATATAAAAAAAAATACATTGCAACAAAGGTACAAATAGGCATTTGTTATTTTCCCTGGTTAGGTACTGAGGCTCCTTAGATCAAATCAGTGTCCTCTGCTCACATGGAGCTGATCGCTGATGTCATCAGTGTGGGACAGGTTCCTTACATCAGCCTGACGCACACGTCTAGATTAGCGATAAAATCAACTAGAAGGCACAAATTTACAGATTTACATTTCAGCTTGTTGTTTCAGAATCTAATAGAGCTTCCTCTCTCCACTTCCTATTAGTTGTCAGGTGTAGGTTTGCCTGCAATGAAAGAGGCAGATAAAAGAGCAGATCTGCTAATGTCTTAAACACATAGGTCAAATGTAAGTTTTAAAACACTGCACTGTAATTTTTTTCTTCAAATATTTAATTCATTTTGACAAATAATTACATGAACGAAAGTTTTAACATACTTAAGGGAGTTAAATATTCCATTCCTGGGTGGTGGCTCTGAATGGCATGTTTCCCCTTCTGGATCACTACTTTGTCCTGGGGAAGGAGCTTGTGTACTTCAATGAGGCTGCAGGGTCACCCAAGATGGGCAGGTCACTGCAGAGAGGACAGAAAAATCATGGTTCACTGGAGAAGGAAATGGCCAATAGGGATGCAAGGAGGACAGTAATCTTCTTGAGGTGCAGGCTGGTGGAGAACTCGCGTCTTCTTAAAACTGACTTCTAGACCGAAAAGCTTGGCAGCCTCGGAGAAGCAAACTATCATTCCCTACAGAGATGTTTCCGTATGGGAAACAAAGGCAGCATCGTCGGCGAAGAGTAGCTCTTGAACGAGTCATTCCACTATCTTGGTGTGTGCCTTTAGTCACCTCAGGTTGAACAGACTGCCGTCGATGCGTTATCGAATGTAGAGAAAAACCTCATCATCAAGGTCTGCTGCGACCCTTTGAAGCATCATCACTCCATCACTTACTGGAAAGGGCTCCGACAGGTTGTTGCTGTTCGTGAGTTTGCCGCGCTGATCTTCATGTAGCTGGATGATCATGTTAAGGAACTTGGGAGGACATTGTATATGTTCTAGAATTTGCCACAAACCCTTCCTGCTCATGGTTTTAAATGCTTTGGTAAAGTCGACAAACTTAATGTAAAGTCCCTTGTTCTCTTCTCTGCATTTCTCCTGGAGCTGCCTGAGACCAAAAACCATGTCATCTGATGCTTCTGTTGGCTCTAAAGCCACACTGACTCTCAGGGAGAAGTTCTGGTATAGTGAGCACCAGTCTGTTGAGGAGTACTCTTGCAAGGATTTTCCCTGCAACTGAGAGCAGAGTTATCCCCCGGTAATTGGTGCAGTCACAAGGTCCTGTGGCAGTTTGCCTTGTAGCCAGCAGCAAACAAAGACATCTGTGCAACTCTGAGTTATTTCCATGAAGTGGGTCCACCACTGGTTCTGAATTTCTCAAAGCTTTCATTGAAAGTTGCTGCACACAAGAAGGAAGGCTCCTTTCTTATTAGGGCAAGACAGCTGAGCAAGATGTGCTTGATGAGCGGATCCCTTTTTCAACAGTAATTCATGGATCTCCTTATGGCTTTCTTTAAATCAATCTTCTCAGAATTATTGTAATCATACATTATTTGATATATTTATTTTAATATAATCCTTTTTATATGACATGGTTTATATATATATATATATATATATATATATATATATATATATATATATATTATTATTTTTTTTATTTATATATATATATATATATATATATATATATATATACATTCTTAGAATTAGAGCATTAATTCTAATATTATTTCATGAGTTCCATTTAGACATGGGGAAACTGTCCTGTTTGCCCAGGTGGGCTTAGATCAGAATGAACAATGGTTGGTAAGCATAAATGTTTGAGGATAATGACAAAACAAGTGACCTCATTCAATTGCAAGCCCGCAGATTTCGTCCTACAGGCTGTATATCTACGGGTTTGAAATTTGCTACAATTACAGAGCGATTCAATTGAACAAGCACACAAGTTACGGGCCGAATGCAGAAACTGTAAACCATGCAATCATAAGTAGCATTTCAGAGCATGATCATGATCAATTAAGCAAGGCTGTAACTACCCAGTTAGAAACAGCCAATAGAAAATGAGACCATCATCATTAGGTCAGTAAAACATGGAGGTTACATGTCAATCAACTATCGTTTAGGAGTCCGATATGCGATCAAACTTGCAATCCTGTAATGTACATAATAATAAAAATTAATTATGGAAATGTTCTAGTCCATGTGAGTGGCCTGATATGTATTAACTCATTAAATCCTAAGATTGATATAACACCAAAATGACACATAACAAAAAATATTTTTTGATAGCAGATTTACGAGCTTGAGGCTGTTACACAATTAATTCTAATGTCTGTCATTGCTTTCCCGGTCTTTTAAAGTTCAAGTCTTGTCTGCTACCTGTAGAATTTTATTCTACATTTACCGGTGTGAAAATATTTGACTTGAGGAATTGTAGCAATTGAATAGTCATTTGCTATTGTAACTCTTGCAGTCTTTCAAGTTCAAAGGCATAGATGGGCTGTAAGTTACGGTTGTAACAACCGCAGGGATTTTCAGCCCGTAACCCGTAGATCATTTGAGGATCGCAAAAAGACTTCAATTGAATGGCAAATTAGTTTAGTGGCTAAATTACGGGCTCCCGTAAGCTACAATTTCTCAATTGAATGAGGCCCAAAGATTGTATTACCTGAACCCACACATAAGATATTTATCTAAAAATACACTCAAGTATCTTAAAATCATAGCCACTGTATTCAAAAATGTGTAGTTATTAGGGAAAATAATTTTAGTGTGTTTCCCAAGGTAGCTAGTGACGTCAGTATGGATTTAGAAAAAACCCTTAGATAAGAACTGACCATTTAAGACTGGTCCTATTCAAGCTAGATAGTCCCAACATCAGGAAAAGGACAGAGGAAAGAAGGAGAAAGAGAGAAGGAGCTGGCAGGGAGTCCTAGGAACATACACTCCTTTGAGGACAGACATTCAGATACACATTTATTAGATATACTTATAAACATATTCTTAAAACATAATATTGGGATACTCCCAAAACACATAGATATTCAAAATGTATGCTCAAATAGCTACAAAGAAACTTTCACATCTCACTCACAAAGGAATTTCCACATTTACCTACAAAGAACAGAAAATTAGTCGACACACAAAATTAGTCGACACACAACTTACAGATTGATTTTATAAATATCACAAATATCAGCTGTTATAGCAATCCAATATATTTTGATTTAGTACCTAATTATAGTGAAAAAAATGTTTCTTTTTGTATTAGATAATATTATAATTAGACTGACGGATTTGTATAGCTTTAATATAGTATGGTATCTTAGTGAATAGATATTTGTGAACATACCAAAAATGATGAAACCAACTCTAATATCATAATTGCCATATTTTATGTTTTAGGCATATTGGGCATGTCTTGTATATGATTATGTGGACAATGTGTTAATAACTAATTATTTATAATTTAATATACCGTGATATTATATCTGTCATAATTATTATACCATATTAATTGTTATATTGAAAGACACTGTTTTGATACCATTTTTACTCATTATAATAAATATAATTTCATATAATACAGTTTTGTTTATTTAATGAGGCTAAAGCTTATATATATTGTGTAGTAAGAACTCAGATTATTAAACATTGCCAAATATATAAATATTTTTAATTATTATTAATAAATGTTATTGATATTTATATTATCACCAAATTAATTGCCAAAAACCATGACAGAGTTTGTGGAGGACCCTTGGACCTCTTAAGAGGTCTGCAGGATGCTGGTTTTGAGGTGTTCGCATAGAGCATCTGAATAGCAATCCGTGAAGCACCTGGGATCCTTTAGACTCAACTGGAGATTTGCCTGGAAGCGGGCCTTCTCTTTAGCTGACTGGAGGTTACCTATTTGTAACGTCTTCTTTACGGCTTCCCTCCTATTTGGCTTAGGAATGAATTGGAGTTGCAGTGCATCAGTGTACATTCTGTGCTGAGCATCACTCGGGTGAGTATGACATCTTGAAGGTCTTACTGATGCACCAGAATGTAGTCTAAGATGCCAGTTCTTGGACTGAGGATATATCCAGGTTGTCTACAGCCTGTCTTTCTGCTGGAAAAACATGTGTTGGTGATGGTGAGTTTCTGCTCTGCGCAACACTGTAGGGGCCAAGTATCCCTTTCCAAGCTTCTGAATCTTTGCCTATTCTGGCATTGAAGTCGCTGAGGATGATGACCATGTTGTTTGCAGATTGCACAGGTCAGTGTAAAATTTGTCCTTTTCTGCAGGATCCACTTGAAAAGTTGGGGCATAGACACTGAAAATTGTAGCATGATGCTTGTTCTGAAGTGGTAAATAATGCGGTCAGAGTGACCCATTGGCAGGTTATCAAGATTGGATGCTATAGGGTTCCTGACCATGAAGCCGACACCAAAGAGGCATTTCTTGGTTTCTAGCTTGCATGACCAGTAGAGGGTGTAGCCTGCCCCATGTTCCTCGTCTTTAGCTAGCCTTGATAGTTTGTGGGCCATTGTCTCCGGGGTCAGCATCAGGAGATCCATACACCTAAACTGCTTGCATGCAGGATTGAAACGGAGGCTTCCAGTGTCATCTTCCACCGGACATTTTGCCCCTTTCCCATTGTTGCAGGACTTTAAGATGTCGTTTGTCTAGATGTAAACATGCCCCTTGGATCTGCACAATGCTTTTTTTTAGGTGTGATGCCATGTGAGTAGTAGGGTTCCCACCCTTTACACTTTGTGGTTCATCTTCATCTGTCATGGCCTAGCAAACTGGGATGGCGACAGTGAGATCCTAGAGTCATAGGTGTTATATCAGAATGCCCTTCTCCTAGAGGGATGGACTTACAAAGCTAATGAACTGCATCTAAACTAGTTTGAAGACAGAGCTCCCCTTCTCCAAGGCTGCCAACCAAGACTAACAAGCCTAGCCTACCCATCCAGTTATACTGCCGGATACTGGGTTGCACCATAACGTAGCAAGCTTTGCAAAAACAGGGGGCACCTACGAGAAGGTGTTGCTACGGATGCAGTAATATAGGAGAGGCCATAGGCAATGACCTCCTGACTAACGAGCCACCCAGTGGTCATGTGGCAATCACTACACCGGAAAAGGAGAGGTGAGGTATTGTGCATACAATTTCCCTGGGTGAGTTGGCCCATGCCTCCATTAAACTTGTAGGACCATTTGCTTTCTACAGACGGTCTGTAACGTTGAGAAAACTTTTCACACCCAATAGATCAAAGACTTCCTTTATTCAATGATGTGATAATGTAAACCTTACCTATAGTCTGGTCAATTATTAAGCTACATTTAGCTTGAATGTTCATCGTGAACATTTTTTGAATATTTTGAATAGTCATTTTGTTTATTTGTTTAAATGTAAATCCTGAGAGAGCCATATTCAGTATTGCACTGCTTATATCTAGAATGAGGAGGGGGCTAGAAAAGGTGTCCTAAACATTGCCTGCTTCACCTTACCCTGGCCAGGTAAGATGTTGGATACCCTGGCAGGAATCCAACATAAGCACTAACCAATAGCAATACTTAAATGACACAGACTATCATTGGCACATGGAATGTGAGCATGTTACTGAACAACATGAAGTCAGACAGACCGGAGAGAAGATCGGAGCTTGTCACTAGAGAGCTTGCACACTAAAACATTGACTTTGCAGGCCTTAGGGAAACCCATCTTGCTAGTGAAGTATATTCTTCTAAAGTGGCCGCAGGAGCAATGAACAACGCAAAACTGGAGCTGGATTTGTTCTCAAAAATTGTCTTGTTTGGAAACTGGTCAGCCTCCCTAAGGGTATGAGTGAAGGACTTATGACAATGCAGCTCCATCTTCAAAATGGAAGACAAGTAAGCACAAAATGGGAGTCTTTGATCAGCGCATATGCCGACACAATGAGCAACACTGTAGATGAGAATGATCAGTTTATAGGTCACATTATAGGTGCAAAAAGTTCTGAAATGATTTATCTTTGTCTCATTTTTTTACAGCACAGAAACCTGACATTTTAACAGGGGTGTGTAGACTTTTTGTATCCACTGTATATATATATATATATATATATATATATATATATATATATATATATATAAAGAATATATAACGTATATATATATATATATATATATATATATATATATATATATTTACTGTCACGCTCAGGATCCATTCCTTGTTTTCCAGCACCACAATGGAGTACTCTGGAGCCTTTTGTATGGATTAACAGATCTTGTGGTCTATTTGTCAGCAAACAGAAAATAATCAAAACAGAAAATAAATCCTAGCTTCTCTTTGAAGCACTACCTACACTTTTATCTGCAGTTCCCTCACTGCTCTACTGTAATTCATAATACAGTCCAAAACACAGGTCTGCACACTTGCCTGTTTTAGAGTCCACTCCCTTCAGGATCTGCACTCCATCTGCAGAGGAGCTGTGTCTCTTTCACCTCTCCCATCACGCTGGACACTTTTCTCAATGTCTCTCAACTGTGCTGACTGTGCACTTCAGCCACATTGGCTTTCCAGGTCTCACGGACCTCTCTCTCGCCACACAGAGCTGTGTCAGGCTTCCTTTGCCTCTTCACAGGCTCCAAACTTCCCAACAATCCTCCAACTGGAGGTAGCAGCCGCCCTTGATTGCAGCTACACCTCTGCCTTTTGAGCAGGTTGTTAACTCTCTCACTCCTGGAGAGAAGTCTTGAAGAGCTCTCTTCTGTCCCCTGGTGGCACTTCAACACAATATATATATATATATATATATATATATATATATATATATGTAATATAAAAAGTTCAAAGTACTTGTTTTTGTGTTTTGCCTATAGACTTAAATGCTACCATATTTGGAACCTTCACTCCCTATGTTTTAGTTCAATATTTACAGTATTTTTTTTTTAAAAACTAGACTTGCTAATGGGAAAATGTCTCTAGAAAATCAAAACTAAATAAATTCATCCTTTAATTTAGTAACTGTTATGTGCAAATGTACATTCATTGGGACAGTTATTGTCTTTTTTTGTCAAAGGAACATGGTTAAATTTGTCCTGCATTCTCTTTTGTTTAACTAAAAATGATAGCGAGAAAAATGTCACTAGAAATCAAAGTAAACACAGTCTTTCAATTTTACAGCTTTTGTACATTTTATGTTCATCCCTGCTGCTTTCTGCTACTTCCTGGTAGGTGCGTCATTGAAAACAAGTACGTTTTTCTTTAGACCTGAGATATTGAGGTTACTGCTATATTACAACTGTGCAGATACCAACTTTTTGTACTTTCATTTACCCATACACCCCTGGAAGTCATCTGGTAACAGCAATATGCCATATGTTGCAGCAAAATAATTACATATAAAATGTAATAAATTAGAACCCTTCTTAATGTATGGTAGTTGGCATGCAATTTGGTTATGACAAAAATATTATAATGTGTAGAATAATCATTTCTATTCGGGTTCAATATCAATTTATAGACAAGTATACACTTTATGCAAAACAATGTTTATTAAAATAGTAAATCAAAAATAAACAACTGTAGTATCACAAATATATTTGGTATAAGCATTCAGTGATATGGTATATTCATAAATAATCACTGCACTCTATAAAAATAGCAAATAGCAAAACCAGGTATAAAAACCCATATAGCAGCCAAAATATAAAATATACAGACGTCATATAAAACCACTTAGATAATAATGTAAAAAGACAATAATATATAATATGAAAGAATATGAAAGACTAAATAAAATTGGAATATAGATATTAAATTATCATACTAAATGATTTTGTAACAGATTTGAATTAACTCAATTTATCAAAATCAATCAATCTATTTTGGAAAAAAATGGATACAAGAATTAAATTATGAATTGGCAACCATATACTGATATATAATTTCCAATATCCTTTTTTGTTTGTGTCCATTCTAAAAAATGTAACAGATTGTATTTAGACTATTTCAACTCTATGACAAAATATAAGAAAAATCAATTATACTTTACCAATTAAAAAGTTGGAAGGAAGTCCCTTTTGAATAGGATTCCCTCTTAAGTTTGGTGAGAAGTAATCCTTTTGGATAAGTAAAAGTATACATAATGAATAGCCAAAGCGAAGAAACAATAAAGTTTTTCCGGAGGGAATAATAGCTATGCAATGTATTATCTTCTCCATACATCTCATTTCAATTACATTGTTTATTTTAACCAATACTAATAAAATGATGTCATACTTTTTCAAATACATAATTTTAACATGTCAGCAGAAAAACAATGCATAGATATACTTAGACCACTAGAGTGAATATTTGCTCCATGGTCCAACTATTAAATAATATGCAATATTCGTTTGACCTTTTTAGCTATAAATCTAACCAAATATAATCAATATCAGGCAATTTGAATCAGAATTAGTCAGAATCTACCATTATTTTTATCCGCACCTGTTTATTAGCGGTTAGCTTACACAATTATGAATGGGTAAGGGTGTACCCTGGATAAAGATATGGGACCTCATTAAATTAGAGTTGCGTGTTAACATGTAGCTCATAAATTTGATCTTAGTGCTATTTGAGTACTACGATACTTCTTTACGTTCCCTGCGCCAACTTTACGTGATGAGGCCGAGAATAGGCTACGTGGAGAGGTAGGTTCAACCTCGCGCACGTAAATCCTTTGATCTTTCATCCTCACCCTGTATATGCTAATGCCGTGACGTCACATGCGCGCCACATCAAGACCCGGAAGGAGCGGAGGCCGGAGCAGGTAAGTGAGGGTAAAGGGAGAGGGGGGGGGGTTATTTAGAGGGGTAGAATGAGGGGGGGGTTAGAATGAGGCGGGGTTGAGGATGAGGAGGGGGGAGGGAAAGAGACACAGGGGTTAGAGAGACATGTGGGGTAGAGAGACACGGCGGGTAGAAAGACACGGGGGGTTAGAGAGACACAGGGGGGTTAGAGAGACACGGGGGAGAGTGACTCGAGTATAAGCCGAGGGGCCCTTTTTAGCCTAAAGAAAAGGGCTGAAAAACTCGGCTTATACTCGAGTATATACAGTAAATATCAATCTGACCATTTTCATATATTTGTAATAAAACTTTACAAAATACAATGCAGGTTTGAAGTACATGACAGATGGTACATGGGACTTATGTAGAGTAATAAAATCACAAGTAGAGCTTAAGTACAGGACCTGCCCCAACCAATTATTTTATTTGTGATGCCTGTCTTCTGTCCCAATTGGGTTTGTTATTTCTCAGCATTCCTCTTTTGGAATTATAATGCTTATGTTCATCTTAAACAGTATTGCTTCTGACTTGATAAAGAGAGATGTATCTCCCAACAGCTTGTCACTCTAAATCATATGTTAGAGTTCTTAAATAATTATTCAATTAAAAATATATCACTTTATACTTAAATGCGTTGAATATACATTTGATATATTAATATATATGCTTGCACTTCTGGCTCAAACCTATGTGCAAAAAAACTCTGAGTTCAGGACACTATGCATATACAATCATGGCTCACATGGCAATCTGAAGGTTGTGACTTTATATTCATCTCAGCACCAGCAATTGAGATCAGGACATGTAGAAACAGGAGAAATCACATCACACCATTTCTTAATTCAGAGGAAGACAGATTTTTTTATTCCTTACAAAGGAGATTTTACACAGCACCAAAATATCCACCTCCGTTCACAACCAGTCCACATGATACAGAAACAGGCCAAAAGTCCCTTAGTCTAGGACCAGCTTAAAAAAAATAACAAAAAGGTCCATAGGGAGTCCGGAATGACATAAACACCATGTTTTATGTGTATACAAAACCAACCTTTATTGACACATCACACTCTTATATACAGTGTGACCAGATGCTATGCCTTCCTGCCCATAGCTCTGTGAGGGTAATTTGCACCTTAGTGTTATCAATTTGGCCATCCTTTCCCAGAAAAGCCACATGGTAGGGGGTGATAATAGAAATATCCCTCTTTTAGACATGAAGTCTCCTATTGTTAAAATACTGTTGCAATGTGTTGTATTACTTATACATGAAATACATCCCTTCATCCAGTAATATTAAGCAAGTCACTACCACAAAGCACATTCTAAACACACATAATTTCTGTAAACATTGCCCATACAAACTGGGCATCTTCCATATCAACTCCCATGTCCATTGAAATATTAGCAAGCACACAGGATGGGGCCACAAAAGTTCAGTGGGGGCATTTCTAGGCATGCCAACTTCTTTCCCCATATTTTAGTGTGGACTGGTAATTTATCCTGTTGGATGACTTGCCAGCCACACTGATCTCCCTTATGTGGGTGATGGGTTTGTGGGTACCCCAAACTTCACACCGTCTCCCTCATCTCAGCGGATTTGAACTCTGACCAACCATGCAGTCTAATTGTGTGCCATGTTAGTGAATTATTGTATTAGTCATTAAAGATGCAATTAATGATGTATGTATGTTACCCAGTCATGTTTGGTGTTTAAATGTTGGATTTTTTCCCCAGGGATTTCAATGAAGTATATAAGCAGCGTTCCCTTGGAAAGGGGGAACAGAAATTACACAACATCTTGATATTTCATAAGAGACATATACTCAATTAATGTAGCCAGGCCAACAAAGCATCTGTACTATTGTTCTAGCTATCTGCCCCCTGAAGTGCCTGGACCAAATGAAGGTTAACATGAATACTGAGCCAGGCTCCAGGACCAGAGGTGGGTAATTAGGGCCATGACATAATTTAATGGAAAGGCATCCCCTGTTACCAGGGTGTGGTCTGACTAGGACTGGTGGGAAGAATGTTTGCTAAGGGATGGAGACTAAATTTTATTGGGCCATGTGATGTAGAAATATGTTGTTCTGACTTCAACAAAATGTTATTCAGTTTGAGCTTACATAATCTATGTTTATGCTTCATTCTGAAGAGAAGAATAATCCTTGGCTCCTCACTCACTCTCTCTCTATATATACTGTATATACACAAAAGGGCAGTGAAGGGGTGATTCATTCACAGAATATACTACAGTATATAGGTTGTAGTGGAGTTGCCCTGGAGGTTTATATGGGGACCCACTACTTGTCCCCTTTCCCTGGACTGAAAAACAATCTAGGACTAATCCCCTGTGTTTCCAGTTACCTCTGTTAACTTCTGACAAGTTACTGATGCAGGAGTAAGCAGTCTCAGGCAGCGTGGAGCCAAAATATGACGTCATCAGACTGAGACAGATGCAGGAACCGATCCGACGTGCACAATTCGCTTTTGGCTTCAACATGGATCAGTTTAGTTTGTGGAGCAGTGTAGGTTCTTATAGGGTAAGTTTAGGTCTAGTAACCATTGTATTAACTCTTTGTTTTTATATTTGTAGGTGATTCATCTGACATCGGATCGTATTGGGATACAGTAGAAGAGGTGTTAATACCTGGGATTATGATATACACATAACTTGCCAGACAGTTGGACAGTATCTATCATTTTTATTTTAATCTCAATTGCCATTGTTTTATGATTTTGGGATGACTGTTTTAAATTTTGAATTTAATAAATGTTATATTTTAGTACACTATAATTAGAGTTGGTCATCATTTTCTTTCATTATAATAAATACTAGCGACTTGCCCGTCAAAAAATGACGGTCAATAGAATTTTTAATGCTGGGAAAACTGTTTGCCACACAATATTGGTCTCTGACATTCTTAACCTTTTGTTTTATTAAGTACCAATAAATAGAAAATTTTGAATAAAACTTTTTTTATTTTTTTAACTTTCAACTTGTATTTAACCAACAGGTGTATATAAAAAAAAATATAAATCTGAACCGTTTTCTTTGTCATACATGTAATAACAATATAACAATTTTGTTAACATTTCATGAATAAATATTGTAAACCATAACAAACTTTTTAACATGCAACTTCTATTTTAAACAATAATAACATTTTTCAATAATAATAACAATTTTCCCAAAGTATTTTGTACACTAACATGCTTTGTAACTTTTTTTTTAAACTCATGTTAAATTAGATTAGCATTGAATCCAAAGGAAGGCTAACAATAAAAACCCCCATTGAAACTTGGCCAATTGTATCAAAAGGGGGGGGGGGGAATTAATTCCTTCCTGACCCCATTAACTGGAGATCAGATTGCTCCCTGAATCAATACTACATCTTAAAATTATACAGTTAAATGTATTAACAAATGCTTAAACGTGTGTTAACATAAATTTTTGACTATATTCAAGATCTCTTAAAGTAACTTTCCACAACTTTGAAAAGACAATGTTATACAATATAGCTTTAAATAACTTTCCATAACTTTTAACAAACAATGTTAACATGTTAAATACTACTTGAAAACATTTAACTATAGGCTTACAATTAAAGTAAATGGCACTTAATTGTTTTGTGGGGCCAGTCATCTGAAAAGGTAACTTCTAAGACCTTCCAATCTCTTTAACCACAGTATTGTGTTGTTTTTCATACTTTTTTGTTTCTTCTTGTTGTACTTTGTTGAAATGGCACATCGAGTTTCCAATTGGAAATAGTGGTTCTCTATTCAAAGAGTCCCAAAGACCTCTAATTTTGTCCAGGAAGTAAAACCACTGTTCTCTCTGTTTTTGCCATTGTATTAAGTTTCTTCTTAAAATATTGCTACTTTAAAATCAGTTGGAGTAAAATCACATTTTTTCGTCAAAATGAAAGCACTGTACTGTATATTTACAGCACCTCAGAGCACACAATGTTTTTTGTAAAAACACATCCATCTTCCAATAAATCACCCTGGCTTGTGTTTTCTTCAACATGTACTTTAATTTCCTCTGGATTATTGCATCTTGAAAATGCAACATATAGTTGTCCATGTGCAAACACAGGCTCCTTCAAAAAAATACCAACAGACTTAAAAATTTGTCCTTGGGATTTATTGATGGTCATGGCAAATGCCATGATAATGGGAAATTGTCTCCTTTGAAGGACAAAAGGCAAACCACTCTCACTTGGAGCCAAATCAATTCTCTGTATAAGAACTGGTTCGCCTTTATGGGTACCACTCATAATTTCTGCATGTATAAAATTATCCTTTAATTCCTTCACAATTAATCTGGTCCCATTACAAAGTCCTTTTTTTGGATTCATATTTCTCAATAGCATGATAATTGCCCCTTTTTTACGTTGCAAAACACGTGGTGGCATTCCAGAGGGAGTTAAAGAATGAATGAATTCCATGCTAAAGTTTGCTTCACTCTCTTTGTCGTCAGCCAGAACAGAATCGGCACTGTAATAGTTTTTTTGGGGAGCATTGATTAATTTTAATATTTCGTTGTTTAAATTTAAGGCATTGTAATTTTTTGATGTCAATATGACTTTACTTGTAATGTCAGAGTAATCCTCATTATTGATGGTATTGAGGAAGATTGTTGAAATCAGAGGTTCTTTTGAAATCATTTCTGGTGGAATTTGCACTACATCAGCAGGGAAATTAGTTATTTTTGTCTGTTTTCCTTCTCCAATGTTAATGAGCCAATCATTGAATTCATTTCACCCTTCATATCTCATATTTACTTCTAATCTGAGGTGTGTAAATACTTTCCAAAGCTTACTTCTTTTAATACACATTTCAACTATGTCAGTATGATTGCCATGTGGCACCACAGGTAATGTTTGCCTGAAATCTCCTCCTAACAACATCACCTTTCCACCAAATGGCAAATCATTATCCATAACTTCTTTTAATAATCGATCAATACATTGGAGGGCATGACATGACATCATAGTTGCCTCATCTATTATAATTAATTTACTCTTGTGCAATTTTCTGGCTTGTAATGAATTAATTCGAATATCCGACACTGATGTTTCCAGAATGGGAACTGGCAGTTTAAATCCACTATGCACAGTTCTACCACCTTCTAACAAAAGTGCGGCAATTCCAGTGGTTGCAAATGGCAGTGCTATTTGACCCTGTGATCGAATGCAACTCATCAACAAATTATATAGGTAAGTTTTTCCTGATCCACCCGGACCATCCAGATAGAAATAATGCTCCTTGAGCATTTTATCTTCTATTGCATTTGTGATAGCATTAAATGCTTCCAATTGCAATACAATTTAAGTTCCAATTTTTTCTTGTGTTTTTTGGTGTTCAATACCAGTGTCATACTCATCAAAGTTAATTTCATCTATAAATCCTGGATCAGGCAGATTAAAGTTAGCACAATTTAATCCATGACAAAGAAATATTTCCTGTATTTCTATTAATGCTTTAAATTGTGCAATGGTCTCATATGTAATGTAGCAAGAAATCTTCACACATATGTAATTTAAATTTTTCCCACAAAGTTAAGGCATCTGGTACATTGCAGAGTATACAAATAAAAGCAAATTGTTCTCTCATTTGCTTTGGTATTTGACATAGTGCTGCTACCTCGAGACATCTCTCCCATTCTGTATCATCTGCCAGAAAGTTTTGATGTCTTGCAGCTAACTGGAAAGTGTCATAAACTATGTCATTGACTGTACGTAAATGTTCATAACTTTGTGCCCATGGGAACATGTAAAAGGAGTAATCTTAAACTGAAACGTTCAATGTCTTGTGGACTGACGGTAAATATTCTTGGGATAATTTTATAATTATGTTTCTTTCGTTGTCTCCATTCACCATTTACGAATACATAGTAATTTGAAATTATCAATGTATAAAAATTGTCTGGCCTCAGTGTCCTGACAATTTAATTGAAACCAAGCAGTAAGCGTTGTTGCTCTATGTTCACTTTGTGCTAAAGCATTTGTTTTCATTGCCGGCCATGAAGCAAACAAATGGACTTTGTGGCAGATGGACAGCTAATCGATACACAGCATGTGACCGATCATGCATCTAAAATTTCAGAAGACGCCACATTGCTTCAGGAGCACTTACATAGCGAGCATCTAAATAAGAAGACAGTTCGTCATGTAAAATAGGGTTGTCTTTTTCATTGTCTGCACCTTGCACAACAACAGTTGCTGCATCATATTCTTTATATATATACTTATACACAAATTTTATGGATTTGATGGAATTGCAAGCTTCCACATTGATATATGCATTGTACTTCATCAGCAAATGTGGATTGTATGGAACCACATAACTATTATCAACCTTTTGGCCACGTATAATAGCTGTTTGTCCTTCTCTTCTTTTATACAAAAGGTATCCATCACAATTAACATAAGTCTGCATTTGAAATTGTTTTGGAAACTAATTTTTTATTTTCCATACATGGTGAGTTTGGATTGCTCTCTCCACATGGGCCATGTATCATTCTATGAGTTACAATCTCATAAAGTCTAGAATGCTTTTCTGTATGTGGCAGTTCAGCACTAATCACTAAATCCACTCTATCTGCTGTATTTAATTTATCTTTTTCTTGCAAGATTAAAAGTATATGTGCATGTGGCAGGTCTCTTTTTTTAAATTCAATAGTATAAACAAAAGCCACACATTTTCCAAATAAGTCTGCTTTAGTGATATCATAAATTAAGGAATTAAGTTTGATTTTGAATACTCTTGCAACCAAATCTGGTCGGTCAGAAGTAGTTTGTCCAAGCATAACATTTTCTTTGATCTCTGGCCATTGTGGATTACATGTAAATGTAATAAATAAATCTGGTTTGCCAAATTTAGTGACAATAGCCATGGCATCATTGTATCTTTCTCGCATATTGCGAGGAGATCCTTGGAAAGAGAATGGCAAAATCATTGCTCGTCCAGCAGGAATGTCTCTGTTTGCAGCCAATTCAGTGACATAATCCATCAATCCACAATATTGTTCAACTCGAAGCTTGTTTTGTTGGAATTTGACAACATTTAGATTATTTGCTTCGACTTGTAGATAAGAATCAATAATCCTTTCTTGTGTGAGTTTACCCCCACATAAAATCGGATTATAATGATCCCGGACAGCAGTTTGTGCCACTTTATTTTCCAGCATTGAGATATTGTTTCTAATACGAAGTTTAGTATTTGGATAAATTTGCAACTGCAATTTTGGTTGCCAACCAGGCTCCCTATTTGGATAGAAAATGGGATATGTCATAGGATCCAAATTACTGCTTAAAATATTGATGTTTATAAAAGGTTGTTCTTGATTGCGTGGATATATTCTAATATCCCGCTTAAATGGTGGTTCCCCATCATAATTTTTAAATACCATGGCAACCTCATTTGCTGTTGGTAAATTATAGCGTCTTTGATCACTATGGAGATCCCTTTTGAGAACCATATTAACTCTTGGCATTGGCAATTGATGTCTTTGCTCATGTGCCAGTTGTTCTTTTTCGACCTCCGCTAATTTTTTGTATGCTTGACTATAAGGGTTGTTCGCCATAATGTTATCAAGCTGTTCAAAGACTATGGGTAAACATTGTCTATTTTCAGGAAGCAGCATTCGTTGTTCAACAGCTTCCATTTTATCCAGAACATATAACTGTGCAAATTTCCTTTGCTCTCCTGTTTCGGGGTGTAAATGTGAAATCCGGTGGTATACTTGTCCTTGGACTTTAAAACAATAACGACCATGTCCTGGTACATTTTCGGCTAATGTTTCACCCATTGAAGCAAATGAAATTGCACTGTTATAAGAGCGAATATTTTTCTTAAAATTGGTAAATGTAGGATCACTCATGATACTTTTTAAATATTCTGGGAATGTCTATCTTTCTGGAAGTCTTACCTTTCCTTTCTGACAGAAACTAATAAACTGTCCATCAGTTGGTCGTTCTTTCTGAAAATGATAAGCCCCACAAAACTGAAAAACTACATTCATTAATCCACAATAATGAGTGTCTACTGTTAGTGCTCTAAAGAAAGGACTATCTTGACCTTCATCAATATAAATTTCATGTGAACTTTGTACATCTACATTGGTGTCATCTCTATCAACATTGGTATCAGCAGCCAAAATAGGTTCATTTGAGACAGTTTTACAGACATTTTTTATTTACTTTTTCTTTTCTTTGAAACTCCAGCAGACTCATTTTGTGGTTTTTTAACCATTTTTATTTTTTTTAGAAGTCTCTGTCGATCTTCTTCTCTTAAACGTTGTGAAGTCTCAGGGGTCTGTGTATCTCTCCATCTCTGCTTCCTTTCCCTTGCCATTCTTCTTTTATATTCTTTGTTATCTTCTGCATTGTCCACCATTGTAATCTATAACTATAAATAGACTATTAAGAATGACCTTAATTTTATTACACATATTTTTTACCTTGTGTCATATATTTCTAAAAATGATGGCTGTTTGTGTCTCTATGGCTGTCTGCGTCTCTATGGCTGGCTATCTGCGTCTCTATGGCTGTCTGTCTGCATCTGTGTCTCTGGCTGTCTGCGTCTGTGCGTGTCTGCGTGTCTGCGTCTCTGCGTGTCTGCGTCTCTGCTTGTCTGCGTGTCTGCGTCTCTGCTTGTCTGCGTCTCTGCTTGTCTGCATGTCTGTGTCTCTGCTTGTCTGCGTCTCTGCTTGTCTGCGTCTCTGCTTGTCTGCGTCTCTGCTTGTCTGCGTCTCTGCGTGTCTGTGTCTATGCGTGTCTGTGTCTATGCGTGTCTGTGTATCATGAATGGAAAAACAGAAACAGTTATCATGTTCCTAAAGAAGAGCTACACAAAAGAGCAATTGACCTAATATAATACATGAAATAAACAGCCTTATTAAATTGCAATTCGGCCAAAGGAATATGGCGCTATATAAGCACACAGCATATTTTTTTTACAAACGTTTTTATTTAGTGAACTTCTATCTAAAAGCAAGGTCTTCACTAACTAAAAACTTCTGTAAAAAAAATATGCTCTGCGCTTATATAGAGCCCTATTCAATTGGCCGAATCTCAATTTAATAATGCTGTTAATATTTAGCTGCTTCTAAGGTGCTATCCCTGTCAATGAGCAGTAACATAATGATACATAAATGAATACAGGAATACACAAAAAATCTTTGTTATTTTTTTTTTTTTCTTCTGATATACCTGTAAATCAGCTTTTCTCTAATGAAAAATGCTCCTGTTTTGAAGCAGGTGTAGAGGTAAGAAATCTGTAAAAAGATGTAAAAATCATTATTATTTTTTTTATTGAATGAATGTATGAAATACATTACTCAACACAGTTCATATTATTTTCATATTATATTGTGTTAACAAATGTCATCACAAAATCATTTACCTGTCACTTTAATATCCTGTAAGGTCAATTGTTGCAGAGGAGACTTCAGGCAGGTGGCGATGTCACAAATCTGTGAAAAGAAGTAAAAATCATGTTATTTTTTTTTTCATAAATGCATGTATCATTGATATTACTTAAAGTACTTGTTGTCCTTTTCATATATGCATGCAATAAAGTAAATATAAATATTTTAAAATGATATACCTGTGAACGTGATGTGATTGCAGATAAAATGCTGCAAACAGCCGTCTGTGTAGTCACGTGTGCAGATAATCAAAACTGTGAGAAAGGAAATAGAGAAAAGGGCTTGTTAATGTTTGCTATGTACTAAATGTGTTATTATGACTAATTATTAATTAATTAACATTATTATTAATTATTAATAATCGTAATGATGAATAAAATAATAAATGAAGATTAATATTTGAGCATCAATGTCAAAATCTAACTCCAGTGAAAAATATATTTTTTTTGTTATAAACTTTAAAATTAATGTCCATTAATCAATGAATAAACATATTTGAAATGGTTAATGATTAATACCGTGGTAAAGTACAGTTATTGCAAAATGCAGGAATTTATATAATTTTTTTGTAATAATAATTATTAATTAATAAAATTAATGTCCATTAAAAATTAATTAATCAATAAATAAACATATTTCTAATGGTTAATGATTAATACCGTGCTAAAATACAGATATTGCAAAATGCAGTAATGTTTTTTTTTTCTTTGCTTTTTTTTTTTTTATATATATACTTTACTAATAAATTAATTATTATACTTTACCTATCAAAAAGATATATCCAGCAATCAGTATCCTGAAGAGCTAACAATCTCTTTGGATTTTCCGGCAGCCGAAAACGTCCAGTCAGACTGTCATCACCTGAGGAGAAATTGTGAGCTCTGTGGCAATTGTGCCCTTTATATAGGCTTTGTGCGCGAGGCAAAACAGGTATTTTAGGCGGGAAATCCGCCATTTCAGATATGTTATTGTGTAGATTGTCTTAAAATGGCAGCTATATTGTATGTGTGTTACGCGTATCGGAAAGATTTTGCGATACTCTGTTGTACTACCTGTTGGGCTCTATTTTGCGAGTTAAGGGTCCTGTAGCCTCGTTTTCCTTTTTTTCGGCGGCCATTTTTTCTCTCGCTTAGCGGATTTTCGTTTGTTTAAACTTGTGAATTTGGACTTAAATGGAGTTGTAACTTCACTTGCACAGGTCCTGGAGCCCCCTCCCCTTGCTGTGGGTATGTTTTTTATGTGATTTTTGAATGTGTTTATTGTTTTTTTACTGTTTTCCGTTGCGCCCAGTTCGGACGTATTTTTCCTTACTCGTAATGTTTTTTTTCTAAGTGGTGCGTGTGAGAGTTTATGACGTTAAGGTCGGTTCCGAGGTGCGTGTGGGTGTTGGTAATGGCGTGTGAGGCGTAATGGTGTTGGTAATGGCGTGTGAGGCGTAATGGGATTTTTTTAAGTAAGTCGTGTGTGTGGGTGTTTTTTTTAAGTAAGTCGTGCGTGTGGGTGTTTGTAACTGCGTGTAAGGAGCCTTTGAGCCTGCACCTCTGCAAATGCGGACCCTCGCTTCGCGAGGGACCACATTTGCGGACAAACACATACGACATGGGAGACTTCGCCTTACGCAAATGCGGCCCCTCGCTATGCGAGGGTCCACATTTGAGGACAGAACTGCATCCCTCGCTTCGCGAGGGATGCAGCTCTTGCGAGCTCGCAGAGCGTGTCGTAGTTTGACAACTATTATATGTGATACTAAAATTATTCCTGGTTGCTAAGGGGATATACACTAACTTAAACGTGTCTTTCTATCCTCTTTCTGCTTGAAAGTATACGCCTTATGCAGAACAGCATTTATTGAAACAATAGCAAAACCAAGTATCTAAACGTGAAAACAATCTATTTTCAGATAGATCACAATATAAAGCAATGAGAAACAATAGCAAAACCAAGTATCTAAACGTGAAAACAATCTATTTTCAGATAGATCACAATATAAAGCAATGAGATGTTTATCAAAATCCTTATAAATGATTGGATAACAATCTACTTTAAAAAAATACTATATTCTGTTAGTTCAATATAGAAATGAATAAGAAGTGTATAAAATCTTATCAAACTTGCATAAACAGTCACATGTCTATTTCATAGGATATATTTGGAATTAATATTCAGTGACATAGCATGTTACTCTATGCAAACAGTAAATAGCATCATCAGGTATAAAAACCTATAAGGCAGCCAGAATATAAAAAATATCCAGTAGTAAAT
The DNA here is from genome assembly GCA_027410445.1 of Discoglossus pictus. Taxonomy (NCBI): domain Eukaryota; kingdom Metazoa; phylum Chordata; class Amphibia; order Anura; family Alytidae; genus Discoglossus; species Discoglossus pictus. The sequence goes on from CM050163.1 coordinate 229,273,272, forward strand.
AAAATTACATAGGTTATATGGTAGTTTAATGGAATTCTTATATAGGTATTCAATTACACCATAAATGATTTTATAATAGAAGTGATTAAACTTCATTTATCAAAGCAATCAGTCTGTTTTTGATAGAATGGACCCAAGGATAAAACAATCAAGGATTAGGACTCATGTCCGGACTATGGGCTCTATTCAATTGAGCAATTGTTAGTTACTGGAGCCTGTAATGTAGCCCGTAAAATAATTTGCTATTCAATAGGCGTCTTTTAGCTGCTCGCAAACGATCTGCGGGTTACAAGATGAAAATCCCTGTTGCGCCCAGTTCGGACGTATTTTTCCTTACTCGTAATGTTTTTTTTCTAAGTGGTGCGTGTGAGAGTTTATGACGTTAAGGTCGGTTCCGAGGTGCGTGTGGGTGTTGGTAATGGCGTGTGAGGCGTAATGGTGTTGGTAATGGCGTGTGAGGCGTAATGGGATTTTTTTAAGTAAGTCGTGTGTGTGGGTGTTTTTTTTTAAGTAAGTCGTGCGTGTGGGTGTTTGTAACTGCGTGTAAGGAGCCTTTGAGCCTGCACCTCTGCAAATGCGGACCCTCGCTTCGCGAGGGACCACATTTGCGGACAAACACATACGACATGGGAGACTTCGCCTTACGCAAATGCGGCCCCTCGCTATGCGAGGGTCCACATTTGAGGACAGAACTGCATCCCTCGCTTCGCGAGGGATGCAGCTCTTGCGAGCTCGCAGAGCGTGTCGTAGTTTGACAACTATTATATGTGATACTAAAATTATTCCTGGTTGCTAAGGGGATATACACTAACTTAAACGTGTCTTTCTATCCTCTTTCTGCTTGAAAGTATACGCCTTATGCAGAACAGCATTTATTGAAACAATAGCAAAACCAAGTATCTAAACGTGAAAACAATCTATTTTCAGATAGATCACAATATAAAGCAATGAGAAACAATAGCAAAACCAAGTATCTAAACGTGAAAACAATCTATTTTCAGATAGATCACAATATAAAGCAATGAGATGTTTATCAAAATCCTTATAAATGATTGGATAACAATCTACTTTAAAAAAATACTATATTCTGTTAGTTCAATATAGAAATGAATAAGAAGTGTATAAAATCTTATCAAACTTGCATAAACAATCACATGTCTATTTCATAGGATATATTTGGAATTAATATTCAGTGACATAGCATGTTACTCTATGCAAACAGTAAATAGCATCATCAGGTATAAAAACCTATAAGGCAGCCAGAATATAAAAATATCCAGTAGTAAATAAAATTACATAGGTTATATGGTAGTTTAATGGAATTCTTATATAGGTATTCAATTACACCATAAATGATTTTATAATAGAAGTGATTAAACTTCATTTATCAAAGCAATCAGTCTGTTTTTGATAGAATGGACCCAAGGATAAAACAATCAAGGATTAGGACTCATGTCCGGACTATGGGCTCTATTCAATTGAGCAATTGTTAGTTACTGGAGCCTGTAATGTAGCCCGTAAAATAATTTGCTATTCAATAGGCGTCTTTTAGCTGCTCGCAAACGATCTGCGGGTTACAAGATGAAAATCCCTGTGGTTGTCAAAATCGAAACTCCAACCCATCTATGTCTTTGAGCTTTTAAGCCCGTAAATGTTACAATTGCAAATGGCTATTCAATTGCTACAATTCCTCAAACCCGCAATTGTCTACACAACTGTAAATGGTAAATGTAGAAGAAAATCCTATGAGTACCAGATAGGACTCGCAAGGGGGTTAAACACCCGGTCATAACACTGTAGATGCTAAGAAAAAACAATACTGCATTTTAAAAGATGGAGAAAGTGATTAGTGACATTACAATTCATTGCACAACAGTGTCAAGCTCGCAAATCTGCAATCAAAAATTATTTTTTTTATGTTTCATTTCCATGTTATATCAATCTCGGTAATCAAGGAGTTAATACATGTCAGGCCAACCACATGGACTAGAACAGTGTCATCATTAATTTTTATTATTTTGTACATTGCCGGATTGCGATTTCTAAACTTCTAAACACTAATTGATTGTGGTTTGGCCTCCATGTTTTGCTGACATCATGATGACGGTCTCATTTACTATTGGCTGTTTCTAAATAGATAGTTACAGCCTTGCTTAATTGATTATGCTCATGCTCTGAAATGCTTCTTTCGGCCAGCTAGCTGCGGGCTTAGTCAATTGAATCGCTCTATAACTGTTGTAAAATTCAAGCCTGCAGACTTACGGCCGGTATAAAGGCATCTGTGGGCTTGCAGTTGAATAGGGGCCCATCACTCCCAAAACCTTATTTCAGATTGTACCCACCTTATCAATTGTAACAGAAAGATTGTATATGGATTATTTCTATTATAAAATGTAATAATAGAAACTTGTAGCTATACTATACCCAGTATGAAGTTGGCAGTGAGAATCTTGTCTGGGTAGGACTGCTCCTTGATTTGTTAAGAAGTAGTCTGTTTTGGTCTTCTTTTTAGGAAGAATTTATAGTAAATACAAATTTAGAGGGTAATAACAAGGAAAAGACAAAAGGGCAGAAGTTTATTCCAGGGACTGACAGACAGAAAAGTCCAGAGAGCCACAGACAGCCTCCCTTTGTCCTAATAGATAAACGCTTTCCTTTTCACCCACTCTCCGTTACAGGACACTATAAGCTATATTTGCATGACATTTGGTCTAGATATTTCAACCAAATATTTTGGATTATTGAATTACCCAGTGTGTGTTATCTCATACCTCTTTATAGCATGTGGTTAAAACAATGAGGAATAGATGAAAGTAGAAACATTGTGTATATCTTTTAGGAATGTTCTGTGTTCTTTCCCAAGGCCTTCTCCACCATCTGAAAATATTTGTCCTAAATCTGAAATGCTTGTGTATGAGACAAAAATAATAACTCTTCACATAATGAACAATCAGACAGCATAGATATATGTACTTACAGTGGTAAATAATCAACATCAATAAACAAATAAAGTAGATGATATAGATATGATGGTTTTATCTAGAATGTCCCGATGGTGTAGAAGACCATCACCATATAGATCTGTTGAAATTAGAAGTAGCAGCAAGGAAATGAGAAAGTGTAGATGTTATTATTCCAGGTCCAAATATATGCCAGCAAGATCATATTCTGTAGATGCCGGGTGGCAGGGAAGACAACTATCCAGACCTGTTGCAGGGTTTCAAGCAGAGTAGCCTCAACCAGTGTTACAATCCAAACTGTGTATTCTACAGTGAGGTCCTGGTGAGTTTGCTCATGGCATAACAAAATAAAAATTGGTGTTTCAGGTTTATCAGCATTTTCATCTCTATCTTTCTCTAAAATGACAAATACAACTTTTTTATGTATCAACCATCAGAGCAAACTTAACTGACTAATAACTGACTCCCAACTTGACAGTTACAGATTACATTACTACATTCTAAATTAGTTAACTCTTCATGAACCGAACATTCAACATACATAATCTAACATCATAAGTTAAATATACATAGGGTAATCAACATAACATAAAAACATATTAAAATACCTATACAACAATGACTGAGCCCAAAGGTTGGTCAGGGGTATCATGACAGCTACTCCCCCTTTTATATGCAGCATCCCAGTGATCATCTCTATCAGATGCACTCCGGCATGCCAGTGAGGCAACAGGAGGGCTACTCAACCCCATAGGGGTAAATGTGGAGAACAATTCCCTTAGGTTGCCCCCTGCTCGAGGCCTTATTCTGAGTGTGCAGGACAGATTGTTGTCATTATTCTCCTGCACAAAAAAAGTTCCTATAGGGGATTTTTACCCTTTAGTGCATAAACACTACTAAATTGTATATAAACTTGTGGACTGGGTTATCTTAAAAAGTTAGATTCTGTGTTTATTTTATTTATTCTAGACAGCAATGACAATATAAAATCATTTAAAACCAAATTAAAAGCAATGTTGAAGAAATCCCTTTGTAGTTCATAACAATTCATTATTTCACTCTAGGTATATCAGTGTGAATTGTTATATTATAATAAATGAATAGGGTATTTTGGGCGTGTACAAAACTACTATTATTCCTCTCTTTTCTCCATTATAGAGGAGACATCTACCTATAGAAAAGATACAGCCTCTAATATGTTACTTAAATGGGAAAGCCAACACTTTGAATCCCTGAAAAGGAGAATTCCTAAGGGGCCTCAGTTGCTGGCAAGGAGCGCGCGAGCCCGCAAGCGTGAGCAACGGCTCGAGCTGGCTCGCATGTTCACAACTATATATGTGATATCTGATGGCACTGGCTATAAGATGCCCACAGGCACAATATGATTTAATTGTTATAACAACATATCTGATGGCACTGGCTATAAGATGTCCACAGACACTGTATATCATGGCTATAACAACATATCGTGTGGCACTGGTTATAAGATGCCCACAGACACTATGTGATATCATGGTAATAATAACATACCTGGTGGCACTGGCTATATGATGCCCACAGGCACTATGTGATATCAAGGTTATAACAACATATTGTGTGGCACTGGCTATAAGATGCCCACAGGCACACTATGATATAATGGTTATAATAACATAATAACATACCAGGTGGCACTGGCTATAAGATGCCCACAGACACTATGTGATATCATGGTTATAACAACATATTGTGTGGCACTGGCTATAAGATGCCCACAGGCACACTATGATATAATGGTTATAACAACATACCAGGTGGCACTGGCTATAGGATGCCCACAGGCACTAATGTGATATCATGGTTATAACAACATATCGTGTGGCACTGGCTATAAGATGACCACAGGCACACTATATCATCATTGTTAGTGCTGTGTATATGGAGCAGCCGCCCAGCCCACAGCCACACTATGAAGTGGAAGCTCCCACAGATCCAGCAGTGAGTGGGGATGACGGATATCATTGTGACGCTGCACAATACACAGCTACACCCAGCCCTGCCAGCCTTCCATGCTGCTCTCCCTTCCTCCTGTCCTAATTGCCTGCGTCCTCTGAACTCACAGAGCAGGCCCCGCTCCAGCCAATCAACGGGGTGAACGTCTCGAGTCCCCCGGGGAGCCGCTCGTGTCGGGACCCCGTCACAGGAAGAGCCTCTCACACTAATACACACACGGTGAGCTGCCAAACCCAGCAGGACGGGCCGGCCTCATCAGCACAGGGGGCACACTGGGCGATGTCCGGTAGGCCGCTGCTTGACGTCAGCGTAGTCAGTGACGTCACTACCATGGAGACGTGCAGTTAGGAAAAGGCGGGAGGGCCTCAGTTGCTGGCAAGGAGCGCCAAAGGTGCTCCTTGCCAGCAACTGCGGTCCTCGCTTCGCGAGCCGCGGCCCTCTCTGCACGAGCCGCAGGCATGCTACGCAAGCGCGCAAGCGTGAGCAACGGCTCGAGCTTGCTCGCATGCTCACAACTATATATGTGATTCTCCTGTACAAATTCCAGGGGGGGGGGGGCATAATTCTGGGAGTGACTCCAGTGTGTGCCCTTGGTCAGCAGCTAGATCCCTGACTGTTTTTGTCAGCTAGAGTGCCAATACTGGATCACGGTCCAAGCTACTGTCCATTATCTCGTCCAAGAGCTGATAGGCCTGGCTGCCCCCATCTAAGCTCTCCCATGTGTCAGCAACCTGCCTTGTCATTAGAAATGGCATATTCACTGACTGGATATGACTGTGCCCAATGGTCTGCCAAGGTCCCAGGGCTGCATCCCTAGTCTTTCAGTTCATTCTGTAGCTCCTTTACCCGTGTTGTAGTAGGCACCTGTACTGCAATTTTGAGTTGGCTATTTGCAAACTCTTCCTCCAGGCCTTCGATTTCCTTATTTAATGCCTGGACTATTTTCTCCTGCATGTCTGATCAGAGGGTTTCAGCCTGGTGGTGATCTTCTACAGACTTTATCTACCCCTCTTTCTCATAGATCACATTATTCAGTTCCTCAACAGCTGAGGTAAGTGACATCTATTCTGTCTTTTGGGCATGCAGATTTTGAATATCCATTCTTAATCCAATCTTAAATCAGTATTCTTAAATATTCTTGCTTGTTTGCCACCTCTATGAGTCTGGCCACTAAAAGTTTTTCCAGTTCTTTTTTTTTCATCTTTTTCTTGATTACTCTTCTCCATCTGCCCTAATAAATCTTTATTAACCTGTAACTTATAGTTACATAGTTACATAGTTACATAGTAATTAAGGTTGAAAAAAGACTTTCAGTCCATCAAGTTCAACCTGTTAAGATCTCCTCTGATCTGCAATATGCGGATTAGTTATTAATTAAATTATTGATTAAATAATTATTAATAGTATAGTATTGGAGAATGAATAAAGAGTTAGTCCATCAAGTTCAACCTTTTTAGATCTCTATTGATCTTTTTAATTTGGACTATTTATTATTATTGTTAATTGTTAATTATTGTTAATTGATCCAGAGGAAGGCAAACATAAAAAAAAACCCCATTGAAACTTTGCCAATTGTCTCATAAGGGGAAAAAAAGCAAAATTCCTTCCTGACCCCAGAAACTGGCGATCAAATTTCTCCCTGGATCAATATTTCTTGCTAGTTATCTAGGATAGCCTTGAATGCCCTCTTTATTCAGAAATATATCTAACCCCTTTTTGAAGTTGTCTATCGAATTCGCTGTCACCACCTCCTTTGGTAGAGAATTCCACAGTTTAACCACCCTTACTGTGAAGAACCCTTTTCTTTGTTTAAGGTGAAATCTTTTTTCCTCTAACCTCAACGGATGTCCTCTTGTCAGTTGAAAATCTCTTGCTACAAAAAGTTCACTTGACAAAGCCTTATATTGACCCTGGATGTATTTAAATAACGTAATCATATCTCCTCTTAGACGCCTTTTTTCTAGCGAAAATAAGTTTAATTTTGCTAGTCTTTCTTCACAACTTAGCCCCTCCATTCCCCTTATTAGTTTTGTAGCCCTTCTCTGTACTTTTTCCAGCTCTAAAATGTCTTTTTTGTGAGGTGGTGCCCAAAATTGTACTCCATATTCCAAATGAGGGCGTACTAGAGATTTGTATAGTGGCAGAATTATATCTTCTTCCCTGGCTTCTATACCCTTTCTAATACATGCTAATATTTTATTTGCCTTTGCAGCCGCTGCTTGGCTTTGAGCGCTGTTACCTAGGTGGTTGTCCACTAGTACTCCCAAATCCCTTTCAATATCCGATACCCCTAGATTTGCTCCATTAAGATTATAGATTGCTTGGCTATTGTTCCTTCCCAAATGCATAACCTTACATTTATTTGTATTAAATCTCATCTGCCATTTAGCCGCCCATTTCTCTAATTTATGCAAATCCTTTTGTAGGGAAAGTACATCATTATCTGATTTTATTACCTTGCACAACTTAGTGTCATCAGCAAAAATGGAGACACTACATTCGAGTCCTACTTCAATGTCATTAATAAATATGTTAAAAAGGAGAGGACCCAATACTGAGCCCTGAGGAACCCCACTTATCACATTAGACCAATCGGAGTATGTTCCATTTACAACAACCCTTTGCTTCCTGTCTTTTAGCCAGCTCTCGATCCATGAGCAGATATTTACTGCAATTCCTGTATCCCTTAGTTTGCTCACTAGTCTTCCATGTGGCACTGTATCAAATGCCTTTGAAAAATCTAAAAAGACTACATCCACTGAGTTGCCCTGATCCAAGTTCCTACTAACCTCCTCATAAAAACTAATTAGATTGGTCTGACACGACCTTTCCTTCATAAATCCATGTTGACTGCTACCTATGATCCTGTTCAAATAGACATATTCTTGTATTCTGTCCCTTATTAACCCTTCTAAAAGCTTCCCAACTACAGAAGTGAGGCTCACTGGTCTATAATTCCCCGGATTTGCTCTAGATCCCTTCTTAAATATAGGTATCACCTCTGCTTTTCTCCAGTCATCTGGTAGAGACCCTGTAGTGAGCGAGTCTTTAAAGATTAGATATAATGGTTTGGCTATTACAGAACCCAGCTCCCTCAGTACCCTTGGATGTATTCCATCAGGACCTGGGGCTTTATTAACATTTATTTTCTCCAACCTCTTTTGTATTTCTTCCTGCGTTAACCAATTATTTAGTGAAGGTAGTGTAGCCCCATTATGTTGCAGTGTCCCAACCACTGGTACCTCCCTTGTGTAAACCGACAAAAAGAACCTATTTAGCTCATCTGCCTTTTCCTGGTCACTAATTATCAGATGGCCTGTGTCACATTGTAATGGTCCTATCGATTCCTTCCTGGCCTTCTTCCCATTAATATATTTATAAAATATTTTAGGGTTAGTCTTACTTTCCATTGCAACTGACTTCTCATTTTCTATTTTAGCCAGTCTAATAGCCCTTTTGCAAGCCTTGTTGATTTCCTTATAGTCACATAAAGATGCCTCTGTTCCCTCCTTCTTGTATAATTTAAATGCATATTTATTTTTCCTCATCATGATCTTTAAGTCATTGTTAAGCCACATGGGATGTGATTTACTCCTATTTATTTTATTTCCACATGGTACATGCTGATGAGTATGTTTATTTAGTAAGGATTTGAATGTTGTCCATTTATTTTCAGTATTCTTCCCTGTAAGTTCTTTGTCCCAGTCTATATGTTGTATTGCTGCCCGTAGCCCATTAAAGTTAGCCCTTTTAAAATTTAGAGTTTTTGTTGGCCCCTTACAACTCTGTTTTTTGTATTCAATCTCAAATGAGACTGTGTTGTGATCACTGTTCTGTAATTGCACCACCTTGTTGTGATTACCCTCGAACATAATGATTTCTGCTTTTAGGGACATGTTTTCTCTCTTTAGAGCCTTGAGCTCTTCTACTTTAGTTACAAAATTAGCATGTGCCAGAGCCAAAAATTATTCCTTCTATTTTATCTGCTTGTCTTTTTCTGCAATAGTTTTCTTCATTTCTTCAACAAGGACCACCAATGCTTGGGACTGGACTGTCTTCTATGGGTGATACTTCTATCTTTTGAGCATGCAAAACTTAATTCTGTTTCAGCAGATCCTGCACCTAAAGGGTCTCACTCTTTGTTACTGCGGTTGGGGCTGTGATGGGTGAACCAAGGGTTGACTCTAGAGTTCTAGAGGCTCTAGAGCTTTAGGCGCCATGTAGTCTCTTTGCTCTTCTAAACTTAATCCTCTGGTTATAGAAATAGGCTCCTCTTCCTCTGGGTCAAACCACTGCATTATAGCAGTCTTGCTCATTTTTAAAACTCCAGGGTCAGAGTTCTCCCACCAGTCCATGATGTTCCCTCACTGGACACCTTGAAAATGTGGATGTCCCTCTGAGGACAACTCCTTAGTAATTCAAGAGTCCATACAGTCCCCAAATGACCCAGCCATAGCAAAATGTATCTGGCCCCCTTGGCCTCTGGCACATAATGTTACTCCCTGCCCAATTGGAAGGGGCATTCCCAACTGCGCAGATAAAGTCCTTCTGCAGTTGCCTCATCTAGTCTATAAATTCCAGCCCACCCACCCCTCAACAGCCCACCCTGGGCCTTACTACTAGGCATCTCTCCCTATACCTATCAGAAAAAGCTGATAATAGTGTACAACTAATTTAGGAGTATCATACAAGCTTCTAAAGAGGCTAACAATTGTAGCCTGTATCTGGAGGAGAGACTGCAGCAGAGACCCCTAAAGTATATCAAAGCAACACTATTGCTGTTCTATTTGTACACTCTGTATCCCAGGAGCTATCAAACTTGGAGTGGTCTGAACTACATTAGATGGAGACTATCCTAGAACCCTGTGGCGTGTAGGCTGAAACATTATCAGAACTCTATTACTTTATAACACTTCTCAATTCACTCTCACTTATAATGTTGCATGACTGAAAGGTCTGGCCCTTTTTAGAACATCCAGCAGCCAGCACATAAAAACCAGAGAATATTCTGCACTGTGGGTCCGCCTGGTCTTAAGTAGCTAACATGGTGAAGCCAAAATAGATTACAGCGTCAAAGAGAAATACTGACCACTTCCCAAAGCAAACTTCCAACTCAACACCAAGACAGGACTTGTCTCAAGACTCAAATTCGAACTCTGAAGGGGAGAGAGACTCAGAAGCCTCCTACCCAAATGTCAATGGATAAGACTTCTCTCTTGCAAAGTTTGACCAGCTGCTCCAGACCTGTCTATCGTTGATTGTGAAATAACTGACACAAGAAATAAATGACCTGGGTCAAAGAACACATGCTCTTGAGAAAGTCACAGATCAGATTATTGGAGCTCAAGCCAATGATAGGGTGGAGATTTCAGCTAACACCTCACATATCATAGGTCTTGAGGCAAAACTTGAAGATCTTGAAAATAGATCACGGCGTCATAACATCCAGCTGCAGGGAGTTCCATCAGCTGTGCAAGACCTTGCCCCATATGTATCGGGAGTGGTGACATCACTTCTTCCATCTCTACAATCTGGATCCTGGGAGATTGAGCGGGCCCATAGGGCCATGGGAGGGATTTCCCCGTCTGGTCAGCCTAATGATGTAATCATCCGGTTCCTCCGACAGAGGACAAGGGATTTGGTGATCCAAGCGGCGAGGAAAGAGTCTTCTGTCATGGCGCCGGATAGGGCCTCACTCCAAATATACGGCAAAGACAGCAGAGATCTGAGCAAGCACCTCAGCCATCAACGCTAGCATCTGGGTCTACAGGGAACTGAACAGCATCCGGTGCTACTCCTAACTGGACTAGATCGGGCAGGTCTGAAGGGGCTTACTAAAGGGCCCTTACTTGGAGGCTTTTAATGTGATTTTATAGTGGGCTAACACTGAAAAGGCATGACATGTTGTGATAATTAGACTATATTCTGTATTAAGCCAATGGTCCCCCAAAGTTCATAGTTCAATTCCTGGCCTTACGGGTGGGGGCACTTGTAGTTAAGTAAAGATAAAAAATGCCACCACAAAACCACACACGGGCCCTGGGCCTGTGTTACTGAATAGATTTTGTTAATATGTTTAGTGCAACAGTTACCTGAGATGCAACAGCTAGCTTTATCATTAAGGCCGAAACCAGACACAGGACTCTAAGTCTTAATCATCCCAGACAGTGGGGATTTTGGATAATCTGACTCCTGTATGTCGCTCACCTTCCAGCAAAGACCAGGTGTGGTACATCCCGTATAAGCAGACAGGGGATGATGTCTGCAGAATCTTAAACATACTACACAGATCTAAACAACTCCGAGAACCATACTGTCTACTGTCACTGAACATAGAGAAAGCATTTTAATCTGTTGAGTGGAAATATTTATGGGCGGTTCTTAAGAAGTTTGGTTTCCCCAACCTGTTTCTGATTCTTCTATATTCGTATTAAAAAGGCCTGGGTAAGACTACCATCCATAAACATTGGAAAGGGGACCAGGCAGGGCTGCCCCCTCTCCCCTCTATTATTTGCCTTGGTGATAGAACCGGCACAAGTAATTAGGTCCAATCCACGAATCACAGGGTAGGACACCATCACTTGAAGTGTTGATACTTTGCGGATGATATCCCGTGTGTATTAACAAAGCCGACCACCTCAATACCGGCCCTCCTACACACTCTGGAAAAATTGGCACAGTGTTAGGGCTGAACATGAATGTAGGTAAATCTGAAGTGTTGGGCATAGCCTTATCTCTGCAGGAAAGGGAGTTCTTCAGGCAGAGGTTTGGGTTTTCATGGCCGAAATCGCATATACACTATCTAGGGGTTAACATTCCCAGATCAATCTCCCAGATATATAAAGCAGACTATCCCCCATTATACCAAGAAATCTACAGAGAACTAAACCAATGGTCAAAGGGTAGGATTTCCTGGTTAGGTTGCATTAGTGCGGTCAAAATGAATGCCCTGCCATGCCTGCTCTACCTGTTTTGTACCCTGTCTGTACCAATGCATTTACAGGATTTGGAGTTCTGTCAAAAGCAGATCCTCAAATGTATTTGGGGCAACAAACACCCTAGAATAGCCAGATGGGAATTGTGTAAACCCAGATGGGGGGGGGGGGGGGTCTTTCCTGCACAAAGCTACGCTTGTATTTCAAAGCAGCAAAATTAGCATGGTTACCAATAGCCTGTTCAACCCAGCACCAGCAGTTGTGGATGTTTGTAGAGGACGACAAAATACTTGCCTATGCATGGGATAACATAGTTTGGTTGCCCAAGCCTCATCTGATTCTGAGTAAAACAGAAAACCCATGCATTAAGCAAACACTGTCCATCTGCAATTGGGCGTCTCATACCCATAAGCTGTCAGCTGTCTCATCTTCTATGACCGCGTTGTCCCTGTTCCTAAAGTGGTACCCACCACTATCCTTGACTTCGGCACTTTGGTGGAAGTCACAGGGGCTGCTGAGGCTGGGTGCATGGTACAGAGGGAGTAACCCAATAGGGGCCATTGAGTTACAGGGTAGGCTCCAATTGCCTCCCAAAGAAAAAATTAACTTTAACAGACTTTATCATCTTGTTCTCACGCTAAGGAGGGACTCTTGTGCCCCTGGGGTGAACTGGTTTGTAGCATACTGTGAGTCGTTCCCTCTAGCAAAGAGAATGGTGAGCCTACTTTATAACGCATATAATGTGGAGTCCTCGGACCAAAAAACAAACTACATAGTAGCATGGGAACAGGATGTGGGCTAAGTCAGGGAGGGTGACAGCTGGTCGTCCTCTTGGAAGCGACTTTCAAAAGGCTCTTATAACTACAGCATTCTTAAAAGTGCTCCACAGGACATATATTATACCGAGAGGCTCCAGAAATGGGATCCTGGGGCTAACCCAGCATGCTTTCGGGGATGCCCACTGAAAGGCACGTTTTACCACACGTGGTGGTTGTGCCCAATTGTGCAACAGCTTTGGGCCAAGGTCTTCGCGCTAGCTTACACAATTCTTCACACACCTGTTCAACCAGAGGCCGAAGTTGCGCTACTCGGTGCCCAGTCTCAATCATTCTCCGCCTCACAAAACAAATTGCTACAGTACTTTATGCTTGCGGCAAAAAGCCACATAGCTAGGCAATGGAAGAGTAAGACTCTAAGAGCACAAGCAGTGATAAATAACTTTAACTACCGAGTACACTTGAGTATAAGCCGAGTTTTTCACCCCCTTGTCTCTCTCCCCCCGTGTCTCTGTAACCCCCCTTGTGTCTCTCTACCCCATGTGTCTCTCTACCCCCCGTGTCTCTCTAACCCCCCGTGTCCCTTTCCCTCCCCCCTCCTCATCCTCAACCCCCCTCATTCTAACCCCCCTCATACTACACCTCTAAATATCCCCCCTCTCCCCTCACTTACCTGTTCCGGCCTCCGCTTCTTCCGGGTCTTGATGTGGTGCGCATGTGATGTCACATGCCCGCCACGTCATTAGTATATACCGGGTGCCGGCACCCGGTATATGCTAATGCTGTGACGTCACATGCGAGCCACGTCATTAGCATATACCGGGTGCCGGCACCCTGTATGTGCTAATGACGTGACACGCATGTGACGTCACATGCGCGCCACATCAAGACCCGGAAGGAGCAGAGGCCGGAGCAGGTAAGTGAGGGGAGAGGGGGGCGGGGTATTTAGAGGGGTAGTATGAAGGGGGGGGGTAGAATGAGGAGTAGGGTGGGTTAGAATGAGGAGGAGGGGCGGGTTAGAATGAGGGGGGGGTTAGAATGAGGGGGGTTGAGGATGAGGAGGGAGGTTGAGAAGGGGGTTAAGGATGGGGGGTTGAGGTTGAGGAGTGAGGTTGAGGAGGGGGGTGAGGATGAGGAGGGGGGGTTGAGGATGAGGGCTGAGGATGAGGAGGAAGGTTGAGGAGGGAGGTTGAGGAGGGAGGTTGAGGATGAGGAGGGAGGATGAGGAGGGGGGTTGAGTAGGGGGATTGAGGATGGAGGGTTGAGGTTGAGGAGGGGGTTGAGGTTGAGGAGGGGATTGAGGATGGAGGGGTTGAGGTTGAGGAGGGAGGTTGAGGATGGGGGGGTTGAGGATGGGGGGGTTGAGGTTGAGGAGGGGGTTGAGGATGGGGGTTGAGGTTGAGAAGGGAGGTTGAGGAGTGGGTTGAGGATGAGGAGGGGGTTGTGGATGAGGGGGGGGTTGAGGTTAAGGATGGTGTTGAAGATGGGGGGGATTGAGGATGATGATGGGGGTTGAGGATGAGGGGGTTGAGGAGGGAGGTTGAAGATGAGGAGTGGGGAAGAGACACAGGGAAGGGAGAGGGGGGGAAGAGACACAGGAAAGGGAGAGGGGAGAAGAGACACGGGAGAGAGAGGGGACACAGAAGGCACAAAAGGGACACAGGGGGCAGCACATTTTGCACCCTCGGCTTATACTCAAGTCACTCATTTTAACCAGTATTTTGTGGTAAAATAGGTGCCTCGGCTTATACTCGGGTTGGCTTATACTCGAGTATATACGGTATATTGCAATTAATGAACGGCTCACACACATACTGATAGACAGCATATCACAATTTTGGAACTTATGGTTGATGTTACCTCTCAGCGTCAGAGATTTTTCTTGGAGAGGTTAGGGGGAGATGGAGGACCGTGGGGGAGGCAGGGCCCTGAGCAACTGGGAGAGGAGGAATCCATAGGTTGGTGATAAGATAGACAAACATAATATAGATTTGGTGAGTTCCCTGAAGGGAGTGCATGGTTGACAACCAATCTCCCCTCCCCTTATATGGGTTGCTTTACTAACCCCACTGCCCGATTCCTCCCCTTTCTTTCTTTCTTTTTTTGTTTTTTTTATTCTGTCCCCCCTTTCTTCTTTTATTCCCAACATGGCAGTTTGAGGCATAAACCTCAAAACTAGCTATAAAACTAAGGTACAATCCCCCCCCCAAAAAAATGTTGGTAACAAACATATATCTTAGATACCAGATTGTAAAAGGTAGAAATATCAAGTAAGAATCTGTCGTTGAACCTACTACTGTATAATTATTACTCCTTGGAAATTTTTTTCTTTAAATGGTTATTGACAAACAGCAATTGGATGTAACTGTGGTCATGTTTCTGCCATGTATGTTTCATGTTTTATCTGATTTTTCTGTCTAATAAAAAACTTATTGAGGAAAAAAAAAGAACAATTTATATCTGTTATACCAATTATATATATTTCTGAATTGCAGCAATTATTTTTTTCTTTATTTCACACCCTCTAGGGAGCTGAATATTTGGCCTCTGCTTCTTCCAAGTCATTAGTATGTATCTCTG
The DNA here is from genome assembly GCA_027410445.1 of Discoglossus pictus. Lineage (NCBI taxonomy): Eukaryota > Metazoa > Chordata > Amphibia > Anura > Alytidae > Discoglossus > Discoglossus pictus. Next base: position 229,288,515 of record CM050163.1, read on the forward strand.
TGTGAATCTTCATATTGCACCATGTAGAGTGAAAAAATAAATACAAACTGTAACTATTCTGCAGTGGAAGTCACCATTTGTATTTCTTAAAGTGATTGTAAAGAAGCATTTAGCTACTTCAAATAATTGTCAACAATCTTAGTGCCAGACTGGAAATCCCATCAGTCCATAAGTTGCTGCTGAAAGGTGAGCTTGATTAGGCTGCTCAAACAGGGCAATACAGCAATCAGTACGGAATACTGATGTATATCAGGTAATGTAATTAAACTGTCTTCATTTTTAATTTTATATAACAGTTTCCCATTAGCAAGGCTAGTTATTCAAAATATATGTTGTAAATGTGTTACTATGGCCCCTATTTAATAGAGCAATTCTTAATTACTGGAGCCCGTAATGTAGCCCGTAAACTAATTTGCTATATAGTTGGCGACTCTTAGCTACACGCAAACGATCTGCTGATTACTGGCTGAAAATCGCAGCACTGTAAATACTAATAAAAAATCAATACTGAACTTTAAAAGCCATGGAAAGCAATGATAGACATTAGAATTAATTGCACAACTGTCTCAAGCTTGCAAATCTGCAAAAAATATTTTCCTTTTACATTTTTATTTCCGTTTTATATCAATCTCGGGAATCAAGGAGTTGATACATATTATGCAAACCATATGGGCGAGAACAGTATCGTCATTAATTTTTATTATTTTGGAAATCAGACTGCATATAGACTTCTAAATGCTAATTGATTGACATTTAATCTCCATGTTTTACTGACGTCATGACGGTCTCATTTACTATTGGCTGTTTATAAATCGGTAGTTACAGCCTTGCTTAATTGATCATGATCATGCTCTGAAATGCTACTTACAGGTGCATTGTTTATGGTTTAGGTTTTTGGCCAAGCAGCTGCAAGCTTGATCAATTGAATTGCTCTGTAACTGTTGCAAATTTCAATTGCAAGCCCACAGACTCAAGGCCGGTATGAAGTAAACTGCAATTAAAATTTGCAACAGTTACAGAGCGATTCAATTGATAAAGCCTGCAGCTACATGGCCAAAAACCTAAACCGTAAACCATGCACCCGTAAGTAGCATTTCAGAGCATGAGCATTTGAAGGGAGGCCAAAGTATGCCCTTTAATCAAGTCTTTTTAATCACTTCTTCTGAATGCTCATTAGACATGGTCCTCATTCAATTGCGATTTGGCCAATTGAATAGGGCACTATATAAGCACAGAGCATATTTATTTTTTACAAATTTATTTTTTACTTTATTTTTTAGTTAGTAAAGACCTTGCTTTTGGATAAAAGTTCACTAACTAAAAACTTCTGTAAAAAAAATATGCTCTGTGCTTATGTAGAGCCCTATTCAATTGGCCAGATTGCAATTGAATGAGGCCCTATGTAAGGACCTAAATATATTTAATTAATGTCATTTGCAATGTGGCTCAATGTGTTACATTTTCTTTTGTTTTTCCACTGATGACTTAAAATTATAGTGGTTAACAGATATACACTATAAATAACTAATCAGTGTTTGCTATCTGGAAAAAATATATATGTTAACTCTCCCAAAACAGGGAAGATGGCTGATCAATTACTAAATATTTACCAGCTGCATACCATTTTGGCATCCATCCCCTAGAGGATTAGAAGGATAGAGGATTGAATTTAAATTTTTTAACTTTTAAATTTTTTAAAAGTTAAATGTTTTTTGTTTTATTTTCTATATGTACTATGAAATACATTGTAATGTTTTAATGTGGTTATTATATTGCATAAAATAGGCTTATGTATTACATCAAAATATAAAAGTAAAGTCTGTGTGCACTTATTTCATCACTCACTTGTTGATGGAATAGGCAAGGCAGTAAATAGTTTACTATTCAAATAATTCCAGAAGCATAATTTATATTTATGTGTTTTAAATGCATGATAGAAAGTGTTTTAAGTATTTAAAAAAACATACCGTATATACTCGAGTAAAAGTCGAGTTTTTCAGCCCTTTTTTAAGGCTGAAAAGGGTTCCCTCGGCTTATACTTGAGTCACTCTCCCCTCCGTGTCTCTCTAACCCCCCCGTGTCTCTCTAATCCCCGTGTCTCTCTGACCCCCCCGTGTCTCTCTAACCCCCCTGTGTCTCTCTAACCCTCCGTGTCTCTCTAACCCCCCCGTATCTCTCTAACTCAACATGTCTCTCTTACCCCCCCGTGTCTCTCTAACCCCCCGTGTCTCTTTCCCTCCCCCTGCTCATCATCAACCCCCCTCCTCATCCTAAACCCCCTCCTCACTTTACCCCTCTAAATACCCCCCCTCTCCCTTTCCCCTCACTTACCTCCATCTGCAGCTGCTCCTCCATTCCTTCCTGCGGAACCCGGCATATGTTAATGACGTGACGTCACATGCGCGCCACGTCATTAGCATTGGCCGGGTCAAGACGCAGGAAGGAGCGTTGAGGAGCGGAGAAACAGCTGCAGATGGAGGTAAGTGAGGGGAAAGGGAGAGGGAGAGGTATTTAGAGGGTTGAAGTGAGGAGGGGGGGGTTTGGATGAGGATGGGGTTGAGGTTGAGGATGGGAGGGTTGAGTATGATAAGGGGGGTTTGAGGGGGTTGAGGTTGAGGATGGGGGTTGAGGTTGAGGAGGGGGGTTGAGGAGGGGGGTTGAGGTTGAGGAGGGGGGTTGAGGTTGAGGATGGGGGTTGAGGATGGGGGGTTGAGGTTGAGGAGGGAGAGTTTAGGATAAGGGGGGGTTGAGGATGGGGGGGTTGAGGAGGGGGGATTGAAGATGAGGATGGGGGGTTGAGGATGGGGGGGTTGATGTTGAGGAGGGGGGTTGAGGTTGAGGAAGGGGGTTGAGGAGGGGTTTAGAATGAGGAGGGGGTTTAAGGATGGGGGGTTGAGAGGGGGGATTGAGGATGAGGATGGGGTGTTGAGGATGGGGGGTTGAGGTTGAGGAGGGGGGTTGTGGTTGAGGAAGGGGGTTGAGGAGGGGGTTTAAAATGAGGAGGGGGTTGAGGGGGGGGGTTGAGAGGGGGTTTAGAATGAGGAGGGGGTTGAGGATGGGGGATTGAGGATGAGGATGGGGGTTGAGGTTGAGGGGGGGGTTGAGGTTGAGGAAGGGGGTTGAGGAGGGGGTTTAGAATGAGGAGGGGTTTGAGGATGGGGTAGAGGATGGGGGGTTGAGGAGGGGGGATTGAGGATGAGGATGAGGGTGTTGAGGATTGAGGGGATTAAAGATTGGGTGGGTTGGGGATGAGGATGGGGGGTTGAGGTTGAGGAAGGGGGTTGAGGATGAGGAGGGGGGTTGAGGAGGGTTGAGGAAGGGGGGAGAGACACAGGGGAGGGAGAGGGGGAAAGAGACACAGGGGAGGGAGAGGGGAGATGAGACACAGGGGAGAGAGAGGGAGGACACAAGAAAAGGGCACACAAGGGATGAGGATGGGGGTGTTGAGGATGGGGGGGTTGAGGTTGAGGAGGGGGGTTGAGGAGGGGTTTAGAATGAGGAGGGGGGTTGAGGATGGGGGGTTGAGGAGGGGGATTGAGGATGAGGATGGGGGGTTGAGGTTGAGGAGGGGGGTTGAGGTTGAGGATGGGGGGTTGAGGATGATAAGGGGGGGTTGAGGGGGTTGAAGTTGAGGATGGGGGGTTGAGGTTGAGGAAGGGGGGGTTGAGGTTGAGGAGGGGGGTTGAGGTTGAGGATGGGGAGTTGAGGATGGGGGGTTGAGGACGGGGGATTGAGGATTGGGGGTCAAGTATGAGGATGGGGGTTGAGGTTGAGGATGGGGGGTTGAGGATAGGGGGGTTGAGGTTGAGGAGGGAGAGTTTAGGATAAGGGGGGTTGAGGATGGGGGGTTGAGGAGGGGGGATTGAAGATGAGGATGGGGGGTTGAGGATGGGGGGGTTGATGTTGAGGAGGGGGTTGAGGTTGAGGAAGGGGGTTGAGGAGGGGGTTTAGAATGAGGAGGGGGTTTAAGGATGGGGGGTTGAGGAGGGGGGGATTGAGGATAAGGATGGGGGTGTTGAGGATGGGGGTTGAGGTTGGAGGGGGGTTGTGGTTGAGGAAGGGGGTTGAGGAGGGGGTTTAAAATGAGGAGGGGGTTGAGGGTGGGGGGGTTGAGAGGGGGTTTAGAATGAGGGGGGGTTGAGGATGGGGATGGGATGAGGATGAGGATGGGGGGTTGAGGTTGAGGAGGGGGGTTGAGGTTGAGGAAGGGGGTTGAGGAGGGGGTTTAGAATGAGGAGGGGTTTGAGGATGGGGTAGAGGATGGGGGGGTTGAGGAGGGGGGATTGAGGATGAGGATGGGGGTGTTGAGGATTGAGGGGATTAAAGATTGGGTGGGTTGGGGATGAGGATGGGGGGGTTGAGGTTGAGGAAGGGGGTTGAGGATGAGGAGGGGGGTTGAGGAGGGGGGGTTGAGGAGGGTTGAGGAAGGGGAGAGACACAGGGGAGGGAGAGGGGGAAAGAGACACAGGGGAGGGAGAGGGGAGATGAGACACAGGGGAGAGAGAGGGACACAAGAAAAGGGCACACAAGGGATGAGGATGGGGGTGTTGAGGATGGGGGGTTGAGGTTGAGGAGGGGGGTTGAGGAGGGGGTTTAGAATGAGGAGGGGGGTTGAGGATGGGGGGTTGAGGAGGGGGATTGAGGATGAGGATGGGGGTTGAGGTTGAGGAGGGGGGTTGAGGTTGAGGATGGGGGTTGAGGATGATAAGGGGGGGTTGAGGGGGTTGAAGTTGAGGATGGGGGGTTGAGGTTGAGGAAGGGGGGGTTGAGGTTGAGGAGGGGGGTTGAGGTTGAGGATGGGGGAGTTGAGGATGGGGGGTTGAGGAGGGGGATTGAGGATTGAGGGGGGTCAAGTATGAGGATGGGGGTTGAGGATGGGGGGTTGAGGTTGAGCAGGGGGAGTTTAGGATGAGGGGGGGCTGAGGATGGGGGGGTTGAGGAGGGGGGATTGAGGATGAGGATGGGGGGGTTGAGGAGGGGGTTTAGAATGAGGAGGTGGTTTGAGGATGGGGGGTTGAGGATGAGTATGGGGGATTGAGGAGGGGGGATTGAGGATGGGGGGTTGAGGGGGGATTGAGGATGGGGGGTTGAGGATGAGGATGGGGGGTTGAGGATGAGGGTGGGGGGTTGAGGTTGAGGAAGGGGGTTGAGGAGAGGGTTTAGTATGAGGAGGGGGGTTGAGGATGGGGGGTTGAGGAGGGGGATTGAGGATAAGGATGGGGGTGTTGAGGATGGGGGGTTGAGGTTGAGGAGGGGGATTAGGTTGAGGAAGGGGGTTGAGGAGGGGGTTTAGAATGAGGAGGGCGGTTGAGGATGGGGGGGTTGAGGGGGGTTTAGAATGAGGAGGGGGGTTGAGGATGGGGATTGAGGATGAGGATGGGGGTTGCTGGATGAGGAGGGGGGTTGTGGTTGAGGAAGGGGGTTGAGGAGAGGGTTTGAATGAGGAGGGGGGTTGAGGATGGGGGGGTTGAGGATGAGGATGGGGGTGTTGAGGATGGGGGGTTGAGGTTGAGGATGGGGGGGTTGATGATGATAAGGGGGGTTTGAGGGGGTTGAGGTTGAGGATGGGGGGTTGAGATTGAGAGAGGGGGGGTTGAGGTTGAGGAGGTAGGGGTTGAGTTGAGGATGGGGAGGTTGAGGATGGGGGTTGAGGAGGGGGGGATTGAGGAATGAGGGGTGTAAGTATGAGGATGGGGGATGAGAGATGGGGGTTGAGGATGATGAGGTGGGTTGAGGTTGAGGAAGGGGGTGAGGAGGGGGTTTAGAATGAGCGAGGGGGTTTGAGGATGGAGAGGGTTGAGGATGAGTATGGGGGGTTGAGGACGGGGGGATTGAGGATGTGGGGGTTGAGGGGGGGATTGAAGGATGGGGGGGTTGTTGAGGATGAGGATGGGGGGTTTGAGATGGGGGGGTTGAGGTTGAGGAAGGGGGTTGAGGAGGGGGTTTAGTATGAGGAGGGGGGTTGAGGATGGGGGTTGAGGAGGGGGGATTGAGGATAAGGATGGGGGTGTTGAGGATGGGGGTTTGAGGTTGAGGAGGGGGGTTGAGGTTGAGGAAGGGGGTTGAGTAAGGGGGTTTAGAATGAGGAGGGGGGGTTGAGGATGGGGGGGGTTGAGGGGGTTTTAGAATGAGGAGGGGGTTGAGGATGGGGGATTGAGGATGAGGATGGGGGGTTGTGGTTGAGGAGGGGGTGTTGTGGTTGAGGGAAGGGGGGTTGAGGAGGTGGTTTTAGAATGAGGAGGGGGGTTGAGGATGGGGGATTGAGGATGGGGGGGTTGAGGATGGGGGGATTGAGGATGAGGATGGGGGGTGTTGAGGATTGAGGGGATTAAAGATTGGGTGGGTTGAGGATGAGGATGGGGGGGTTGAGGTTGAGTGAAGGGGGTTGAGGATGAGGAGGGGGGTTGAGGAGGGGGGGTTGAGGAGGGTTGAGGAAGGTGATAAGGGAGGGCAGAAAAGACACAGGGGAGGGAGAGGGGAGAAGAGACACAGGGGAGGGAGAGGGGAGAAGAGACACAGGGGAGAGATGAGGGGGGGACACAAGAAAAGGGCACACAAAGGATGAGAATGGGGGTGTTGAGGATGGGGGGTTGAGGTTGAGGAGGGGGGTTGAGGTTGAGGAAGGGGGTTGAGGAGGGGGTTTAGAATAAGGTGGGGGGTTGAGGATGGGGGGTTGAGGAGGGGGGATTGAGGATGAGGATGGGGGTGTTGAGGATGGGGGGTTTGAGGTTGTGGAGGGGGGTTAAGGTTGAGGATGGGGGTTGAGGATGATAACGGGGGTTGAGGGGGTTGAGGATTGAGGATGGGGGGTTGAGGTTGAGGAGGGGGGTTGAGGTTGAGGAGGGGGGATTGAGGTTGAGGATGGGGGGTTGAGGATGGGGGGGTTGAGGAGGGGGGGATAGAGGATTGGGGTTAAGTATGAGGATGGGGGGGTTGAGGATGGGGGGGTTGAGGTTGAGGAGGGGAATTTAGGATGGGGGGTTGAGGATGGGGGGTTGAGGAGGGGGGATTGAGGATGGGGATGGGGGGTTGAGGATGGGGGGGTTGATGTTGAGGAGGGGGGTTGAGGTTGAGGAAGGGGGTTGAGGAGGGGGTTTAGAATGAGGAGGGGGGTTGAGGATTGGGGGTTGAGGATGAGTATGGGGGGTTGAGGAGGGGGATTGAGGATGGGGGGGGTTGAGGGGGGGATTGAGGATGGGGGGGTTGAGAAAGAGGATGGGGGGTTGAGGATGAGGATGAGGGGTTGAGGATGAGGATGGGGGGTTGAGGTTGAGGAAGGGGATTGAGGAGGGGGTTTAGAATTAGGAGGGGGGTTGGGGATGGGTGGTTGAGGAGAGGGATTGAGGATGAGGATGGGGGGTGTTGAGGATGGGGGGTTGAGGTTGAGGAAGGGGGTTGAGGAGGGGGTTTAGAATGAGGAGGGGGTTGAGGATGGGGGGTTGAGGGGGGGTTGAGAATGCGGAGGGTGGTTGAGGATGGGGGATTGAGGATGAGGATGGGGGTTGTGGTTGAGGAAGGGGGTGAGGAGGGGGTTTAGAATGAGGAGGGGGGTTGAGGATGGGGGGGTTGAGGAGGGGGATTGAGGATGAGGATGGGGATGTTGAGGATTGGGGGGATTAAAGATTGGGTGGGTTGAGGATGAGGATGGGGGGGTTGAGGTTGAGGAAGGGGGTTGAGGATGAGGAGGGGGGTTGAGGAGGGGGGGTTGAGGAGGGTTGAGGAAGGCGATAAGGGAGGGGGGGAAGAGACACAGGGGAGGAGGTGGGAGAGACACAGGGGAGGGAGAGGGGAGAAGAGATAGAGGGGAGAGAGAGGGAGGACACAAGAAAAGGGCACACAAGGGCTGAGGATGGGGGTGTTGAGGATGGGGGGCTTGATGTTGAGGAGGGGGGTTGAGGTTGAGGAAGGGGGTTGAGGAGGGGTTTAGAATGAGGAGGGGGGTTGAGGATGGGGGGTTGAGGATGGGGGATTGAGGATGAGGATGGGGGGGGTTGAGGATGGGGGGTTGAGGTTGAGGAAGGGGGATTGAGGAGGGGGTTTAGATTGAGGAGGGGGGTTGAGGATGAGGGGTTGAGGGGGGTTTAGAATGAGGAGGGGGGTTGAGGATGGGGGAGTTGAGGAGGGGGGATTGAGGATGAGAATGGGGGTGTTGAGGATTGGGGGATTAAAGATTGGGTGGGTTGAGGATGAGGATGGGGGTTTGAGGTTGAGGAAGGGGGTTGAGGATGAGGAGGTGGGTTGAGGAGGGGGGTTGAGGAAGGTTGAGGAAGGTGATAAGGGAGGGGGAGAAGAGACACAGGGGAGGGAGAGGGGAAAGAGATACAGAGGAGGGAGAGGGGAGAAGAGACACAGGGTAAGGGGGGGGACACAAGAAAAGGGCACACAAGGGATGATGATAGGGGTGTTGAGGATGGGGGGGTTGAGGTTGAGGAGGGGGGTTGAGGTTGAGGAAGGGGGTTGAGGAGGAGGTTTAGAATGAGGAGGGGGGTTGAGGATGGCTGGTTGAGGATGGGGGGTTGAGAAGGGGGGATTGAGGATGAGGATGGGGGTGTTGTGGATGGGGGGTTGAGGTTGAGGAGGGGGGTTGAGGTTGAGGAAGGGGGTTGAGGAGGGGGTTAAGAATGAGGAGCGGGTTGAGGAATGGGGGGGTTGATGTTGAGGAGGGGGGTTGAGGTTGAGGAAGGGGGTTGAGGAGGGGGTTTAGAGGAGAGAGAGGGGGGACACAAAAAAAGGGCACACAAGAGGTAGACACAGAGGGCACAAGAGGGGACACATGGGGCAGCACATTTCCCACCCTCGGCTTATACTCGAGTCACTAATTTTCCCCAGTACTTTATGGTAAAATAGGTGCCTCGGGCTTATACTCGGGACGGCTTATACTCGAGTATATACGGTACTTTAAACATTCCCAAGGTTGTAAAAACTGTTTAAACTACATTAAAACTAACATGAAGTACAGAGAGTTCACATAAGTATGTATATTTCAATGGCAGACAAGACTATCTCATATTACTGCTCACTGGCTGACAGGGCCAAGCCTCCAGATCAGTTAAACATTTGAATTAGCTTTTCTGCTTTGGGAGCTTCATTTGTAAAAACAAAAAACACAGTGGTACATTATCAAATATCCCACTCCAAATAAAAGAAAGAAAAAAATGCTTTCAGTGTCCCTTGAACCAATGACCTGAATATTTTCACTATTGAAAAAGTTGAGATAAATACAGATTCATTTTAACTATGTGCCTGGTACAGGAAGATTTGATCATTATGTCAGGAGCTGATTAACTGACCGTGGATTTCCAATTAAAAAAATGAAATACAATGAAAATAACAGCACTACAACAGCAGTGAATTCTTGTTATCCAGTTGTACATATATACTACAAGTGTTTTGAGTATTTTTAAAACTAGTAGATACAATTCACCTCACTCTAGTATAGACACACTAATATACAACACATAAGCAAGGCAAAGGGACGCTGTAGTGAATAAACAAGTAATTTCCTTTTAAAATAATAATTTATGGGGGGCGTCGCTTGACACCAAGCTCAACAGATGTGTCTAGTGAGAGCTCCTGGCTGTCAACTGGAATTTAGAGTTAATAAAAGTGTACATCTTCATTAATCAGCCCAATAAACTAGATATTCATGCTTGTGAACACCTTAGGAGCAGGCACATATAACTTTTGTAGAGTACAAAAGTCTTATCAAGGACAGAGAGTACTCCGGCCTGTAAAGCCCTAGATGGCCATCTGACATTTCCTCCCATTTCCCTGGGGAGCGGTGCCACGGTCCTACAACAGTCCGGAATGAAGGACACACTTGCTAATAAGCCCAGCACAACTTGATAGGGCCTAAGGTCTTGGCTATTTGTTCTCCGAGCTCACCTCCTCCCACAGCCATTTTACTGCTGGTTCCCTCCAAAATTACAGAAACCAGTCTAAAACTCACCGGGGCATCTCTTCCCTCAGAGCAATTTACTGCACAATTCCCCACCATTGCCCAGATAAGGGCATAGTGACCATCATAGGCCTGCTCACTGCACAAAGAGAGATAGGTGCAATATACACTCTCTCCCTCCCAACAACTCTGGGAGTCTGGAGTAGCTGGCAACAGTATATTGTATCACCATAGCACACAGCTGGAAATCATACCAGCACAGGCTAAACGATGCAAATGTTTTTTTACTCTGCCTGCTAATACAGGGCAGCAATCTCTGGCAGAGATTATTGGTCAGTCCCAAGGCCTCCACGTCAGACCTGAAAGGCAAAATAATCCAAGCTGCCAGAAAAAGGAACTGCAGGTGTATAATTGGGCCTTTCTCGCAGACTTAGCCCACCCACCTCTCAACAGAACACCCTGGGCCTTACTACTAGGCATCTCTCCCTATACCTATCAGAAAAAGCTGATAATAGTCTACAACTAACTTAGGAGTTTAATATAAGCTTCTAAAGAGGCTAACAATTGTAGCCTGTATCTGGAGGAGAATCTGCAGCACAGACCCCTGAATATAAAGCAACACTATTGCTGCTCTGTTTGTATACTCTGTATCCCAGGAGCTAACCAACTTGGAGTGGTCTGAACTACATTAGATGGAGACTATCCTAGAACCCTGCGGCATGTAGGCTGAAACATTATCATAACTCTATTACTTTAGAACACTTCTCAATTCACTCTCACTTATAATGTTGCATGACTGAAAGGTCTGGCCCTTTTTGCAACATCCCGCAGCCAGCACATAAAAACCAGAGAATATTCTGCACTGTGGGTCCGTCTGGTCTTAAGCAGATAACATGGTGAAGCTAACATAGATTACAGCATCAAAGAGAAATACTGACCACTTCCCAAAGCAAACTCCCAACTCAGCACCAAGACATAACTTGCCTCAAGACTCAAATTCGGACTCCGAAGGGGAGAGAGACTCAGAAGCCTCCTACCCAAATGTCAATGGATAAGACTTCTCTCTTGCAAAGTTTGACCAGCTGCTCCAGACCCGTCTTTCGTTAATTGTGAAAGAACTGAAACAAGAAATAAATGACCTGGGTCAAAGAACACATGCTCTTGAGAAAGTCACAGATCAGATTATTGGAGCTCAAGCCAATGATAGGGTGGAGATTTCAGCTAACACCTCACATATCATAGGTCTTGAGGCAAAACTTGAAGATCTTGAAAATAGATCACGGCGTCATAACATCCGGCTGCGGGGAGTTCCATCAGCTGTGCAAGACCTTGCCCCATATGTATCGGGAGTGGTGACATCACTTCTGCCATCTCTACAATCTGGATCCTGGGAGATTGAGCGGGCCCATAGGGCCATGGGAGGGATTTAATCATCCGGTTCCTCCGACAGAGGACAAGGGATTTGGTGATCCAAGCGGCGAGGAAAGTGTCTTCTGTCAAGGGGCCGGATTGGGCCTTACTCCAAATATACGGCAAAGACAGCAGAGATCTGAGCAAGCACCTCAGCCATCAACACTAGCATCTGGGTCTACAGGGGACTGAAACGCATCCGGTGCTACTCCTAACTGGACTAGATTGGGCAGGTCTGAGGAGGCTTACTAGAGGGCCCTTACTTGGAGGCTTTTAATGTGATTTTATAGTGGGCTGACACTGAAAAGGCATGAAATGTTGTGGTAATTAGACTATATTCTGTATTAAGTCAATGGTCCACCAAAGTTCATAGTTCAATTCCTGGCCCCATGGGTGGGGGCACTTGTAGTTAAGTAAAGAAATAAATTCCACCACAAAACCACACAAGGGCCCTGGGGCTGTGTTACTGAATAGTTTTTGTTAATATGTTTAGTGCAACAGTTACCTGAGATGCAACAGCTAGCTTTATCATTAAGGCCGAAACCAGACACAGGACTCTGATAAAAAACTTGATCCTCCCAGACAGTGGGGATTTTGGATAATCTGACTCCTGTATGTCGCTCACCGTCCAGCAAAGACCAGTTGGGGTACATCCCGTATAAGCAGACAGGGGATGATGTCTGCAGAATCTTAAACATACTACACAGATCCAAACAACTCCGAGAACCATCCTGTGTTCTATCACTGGACATAGAGAAAGCATTTGATTCCGTTGATTGGAAATATTTATGGGCGGTACTTAAGAAGTTTGGTTTCCCAGACCTGTTTCTGAATCTTCTATATTCGTATTAGAAAGGCCTGGGTAAGACTACCATCCATAAAAAATGAAAAGGGGACCAGGCAGGGCTGCTCCCTCTCCCCTCTATTATTTGCCTTGGTGATAGAACCGGTGGCACAAGTGATTAGGTCCAATCCACAAATCACAAGGTAGGACAGAATCACTTCAAGTGTTGTTACTTTGCGGATGATATCCGGATGAAAGCCAACCACCTCAATACCGGCCCTCCTACACACTCTGGAAACTTCGGCAGGGTGTTAGGGCTGAACTTGAATGTAGGTACAGTGGATATAAAAAGTCTACACACCCATGTTAAAATGCCAGGTTTTTGTGCTGTAAAAAAATGAGACAAAGATAAATAATTTCAGAACTTTTTCCACCTTTAATGTGACCTATAAACTGTACAACTCAATTGAAAAACAAACTGAAATCTTTTAGGTGCAGGAAAAAAAAAAAAGAAAAAGAATGTGGTTGCATAAGTCTGCACACCCTCTTATTACTGGGGATGTAGCTGTGTTCAGAATTAAGCAATCACATTCCAAATCGTGTTAAATAGGAGTCAGCATACACCTGCCATCATTTAAAGTGCCTCTGATTAACCCCCAAAAAGGTTCAGCTGCTCTAGTTGGTCTTTCCTGAAATTTGCTTAGTCACATCTCACAGCAAAAGCCAAGGTCCACAGAGAGCTACCAAAGCATCAGAGGGATCTCATTGTTAAAAGGTATCAGTCAGGAGAAGGATACAAAAGAATTTCCAAGGCATTAGATATTCCATGGAACACAGTGAAGACAGTCATCATCAAGTGGAGAATATATGGCACAACAGTGACATTACCAAGAACTGGAGCTCCCTCCAAAATTGATGAAAAGACAAGAAGAAAACTGGTCTGGCTACCAAGCGGCCTACAGCAACATTAAAGGAGCTGCAGGAATATCTGTCAAGTACTGGCTGTGTGGTACATGTGACAACAATCTCCCGTATTATTCATATGTCTGGGCTATGGGGTAGAGTGGCAAGACAAAAGCCTTTTCTTACGAAGAAAAACATCCAAGCCAGGCTACATTTCGCAAAAACACATCTGAAGTCTCCCAAAAGCATGTGGGAAAAGGTGTTATGGTCTGATGAAACCAAGGTTGAACTTTTTGGCCATAATTCCAAAAGATATGTTTGGCGCAAAAACAGCACTGCACATCCCCAAAAGAACATCATACCCACAGTGAAGCATGGTGGTAGCAGCATCATGCTTTGGGGCTGTTTTCTTTAGCTGGAACTGGGGCCTGAGTTAAGATAGAGGGAATTATGAACAGTTCCAAATACCAGTCAATATTGGCACAAAATCTTCAGGCTTCTGCTAGAAAGCTGAACATGAAGAAGAACTTCATCTTTCAGCATGACAACGACCCAAAGCGTACATCCAAATCAACAAAGGAATGGCTTCACCAGAAGAAGATTAAGTTTTGGAATGGCCCAGCCAGAGCACAGACCTGAATCCGATTCAAAATCTGTGGGTTGATCTGAAGAGTGCTGTGCACAGGAGATGTCCTTGCAATCTGACAGATTTGGAGTGTTTTTGGAAAGAAGAGTGGGCAAATCTTGCCAAGTCAAAATGTGCCATTCTGATAAACTCATACCCAAAAAGACTGAGTGCTATAATAAAATCAAAAGGTGCTTCAACAAAGCATTAGTTTAAAGGTATGCATACTTATGCAACCATATTATTTTATTTTTATATTTTTTCTTCCCTCTACCTAAAAGATTTTTGTTTTTTAATTGAGTTGTACAGTTTATAGGTCACATTAAAGGTGGAAAAAGTTCTGAAATTATTTATCTTTGTCTCCTTTTTTTACAGCACAGAAACCTGACAATTGAACAGGGGTGTGTAGACTTTTTATATCCATTGTAAATCTGAAGTGTGCGGCATAGCCTTATCTCTGCAGGAAAGGGAGTTCCTCAGGCAGAGGTTTGGGTTTTCATGGCCGAAAACGCATATACGCTATCTAGGGGTTAACATTCCCAGATCAATCTCCCAGATGAATAAAGCAGACTATCCCCCATTATACCAAGAAATCTACAGAGAACTAAACCAATGGTCAAAGGGTAGGATTTCCTGCTTAGGTTGCATTAGAGCGGTCAAAATGAATGCCCTGCCATGCCTGCTCTACCTGTTTTGTACCTTGTCTGTACCAGTACATTTACAGGATTTTGAGTTCTGTCAAAAGCAGATCCTCGAATTTTTTTGGGGCAACAAACAACCTAGAATAGCCAGATGGGAATTGTGTAAACACAGTTCGGGACGGGGGGGGGGGGGGGCTCTTTCCTGCCCAAACCTACGCTTGTATTTCAAAGCGGCAAAATTAGCATGGTTACCAATAGCCCGTTCAACCCAGCACGAGCCGTTGTGGATGTTTGTAGAGAGCGACAAAATGCTTGCCTATGCATGGGATAACATAGTTTGGTTGCCCAAGCCTCATCTGATCCTGAGTAAAACAGAGAACCCATGCATTAAGCAAACACTATCCATCTGGAACTGGGCGTCTCGTACCCATAAGCTGGCAGCTGTCCCATCTTCTATGACCGCATTGTCCCCATTCCCAAAGTGGTCCCCACCACTCTCCTTGACTTCGGCACTTTGGTGGAAGTCACAGGGGCTGCTGAGGCTGGGTGCATGGTACAGAGGGAGTAACACAATAGGGGCCACTGAGTTACAGGGTAGGCTCCAATTGCCTCCCAAAGAAAAATGTAACTTTAACAGACTTTATCATCTTGTTCTCACGCTAAGGAGGGACTCTTGGGCCCCTGGGGTGAACTGGTTTGTAGCATACTGTGAGTCGTTCCCTCTAGCAAAGAGAATGGTGAGCCTACTTTATAACACATTTAATATGGAGTCCTCGGACCAAAACCAAACTACATAGTTGCATGGGAACAGGATCTGGGCAAAGTCACGGAGGGTTACAGCTGATCGTCCTCTTGGAAGTGCCTTTCAAAAGGCTCTTATAACTACAGCATTCTTGAAACGGCACTGAAAGTGCTCCACAGAACATATATTATACCGGAGAGGCTCCAGAAATGGGATCCTGGGGCTAACCCAGCATGCTTTCGGGGATGCCCAGTGAAAGGCACGTTTTACCACATGTGGTGATTGTGCCCAATTGTGCAACAGCTTTGGGCCGAGGTCTTCGCGCTAGCTTCCACAATTCTTCACACACCTGTTCAACCAGAGGCCGAAGTTGCGCTACTTGGTGCCCAGTCTCAATCATTATCCACCTCACAAAACAAATTGCTGCAGTACCTTATGCTTGCGGCAAAAAGCCAGATAGCTAGGCAATGGAAGAGTAAGACTCTAAGCGCACAAGCGGTGATGAATAACTTTAATTATAGTGCAATTAATGAACGGCTCACACACATACTGATAGACAGCATACCACAATTTGGAACTTATGGTTGATGTCACCTCTCAGCGTCAGAGATTTGTCTTAGAGACGTCAGGGGGAGATGGAGGACCGTGTGGGAGACAGGGCCCTGAGCAACTGGGAGAGGAGGAATCCATAGGTTGGTGATAAGATAGATGAACAAAATTTAGATTTGGTGAGTTCCCTGAAGGGAGCGCATGGTTGACAACCAATCACCCCTCCCCCTCCCCTTATATGGGCTGCTTTACCAACCCCCCCCCTGCGCGATTCCTCCCCTTTCTTTGTTTCTTTTTTTGTTTTTGTTTTTCTGTCCCCCCTTTCTTCTTTCATTCCCATTCCCAACATGACAGTTTGAGGCATAACCCTCAAAACTAGCTATAAACCTAAGGTACAATCCCCCCCCCCAAAAAAAAAAAATTGGTAAGAAACATATATCTTAGATACCAGATTGTAAGAGTTAGAAATATCAAGTACGAATCTGTGGTTGAACCTACTACTGTATAATTATTACTCCTTGGAAATGTTTTTTTCTTGAAATGGTTATTGACAAACAGCAATTGGATGTAACTGTGGTCATGTTTCTGCCATGTATGTTTCATGTTTTATCTGATCTTTCTGTCTAATAAAAAACTTATTGAGGAAAAAAAAAGAACAATTTATATCTGTTATACCAATTATATATATTTCTGAATTGCAGCAATTGTTTGTTTGTTTTATTTCGCACCCTCTAGGGAGCTGAATATTTGGCCTCTGCTTCTTCCAAGTCATTAGTATGTATCTCTGTGTGAATCTTCATATTGCACCATGTAGAGTGAAAAAATAAATACAACCTTTAACTATTCTGCAGTGGAAGTCACCATTTGTATTTCTTAAAGTGATTGTAAAGAAGCATTTAGCTACTTCAAATAATTGTCGACAATCTTAGTGCCAGAGTGGAAATCCCATCAGTCCATAAGTTGCTGCTGAAAGGCGAGCTTGATTAGGCTGCTCAAACAGGGCAATACAGCAATCAGTACGGAATACTGATGTATATCAGGTAATGTAATTAAACTGTCTTCATTTTTAATTTTATATAACAGTTTCCCATTAGCAAGGCTAGTTCTTCAAAATCTATGTTGTAAATGTGTTACTATGGCCCCTATTCAATTGAGCAATTCTAAGTTACTGGAGCCTGTAATGTAGCCCGTAAACGAATTTGTTATTCAGTTGGCGACTCTTAGCTACACGCAAACGATCTGCTGGTTACAGGCTGAAAATCCCTGTCGTAGTCAAAATCATAACTCCAACCCATCAAAGCCTTTGATCTTTCAAGCCCGTAAATGGTACAATCGCAAATCCATATTCAATTGCTACAATTCCTCAAGCCCGCAATTGTTTTCACACATGTAAATGGCAAATGTAGAAGAAAATCCTACACGTACCAGATAGGACTCACAAGGGGGTTAAACATCTGATCGCAGCACTGTAAATATTAATAAAAAATTAATACTGAACTTTAAAAGACGTGGAAAGCAATGATAAACATTAGAATTAATTGCACAACTGTCTCAAGCTTGCAAATCTGCAAAAAATGCAAAAAATTTTTTTTTACGTTTTTTATTTCCGTTTCAAACCACATTGGCGAGAACAGTATCGTCATTAATTTTTATTATTTTGGAAATCTGACTGCATATCGACTTCTTAACGCTAATTGATTGACATTTAATCTCCATGTTTTACTGACGTCATGATGACGGTCTCATTTACTGTTTATAAATCGGTAGTTACATCCTTGCTTATTTGATCATGATCACGCTCTGAAATGCTACTTACGGTTGCATGGTTTACGGTTTAGGTTTTTGGCCAGGTAGCTGCAAGCTTGATCAATTGAATCGCTCTGTAACTGTTGCAAATTTCAATTGCAAGCCCACAGACTCACGGCTGGTATGAAGTAAACTGCAATTGAAATTTGCAACAGTTACAGAGTGATTCAATTGATCAAGCCTGCAGCTACCTGGCCAAAAACCTAAACCGTAAACCATGCACCCGTAAGTAGCATTTCAGAGCATGAGCATTTGAAGGGAGGCCAAAGTATACCCTTTAATTAAGTCTTTTTAATCACTTCTTCTGAATGCTCATTAGACATAGGCCTCATTCAATTGCGATTTGGCCTATTGAATAGGGCTCTATATAAGCACAGAGCATATTTATTTTTTACAGAAGTTTTTAGTTAGTAAAGACCTTGCTTTTGGTTAGAAGTTCACTAAGTAAAAACTTCTGTAAAAAATATGTTCTGTGCTTATGTAGAGCCCTATTCAATTGGTCATGTTGCAATTGAATGAGGCCCCATGTAAGGACCTAAATATATTTAATTAATGTCATTTGCAATGTGGCTTAATTTGTTACATTTTCTTTTGTTTTTCCACTGATGACTTAAAATTATAGTGGTTAACAGATATACGCTATAAATAACTAATCCGTGTGCTAATTAGCTAGTTGGGAAAAAAAATATATGCTAGCTCTCCCAAAACAGGGAAGATGGCTGATCAATTACTAAATATTTACCAGCTGCATAAAATTTTGGCATACAGAAAAGTGTTAATCAGCTCAAAGAGCTTCATTACTGTAGGCTCACAGCCAAGTAAAATTACAGATATTTTAAATCATGTATTTTCTGTGTGTTCTTCTATCTCACACTACATTGCTGACTTTTTTTTCTACAAATACATCTGATTCTTTTATAGTCTAGAAATATAAATAATATGTAATATGTAATAATATGTAATAATATGTATATAAATATATAAGGGTACATATATAAATATAAATGCAATTGGTAGTTACTAAAATTGGGATAGACATATTAAATAACTGAGAGCCCTATTCTATAATCAGCTGAGGGAGCTTTTCTCTATAGTTACACACATATTCAATGAGTTTCCCTCACAAAATTACGGACCCCACCAAGCACTCGTCAGTAATATTGAGGGGGCTAGATTACATGACACTTGCAAAGTTACACTCCTTTTCTAAAGCATGCATTAACAGAGTTAATACCTTGATAGATATACATTCTGACACTATCGTGGCTCACCATTCCAGTGAAAGGTTGTTCACCATATGACATGTCTAGTTAATAATTATTTTTTACATTAACACTAGTCATTTCACATCATTACTATTAGTATACATGCTGCCACATGAATAACAGCAATGGCATAGGACTTCACAGAAAGGTGTACCCATGATTCCTGTTGATGGAGGTAAGATTCCTGGTGATCTGTGTGCCTCCCCACAGCCTCCTTATGTGTTTGGTGGCCTTCCTGAACAGCTTTAAGACATTAGTGTAATCCATTTTGTCATGATAGGTCCCTATATCCCCATGTCCCTTTGCATATAACACACTGTTCCTTACATGCTCCATGTGAAAATCCAGCCTGTGCTATTTAGTGATATACCTGTGATATTCACCTCCCCCATTTATCCATCATGGGTGTCACCCAGTCCTCTATTTAAGGCCTCATGCTGCCCATGATGACATATCTCACCCCCAATGTATGATACCCAAGTTCTTGTGTAGATGATATACACATGGATGTGTAGATGATGGCTGTCAGTTCTATGGTTGGGAAATATTATTTTGGGTGTGTCTAATCCTTTAATAGTGAGTGCTTCCAAGCATCTGTTGTGGTCCATGTTTGTTTGATTGGTATTAACCTCTTGCGTACTGTGGTCTATGTTTCCCTGGACATTGTAAAATGTTATGTGGAGGTTTGACATTGCCAATAGTTGATATTCCAATATATATGTGATGATTCAAACATAGCAATGTATATACAGTATATTAAATTCCCACATGTGTGCCTCTGTGACTGTAAGATATTAATTATAATTGAGTTATATGCTTTTGATGCTTTTTAGTCATGTGCTGCCTTTAATTGTTTTAACCAGCTGTGGACACACCCTTTTCTGTTTCCATATGTATGATGAGTCACACGTGGAATTTGTACATTAAATTGTTTTTAATTGTATGTGCCTATAGCTATGATAACCATTCATTTCTGATGATATTGTATGCATTATTTAATTGTTTTTAGTGATTTACTGTCTCTTTAAGTGCTGCTGCAGCTCTCAGCAATGGTTTTAAAACCATCTGTGAGTGGTGTTTAGTACCAGTCGATTTGCGATACAACTTTTTCGATTTACGGGTTTGCCGTAATTTGAGAGTGCTCAGTAAAGTCAGAACTGAACAGGGATTTAACGTAAAAATAAGAGAGTTGCTTATAATATTTTTTAGTGAAAAAATCAATGGAAAAGCTTGCCATAATTTGCGGTGCTTGCTTATCGTAGTCCTCAGGGGTAGCTCTCTAGCAATCATGCTGTGATAGAATAGCTAGGAGAAGTTACTGGGCACTTTTTGCCTATGTTACTTGTCAATATAGGGAACTGAATGAGGCCTTGAGTTTGAACGTTGGATATAGTAGATACTCGAATATATCGCCAACCGGATATACCGCTATGGTTACGAATTTCGTAGGTGAATGAGTAGGTGTTATAGCAGGATAAACTCTAATAAAGACATGACAGTGAAGAGCCATTTGTTCCTGCATTGATGGGAAGACTATAAACTTCATTCAACAATAAGAACTGCAGGGAACCAGTTTATCAGAATTTAGAACAGTTTATTGGTTAAAATGGGAACATAAAAAAACATTGGTATACTTGAGTATCTACAGCAGACCTGGGCATTGTACGGGCCGTGGGCCACATCTGATTCTTTGGCTCTCCCTGTCTGGCCTGCCCGCCAGGGCAGAGGTGACCGATCAGAGCTCCCCGACCTCCTCGGCTGTGCCATTCCTGCTGCTTCCACTCTCCTGTGTACTCAGTAATGTAGAAAGGGGGTGGTACCAGTGGTGGACCGTCTCAGGTGGCACCTCCTTGGGGGCGGCAAAAATGCCCCCAGTTGCCACCCACCACTAGAATAACTCCTCCTGGCTCTTTCCCCCTGACAACCTCCTCCTCCACAGCTCCTGCTCTTTGCTCTGAGTTCGGTGGAGGAGAGGAAAAGCCGGGAGTGGGAGGAGTCACCCATGGGAGGAGCTTCCGGAAATCAGCGCCCAAGCACACAGGTAAGGCAAGGGGGTGGTATAAGAGGGGGAGAGGAGAGGAAAGGAGAGAAAGAGAGACACGGAGAGACAGAAAGAGGGAGAGAGGCAGGAAGAGGGAGGGAGAGAAAGAAAGAAAGAGAGCAGCAGAAAGAGAGAAGGGAAAGAAAAAGGGGAAGAGAAAGAGGGAGAAGAGAAAAAGGAAGAGAGGGAGGGAAAGAAGGGGAAAGAGAAAGAGGGCAGTGGGAGAGTGAGTGAGGGAGGAATGGAGGGAGAGAAAAAGATGGGAAAGAGAGAAAGAGAGGGGGTAGGAGAGGAGAAAGGGGGAGAGAGAAAGGGAGAGAGGAGATGGGGAGAAAGGGAGAAAGAGGGCAGAGGGACAGTGAGTGAGGGAGAAAGGGAAGAGAGAGAAAGGGAGATGAAGAGATAGAAGAGAGAGAAAGAGAGGGGGTAGAGAAAGAGAGGGGAAACAGAGGAGAGAGAGAACAGGAGCGAGGAGATGTGGAGAGAAAGAGATGGAGAAAGGCCAGAGGGAGAGTGAGTCAGAGAGAAAGGGGAGAGAGAGAAAGGGAGAGGAAGAGATAGAAGAGAGAGAAAGAGAGGGGGATTGAGAAAGAGAGGGGAAAGAGAGGAGAAAGAGAACGGGAGAGAGGAGATGGAGAGAGAATGAGAGGGAGAAAGAGCAGCGGGAGAGTGAGTGGGGGAGAAAGAGGAGAGAGAGAAAGAGAGAGAAAGATACAGAAGAGAGAGAAAGAGAGGGGATAGAGAAAGAGAGGGGAAAGAGAGGAGAGAGAGAACAGGAGAGAGGAGATGGGGTGATAAAGAGAGGGAGAAAGGGCATAGGGAGAGTGAGTGGAAGAGAAAAGGGAGAGAAAGAAAGAGAGGGGATAGAGAGAAAAAGCGACAGGGGGGAGAGAGGAGGGAGAGAGAATGGGGGGAGAGAGAAAGGTAGAGGAGATGGGGAGAAAGAGGGAGAAATAGAGAGAGAGGGGGATACACAAAAAGGTTGCAGAAAGGATGGGGAGAGGGAGAGAGAAAATGAGGGGGGAGGAGAAAGTGAGAGAGAGGGGGAGAAAAGGAGGAGGAAGAGAACAAAGGGGGAGAGAGAAAGAAAGACAGAAAGAGAGGGGGTGTAGAGAGAAAGAGAGAGCTAGAGAGGGAGACAAAGAGTGGGAAGAGAGAAAAATGAAGAAAGAGAGATGGGGAGATAGAAAGAGAGAAAGGGGGAGAGAGAGACAGAAATAGGGAGAGAGACAAACAGGGGGATAGGGAGGGAAAAAAGAGGAAGAGTGAGAGGGGAGAGAGAGAAAGGGAGAGAAACAGAGAGGGTATAGAGAGAAAAAGAGAGAGAAAGTGAGAGGTGGAAAGAGGGAAGGTGAGATAGACAGAAAGAGGGAGAGAAAGAGGAGGAGAGAGGGAGACAAAGAGAGGAAGTAGAGAGTAGAGAGAAAGAGAAAGAGTGAGAGAGAGAAAGAGAGGAGAAAGAGAGTGAGGTGGAAAGAGGGAAGGTGATAGAGACCAAAAGAGGGAGAGAAAGAGGAGGAGAGAGGGAGAG
Source organism: Discoglossus pictus (assembly GCA_027410445.1). Classification (NCBI taxonomy): domain Eukaryota; kingdom Metazoa; phylum Chordata; class Amphibia; order Anura; family Alytidae; genus Discoglossus; species Discoglossus pictus. The sequence goes on from CM050163.1 coordinate 229,310,710, forward strand.
AGTAGAGAGAGAGAAAGAGAGTCGGTGTGAGAGAGAGAGACAGAAAAAGGGAGAGAGGGGGGAGAGAGAAAGAGAGGGTGAGAGAGAAATAGGGAGGGAGACAAAGAGTAGGAAGAGAGACAGTAAGAGGGAAAAGAGAGAGATAAAGGGGGGGAGAGAAAGTGAGGCAGGAGAGACGACAATGACTGGGAAGAAAGAAAGAGGGAGAAGAGAGAGAGAAAAAGAGGGGGAGAAAGGGAAGAGAAAGTCAAGGGAGACACAAAGAGTGTGAAGAGAGACAGGAAGTGGGAGAGAGAAAGATGGGGGAGAGAGAGAGAAAGAAGGGAGAGAGAGAGAGAAAGAGGGAGAGAAAGAGGGGAGAGAGAGGGATACAAAGAGAGGGGAGAGAGAGAATGGGGGAGGGAGAAAACAAGAGGGGGAGAGAGAGAAAGGGAGTGAGGTGGAAAGAGAGAAGGTGAGAGAGACCGAAAGTGGGAGAGCAGGAGAGAAAGAAGAGGAGAGTGAAAGAGAGAGGGAGACAAAGAGAGGGGAGAGAGAGAGAGAAAGAGAGGATGTGGAGTGTAGAGAGAGAGAGAGTATGAGAGAGAGAAAGAGGGAGAGGGGGGAGATAGAGAGGGAGAAGAGAGAAAGAAAGAGGGAGAGAGGGAGAGAGAGGAGAAGAGAGAAATGGAGAAAGAGGGCAGAGGGAGAGTTAGTGGGGGAGAAAGGGGAGAGTGATAGAAAGGGAGAGAAAGAGACGAGAGACAGAGAAAGAGAGGGGGATAGAGAGAAAGGGAGAGAGAGGTGGGAGAGAGGAAAGAGAGAAAGAGGGAGGAGAGGGAGAAAGGGAAGTGGGAGAGAAAGGGGGGAGAGAGAGAGAGGGAGGCAAACAGAGAGAAAGTGAGAGGGTAGAGAGAGAGAAAGAGAGTGGGTGTGAGAGAGAGAAACAGGGAGAAAGTGGTAGAGAAAGAACGAGAGAGGGAAACAAAGAGAGGAGGAGAGAGAAATAGAGAGAGAGACAAAAAGTGACAGGGTTAATGAAGGGTTTATGGGGGTGTGTATTGACCCCTATGAGTGACATGGTTAATCAATGGATTATCGGGTTCTTTTTTGGGGAATTTTAGAGCGCGGATTCTTCCAGGGCCCAGCCAGGGCAGAAGTGGAGGAGGCCGGGGACATCGTGGGGAGGTAAGTTCAATGTATATTATTTTTATTTTACTTTATGTTGTGTGTGTGTTTATTGCACTAATGTCATGTTTTTTTTTAACAGTGGCCGCGCCGGAGAAGGAAATAAGAAGGATGGGGAGGACATGCAGGAAAGGTGAGTAGAGTATTTAGAATAATTAGAATGTTTATTTATTGTATGTAAATGTGTTGAACTAATTTGTCCCCCCCCCCCCCCTCACCAGGTTGCTGATCTGAAGGGACATCTGCAAAGGTAAGTGGTCTTAATAATTTTATTTTAGGTTAGAATTAGGGTTTGCATATGGAGATAGGATTTCTTGTATAATAAATAGGGGGGATGTATTTTAGATAGGATTTATTGTATTTTACATAGTGGGGTATGTGTGTATTTTAGATAGTATTTAATGTATTTTAGATAGTGGGGTATGTGTGTATTTGAGATAGTATATTTAATATATTTTAGATAGTGCGGTATGTGTGTATTTGAGATAGTATATTTAATATATTTTAGATAGGGGGTATTGTATTTTATTGGATTTGTACTGTATTGTATTGTACTGTATGTATTGTGTATGTATTTCCTTTTCAGGTGTGTCATTTTTTTTTTTTCTGCAGTGTGGGGCGGGGGGGGGGGTGTTGTATTGTCATTCTATTTTATTTTCTGTAATGTACCTTTTTTATCTTCTGTAATGTGGATTTTTTATTTTTGCTGAATTTTACTTTTTTATTTTATGTGACTTAGTTTTTTTTATTTTTTGTGAGTTAGGTTTTTATTATTTTCTGTAATTAGTGGGGTGGGGGGGTTATTCAGGGGTAGGTAGGTAGTGTAGGTAGGTAGTGTAGGTAGGTAGTGTAGGTGTTAATAGGTTAGTGTAGAGGGGGGTTACTTTAGCATTGTTTATGTTAGCAATGAGCGCCGAAGGTACTCAGAGGACTAAAAGCGTTACATTGCGGGCCAAACAGCATTACCAGCCTTTCAACACTTTTTTATTGCCTCGTCTTTTTTTAATGGGCAAGTCGCTTGTCGCTAGCAAGGCCGAATACAATTACTATAAGGTCAGAAATTACTTTGGTTCTTCATACCCCAGGGAAGAGGCTGAGTGCTTGACCGGTTAATTTGCTGTAGGTTAATCTTGCATAAAAAAGGGTCCCTGGGGTGAAGCATATGGGAGAGACGGGTGGGCCCTATGCTTCATCCACGGTTACTTATTTAAAGATGTGGAATCAAATAAGAGACTATTTGTATCCTGGCCACAAGCTGGCACTATAAGAGACTATTTGTATCCTGGCCACAAGGTGGCACTACACCACCTATAAGAGACTATTTGTATCCTGGCCACAAGATGGCACTACACCAACTATAAGAGACTATTTGTATGCTGGCCACAAGGTGGCACTATCCCTCACAGCAGAGACTTCTGCTAGAAGTAAAACTGGATTCATTTGTTTTCTTTTTTTTGTATCATAATTTCTCTGGAGCAGAGAAGCTGCCCGGGTGTAGACAGGGTGTTCCTGTATGTTAATAGATTTTTATTTTCCTTTTTCTACTTCTCATCAGTCTCATGGGACAGATAGAAGCCTAACATTAACCTCATAAGTGCTATAAGGGTCCTCCAGGACCCTCATGACACTGAGTACAAACACTACACTGCACTATACCCCCCCAATAAAGCATTAAATCTAAACTACCCCCCGATACTCTAACCTATTAACACCTCCACTACCTACCTACACTACCTATCTCCCTGCTAATAACCCCCCACCCCACTAATTACAGAAAATAATAAAACCTAAGTCACAGAAAATAAAAAATCCACATTACAGAAAATAAAAAAAACCTAAGTCACAAAAAATAAAAATAAATGTCACAAAAAATAAAAATAGAAGTCACAAAAAATAAAAAATCAACATTACAGAAAATAAAAAAAGCTACATTACAACCCCCCACCACCACTAACGAAAATAAAAAAAAATACACACCTGAAAAGGAAATGCATACAAAATATATACATTACAATACAATACAATACAAATAAAATACAATACCCCCTATCTAAAATACATACATAGCCCTCTATCTAATATACATTAAATCCTATCTAAAATACATACATACCCCTCTATCTAACATACAATAAATCCTATCTACATACAGAAAACACTAAATCTATACTAAAATAGAATAAATAAGATCACTTACCTTTGCAGCTGTCCCTTCAGATCCCCACCTAGGAAAAAAACAAATGAGTACATAACACTACATAGAATAAATAAACATTCTAAATATTCTAAATATTCTACTCACCTTTCCAGCATGTCCCCATCCTTCTTATTTTCTTCTCCGGTGCGGCCCCTGTTAAAAAAAAAAATTAGATTACTACAACATATACACACACAAAATAAAATAAAATAAACATAATATACAGTGAACTTACCTTGGTGCGATGTCCCTGTGCTCCTCCTCTTCTGCCCGGCTGGGCCCTGGAAGAATCTGCTCCCTAAAAAAAAAAAAAAAAAAAAAAAAGAACGGAGCTCCGCACCTGCAGAGCTCCCTGATGCTAATTGGGCCCCTAGAGCCTTTTCCGGAAGAAAATTGACAATGGTGCCTTCGGATTAGCTGAAAACGCTGTCAATCAAATGTCAGCCAATCAGAAGGTGTCAAGGTGAGAGCCAATCAGAATGGAATACACCCCCATATCCCATTCTGATTGGCTAATGCATCTGTCAATCTTTTTTAAACCAATCAGAAGGCTCTATTGCCTTTAGCGAATCTCAGTGGGATACACCCACGTGGGGTGATTGGCTGGAAGCATCTGCGAAATTTGATTGGCTGCAGTGACAATGGCCAATCAGAAGGAACTATTCCCTTTGGCAAATGACAATGGGATACACCCCCACGGTGTGATTGGCTGAAGGCATCTGCGCCTTCTGATTGGCTGTTTTTCAGTGTCAATCAAATTACAGCAAATCAAAAGGCACAGGTGTCTGAAGGGAATACCGATTTCTGATTGGCTGGTGTCACTGTCAGTTAGACTGCAGCCAATCAGAATGTGCAGATGTCTCCATCCAATCACCCTGTGGGGGTGCATCCCATTGTGATTGGCTGAAGGCAATAAAGCCTTTTGATTGGTTTAAAAAAGATTGACAGTTGCATTAGCCAATGAGAATGGGATTTGGGGGTGTATCCCATTCTGATTGTCTCTCACCTTGGCACCTTCTGATTGGCTGAAATGTGAATGACAGCGTTTTCAGCCAATCAGAAGGCACCATTGCCAATTATCTTATTTTAGATAGGATTTAATGTATTTTCGATAGAGGGGTATTATGTATTTTAGATATGGGTTTCAGGTTTGTAATTTTAATGTATTTTCTGTAGTGGAGGGGTTGTAATGTAGCTTTTTTTTATTTTCTACAGTGTTGATTTTTTTTTTTTTGTGACTTAGGTTTTTTTATTTTCTGTAATTAGTGGGGTGGGGGGTTTATTAGCGGGTAGGTAGTTAGTGTAGGTAGGTAGTGTATGTGTTAATAGGTTAGTGTAGAGAGGGTTAGTTTAGATTTGATAGTTTTTTGGGGAGGTATAATGCAGTGTAGTGTTTGTACTTAATATCATGAGGGTCCTTCAGGACCGTCATGGCACTTATGTGGTTAATGTTAGGGTTCTAACTGCCCCATAAGGGTATTTATATACCCTTATGGGACTGATTGGGTTAAATAGAGGCTTATGAGGGTCTGTATAGGGTTAATGGGGTATAGTTAGGGCTAATAGTGTAGTGCTTACACTTTGTGTCATGAGGGTCCTGGATGACCCTCATGGTACTTATAGTGTTATTACATGGGTTAATTAGTGTCCTATAGGGGTTAATTAAGGGCTTATGGGGCTCTGTATTGACCCCCATGAGTGACAGAATTAATTAATGGATTATGGGGGTCTGTATTGACCCCCATGAGTTACAGGATTAATTAAGGTTTTATGGGGGTCTGTATTTACCCCCAAGAGTGACAGGGTTAATAAAAGGCTTATGGGGTCTGTATTGACCCCTATGAGTGACAGGGTTAATTAAGGGATATGGGGGCTCTGTATTGACCCCCATGAGTGACAGGGTTAATGAAGGGATTATGGGGTGTGTATTGACCCCCATGAGTTCCAGGGTTAATTAAGGGATTAAGGGGTCTGTATTGTCCCCATGAGGGGCAGGGTTATTTAGGGGCTGGTGGGGCTCGAAAAGGCAGGAAATTAGAATTTTGATTGCAGCGGGTGTCCCCCACTGTGAGGGTTAATGTGGGGTTAATGTGGGGACCCCCAGCATTGGGGGTTAATTTTAGGTGCCGGTGGGGTACTTAAAGTACCCCCGCTGCCGGCCTTAACTGTTTGTGGGCCCTTTAAGGACCCGCGGCAGGGACTTGACACCTTTTAAATGCAGTGGGGGGCACAATAGACCACCACTGCAAGGGTTAATGTCGGGACAATGCCGGAGGTCCCCCATGGGGACCCCCGTAGCAAGGGGTTAATGCGGGGTTCAAAGCTTATCTCGGATCTCTTGGCAAAGTTGTACGTGCCTGGCAGTGTTTTGCGCAGTCCGGGGTTGTTGAGCCATGTTTTCATGGGGTCTGTATTGGGAGTTAACAGCTTGCCTCGCTATGCGAGGCTTGCAGATGATGAGCGCCTTCAGGGCTCATCGCCTAAGTGCTGCGAGTTAATGGCTCGTCTCGCTTCGCCTAAGTCTTAAGCACCACGCAAAGCTTGACGACGTCTCGCAGTTCGACAATTATAATATGTGATATATATATATATATTTATATATACTGTATATAGTTTATATATATATATATATATATATATATATAATATTATAATATTATACATGCAGAGATTTGATTGTACTTCATAGTAAATTCAAAGTAAATCAATGTCCTGTCAACTAAATTTATCTTACTAGTCTGAAAGCTAAAGAATTATGCATTACTAGATACATTAGACTATTGCAAATACTGCATAAGAAATGTGCCACATGGGAAAAAAATAACATTTCAATTAAATAACAGTTTCTTAAAAGTTGATGTGCCTGTATATAGTATTATTGTGTTGTCCTATTAGCTAGATATCAGCCCAGAAAATCCATCATATTATTTAGTATGCAGTCATTGCTCTGTACATATTATGATACAGGGACTGTATAAAAGCTGTTCATGTAAAAATACTAGGAGACACTGAAATTTGTAAAAAAAAAACAGTTAAATGTAGGGAGGAGAGAGGAGGGGGGAGGAGTGGAGAGGCGGGAGGAGGCGATGAGGAGAGGTGTGGAGGAGAGGAGTAGGAGGTGAGGAGTGGTGGAGGATAGGAGGAGGAGGTTGAGGAGTTGGAGGAGAAGGTGGTCGGAGGAGGAGAGTGGTGTAGAGTGGAGGAGGAGAATGGAGAGGAGGAGGTGGGTGGTGGAAGCAAGGCCCTAGCACACCAGGGACAGAGGGGGAGGGGCCTGATCCCCGCAGGTGGTAGTTCTCTGGAGGGACAGGCCTCAGGGCAAGATGAGGGTGCTCAGGATCCCCATCCACAGTCGGGAGGGCAAGAGGCTAAGGGCAAGCACAGGGGCTACAATTGCACGCACCAGGAGAATGTGGTCCTCCTTGGTGCCATCCATGGGCCCAGGCATGGAGGGAGGTAGCAGCTGCTGTATCAGCAGTGAGCACAGCGTTTTGATGACATCAGGGCCAAGGAGGCAAAGCAACATGCTTTAGGATAGAAGAACGATCAAGATCAAGAACCAAAGAATAGATCACATCTAGCAAATTATAGCTAATCTGAGTTGCAATTAGGAGAATCATCCAGGTTCAAGCCTAGATGTCATATAGTTAAAAATGAACACAAAACATTGTATTATTCACCATACTAATAACATATACCTTTCTTTTCTCTCTTTCAGCATCAAGGAGGTCTGGGTCCAGTGGTGAGACAAAGGCGGGACATCGGCTCCATCGGAGCAGGTAGTTGAGGAGCAAGCCCCCGCCCAGCAGGGACCGGCACAGGGGGAGGAAGAAATATGAGGAGCTGAGGGCCCTGGTTTGGAGGAGGATGATGTCATGATGTCATCTAGCTAGTGGGGTCACCAGCAGGACCATCGGCCACACGGCCAGGATTTGACCCCACTATTCCCCTCCTCCAGAGATTCAGCATCTCGCCAGGACCTTCCTACTGTAGGGACCAGCTTGGCTTGACCCCACTTTCTCCCCTCAGCAGTGCCTCCGACTGGCTACCACCACTGGGCCCACCAACACCACCGCCGTTATTGAGCCAGTCTCCAACCAGGCCCAGACCCTTCCCACTGGGCCACCACCACCGCCACCTCCTCACCAGGCCATGCCCCAGGAACCTCCATTCCCGCCATCAAGCCAGGCTGCGCAGGCGGAGATGCTGGCCCTCATGCACCAGCAGATGGAGTGTCTCTGTGGGATCCAGGCCAGCATCTCCGCCAATCATGCGGAGGTCATACGCAGCCTTGCCAGATGCAATAGGGAGGAGAGGAGGCACCACCTACTGACTAAATCATAGCTGACTGCGCTGCTCAGGATAAGGACGGACCACCTCCTCCACCCTGGAGGCACCCGCAGTCCGGACACTCCTCTCCTCACCCCATGCCTCCACCACCACCACTGCAAGTACCGCTGCCTCCTGGGGGGATAGTGCAAGTTCCATTATATGTAATAACACATTGATTGCCGGGACTGATATAACACGCAAATTAAAGTAAAAGTATTTTATATTGCAGATTTGCGAGCTTGAGAATGTTGTGCTATTAATTTTAATACCTAACATCACTTTCCCTTTAATTATAAGTATAGTATTGTGTTGATATTTGCATTTTCAGTGCCACGAATAGGACATTAACACACTTGCAGGTCCACTCTAGTACCAGTAGGCTTTTTGGCTCTATTTGCGGGTTACAGGTTTGAACGCCAGTGGATTCGTAGCAATTTAATAGCTATTTTTGAACTTAACAGTTACGTGCTTGACAGATCAAAGGATTTGTGGCAACGGATTTCAGATTTCGACATCCCGCAGGATTTTTCTGCATTTAACCGGAAGGTCGTTTGCGGGTGGCTTTAAGAGGTCAATTTAAATGCTGTAATGCGGGCTCTGTTACGGGCTAAGTTTTTACACGTTGGGGGAATTTAATAGGACTGCTAGCCTGGCTACAGAGTCTTGGATCTTGGACAATGTGATGGTGATATTTTGTACGCAGAAGGCTACCTCCCATCACATGGTTGATGATCCTCTTCTCTGTGGACACATAGGGTTCTGTTTAACATTTAACCAAATGATGGTCACTGAGGAATGCTCTAGAGAAGAGATGCTGCAGTTCCTATCTTTTTTAAGGCCTTATTTTGTAGGTGTTGTGTTTTTGTTTTAGGTACAATTCAGGTCCATGAAGGCATCTTCTGTATCTGCAAGCATTGTGAATGAAATGTATGAGGTGTAAGGATTTCCCAGTGCCTCTCAGGTAGACATTCCTTCAATGACAGCCCCCCTTAATGTAGCTCTCACAATTATAAAGCTATCATATAGCCAAATATCTAAGACATGATTGTTCTTAGCTTAAATGTAGACTAATGGCATGTTAATGACAGCCAGCATTAATATATGCACTAGTGAAGCATATGATCCTGTCCTCAATATCAGTCTGAGAACAGGTCCTTGGGTCTGATGTAAGTAACACAGAATCTGGCTGCTGACCTTTGTGTCCTCTCTTAATGGGTATTTCCCCTTTTGCTGATATCATGGTTATCCTTTAACATGTTCTAACAGCTGTATAGCTGGTGGATGTGATATTAATGTTGATGAACAATATCATATGGAGAAGGTGAAAGTTCACCTTGACCACTGATGGTGGTCACTGCTAGGCATTTATTGTGAGATGACACATCATTATTAATGATCATGGCCAGTGAGTTGTCCTGAGAACTAGCTAATGGTTAGTAATGCTTGCAGATGGGAATCAGCTAAGTTGGTATATTGTCACAGTTACAGTATTTAGTACTGTACATGCAGGTTTTTTTTATATTTTATCCTCCTCCACCTTTTTTTTACCACTTTTTTTCAGATTTTTGTTTTGTCAACACACTGTATATGTGAAACTGGGTTGGATTACACAGTCCAGAGGTTGAATCGTCTGTTTCATTGAGCAGATACTGGCAAGTTGTAAGTGCTATGCACATTAATGATCTTTTTTTTTTCATCAGATTCCGGTTGCAGTGGTGTAGTGCATGCGACACTGGTAGGTGCTATGCCTCATGCTTATTCTAGACATTACCCCCTTTAGGTATCCCCTTTTTCCCAATAATAGCCTCTTGCTCTCCCGGGATCCGCCCACACCACACCCATGATATTAATGCACAGTCTTGTCCATTTCCGATTGTGCTCTGTGTATGAAATAATGCTTTGCTATACTATTCTCACTATGTCAGTGTGTTTTCAATGGTTGGGGTTCAGTATGTTTTTCAATCATATAATACTTTTTATACTATATAATAATAAAGGGTTAATACACATGCAAAGTCCAACTTGTGATACTGTGGAGTATCAACATTCCCCAGAAGGCCTGATAACATCTCACAGGTGATAATGTGAATTGTTTAATAGCAAAACACTTGTCCCTGATGGAGGTGAGTTGGCTGTTGCTCCACGTGCCTCTGCACAGCCTCCATGAGTTATTGCGGCCCTTCCTGATGGGTTGGAGTAAATTAGTGTGGTGTATGTTCCCCTGGTCCCCTTCTGGATTGCTAACTGGTGTTGGTGAAGGGGCTTGTGTACCTCAATGATGCTGTGAGCTATACCATGTAGGGCCACTGTAGGTGGGCAGGTCATAGCAGAGAGGTCAGACAAATCACATCTGGAGGAGGAACGGACAACCCACTCCAATATGTTTTCCATGCGAACCTTGTGGATACGCACAGAGTCATAAGTAAGTGTGCTGTTGTCCATAGGGTCACAGAGAGTCGGACACAACAGAGGGACTGAACAACCAAATGTGAATTTTCCCCTGGTACTTGACATATGCCATGTGGCAGTGTCATTTGGCCACTATTTGTTTTCCCACTATGCAACTATGTAAAATGTGATGAGTGAAATGTATATAGGATGATCTTTGTATTTTTAGGTTCCACATTAGAGCCTCTGTGAGTGAGAAAGGGTTAATATGTCAGCAATTTCCATGTATTTGTGTTGCAAATTCAACAGGGAGTGTGATAATAAAATTGTATTTTTGCAATATTGGTACTTGGGAGCTGTTGTGCAGGTAATTGTAATGCCTTCTATTGCTTTCCCCATATTTTAAAGTCCATTGGTGTGGGGGTGCTATTTGGAATCCGTTAGCTTTGGGCAGACATTTGCCGTTTGCGGGCTTGATTGCGTCTGCAGTGTTGAGTGATTTTTGCAGTTGAATACCGATTTGCTATTTTAGCAACCGGAACTCTTGCGGATGTGACAGATCAAAGACTTTGGGAGGCTGTAAGTTCAGGGTTTAACAACTGCAAAGATTTCAAACCCACAACCCGTAACCCGTTCGAGCCCGCAAAAAAAGTCAATTGAATAGCAAATTAACTTACGGCCTCACTTACAAGCTACTATAACTTACAATTGCTCAATTAAATGAGGCTCCAGGTTTCTATAATTCTTCTAGACTTTGGGGAAAAAAATGGAGGAATAGTAGAAACTGGAATAGGGTTAGGACTGGAGAATGGGATTTGCTCTTAAATGTGGAACTTTCCTTCAAAAGAGGGACCTTTGGGAAGCTAAAAGGGACACATGGCTTTATCCTGAATTTAGGAACTGTTGGGAGGCATGTTGCAGTGTGGGTGCCATTTTCTCTATCACTGGCTATTAGAGAGCACCATGGATGTTTTTGGTTATATTATGTTAAAGGGCCACTGCAGTTAGAAAAAAGTTGCTTGTTTGCCTAGTATGTACCACAACATCATTTAACTTATGGCAGGCAAAAGAGTGGTAAGGGGCAGGATCATGCAAATCCATCCTATGCTACGCATGAATGATGTATTATAATAGCAGAAATGTGCTAAAAGGAGTCATGTATAAAATAGTATTGGATTAAAGAGTGAAAATGCATTGCCTGTTGCAGTGAAGTCCAAAACTGTATTTCTTAAGATTCTGAGCAGGAAGTATGTTTTTAACCTGTTTTAGACATCCAAATGTGAACACAAACATACTCATCAAGTATATACCAAACTAACAGTAGTAGCAGCTGTATGAGCTATGAATATAAAATATGTTTTGGGAAAATATGAATTTTTTAACATTTTGTTTATAAGTACAGAAATCCATTTTGTGTTTGCAACATCACTTCATCAGAGCCATAAGTGTGAAACCTGCTGGAAAATCCCCTCCCATCTCAGGATGTTGATCTCCTGAAGCCAAAATGGTTTATACAGCCTAATTAAATATAATTTCAATATGGGTTTTTTTTGTGCCAAAGTCTTGAATCCAAGACCATGGGCTACTCTCTGGCTCAGATTCTTTGTCATGTTATTTCTTTGATAGTCAGTTCTTTGTGTTAGTTTGTGCTTGTCAGTCTCTCCATCTGAATTTGTGTTTGTGTGGTGTGGGTCACTGTGTTAGTGTGTCTCTGCCATTCATGTGTCAGCACAGATGTGTGTTTGGGATTGTGTATGTTACTGACAGTGGGCTCCATTCCATACCACAGAGTTTCTGATTTACTTCTATTAAACTTTTCCAAAACACATAAAAAATAGCCCTATGATACTGTAAGTGCTGTTGAATGTTGAAAAATGTCCAAAAATCACAATCCATGGGAAACTGTCCCATTAAAATTCTTGAAAAAGCTTGTCACATTCTAAAATCTGATTGATACACATAAATCTACGAATGCTCGTAAATCCTCAGATTGTGCCAAAATCCTATGTGTACTCTCAAATTTGATGCTGTTATCAACCTAACACCGTAATTATATAGGATTTAAGGCTTTATAACTTATATCCAACACAATTAAGGGGTTAATACCACCACGCCTATGGGCCCCTAATATTTGCTATCTAAAATCAGTACCGGGATCTTCTGAATCCTTTCAAATACCCCTATCTACAATGATAATGGGGATTCCTGGGATTCCCCCCAATACTTGCTATAAACTGGGGGAACCCTGACCATTTTTCTTGGCCACGTGATATAAACCGTCAAACCCCCTGGATTGCCCTATCCCACACAACTATCCCCAGGGTCCCTCATCTAAATATAACCATGGGGGTCTCTAAAGACCACCATGACACCTAAAATGCAACCCCCTGCCACAGAAGTCCTTAAAGGCAAATTTAATTACTTATCCACAGAGTTTGTTTATGATTAACGTGTTTTTATTTTATTTAACTTATTTTTTTATGTCGTGTTTTTTATGCAAGTTTTAGACTTAGGATTAGTTTACATGGGGGTTCAATATGGACACATGTGTTGATAGGTAGGGTGCACATAGGGGTTAATGTTAGGTGCCATGGGAATGCATATGAACGCTCAAGGCAATAGAGATTAATGTTAGGTGACAGGGAGGACCTTATGGTTATAGTTAGATTGGGGATCCTGGGGATTGCGAGTGGAAAGGGGGAATCCCAGTGGTCTACCCGGCTCATAGTTCATGGGCAGGGAAAATCCACAGGGTACCCCAGCTCACAGGGTAGTGGGTCGTCATTAATCTGAGGTTTTAGGAGGGCAGCCATGAAATCAGAAGCCATAAAAATACTAAATAAGGCAAGGGTGCAGTCAGGAGCTTAGTTAGGTTAGTGGCATGCTTTTTGTCCTTTTCCATGGGCCCAAGATGAAGATTGAGGAAAGAAGAGGACAAATTTCTTCTAACAATATAGATGTGATCTCTTTATTTTGGGCTGATATTTGAGGACCAAGATGTCGAGAATCATCACTGGAGGATTGTCAGGTAAGCATAAGTTTCCCCATATAAGTTTTGTGTTTTTTTTGTTATTTTTTTTATATTTATATGAGTTTTTACTTATACAAGGAAGTGTATTTAACATATATTTATCTATTATACATGCAAAATGGCATGGGTACCAATGTGAAATGTATTTTTGCATTACACTTGTTTTCACTTTACAAACAAGTGAATGAATTACTGAACCATGTGCAAATAGATGCATAGATAGATAGATATTGTGCCTTGCAAAAGTATTCACCCCCCTTGGCATTTTTCGTGTTTTGTTGCCTCACAACCTGGAATTAACGTGGATTGTTTGAGGATTTACATCATTTAATTTACAGAACATGCCCACAACTTTGAAGATGTTTTTTTTTTATTATTATTGTGAAGCAAACAACAAATAGGACAAAATAACAGAAAAGGTGCATAACTATTCACCCCCCTAAAGTCAATACTTTGTAGAGCCACCTTATGCAGCAATCACAGCTCCAAGTCACTTTGGATAAGTCTCTATGAGGTTGCCACATCTTACCACTGGGATTTTTGCCCATTCCTTCTTGCAAAACTGCTCCAGCTCATTCAAGTTGGATGGTTTGTGCTTGTGAACAGTAATCTTTAAGTCTGACCACAGATTTTCTATTTGATTGAGGAATGGGATCTGACTAGGCCATTCCAACACATTTACATGTTTCCCCTTAAACCACTCAAGTGTTGCTTGCTAGATAGATAGATAAAGATAGATAGACACAAACAAATGTAACACATTGCAAACAAATGGAGGGCCCTGTCTTTGAGTATAAAATCAAATGTACATAGTTATTTCGAGCTTTCCCTAAGGCACCTTACAAGATTGAAAACTCACAAACTTACAATCTAACAATACTATCTTACAATACAATTCTTTGCAAACTCTATGTAAAAAGAATATATTGCAATATGCTCTTGTGTCAGATAATTTGTTAATGTTTACAAAAAATTGTAGAAATGTATATATTATGTTTTTTAACATTATCCAAATATATAAATGTGTATGCACCCTGGCAGCATTTTAAACAGCACACTGAAAAAATTTGCTTGTTTCAAAACATGATGATGATTTGCTTTAACAAGTTTTGATACCAGATGTGCTGTTTGGTATCCAAATGTGAGAACCAAAATTCAAAACATCATCCAGTGACTGTGCAAAAAAAAAAAAAAGAGAAAACTATTCAAGCAGAGGTGCTGTCTATCAACGCCAAACCGAATAAACTATTAAAGCAGTCGTGTGAGTAAGGTTTCCATAACAACAGTTCCCATAGTATCTAATGTCAAGAAGACATGCAATGAGGACAAAAGAGATTATAGAGCAGACCTGGCATATTTTATTTATCTGTGGGTAAAATAACTTAGTTTTATACATTGTGTGGTATAAACCTGAGAGGCCTATGTATATATTAAATCTATAACACTGGTTAGAGAACAAGAAGTCATTACCTATGCGGCACCTACATATAAACAAATGGAATGTGGGAGTACAAATGGATGATTGACTTCAAGCAGTAGGAGGGTTCTTGCTCTGCCTCTGCATTGTGTGATTTTAGGACTCTATTCCATGGCTCCCAGAGGATCTCCCTCCCCTAAGGTTGACTAATAGCTACAGGAGCTTTTAGAAGTAACTTTGTGGAGCTCCCACAAAAAAAGAATCCCATAAAATTATTAAGAGCTACCCCAACTGATTGCAGTAAGCCAGAGTGGAATTTACGGAAAACCTTTCCATTGAGTTTTCCTGAAATAATACAAGTTACTCCTCTGACATGAGAGGAGAGATCTCTCTGTGGGTCAAGTGCGTCACTATGTCAGAGGAGGGTCAGTGTCAAACTCATACTTACAGTGTGATATATGGGGAGGGCACAGAACCAGCTGTGGTTGTAGGGAGATGAGAGGGGGAATGGAGAGTGACATTGACAGTCTCTGTGTCACTGTGAGGGCAGCGCTGATGTCGGGATGCTCTATTTCTGAGCGCTCTTTGGTGTGCACGCATACGTCAGCCCCCACGACGCGCCTTAAAGATGGCGTGTCATTTATGAGTACTTCACATGTACAAATCTAATAAATGTAGCTTGATTAAGCATGACTCACTTCTGTTTTCTTATGCAGAATATCTAATGGCCACAGTAGAGGAAAGATTCTTCATATGATATATGTCTCGTGATGCATTATTGGTTTACACTGGATGAACGAAAACACATTCTGCTACCAGACAATGGTAACTTACTGAATATTCAATACAGCATGAACATAGATAGAGAAATGGACAAGATTAGATATCCCACCATAATATTGTGTGCTAGCCCCATGTTAGTATATGAGATCATTACCACATTATCAACATGTTATGATCACATTGTATGATCATTCAACTCTACATCCAATATAGGTCATTAAGATTGATAGCAATGTGTAAAAAGAAATATACAAGTATTGTTCCACACTGAGATAAGCTCAGCAAGGGTAAGATGCAAGATGCAATCAACATTGGTTATATCATCGTCTAATTATCTCATCTCGAGGCTCGAAAGATACGGGTTTGATGGGGCTGCAATGAACGCCAAAGGCACACATCATGAGGCTCGTAAAACATAGAGGGGTGAAGGCTCCAAATGGTTTACAAGTTATAGGCTTCAAAAAAATTACGGCTTTAAAGGCCGCCATTTTTTTCAAGCCTGTAACTCGAAAGTTGTTCAGGAACCACCAACCTCACACACAGCACAGGGGGAGAGGCAGGGAGCCTGTAAGTGAGGTTGCAAGCTAATTTGTCTCTGAGAAAAAAATGTCGGAAAACAATTCTGAGCTTGGGGAAAATTATCAATTTCCCAAGCCTGCAAATGGTTTCACACCCATAAAGGGAAACAGGAGCACAAAGGAGGGAGAGGGGGAGAAAGACACAGAAGGCGCTCATCGCGAGGCCCGCACGTTGGGGGGTGGGGAGAGCCTCATATTGTGTGGCAAACAGCATTGCCAGGTTTCAAATTTTATTGTAGTCGCTGGTATATATATACTAGCAAGTCGCTAGTATGTATATATATATTATATATATAGCTGTATCAAAGTGTACTCCATTGTAAGTATTGTTTATAATATATGCATGTGTGATGCTAAACAAATCATATCAACTTCATTAAAGGAGGCCTACCTTTCATTCTATACAGACATCCCATACGTAATGATGAATTGGTTCATTAACAGAATCAGCCACTGCAACCATGTCCTGTGGGAACCTCCCTCCTCAAGGATATCATCACGATGTTTGTTTTGGGGTTATTAACTCCAGATATTATTGGCAATTGTGTTCATAAATATAATTTTAAATGTGTGCTAACATGAACAAAATTTCAACACTTCAAAATGTATCTTAACAATGCTTGTGTCATTGTCACAGCCAGAACAGTTAACATTAGTATGGTAATGTTAGGAAATAGTCCTGAATATCCCATAATAATGGCACACTAAAAGAAAATGTTTAGTGTTGTGTGCACCAATATTTGAATTGGTGTTACATAATGATGATAATAACATCAGATTTAAAGGGCCACTTAATTCAGTACAATGTGGAGCACACCAATGTAAAGATCTAACAGCATGTTTAAAAATGTTTTGAATTTTTGAAATCTGTTCTTTTTTTCACTAAGAAATGTATTGATTAAATGTATGTTTACATGTATTACTGGCAAGCTGCCAGACAGAGACAGCAAGCTCCAGTGCAGAGAGCAAAGGCAAACTACAAATAACCCTTTATAAATTCCCCTGTGCATAGAAAGGAATGTTAGAATCTTTGAAATAATTTACTTGTGGGTTAACTGCTGGGCTGTAGGATTCCTGAATGACAAGAAAAACCTATAAATCATTCTCTGCACCGGATCTACAACGGCCATTGTTGTCAGATGACTTTAATCATGGAATAGTCAGTGTGTTTGTAATGAGACCTAAAACTTTCATTTTTAACTGTTAAAAGTGTAATTAAAGGGGAAAAAATGGGTAATTTTAGCATAAAATCTTGTGCTCTTTCATACCACGAAGAGCACTTATGGTAAGGTAACTATGATTTAACATGGAATATGTGAACATTTGGCCATAATAACATAGTTTATGCTGAACCTGAGATTAGTGAAAAGTAAACCTTGGAGTCCAGTAATCTTGTGCATGAACAAATAAAGACATATGTCTCACAATCAATCAGGAGATATATATTATGCTGTAATACATGCGCCATCATTACATACATGCATATAATCAATGAATTAAACTATTATACACACCCACACATACACATAGCACAGGATACTTAAACTGAAGGTTGCTCTATGTATAAAACCCACATAGGTTAGAAAATTTGATAAATGTTGATGTCCCAAATCAGTCACTATCATAAATACACAGACACATGGTTTACAGTATAACAATACATTAGTTTATATGTACAGAACTCAGTTATATATCTAAACAATTGTGCATTGATAACGTGTTTTGTATGCAACTTTCAAGGGGGCAAAAGGCTGTTTGGCAAAAAGGACTAATGTAAAGTCTAATATGTAAAACTGTATAATAACAATGATGCATAGTATCTACTAGAGTCACATGTGGACAAAATACTAACTGATAATAATGATAATCAGATGAATAGATATATAATCAGTCCTCACCTCATATATTAGAAGTAACCATTAATGAGAATAGCATTTATATCATGTCTTCATCTGCTCAATTACACAGATGCATTAACTCCTTGATCCTGTAATCCAAATCAGTCACACACATACAATGTAGTTCTAAATATAGAACTTGATTAAAGATGGTCATAAGCTAAAAAAGAGAGAGAGGAGGAGAAAAATCTAGCAATATCTGTATGTACAGTGCAACGTTTTATACTGTTACAGTAAACCAACTTATCTGATTATCATCTATAAGACTGTATCTCTAATAGTAAATCGGTTGACATGACTACTAGTTGTGATGTGGGATCTCATAAAGAATGTTTACCTGTGAACACATTGAGTGTGCCAAGTGGACTATCACTATCTCAAGATGATATTGATGAGCTACAGTGATATCACATTACATAGATATACAGGTGATAACTGATTATAATTATATCTTGACGTGTAAACACGTACCCATTAATACTGATTGCAAACAGGGGTCATCATCATCAATGTCTGTAAATTACATCAGACAACTAAATCTTCACTCAGAATCTTAAGAGGATGACATGCTTCAGAAATGCATGTATAAATGCATTCAACTCAAAAGCCATTCAGCATTGGTACTAATTGGAAATAACAACAGACATGTTATTTTACACAATATATTCATATATTTATATATGGTGTGTGACTTAAATTTTGAAGAGGGGTATCATTTATCCACTGTGTAAATATTTACTTTACATTATTTGGTTGCACTGCTTGCAGATGGTGAAAAAGCCTTAATTGATATTAGATTTGCCTAGAAAACATTGAATATCAGGTTGTTTAGTAAGGGATATAATTAAATTAAAAATGGAGACTGCACCATCTCCTCAGTAACAATCCAATGTTGAAATGCAAAAAATAGCCATACATATCCATAGAGAAGACGATTACGGACTATGTGATGGTAGATAGTCACATGGTTTCAAATGATCAACATCACATTGGCTATGATCATCTACTCTGATTACAGGCATGAGTATTTAAACAAATTGATGAATATACTCATGTCCATGTACCTCTACATTCTGAGGTTGTCTCTCCTCATATCCCTATATGTCCTCCTATATCTGTGAGAATATCCTATATATGTGCGAAGAATGTGAGCCAGGTTCCCAAAATACGAGATCTGTTGGTTTGACATGTTTGTCAGGATGTTTTGAAGTGATGACTTTTCATTGTGAAAACATTGCATTATTTTATTCATGCTTTTTGGTTGGTGGTGAATGATATCCTGGGATTCGCCAGGCATAACTGTTGGAACAGAAAGTGAAGGTGTTGATGGTGGCAAAGTGGAGAGGTGCTGCAGAGCCGGTGTGGTGACTGGCGGTGGTGTTGGAGTTGGTGGTTTTTGGGTCCAGGTAGTTGTGGTTATCTGTGTGTGTTCCTGTATATCTGACATGTTGATGGGTTACTTGAAATTGTGTCATTGGCAGTAGCTATCTTATATTCCGCAGAAGATCGTTGTGCTGTAAAATGAGGCAGATTGGTTGGTGCTCATATCAACATAATGGATCCTGCTGCAGTCTGCCATCTGCATCTCATGAGCACACGTGCTCTGCTTAACTTGCTGTGCAGTGCGTGAAACTGACCAGTCAGTGAACATCTCTCAGCAAAAGTTGTTAACATGCTGCTGAGCCATTGTCCCTGATAGGCTAGTACATTACACTGCACATGCCACCCTATAGAGTCAGCATCTGCATATGCTACAGTGTACACACACATATATGGACTGTATTGGATGATCACTCACTTGAAATTATTTTTATCATTGATAATCATTATCCACTGTTATCTCAAAGTATTTGACACGCATTTGATTCTGCTCCCCAATGAAAGTGATATTTGAGCTGAATTGGACTTGGAATACAGTATACATCTATTCATATCCATATACATATGAGTGAGTGGTGTAGATGTGTATAATGGTGTATAAGATATTCACATTGCAGTGTGCTGGGATCATGCAAGTTCACGTATAGTCCCACGACTGCAACTGGTGCAATCCAGAAACTTTCTCACCCCTGTGTCTCTTGCCCCCCTCTCCCTCCCCAATGTCTCTTGCCGCCTCTCTCCCTCCTCTGTCGCTCTTTGCCCCCTCTCTCCCTTCCTTGTCTCTCTTTGCCCCCTCAAACCCTCCCCATCTTTCTTTGCCCCCTCTCTCCTCCCCCTGCCTCTCTTTGCCCTCCTCTCTCCCTCCCTGTCTCTCTTTGCCCCCTCTCCATCCCCTGTCTCTCTTTCCCCCTCTCTCCTCCCCTGTCTCTTTATGCCCCCACTCTCTCTCCCTTGTCTCTCTCCCTTCTAGTCTTTCTTTGCCCCCTCGCTCCCTCTCCTGTCTCTCTTTGCCCCCTTTCTCCACTCCTTTCTCTCTTTGCCCCCTCTCTCCCTCCTCTGTCTCTCTTTCCCCCTCTCTCCCTCCCCAGTCTCTATTTCCCTCTTCTCTCCCTCCTGTCCCTCTTCTCTCCCTCCCGTTTCTCTTTGCCCCCTCTCTCGCTCCCGTCTCTCCTTACCCCCTCTCTTGCTCCCTGTCTCTCTTTGCCCCGATCTCCCTCCCCTGTCTCTATTTGCCCCCTAACTCCCTCCACTGTCTCTATTTGCCTCCTCTCTCTCTCCTCTGTCTCTCTTTGCCCTCTCTCTCCATCCCTAGTCTCTATTTGCCCCCTCTTTCCCTCTCCTGTCTCTCTTTGCCCCCTCTCTTCCTCTCCTTTCTCTCTTTGCCACATCTCTCCCTCCCCTGTCTCTTTTTGCCCCCTCTCTCCATCCCCTGTCTTTTTTTGCTCCCCTCTCTCCCTCCCCTGTCTCTTTTTGCCCCCCTCTCTCCCTGCCCTGTCACTTTTTGCCCCCCTTCCCAGTCTCTCTTTGCCTCCTCTCTCCATCCCCCTCTCTCTTTGCTCCCTCTCTCCCCTTTATACCCCCTCTCCTGTGACACTCACCCTGCCTGCCCACAATATCTGCCACATGCTCAGAGCTGGGCACTGGTACCAACTCGTTGGTGTTGACGCTCTTCCTCCGGTCCTGATCCCCGGGGTATCCCGCGAGCAGTCCTTTCCAGGGGTACATCGGGTCCGGCTCGCGCCTGCCCAGCAGCAACCTCCTGAGCCCCGGAGATTCACCCACATCCTCATGCATCGCTTCCACGTCTTCCCCGTGCTGTCATCCTCGTCCTCTTGAACCGGGGTCTCTCCCTCCACCCCGGCTTGTGGATCCAGGCGTAGGCCGGCCAGCCCCACCCGGATCTCCTCAGGGATCTCCAGGAGGAGCCCGGCATTGTGTCTCTCACATGGGGATCAGCTTGAACTCACAGCTCAGCCTGGTTCCTGGAGAGGCCACAGGGATCGGGGAGTGGGGCTGGGGGGTTCCTGGGTGAGACTGAGGAGATCGGGGGCTGGGGTTTGCGAGCCTCCCCCCCCTTCCTTTACAGGCCTTGTGATGAGAGACTTCAGTGCTCATCACAGGCCTCATAGTTGTGGTAATTGCGAGTTGTGGTTACGCAACCCGTAAATTTTAACATTGCACGATGACAAGTCGCAATTACCACAACTATTATATTTGATATATGTATATTAAATCTATGTGTGTGAGTAAATTATGTGTTATCAGTAATTATGTGTTCAGTAATTTAAGTGTGAAATAATTATTAACTAGATATAATGCAAAAAATACAAATCTACAACAAAGCTCCTTCTCTTTCTCTCGACCAAAATCCCTCCTAACTCCTGAGACCTGCATGTTCATTTGCATAGCTGCAACACAGTCACATTCTGGGCCTTTGCACATGGGTTTTAAGGCCTTTTCATGGTAGTTAATTTTTTGTTTGTCGCTTTCCATTGGCTGCTATGGCTGTTTCACAGTCAGTAATTGTATTTAATTGCGTTTGGGCTTGCTGTAAAACAACAGTTGCATTTTAATGACGATATAAAGGTTAACGGATGTCATCTGTGCACCTAATATTACAAGTGAAACGCAATAAATATTTGTGTAACGTACTGTAAAAAAGCTCCTGCAGACCATTTTACATAGCAACCCAATTCTCCTTGCTAGAATAGAATAGGGCTCCATGTTACTATTTCGTTTTTTGGGGATTAAAGAGTGAAAACATTGTGGGCTCATGAGCATGCCACCTCTCAAATACTTAGTAGTATATGTTTTTGAGATATACACATGTTCTCTGACCTTTTTTAGACATGTATGTACAAACGATCCATTATTTGCTTTACATACATTGCTATACAGTTCTGTATAGCTCTTACATAGCTTTCACATCAATTATGTGCTTTGGGGATCTGCACTTTAGGAAAATGCAGCTTGAATCTGAGTGTAAATGATAATTATTTTTTATAAGAAAATGTTCACAAGATCATTGACATACCAAGGTCAGACAAACAGTATAAGTAAGCACATCAGGCAGTTATATTTTCTGAAAAATGTCTCTCTACTACTTGTTGGAATTTCCAGGGTCAGTAGAGCTATTCTGGCAACATATGGAACAGATAACTTTCTAGTCAGACAAAGAAATGTAGACAGCTTTAATGGTTCCCTCTCAAATTTTGCTCACAAATTAGTGTACATTCTGAAAAAATATCCATTTACTTTCCAGGATCACATAAAAGGACACAAAATATTCTGAGCATGTGTTTAAAAGTGCATATTAGAAAAGTTTTTTTTTTTATTATGCATGTTTGTTTTGCATAAAAGTGGACCTGAGGTTTTGAAAATCTACATTAAAAAAGACACAGAGAAGCTGGAGAGGGGATTTCTCCTTCCCATAGCCATATGGAAAGAACCACTGGAAAATGTAAAGTACCGGAATGTATTTTTGTTTTCTCTTTAAATAAGTGCAGATAAATCTTAGTTGAAATAGGGGCTAACATTAAAAAACAGTGTTAACAACAAACAAAATGTTTACTTAAAGTTTTAACATAAAACTTTTTTCATGTCTGTCTTACCTGTTTATAGCACTTTGTTTTCCTCTGTGTTTAACTAACTCATAATATAATGTTTTCTACTTAGTATGTGAACAGCAGGCATGCCTCCTGGTGTACACTTCAGTTCACAAGTCAATTGAACAAAAAAGAAAAAACTCTGAAGATGGAAAACTCTTAAAGCAAAAAGTACTAGTTAATAAATATTCAATATTCAGACTAATTTTAATCCTTCCTCTATCTGCATGTGCAACATTGTCAGTAACTGAAATAATTCATAGTACTACAGCAGCACATTTATATAACTATAACTTACTTTCTCAAGACTAACTGGCTGTAGCTGACACTTCCATATGAGAATGTATCAGAGAGGTCACAACAGTGTGGCAAGGCTGCATTTCCATTATATATATATATATATATATATATATATATATATATATATATATATATATATATACATATACATATATACAGACTCCACTTACCACTACTCCATTTAACACTGATTTACTATAAAGCTGTTTTTCCCTGACACATCCCCCATTGGAAATAACACAGTTTTTGCCCGACACCTCCCACTGTAACACTGATTCGATGCTTGTGTATTATTCCAAAACTTATTCATTATACTCATTCATTTTGAAATTGGCCCGTTTAACATTGTGTCATTTAGCACTTGGTTTAGCACTTCTAGGAACACATCTACAGAGTTAAAAGGGCTATGCCTTTATTTATATACAGGTATACCCTGCTTAACGCTATCCCTTTTAGCGTTGTTTCGCTATAAAGATATTTTAACTCGTAATTCCCTGTTTAACACCTCGCTATAATGCTGTTTTTGCTGCCAAACCCCTTTTAATGCTCTGATTCTCGAAAAGCCCAGAATCCAGGATGATTCAACATGACAAATTTAAAGTGTATATTTCTGCTAATGTTCAGTTTGTGTTAGTGTTCTGTTTGCTGTTTGTTTGAAATTGATTTTCACGGACCCCTTTTTCTCAGCCTGGGTGTTGACCCATTGAGCTCCTTAAAGGACATACTGCTTGACTCCAGTCACTGGATTATGTACATAAACAACTTCATTGTAGTTATAATCCGCTCTGGCCCAATGTTAGCAAATTAAGTTAATCCCATCTGCCATGTACTCTAGCTAAGGTCTGGACCACTCAGACCCATGTGGAGTTTATCTCTTGTGATTGTCTGCCACCCCCTCTCATTGTTACATTGTGTACACCCCCTCTGTATCTATCCCCTATAAATACTGCTGTCATTTAAAAAATAAATCAGTTCACTCAGAGACATATAGAAATCGTATGGTCTCTTTATTTTGTTCCTGTTCTCCTAGATGGCTGCGATACTGAACCTATCTCCACCCTACAAGTAACCTGTCCTGGTCACTACCACAGGAAGGTTACTGTGATTCCTAAAAGTGCTGATTCCTGATGGTGAGACTCTGACATACAGGAGCCAGATATCAGGGTGCTGGTGCCGAGATTTAAAAGAACCCAACGGTCCTTGTGGGTAGATAACCTGTAGTCTATAGCAGATGGCTCTGGGCTTGTATAGCCCCTACTCACAAATTGTCACATTCATATAAAACAAAAAAAAGTTTAAACCTATCTTCTACCCTATTATGTAAAACTGCTACATTTAGAGCTGTTTCACTTAACACTCCTACTCTTGGAATCTATCTACAGCGTTAAACGAGTTAAAGCTGTATATAAACAGTGGTACCTCGGTACACATCCACTCCAATATTTATTGAATTTGGTATTCAACATATTTTGACAAGCAAATATTGCCACTCAACGCTTGCTCAGCACTCGTGGTTCTTGCTAAAACCTGTATGAGTCAATTTACACCAATTTTCGCCATTTGTTGTGCCTTCTGGAACCAGTTAACGAAGAGTAGCAAGGTACCACTATATATTACACTCGTTTTTCATGCAGAAATCTTTTGTAATGTTTAATGCCTAAAATTTTAAATATTTTAGGTAAATATGTTACTTACATATCTATTTCAGGCACATTTCAGATTTTTCATAAACAATTCACATTTTGTATATTACATATACACCTTTTAAAAAAACACTTTGCACGTAAATATTTACTAGCGACTTGCCCGTCAAAAATGACGTCAATAAAATTTGAAGCCTGGCAATGCTGTTTGTCACACAATGCAAGGTTCTTCCCCCTCTAACTTGTGTGCCTCGCCAACCCTCAACTTTCGTGACCCGCAATGACTGCTGAAGGTGCTCATTGCAAGCCTCTCACCCTCTAGTTTCCAGGCCTCGTGATGAGCGCCTTTGGTGCTCATCATGAGCCCCGCAATGAGTGGCTTTGCCTCTCATTGCAGGGGTCGGCCAACCTGCAAATTTCGGGCCTCGCAATGAGCACCTTTGGTGCTCATTGCAAGCCTCTCCCCACTCTCTCCCTCCCTTGTCTCATTGCCCTCTCTCCTTCCACTGATTTGTTTCCCCCTTATCTCACCCCTGTGTCTCTTTCTCTCCCCTGTGTTCCTTTCCACCCTCTCTCTCCTCTGTGCTCCTGTTTGCATTTACAGGTTTGAAACCATTTGCAGGCTTATGAAATTAAACCAATTAAATATCAAATTAGCTTGAAACCTGACTTACAGGCTCCCTGCCTCTCCCCCAGTGCTGTGTGTGAGGTTGTAAGTTATTTTTTTAATTAATTGGCATCTTTTGGCGGTCTCCCAATGGATTCCGAGTTACCGGCTTGAAAAAAATGGCGGCTGTTAAATCCATAATTTTTTTGAAGACTGTAACTCGTAAGCTATTTTGAGCCTCTCTCCCCCCCCCCTCAAGCCAGTCACGTACGGCCCTCACGTAAGGGCCTTGCCCCTCTCTCTGTCTTGTGTGTCTCGCTCTCATTTCTTTCTCTCTGACCTGTCTCTCTCTGTATGCTCTCGCTCTCTCTGCACTTTCTCACTTTGCGCTCTCTTCCTCAGTGAGCTCTTTCTGTGCACCCACTCTCTCTCTCTGCTCTCTCTTTCTGTGCGCTCTCTGCATTCTCTCTGTGCGCTTTCTGTCTGTGCACTCTCTATCTCTGTGCACTTTCTGTCTGTGCACTCTCTCTCTCTGTGCTTTCTGTCTGTGCACTCTTTGTGTGTGCACTCTCTCTCTCTCTCTGTGCACTCTCTCTCTCTCTGTGCACTCTCTCTCGCTCTCTGTGTGCACTGTCTGTGTGTAACCTCTCTGTCTGTGTGCACTCTCTCACTCTGTACCCCTCTCTCTCTCTCTGTCGATCTCTGTGTGTTCTCTCTTTCTGTGTGCCCTCTCTCTCACTGTGCGCTCTCTCTCTCTCTCTGTCTGCGCTCTTTCTCTCTGTCTGGGATCTCTCTGGCTTGCTGTTTGTGTGAGCTCTGTCACACAAATATGTAATGTTGGGACTCCAGAGAGGATGAAAATGAACTCTCTGGAGTCCCAACATTACATACTCTGGCCACTAATCCCCATTCTGGTGAACCCAACATGGCAACCATTTTATATAAGGCACAACTGGTATAAATTGTATTCTAATAAAATGCCCAACTGATAAAAATGACTTTCCAATAAACCAAAACACACAGTATTAACTCTCAGTGGTAACAGTCACAAAGTCCCACTGTCCATACAGTTGTGACAGTAGATATATCAAGGTTTGGTTCCTGTAAATATGGATACTATTTGAAATTAGTTTTGTAGAGTTAGGTATGCTAATTCCCTTATAAGGGACTTTGTAGAGTCAATGTTGGATCATAGTCTGGTGAGCTTAGTGTATGCAGACTCATCTGCTGTTAAGAGGTAAATGGATTGGCCTAGCTAGAGATGGTCCCAAGAACTTGATGCTGCTAATGCTGAAATAGTATCTTTGTGTGCATGAGACCATTTGGAAGTGAATCACGTTACAGCGAGAATTAAATGCGTACACTACTAGTAGGGGTGAATTAGAGGATGGTCTGGTCAGGAAGATGGAGCGGAAATTCCATTGTTACAGGAACTTGGACCACAAGTAGAAGTCAGCTAAGGACTGTTTAGGATAAACAATTGGTATTGGTTAGACAGTCTGGATAGTTTCAGAGGTTGCTAGTAAAAGCTCTTCCTTGGGGTAGTACGAATGAGGCATAATTCAAATGCCATAAATGGGATTGAAGTTCCTTTACAGTGCATCTTTTGGATAGCTGGAAAGTAGCTAGAGTGCCTTTCAGTCGTAAGAGATGTTGTCAGGTAAGCTATCTTCCATTAGTACAGTGTCATGGTTGATTCCAGGGAATTCAACCTTGTGAGCTGGATCTTCATTTTATCTGCTGCAAATGAAATATTAAGGTCTGTAAATAGCAAGACCCACTTGCGAAGGCTAGTTGGAGTGGTGCTTGAGTCCTCAATATGTAGAAAATCGTCTAGATAATGGATAAAGGATTTAGCAATGGTTGAGGATGTTTGGCTATTCTTTGAACTAAATGTGCCATAGGGCAGAGTCTATCGGAAGCTGCTTAAATATGTACTTAATGGCAGACTTAGAAAGCCAACATCTAAATGCTAATTGTGTAATGTATGATATGGTGTTGTCTAACTTGGAGTATTGTAAAGATAATTTATCTAAGGGAATGAGTGAATTAATGATAAACATGGATGTGTTGTGAGCGAAAAAGAGGTCCATTATGAATATTTTCTTGAAAGCGTACGTATAGCATAATGTGCATATATGGAGAAGCCAGCATTTGTTGAAAGTACATTGTTAGGTATTAAAATTGTTACAGAAAGCCATGGCGCCAAGGTAATGCACCTGTCGACAGAGAATATCGTTTGAGGATGTGAAGATGGTGCCTGGTTGAATAAGGGTAAAGGGGGTTGGGAGGAGGTGCTTGGCTGGGAAGCATTTTGGCAGAAGCTTGTGGCGTGTATGGGTGATTGGCGATGGTGCTTAAAGAAAAGTTTCTGGTCAAAAATGGCCACTTCATCGTACAATTAATTTATGCTATGGCAGCTGTGGCTTGTGCAGTGAATAATCGATGGTAATCATAATAATGGTAACCCCCATATTTATGGGTATTTTGAGGTAAAGGTAGTCACAGTTCCAGTCTTCTTTGCAGAAAGGTGTAACATAATATATCCTGATCGATGCTGAATCCCAGGACACACTCGGTATAATCTGGGGTCCTTGAATGGTCACTGAAAACTTGTCCGGTTGACATTGGCTTATTTTCTGAACTATTGAGTGAGGGGATAAGTAGAGTGACTAAGTTGACATCCTTTTCATCCATGATGTCACTCCACATATGAGCAGGAACAAAATGGGATGACATGATAGTTGGTGGTATAGCGGATGGTTCACCTGTAGGAGCTCTTCGTGGTTTTGGATGAGGACCTGGAAAGTAAGGGTTCTCTAACTGCGT
The DNA here is from genome assembly GCA_027410445.1 of Discoglossus pictus. NCBI lineage: Eukaryota > Metazoa > Chordata > Amphibia > Anura > Alytidae > Discoglossus > Discoglossus pictus. The sequence goes on from CM050163.1 coordinate 229,338,865, forward strand.
CATGCAACCTTCTAGAGAATTGATTGAGGAAGCAATGCTCTATCATTAAGCTCTTGGATTATGCGTGATATGGTCCATAAGCTGTATGAGGAGATATTGCCTTCTAATGATGGAGGTTGAGCTGGAGAGCATGCTGCCTGTGAAGGTTGAAGGCTGGCCGTTATAATTGAGATAATGCCTGAAGAAGAAAAAAAATGATATTGGTGATTATGGTAGCGATTGGGAGCTCCTATGTGAGGTGTCAAAATGGCTTGGCTGTTTAGCCGATAGACCAATGGTGTCTTGATTGAAAAGTATTTTGAATAACTAAACATGATAATGGCTAAATGTTTTAGAAAGCAAAAAAATAAACCAACATTTTGCAACTTTTGTATGCAATTAGTTTTTATTGCAGGGATCCATTTTCCTTTCTTGCCTGCTGTTCCCTGTTTCTTTCTCTAGTACTGCTGAGAGCATTGGCAGTTGTGTATGCTACATTTGCACACACACAGAAACTTCCTATCTATGTAAAATATTCTCTGACTTCAGGAAGTTGATCTGCTAAAACCAAAATGGTAGATTTCACAGTAACATAATTGCATTAAAAAGATAATAAATTAAAGGCTGTAGTATTCTTCTTTACATTCGAAAAAAAAGTTGCATATTTTTAAATGTAGTTCTTCAAAATAGTAAACTTTAAAAATATGACCACAGTAGTCCTTTAAGTTTATCCTGACATTAACATTGTAGTTCTTTAGAAAATAAACATCATATTTGCCTGTGCACAGCTCTGTGTCCTTGACCTTGTGTTTGAATGAGAAAGCACATTTTATTATATCCTTTTAGTTCAATGAGTTGATATATAACAAACTTGACGGTTATACTCTTCCCCGCTCCATAGGTAAGCCAGCTCTAAGAGTAGTTATCATCAGCAATTAATGTTAATGGTACATATTTACAACTTTGTTTCATTCAAATTAACAGGTAATATATTTATCCTGTGGTGCATTTGATTTTGCCTCATTGGAAGATGTATATTTTCTATAATTACAGAACAATCTTGAATGGTTGTAAACACATCCCCCGTTCCTCATTCTAGAGGGAGTAAATTATTCCCAATAAATTATTTCCACCTAGCACTGGTAATAAACAATAAAGAATCTATGTTAAAAAGTATATGTTTGGTATTAAACAGTATCTGAGCTACTTTGCTATAAGATATTAGCTGGTAATTAGAACAGATAGCCTGACTAGTTTTTTAGCAGAATATTCTGTCGTTAATTTATACATATCATACATAAAATAAGAGAGACTGAAAAATGAATATTCCTTACCATGCCAAAATATATCCAGAACAAAGTGTTCAGTAAATGTCTCTGAATCTCAATAAAAAGCAGCTGTTGCCCCAAAGATCATAAGCATTTTATACATTTATGCTATACAACACAATTTGTATCATGGTCAACATTCCCACTAATAATTATTATACCGTAATTTATACTGTTAATGTGTAATTAGCTCTGAACACTATGGGCTAATGAGCTGTAGTTGCCTCTATGTATGAATTAAAAACAGATTGGTACTATGCTGTCTATAGAAAAACAAGGAACAGGTTAAGTAGACAATATCAGCCTTATTAAATTGCGATTCGGACAATTGAAAAGGGCTCTATTTAAGCACACAGCATATTTTTTACAGATGTTTTTAGTTAGTGAACTTCTTTCCAAAAGCAAGGTCTTCACTAACAAAAAACTTCTGTTAAAAAAATATGATCTGTGCTTCCATAGAGCCCTATTCAATTGGCTGAATCGCAATTGAATAAGGCTGCAAATCTATTGTTTATTTTTACATTAACTAAATTTAAAAATACATGTGCAAAGAGCAGCAAAGCTTTAGGCAGAAAATTGAATTTAACAACACATTCATTAATGGCCACTGCTGTACCCCTCCTCACCTCTCTCACTGTCTTGAGCACTGCCGAATACAAGAACAAACATTTCAATAGAGATAACTTTAATAAGGCAGATTTGGTAACCTGGAGCATGGTCACTTTGGAGATGCAGGGAGTTATTGGGTTGTAACTATAGCCCAATCTCCTACAAAGCCTTCTCCAAGTTACCATGTCTGTCTATCTAATGTTATCATTCGAAAAGTTTGTTCTTTTTTTCACTAGTGTTTAGGACAATGAGAGGGGTGGTACATCAGTGGCCATTAATGAGGTAAACTGTGTTGTTAAATACATTTTTCTGACTAAAGCTTTGCTTTACTGCTGTTTCCACTTTTATTGTTAATGTTATTTCATGTGAACTAAACAAAATATTAATTTCTGGAAGTTTCCCATCATTATGGAATCTCACAGGTATCAAAATTTAACCAATCAGAGAGGGGCTGTGTTTTCCCATCTCCAAGACACTTAATTTTGTAATACAACATAGTGTAAGCCCCAGAAGTTTGTGCTTTGATACTTTTTAAGTGCAACCCCTAGCACCCCTAGGCACCTGGCTCCTCTGCCTAGCAGGAAATCTATCCCTGCTAGGTTCATGTGCTTCCATTTCTTTCTATTTCATTGTATTCAACTTTGCTTTAATGTCAGCAGACAGTTCCCATTCTTCCTAACTGGACTGACACCTGAGAGGTATGGGAGAAATATTGGATTCATACAGTATAACATCTCTATAAAGGTCTACTAAAAGACTGTGTAAACAATAAAAAAAATGTAACTTTTATTCAGATAAATATAAAATTGATAAAAAGGCTGCTGCTAGAGACCACTCAAAGGCCAGAACATATAAACTCTTAGTTAACCTTTAAATATAGTAACGATTAGTAACATTGCTGGTATAAAATGTAGAAAGGAGGAGAAGAAACCTATGTAACTTGAATGGAACCTCCTATCTGGAAGGCATATAGCTCCACAACCCCTGATACATATCAAAAAGGACCTATGTGACCACAATACCTCTAAAGGACTGGCTATTCCTGTAAAAAAAAAAAAAAAAAAGTTACTATTCTCATAGTGTTCTCTTTGAAGTGGTAAACCTCAATAAAATAAAATAAATTGTTGAAAAGCATCCACACTTTTGAAAACAACGGTAAAAAGATGTTTAGTTCTTCATATAGAACCCTGAAATGCGTATAAAGTCTGTCATATATTTGTTAATAGCACCTCTATGCCTTTGTTAGAATATTGGTTTAAAGTTTTGTCTGTGACTTTATTTGTGCTAGTATGTTACTTACTAAGCAATTACAGACCATTGAATATCATTTAACCACAGTTTATAAAGGTCTATTTACATTGTTTTTAAAAGTTTCGATTTTCAAAAATGTTATTTATTTACCATTTCAAAGAGAGCACTTTGATAATAGTTACTTATTATTTTTTTAGAGGAAAGTTTAGTTCCTTGGGCATTGGGGTCACATAGATTATTTTTGATACATATGAGGGCTGTTTAGTAACCTTGTTGGGCAATATGCCTTCCAGACAGGTTCTCGAGGTATACAGGTTTCTTCACCTCCTTTCGATATTTTATACCATAAATTGTACTAGTAGTTACTTGTGACTTCATTTAAAGGGTAACTAAGAGCTTATATGTTCTGGTCTCTAAGTGGTCCTTTACAGCAGTGTTTTTTTTTCAATTTTATATTATTCTTAATAAAAGTTACATATTTTCACATTGGTACATTGGTGTCAAGCACAAGACTTTGTCCAGAGGTTGTTTTATATTTTGTCTCCTTAAAGAATACCACCTTGAGCTGTCCCTGACAAAATGACTAAATAGCAAAGCAATGCACAGCAGGATAACAATCACCATCAGGTCAGGCAGCTATCCAAGGCGGAAGCATCCATAACACAAACAATCCTAAATTTACAATGTATTACACTACCATGTCCCCCTACTTTTTAATGTTTGATAAATAACACCCTCACCCAAGAGCTCAGTGTTGAATATACACCAATATTTAACAGAGCCCTCATTTACATTATTTGCTGCTTTGCATGCATGTGATAGCTAGGCTTAGTGAGAATAATCATTTAGGGAAGTCATTTCACTGTTTGTTTACACAAAGGTAGGGAAATAGCATAATGATACAGTACATTCAGTAATTATGGTTTGAAGTACAAGTATCCGTACTTATTAATTATGTGATCAATTACACAGACTGTGGTTCAGCTTTACAGTAAATGCTGCTCCTCTATGGAACGTGCACTATGACAAGCAATGGGTGTAGATCTATCACTCAACCACTCATTAGAAAGTGTACAAATCACTAGTCATCACTTTATGTCACAAAGCCAATGCAGTTCTAAGAGGTATATATTTCTCATTGTCAAATCTCTTCAGAAAAGTGTATAATAGCTCTGAGAAATCTGGATTTGAAGCCTTTAAAAATACTATAGGGTAGATATGTGTGTGTGTGTATATAACATTAATAGAAGTATAAAAACAGTGCATTAAAGGAAAAAAATTGCGTCAGGTGATGTACAATTCAAAATAAGGAGGCCACACCCAAGTTTGCACACAGGTCATATGAAAAGGTGGCTAATTCATCATTATTAACAATACATACATGCAAAAACATGCACACGTGCAAAAAGCAGCAAAACAAATCTTTGTCCAGAAAATATAATTAAAAAATACAGTTTACCTCATTAATGGTAGTTGTACCCTCCTCACCCCTCTCATTGTCCTGAGCACAACTTAAAGTAAGTTAACTTTTTCTGCTGCAATACTATTGATTAGGCTGTCTTGGTAAGGCTTGGGTCATATTGAAATCTTTCATTTCCATTCAGCAGTGCTCAGGACAGTGGGAGGGGTACAGAAGCAGCCATTAATTAGGTGAACTGTATTTTTAAATTATATTTTCTAGTTAAAGATTTGATTGGTGTGTTTTTATATCCATCAGTGGAGGGACTGGATTACATGAAAATTATCCCAACACCCCTTATCCTCAAAGTCCCAGAAACTGTCAACTTGCATCATTCAATACAAGCATTGCCCTCCAAAAATGTAAATGTCCTTCTCATACATACCCTTAAGGTATCATAGATGCCTCCAGGCTTGTGCACATGTATCAACATTTCTTTCAAATGAAAAACTAGCTTAATTACTTTTTTACCTGCCTTATTAGGACTTTTCAAACATCTATATGTTGCCCATTGTACATTGGTTCTTTAAGCAGACTGCACACTTACAGCTTTATTAAATTGTGATTTGGTCAATTGAATAGGGCTCTATATAAGCACATATTTTACAGCAGTTTTTAGTTCACTAACAAATATGCACTGTGCTTATATAGAGCCCTATTCAATTGACCGAATCACAATTTAAAAAGACTGTAAATCTTGGCATCCAACTACTGACATTGAATAGAGCTACAGGGTTCATTCCATGGAATCATGAGCCTATCCCCACAAATACCCCACTTCTACTTTGAATAATAGTTCTGTTGGAAGTCAGCATTTATAAAGATGGCTCCAGGCTCATACAAGGGTGTGGTGCCATTTCATGAAGCTTTTAAAACTAAGAGAACATATCTAAACAAACAAAAAATAACACATTTTATTTTATTATATAATCAAGGCATACAAACAAAGGAAAACATAAATAACAGGGAAATACATGCACAGCCTTAAGCATAAGTTAAAAGACGACTTTGGTCATTTGATTAACTAAACCTGATAATGGGGAAATGTTTTTAGAAAGCAAAGATAAATTAATAAATACAACCTTTTTCAGAAGGGTGTGTCCTTGTAACCTAATGAGCTTTGTGTAATCCGGGTGAAAGCACCAACATTTGTAACTGCACATTATCTCTGTTTATGTGAATAAAAAAAATGACCACAGCTGTCCTTTTAGTCATTTTTATTATCTGCCTTTGTCTTCTACTGACCTATGACCCAGGCACATCACCCACTCCACACTCCTGTTTTATGTGGGCCAAAGCCTACTCTAGCAGAGTGCCAGATACATCTCCTACTTCACACTCCTGCTACCTGAACCCAGGCCTATTCAAGCTGAGGACCCAGGGACAGCACCTACTACACACTCCTGTTTTATTTGGGCCCAAGCCTACTCCAGTTCAGGACTAGATACATCTCCTACTCCGTACACCTGCTACTACCTGAACCCAAGCCTATTCAAGCTAATGTGACTCTCTCCTACAATGCTTTCACTTCTAAACCTACACTGTAACATTCGTTTAATCTATGTTTTCTGCAAGTGTCTGTGAAATGTATTAGATTTACCATCTGCTGATCTAAACAAAAGCCATACTTCCTCTGTTTGTTTTCCTATCCACCTCACCCCGTCCACTCCACACTCCTGTTTTATTTGGGCCCAAGCCTACTCCAACTGAGGACCAGATACATCTCATACTCCACACTCCTGCTTCTACCTGAACTCAATTCCCACTCTTTCCTAATTGCTGTAGCTTTATATCTTTCAAATTACCTGACTTTCCCATTTTCAACATATTACACACAAGAGTCCTCCATCACAAAACTGCAAACCTTCTTACCTAAGCAAACTTTAGCTTCCTTCCTGACCCACTTCCTTCCTGACCTTCGCTACTCCTTATCTGTTTATTCTGCCTCTTCCATACCCTTTAGATTGAGAGTAGCGAATATTGTAGGGTGCTTTGGAAAAAAGCACTTTCTACATATGATTCTAATCTCAAAACAGGGCCCTCTATTCTTTGCAGATTGTTAATATTGTATTTTTCCCTGCTCTTATCCCCTATATAGCGCTACAGAATATGTTGGCGTGTTACAAATAAAAGTTAATAAAATAATAATAAAAACAAGTTAATAATGGATACTCTCCCAGTTGACCAGAAGCTATTTAAAGCCAGGGTTCCTCTAAGAAATTGTTCCTCTGGGCCACCTATCAAAACAGCAGTTAAACGTTCTCCCACCATAGGTACAGAGATTCTTGTAGTATCCCCCCAGCACATACTGTCTCATTCTCACACAATGGATTGGTCACTATGGACTTTTATACCATTATGAATGCTGACCTTCTTTACTTTATTATATATTGAATCATGTTCTTAGTGGGGGTAATACTGACCATGCAACAACACTCCAAGCAAAACAAAGGTTCCTAGGAATAACTTAATGAAATAAGAACAGAAGCAGTTACAGAAAGCCAGTGTGACACCAGACTAGAGTTGTGAAATGTGAATGTAAATGATAACCACATTGTGAAAAACAGAAAACATTATAACAGCCTTTTACAAATGTAACCTTTCAGTTAAAAAATATTCTGCACTGCAACTTTACATACACTAAAGGAACCATTTTTAACAACACAGAGGAATAAAACGAGATCAGAAAATGTGAGCAGGGTATTATACTGTGGAACAATGGAGTCATCCAGAAATTGACTATTTTATCATACAAAGTTAAAAAAAAAATGCAGCTGCATGGGAGGAGCAAAGTCAAGTCGAAAGAAACAAACCAATATGATATTCAAGTCAGTTTTGCTCTTTCCATATCTGTCAAGTTTATTTTCTTATTTATCATAAAGTGCCAACATATTCTGTAGCATGTTACAGGGGTTAAGTACAAATCAAAAAATGTTTTATCACATTGCACAAGAATGGAACACGAAGTTATTCAAACAGGGGAGATTAATCCTTATATTATTTTGGGAATTGTTATGGAGGGTGGAGAGAGGAAGGGAGAAGTGAGGAGGAGAAGAGGATGAGAGAGAGGAGGCCCTGGGAAGTGAAGGTGAGGGTGGAGAGGGAGAGATTGAATGTAAGAGAGCAGTCGGCTTTGCAAAAATGGACGTGAGGTCGGTTAAGCATTGTTTTGATTATGCCGGGCCAAAGTGAGGAGGAGAATGTCAGAGGAGGAGAGAACAGCGAGAGCTCCAAGTGGCGGCCCCCAAGTGACTGTCAAGTACAATGAGTTGGAGAGAGTGTTCAAGGAGATGCTGAGCCAGGTGCCCTTCGTAGGAGCTCCAGGCCTGACCTTCCTGTCAGGTGAATATCAGATTCACCAACATGCCACCAATTGTACATCACATACACATAGAAAACACAAAAATTAATGTAAAATGCTGACCACCAATGAGACAGACATGTCAGCTCCATGGATTTACCAAGGGATAGATGGATCATTCATGTGTCGTCAAATCCATGAAACAGACAAATCACTTTCATTAGTGGGCACAACGGAAGTAATCATCCAATAGAGAGTCCATGTATGGTTGTGCTGACTGCAGCATATGCAGATACAGACTCTGTAGGGATAGATGTGCAGTGTAGTGTACTAGCCTATAAGGGAACACCACTCAGCAGCAACAACTATTGCTGATATATGGTCATTGATATTGCATATGACACAATAGCCAGCAAGTTATGAAGAGTATGTATATGCATTTACAAAACCTAGCAGTATTCAAGATATTGTTATGAGCCAATGACAACCAAGCTCCTAATCCAAACAATTGATCACATCTAGCAAATTATAGCTCCATATAGTAGAAATGAAGTGAACTGTCCAGGTTCAAGACAACAAGATTTCAGATAGATAGGAACACACAGCAAACAAATGATCATTCAATATAAATAACATATATACCAGTCTTTTCGCATTTTCAGCTAACAGGGGATCTGGGTCCGCTAGTGATCAGTCTCAGGAGGAGGAGAAAAGGCGAGGATCAGACGGCCTGGGATATTAGGAGGATGACTCCCGTTTTATGTGGTAAATGGGGGCACCTGCTGGCCCTTCTGTTACACCTGTGGCTTTTGACCCCACTGGCCCCCTCCTCTAACAAATTGACTCGCCACCCGGGTCCTCCTACTGGACCGAACAAAGGTTATTTCCTCCTGCGGGGATGCCTCCTGGGAGTATACCTTCCCCTGCAACCCCCCCTCACCTAGGGAGAAGTTGTGTGGGCACATGGGGTTGGGGCCCTGTGGCAAGGCAGAGGTGGATGTAGGAACTGCATCTAGTTTTGGACCTTCTCAACAGCACTCCTCTTTGACAATCTATTGGTCCAAATGTTAACATAATCTACCCTGGTTCAAGAATAGAAGAGCATGGACTGTGTGATGGTGATATTTTGTAAGCAGATGGCTACCCCCCAACACATGGTCCATGATCCTCTTCTCTATGGACAAGTAGGGTTATGTTAAACATTTCACCAATTGATGGTCACTGAGAAATGCCATTGAAAAGAGATGGTGCAGTCCCTATTTTTTTTTTTTGTTGAAGCCTTAGTATTTTGTTTTATTTGTAATGTTTTGATTTTAGACACAATTCAGGTCCATGAAGGCATCAACTTCATCTGCAAGCATTGCTACAAAATAAAGTAAATTAAATATATTCACAGGGGCTATCAGATAGACATTTTATAAATGACATCCCCTCCTAAAAATGTAGTTCACATGCTATTAATTAGATCATATAACCAATCAATAATAGTGGTGCTGGTGTAGTGAGGAGGGATTGAATGAACGTCTAGATGGAGTTTGGGATATCCCCTATGGAAGTCTGTCCAAAACTCTGTTGGATCACCAGTTCATGTGAGTTTGTGTAGGGTGAATTAATTAGCCACAACATATGTTGGTAGGTTCCTCCTTTATAAGGAAGCGAATGGATTGGTGTAAAGTAGTTATGGGTGTTGAATAGTGATGGGTGCTTCTCCACTGGACACTGTTCACAACGAAAACAAACAAATGGGGAGGTGGAGAGAGAGCGCAAGATCTTCTGTTGTAGATAGCTTTGATCTCAATATGGACACTCCCAAACAAATATATGTAGATGTCCTCACCTTGGTTAACCTCAAATAAATGAGGTATTATAAACACATCCGGCAATCTGACGTCTCAAATATTGAGGCTTCGATTGTCCCTGTGTATCTGGTAAGCATCTTCTTTGGTGGAACTCCTTGTAGAGTAGTGGGTAATTTAGTGCTATACTTCTGTGTGTATGCGCCATTATAGGTTATGCCCAACAATGGTTGTTTTATATATATATATATATTTGCAGGAAAAAGAACTGCCTCTCGGTCTGTTAATAATGGATAATGCTCCTGCTCACCCTCCAGGCTTGGTGGACAACCTGCTGGAGAACTCTAATTTTATAATTGTGAAGTTCTTGTCCCCTAACACAACTTTTCTGATCCAGCCCATAGACCAGCAGGTCATCTCAAACCTTAAAAAACTGTATACCAAGGCTCTCTTTTAGAAGTGCTTGGAGGTGACCTTAGATACTGAGTTGGCACTGGGAGAGTTCTGGAAGGACCATTTCAATATTATCCACTGTGTCACTCTGATAGATAAAGCCTGGTGTGCAGTCTCTTACAAAACCATGAACTGTAGCTGAATGAATGTGTGGCCAGATGCTGTAACTCTGAGGAACTTGGAGGCTGAACCTAGCCCAATAGTGGAGGACATTGTGTCACCAGATAAATCTTTAAAGGGAACTTTAAAGGGAGCTGCAATAGATAGTGGCTGAGAAAAAATTCTTCAAGTGAAGAGGAGGCAAGGAAGGAGGCACCCACTACACGGATCAAAGAAATGTGTGCTAAATGGGTTGAATTACACAATTTTGTTGGAAAGTATCACGATGACAAAGCTCAAGCAAGCTGAAATGTGGACTTAATGATCAAACAATGTCTCACTTCAGAGATATTTTGAAACAAAGGCAGAAGCAAGTTTCTCTTGATACGTTTCTAGTGAAATTTCCTACATCAGAGTCTCAAACAGGGTTCAGTGGTGTTAAGAGAAAGAAAATTGAAAGATCCCTTGTGCAAGTGCTTGATGTTTTATTGGAAGAGGACTCCCCTTCCAAGTAATAACCTCCTTCCTCCTTCTCCTTCTCCTCCTCTACATCACCACCATCCCAATGGGCCCCCAAGTCCTCTCAGTACAGTTAAAGTGAAGTTAAATTCTACTTTATCCTTTAGATTGTAAGTCTGCGAGTTTTCAATCTTGCAATATGCACTGGACTCTAAGCTCAAAGACAGGGCCCTCCATCTTGTGTAATGTGTTAATATTGTTTTGCCTTTATCACAACGTATGTATATCGCTACGGAATATGTTGGCGCGTTAAAAATAAACAATAATAATAATAATTTTATTTGATCTAATTTTTCGTTTTTTATTTATGTCTGTTTAGTTTTAAGGTTTTGTATCAAGAAACAACACCATAAGTTCAAACGAAAATGTGAAATTTCTGGGGTTCAGAACGAATAATTAAAATTTACTTTGATCCCTATGGGAAAAGCTTGTTTGGTACTTATTGTTTTTGGTACTTAACCTGCCGTCCGGGAACGGATTAAGTTTTAGTACCAAGGCACCACTGTATATTGGACAAATATTTCAGTTAGAGTGACAAGCTTTTGTGAGCTGAAGCAATACTGATTCATGTCTAATATGATCATTGGATGATACAAAGCAGGCATTGTTAGTAATAACAAAGCAATGTGCACAGAAGACAGGTACCATAAATAAGGTACTTGGTTGATCAAGTGTGTTAGTTGTGTGGATCTATACACAAGGTCAGAGACAAGAGATAAGAAGAAAGACTGTGTTATCTCTCTATGCATCCATTGTAAATCATTTAGGACTGTACATACACACATTACTTAGTTGAAAAGCAACAATAAAACATGAGACAGAATGTGGCAGTATCACATAAAATTCTGATAATGTGATAGAAAACTCCATGTTCATGTTAAGTCTTGAGGAGAGCAAATATAAGCAACTTTTATTATACACAAAATATATACTCAGTTATCAAGACCCACTCTCTGTCTGGGGTCTGTTGATCGGATTTGGGTGACTCTGGACTTTTGGATTACAGGAACATCATGTCTCAGCCCTTGGTTTAGACTGAGCAATATTGACAGTAAGTCTGACTGATCTTACTGCAAGCATATGTCCCTGGGTAAATAATACATCTGCACACAAAGTCTTGATGAAAATTATGAACCACCTTTTATTTTGGGACCAGATATTTAAAACATTTCACACACACACAGTGGAGGGAGTGGCTACTCTTAGTCAAACCCTCATTCCCCTCTGGCCATTCTCACAGAAGTAATTTGTGGGAACTTATTAGTCTCCTCCCCCAGGGCCTTCCCCAGGCGTGGCTACTAGTTCATTTTGGTCTGGACCTCAGACTGGAAACATCCTGTATTGGCTCTTGAACTATGACCCTGGGCTGGTGGTTGGGAAACCCCATACTATACTATTGTCCTGCGGTGCCTGGCAGTCTGGCAAATCTATTTGGTCTGCTATCTTCTTTGTTTACACTGAAGACCATATGGCCAACTCCTGACTGAGAGTTTATACAATGGGGGAGGGTTGACTAATTAACACATAGCTCTCACTCCACAATACAATATACAATATAACACTAACATATTATCCCCCATAACACAATATACAGATGGAGGCGATTGGTATATAACAGTGCCTCCTGGTAGGCACAACTAGTGGCCAACTTGAGTTATGACAACTGCCCCCCCCAAGTGTAGCCTGAGAACATCAAGGGTCCATGATTTTCTCAGCTACGCTGATACTCATAGCTCCAGTTGGCGTGATAATCCATCTGCATTTTGATGGAGTTTACCCCTACGATGCTGTATTTGAAAATTGAATGTCTGTAGTGCCAGGCTCCATCTTAGCAAACGTCCATTTTCTCCGGCTACCTTAGACAGCCAGCACAAGGGGTTATGGTCGGTGGTCACAGTGAATGGTCGTCCATATAAATAATGTTGAAGTTTGCGCAAAGCCCAAACTACGGCCAAACATTCCTTTTCCACAGTAGCATAGGCCGTTTCACGCTGCAACAATTTCCTGCTCAAATACGCAACAGGATGCTCCACTCCTTGATCATCTGTCTGGCTTAGCACAGCCCCTATGCCATACATGGAGGCATCTGTCTGGACCACAAAGGGTCGGTTATAGTCCGGGGCAGCCAATACTGGGGAACAAGTCAGAGCTTCCTTGAGGCTCTGGAAGGCAGTTTGACACGCAGGAGTCCATGTCACTTCCCTGGGCAATTTCTTTTTGGTCAAATCGGTCAGTGGCTTGGCTGTAGTGCTGAAATCAGGAATGAACTTGCGGTAATACCCAGTGATGCCCAAGAAAGCTAGTACCTGCTTTTTAGTCTTAGGGATAGGCCAAGCTGCAATACCCTCTACTTTGGCTGGTTCTGGCCTTAACTTCCCACTACCTACCCAGTGACCCAAGTACTGCACCTCTGCCTTTGCCCACTGGCACTTATCTGGTCTTATGGTCAACTTGGCTTGCTTAATAGCCTGCATAATTCTAGCAATATGTTCTATATGCTCCTCCCAGGTCTGACTAAAGATGGCTATATCGTCCAAGTAAGCCTGAGCATACTCCTGGTGCCCATGTAACAATTTGTCTACCAGTCGCTGGAAGGTAGAAGGGGCATTTTTCATCCCAAAAGGCATTACCTTAAATTGGTATAGTCCAAAGGGGGTGACAAATGCGGACTTCTCCCTAGCTGACTCTTCCAACGGGATCTGCCAATATCCCTTGGAGAGATCCAGCGTGGTTAAATACTTGGCAGTACCTAATCGGTCCAACAACTCGTCCATGCGTGGAACAGGGTAGGCATCCGTTTTTGTTTTATCATTCAGCCTACGATAATCCACGCAGAAGCGAGTTGTGCCATCTTTTTTGGGTACCAATACGACAGGAGATGCCCATGGACTACTGGATTCTTCAATAACCCCTAGTTGTAACATCTTGCGTAATTCTGCTTGTATGCTTGCCCTAACAGCTTCAGGGACTCGGTATGGGTGTTGTTTTAATGGGCCACATTCCCCTGTCACCACTACATGAGCTGCTAGGGGGGTACACCCAGGGTCAGTAGTAAATAAGGGTTTAAAGGGTTTTAGTTTGCCTAAAAGCTGCTCCTGCTGCTCTATGCTTAGGTTTTTGGCCTGGTGAAGGCCATCTTCTAGCGTTTTCTGCTCTGCCTTTTGCAACATGTCTGGTATCTGCCCTTCCTCTGGGTCATCCTCTGTGGCCCTTCAAATGGCTAACATATGAGCTGCTCGCTTTACATATGCTTTTAAGCGATTAATGTGGGCCACCCTGGTAACCACTCTCTCTGGATCTACCATAACCACATATGACTTGTTGCCCAGTTTTTTGCTAATTGTATAAGGTCCCTTCCACAAAAACTGTAACTTATCCTGGGGCTGAGGTTCCAACATGAGCACCTGCATCCCCTCCTCCAGTTCCCTGTCACTGGTTCCTGCCTTGTAGTATCTCCTATCTCTCTCTTGCGCTTTACGCATATTGCTCCTCACAATTCCAGCCAACCTAGCCATATTTTCCCTGAAAGCTAATACATAGGTAGCCACTGGTACAGGGTGGTGACTATACTCCCCTTCCCACGTCTCCCTGATCATGCTCAAGGGTCCTCTCACCGGCCTACCATATAGAAGTTCAAAAGGGGAATATCCTGTAGATTCCTGAGGTACCTCTCGGTAGGCAAAGAGCAGACAAGGCAACAATCGTTCCCAGTCTGGCTCCTGATCAGTAAAAGTACGGATCATGTGTTTGAGTGTCCCATTGAAGCGCTCACAGAGGCCATTGGTTTGGGGATGGTAGGGGGAAGCTGTAATGTGTCTTATGCCACACATGGACCATAACTGTTCGGTCACTTTGGCCATAAATTGGGGCCCTCGGTCAGACAAAATTTCCTGAGGAAACCCTGTCCTTGTAAAGATAGTCATTAATGCCCCTGCCACCTTAGGAGCTGAGATACTGGATAAAACCACCGCCTCAGGATACCTGGTGGCATAATCTACCATGGTGAGAATACATTTCTTGCCGGTCTTGCTAACCCTAGCTAGTGGCCCAACAATGTCTATGGCTACCCTTTGAAATGGTATCTCCATCACAGGGAGTGACTGTAGGGGAGCTCTGCTATTTTTTTTAAACGGCTGGGTCCTTTGGCACGCATTACAGGATCGACAGTACTCTTTTACATCCTGATTTAATCCTGGCCAAAAAAATACCTCCACTACCCTACACAGAGTTTTCTTCTGCCCCAAATGCCCTCCCAGAGGAATCTCATGGGCTATTTGTAATACCTTGCCTCTATACTGTTGTGGGAGCACTAACTGCTTTCGTGGTTCCCTTTCTACCTCATCCTTCCCAGGCACCTTGATTCTGTACAACAACCCCTGTTCCCATACAAAACTGTCTAGATCATCTACTGATTTGCCCCGGGCGGCCCTGTCCCTTACCCCTGCTAAAGTTTCATCTTCCTGCAATGCTATTCTAAGTTCTTCCCCCTTTGCCCAGCATAAGGTCAATGTCGTAGCCAGCAAGTCACTTACCCTGGGTTCTGGGTATTCCGTCTGGTCCTAGTTCATCCTGCATCCATTGGCTCTGGTTTGAGCTCTTGTTAAGGGCTGTACATACTGGCTCACCATGTGACCCAAATCGTTCCCTAGCAAAACATCCGCAGGCAGGTTATCCATAACTCCTACCTCTGTAGATTTACTTCCAGTGCCCCAGTCCAATTGAATGCGAGCCATGGGAATGGGAAATTGTTTTCCCCCAGCAACCATAACCCACATTTGCCTCTGTATGCAGTCTGAGGTGCGCACCCATTTAGGTAGAACTACAGTGACTGCGGATCCTGAGTCACGGTAACCCACAGCCCTGTGACCCCGCACCCAGACTGGTTGTCTGTGCTGTTCCCCGGAGTCCTTCTGTGCTCTCCTCACCGTGTGGATCCCATGGCACCATCCCTCTGCTTCTGGCTCCCAGGGAGCTGCGTTGGGAGGTCCTGCTCCAGCATCCCATTCCCCCAGGTAATTCACTGCAGGCTGTCCTCTCTGATGCCTCTGAAGCTGAGGACAATCTCTTGCTATGTGGCCCTGCTGGTTGCACTTGAAGCACTCTCTATTGGGAAATCTGGGCTCTGGGTGTGCTCTGGGAACAGGTCCTGACTTGATACCCCGCTGTCCATATGCGTTCTGGGGCTGCGCTCAGGCCACATGGCTAGGCGCATTGAGTGCAATAGGGGCCTGTCGTGTTGTCCCCAAGTCTCTTGAGCCCCGGTCTGTATGCCCATTAGAGTTGGTAATCTGGGGAACTCTCTTAGTTCTGGTACTAACAAAATGGTCGGCCAGGCTAGCTGCCTGGTCCCCATCTACTGGCTTCTGATCCTGCAGCCAATCCCTCAATTCTGGTGCGCAAAGTTGCAAAAATTGCTCCATTAGCACTACCTCCAAAATTTGTTCTGCTGTGGTGGCCCCTTGTGTAGACCACCACTGAGTGCAGGCACGCCTTAGTTTACACATTACCTCAACATGAGTGTCCTCTGGTCCCTTGGTAGTGCCTCTGAATCTGGCCAAAAAAGTTGCAGGGGTTACGGCATATCTGCCTAGTAACACTGTACATAAATGGTTGTAATCCATGGCCAGATGTGGAGGAAGGGCCCGACAGGCTGCGCTGGCCTTTCCAGTCAACTTAGTCAATAGTAACTTGGCCCATTCTTCAGGAGGTATGTCCTGTACCTTACATTGTTGCTCAAACTCTTGGATAAATCCGTCAATGCTGTCTTTATCATCCTGGAACTGTTTAAAATTCTGATATGCCAGTTTGACTCTTACTGGCATCTCTGCAGGGTTGACCCCAAGCCTTTGCTGAGCTTGGACACTCACCCCTGTACGTTCTTCCTGTATTTGCTGCTTTATTAGGTTCAGTCCTTTAATTGTCTCTTCCAGCGTTATCTCCCCGGGGCAAAACTCCCTGGCTTCACTGAACCTGCGTCTTGCCTCCTTTAGGATATCATCTGGCTGTCCTTCTTCCTGCTGAGATCTTGGGGTCCTTGGCAGTGTGCTTATCCCCTCACCCAACTCCTCTTGTTCCAGCTGTTCTGCATCATACCTTCTCAAGGCTGCTATCACATCTGCTGGTTGGTCCCTTTTCTTCCGGGGAATTCCTTTTAGTTTCTGCGCCTTTCTCAGTTCTGCTGAGGACATGTCCTCATACTGCTGTTCCATCCTCAGTCCTTTCCTCTAGAGTCTCCAACCGCTGCCACCAGTTATCAAGACCCACTCTCTGGCTGGGGTCTGTTGATCGGATTTGGGTGACTCTGGACTTTTGGATTACAGGAACATCATGTCTCAGCCCTTGGTTTAGACTGAGCAATATTGACAGTAAGTCTGACTGATCTTACTGCAAGCATATGTCCCTGGGTAAATAATACATCTGCACACAAAGTCTTGATGAAAATTATGAACCACCTTTTATTTTGGGACCAGATATTTAAAACATTTCACACACACACAGTGGAGGGAGTGGCTACTCTTAGTCAAACCCTCATTCCCCTCTGGCCATTCTCACAGAAGTAATTTGTGGGAACTTATTAGTCTCCTCCCCCAGGGCCTTCCCCAGGCGTGGCTACTAGTTCATTTTGGTCTGGACCTCAGACTGGAAACATCCTGTATTGGCTCCTGAACTATGACCCTGGGCTGGTGGTTGGGAAACCCCATACTATACTATTGTCCTGCGGTGCCTGGCAGTCTGGCAAATCTATTTGGTCTGCTATCTTCTTTGTTTACACTGAAGACCATATGGCCAACTCCTGACTGAGAGTTTATACAATGGGGGAGGGTTGACTAATTAACACATAGCTCTCACTCCACAATACAATATACAATATAACACTAACATATTATCCCCCATAACACAATATACAGATGGAGGCGATTGGTATATAACAGTGCCTCCTGGTAGGCACAACTAGTGGCCAACTTGAGTTATGACAACTGCCCCCCCAAGTGTAGCCTGAGAACATCAAGGGTCCATGATTTTCTCAGCTACGCTGATACTCATAGCTCCAGTTGGCGTGATAATCCATCTGCATTTTGATGGAGTTTACCCCTACGATGCTGTATTTGAAAATTGAATGTCTGTAGTGCCAGGCTCCATCTTAGCAAACGTCCATTTTCTCCGGCTACCTTAGACAGCCAGCACAAGGGGTTATGGTCGGTGGTCACAGTGAATGGTCGTCCATATAAATAATGTTGAAGTTTGCGCAAAGCCCAAACTACGGCCAAACATTCCTTTTCCACAGTAGCATAGGCCGTTTCACGCTGCAACAATTTCCTGCTCAAATACGCAACAGGATGCTCCACTCCTTGATCATCTGTCTGGCTTAGCACAGCCCCTATGCCATACATGGAGGCATCTGTCTGGACCACAAAGGGTCGGTTATAGTCCGGGGCAGCCAATACTGGGGAACAAGTCAGAGCTTCCTTGAGGCTCTGGAAGGCAGTTTGACACGCAGGAGTCCATGTCACTTCCCTGGGCAATTTCTTTTTGGTCAAATCGGTCAGTGGCTTGGCTGTAGTGCTGAAATCAGGAATGAACTTGCGGTAATACCCAGTGATGCCCAAGAAAGCTAGTACCTGCTTTTTAGTCTTAGGGATAGGCCAAGCTGCAATACCCTCTACTTTGGCTGGTTCTGGCCTTAACTTCCCACTACCTACCCAGTGACCCAAGTACTGCACCTCTGCCTTTGCCCACTGGCACTTATCTGGTCTTATGGTCAACTTGGCTTGCTTAATAGCCTGCATAATTCTAGCAATATGTTCTATATGCTCCTCCCAGGTCTGACTAAAGATGGCTATATCGTCCAAGTAAGCCTGAGCATACTCCTGGTGCCCATGTAACAATTTGTCTACCAGTCGCTGGAAGGTAGAAGGGGCATTTTTCATCCCAAAAGGCATTACCTTAAATTGGTATAGTCCAAAGGGGGTGACAAATGCGGACTTCTCCCTAGCTGACTCTTCCAACGGGATCTGCCAATATCCCTTGGAGAGATCCAGCGTGGTTAAATACTTGGCAGTACCTAATCGGTCCAACAACTCGTCCATGCGTGGAACAGGGTAGGCATCCGTTTTTGTTTTATCATTCAGCCTACGATAATCCACGCAGAAGCGAGTTGTGCCATCTTTTTTGGGTACCAATACGACAGGAGATGCCCATGGACTACTGGATTCTTCAATAACCCCTAGTTGTAACATCTTGCGTAATTCTGCTTGTATGCTTGCCCTAACAGCTTCAGGGACTCGGTATGGGTGTTGTTTTAATGGGCCACATTCCCCTGTCACCACTACATGAGCTGCTAGGGGGGTACACCCAGGGTCAGTAGTAAATAAGGGTTTAAAGGGTTTTAGTTTGCCTAAAAGCTGCTCCTGCTGCTCTATGCTTAGGTTTTTGGCCTGGTGAAGGCCATCTTCTAGCGTTTTCTGCTCTGCCTTTTGCAACATGTCTGGTATCTGCCCTTCCTCTGGGTCATCCTCTGTGGCCCTTCAAATGGCTAACATATGAGCTGCTCGCTTTACATATGCTTTTAAGCGATTAATGTGGGCCACCCTGGTAACCACTCTCTCTGGATCTACCATAACCACATATGACTTGTTGCCCAGTTTTTTGCTAATTGTATAAGGTCCCTTCCACAAAAACTGTAACTTATCCTGGGGCTGAGGTTCCAACATGAGCACCTGCATCCCCTCCTCCAGTTCCCTGTCACTGGTTCCTGCCTTGTAGTATCTCCTATCTCTCTCTTGCGCTTTACGCATATTGCTCCTCACAATTCCAGCCAACCTAGCCATATTTTCCCTGAAAGCTAATACATAGGTAGCCACTGGTACAGGGTGGTGACTATACTCCCCTTCCCACGTCTCCCTGATCATGCTCAAGGGTCCTCTCACCGGCCTACCATATAGAAGTTCAAAAGGGGAATATCCTGTAGATTCCTGAGGTACCTCTCGGTAGGCAAAGAGCAGACAAGGCAACAATCGTTCCCAGTCTGGCTCCTGATCAGTAAAAGTACGGATCATGTGTTTGAGTGTCCCATTGAAGCGCTCACAGAGGCCATTGGTTTGGGGGTGGTAGGGGGAAGCTGTAATGTGTCTTATGCCACACATGGACCATAACTGTTCGGTCACTTTGGCCATAAATTGGGGCCCTCGGTCAGACAAAATTTCCTGAGGAAACCCTGTCCTTGTAAAGATAGTCATTAATGCCCCTGCCACCTTAGGAGCTGAGATACTGGATAAAACCACCGCCTCAGGATACCTGGTGGCATAATCTACCATGGTGAGAATACATTTCTTGCCGGTCTTGCTAACCCTAGCTAGTGGCCCAACAATGTCTATGGCTACCCTTTGAAATGGTATCTCCATCACAGGGAGTGACTGTAGGGGAGCTCTGCTATTTTTTTTTAAACGGCTGGGTCCTTTGGCACGCATCACAGGATCGACAGTACTCTTTTACATCCTGATTTAATCCTGGCCAAAAAAATACCTCCACTACCCTACACAGAGTTTTCTTCTGCCCCAAATGCCCTCCCAGAGGAATCTCATGGGCTATTTGTAATACCTTGCCTCTATACTGTTGTGGGAGCACTAACTGCTTTCGTGGTTCCCTTTCTACCTCATCCTTCCCAGGCACCTTGATTCTGTACAACAACCCCTGTTCCCATACAAAACTGTCTAGATCATCTACTGATTTGCCCCGGGCGGCCCTGTCCCTTACCCCTGCTAAAGTTTCATCTTCCTGCAATGCTATTCTAAGTTCTTCCCCCTTTGCCCAGCATAAGGTCAATGTCGTAGCCAGCAAGTCACTTACCCTGGGTTCTGGGTATTCCGTCTGGTCCTAGTTCATCCTGCATCCATTGGCTCTGGTTTGAGCTCTTGTTAAGGGCTGTACATACTGGCTCACCATGTGACCCAAATCGTTCCCTAGCAAAACATCCGCAGGCAGGTTATCCATAACTCCTACCTCTGTAGATTTACTTCCAGTGCCCCAGTCCAATTGAATGCGAGCCATGGGAATGGGAAATTGTTTTCCCCCAGCAACCATAACCCACATTTGCCTCTGTATGCAGTCTGAGGTGCGCACCCATTTAGGTAGAACTACAGTGACTGC
Source organism: Discoglossus pictus (assembly GCA_027410445.1). Taxonomy (NCBI): domain Eukaryota; kingdom Metazoa; phylum Chordata; class Amphibia; order Anura; family Alytidae; genus Discoglossus; species Discoglossus pictus. Next base: position 229,359,805 of record CM050163.1, read on the forward strand.
GGATCCTGAGTCACGGTAACCCACAGCCCTGTGACCCCGCACCCAGACTGGTTGTCTGTGCTGTTCCCCGGAGTCCTTCTGTGCTCTCCTCACCGTGTGGATCCCATGGCACCATCCCTCTGCTTCTGGCTCCCAGGGAGCTGCGTTGGGAGGTCCTGCTCCAGCATCCCATTCCCCCAGGTAATTCACTGCAGGCTGTCCTCTCTGATGCCTCTGAAGCTGAGGACAATCTCTTGCTATGTGGCCCTGCTGGTTGCACTTGAAGCACTCTCTATTGGGAAATCTGGGCTCTGGGTGTGCTCTGGGAACAGGTCCTGACTTGATACCCCGCTGTCCATATGCGTTCTGGGGCTGCGCCCAGGCCACATGGCTAGGCGCATTGAGTGCAATAGGGGCCTGTCGTGTTGTCCCCAAGTCTCTTGAGCCCCGGTCTGTATGCCCATTAGAGTTGGTAATCTGGGGAACTCTCTTAGTTCTGGTACTAACAAAATGGTCGGCCAGGCTAGCTGCCTGGTCCCCATCTACTGGCTTCTGATCCTGCAGCCAATCCCTCAATTCTGGTGCGCAAAGTTGCAAAAATTGCTCCATTAGCACTACCTCCAAAATTTGTTCTGCTGTGGTGGCCCCTTGTGTAGACCACCACTGAGTGCAGGCACGCCTTAGTTTACACATTACCTCAACATGAGTGTCCTCTGGTCCCTTGGTAGTGCCTCTGAATCTGGCCAAAAAAGTTGCAGGGGTTACGGCATATCTGCCTAGTAACACTGTACATAAATGGTTGTAATCCATGGCCAGATGTGGAGGAAGGGCCCGACAGGCTGCGCTGGCCTTTACAGTCAACTTAGTCAATAGTAACTTGGCCCATTCTTCAGGAGGTATGTCCTGTACCTTACATTGTTGCTCAAACTCTTGGATAAATCCGTCAATGCTGTCTTTATCATCCTGGAACTGTTTAAAATTCTGATATGCCAGTTTGACTCTTACTGGCATCTCTGCAGGGTTGACCCCAAGCCTTTGCTGAGCTTGGACACTCACCCCTGTACGTTCTTCCTGTATTTGCTGCTTTATTAGGTTCAGTCCTTTAATTGTCTCTTCCAGCGTTATCTCCCCGGGGCAAAACTCCCTGGCTTCACTGAACCTGCGTCTTGCCTCCTTTAGGATATCATCTGGCTGTCCTTCTTCCTGCTGAGATCTTGGGGTCCTTGGCAGTGTGCTTATCCCCTCACCCAACTCCTCTTGTTCCAGCTGTTCTGCATCATACCTTCTCAAGGCTGCTATCACATCTGCTGGTTGGTCCCTTTTCTTCCGGGGAATTCCTTTTAGTTTCTGCGCCTTTCTCAGTTCTGCTGAGGACATGTCCTCATACTGCTGTTCCATCCTCAGTCCTTTCCTCTAGAGTCTCCAACCGCTGCCACCAGTTATCAAGACCCACTCTCTGGCTGGGGTCTGTTGATCGGATTTGGGTGACTCTGGACTTTTGGATTACAGGAACATCATGTCTCAGCCCTTGGTTTAGACTGAGCAATATTGACAGTAAGTCTGACTGATCTTACTGCAAGCATATGTCCCTGGGTAAATAATACATCTGCACACAAAGTCTTGATGAAAATTATGAACCACCTTTTATTTTGGGACCAGATATTTAAAACATTTCACACACACACAGTGGAGGGAGTGGCTACTCTTAGTCAAACCCTCATTCCCCTCTGGCCATTCTCACAGAAGTAATTTGTGGGAACTTATTAGTCTCCTCCCCAGGGCCTTCCCCAGGCGTGGCTACTAGTTCATTTTGGTCTGGACCTCAGACTGGAAACATCCTGTATTGGCTCTTGAACTATGACCCTGGGCTGGTGGTTGGGAAACCCCATACTATACTATTGTCCTGCGGTGCCTGGCAGTCTGGCAAATCTATTTGGTCTGCTATCTTCTTTGTTTACACTGAAGACCATATGGCCAACTCCTGACTGAGAGTTTATACAATGGGGGAGGGTTGACTAATTAACACATAGCTCTCACTCCACAATACAATATACAATATAACACTAACATATTATCCCCCATAACACAATATACAGATGGAGGCGATTGGTATATAACAGTGCCTCCTGGTAGGCACAACTAGTGGCCAACTTCAGTTATGACACTCAGGACTTGTTCAGGGATAATGAAAATCATAAGTGTTTTGACACAAGTTTTCACTCATAACTCTCTCCTCTTTAAGACCATCTCTATCCAAAAAGCCATAGACCACTTCCTGGTTCTATATGTGAGTAAAAATGAATGCTAAAACACTTTTATGACTTTCAATGCACCTGAAGTCCTGTTTGGATAAAAACAAAAAGGTTGAACCTTGTATTATCACTGCTTTGTGGATATAATTGTTCTTGAGAGCATATATTTTTTATATTTATCTATTTTTTATATAAAAATGGAGGCGCCAGGGTGATCAAGGAGTGAAACTTATCAAGTAGTGCAGGGATTTACAGGGATGTTTGGAGGATGAGAAAAACAGAGAATGAAAAGGGGTGTTCATGGAGAAAAATACACAGCTGTCCTGTGGAGATATGTGAGATGCAGAAAACAGGGTCCTGGGTAGTGGTATGGAGAAAGAGCAAGAGGGTCAAACAGGACTTGGCAAGACATTAAGCGATAGAGGGCCCTTGGCATGTGGGCAGAATAATATACAGGAGAATTAGTGTCAGGGTGAGATAAATACAGAGGATCAAAAGTGGGTGGAAAGGGAATACAGGGAATACAGGGGAGAAATTTAAGAAGGCACAGATATACACAAATAATATCATGCATCATCGCTGTTCAGATTTTGATGTCCACCATAAATAGCCATTCAACAAAAAGACTAAGGGCCTCATACTATTAACGGCCGTAGGAGATGCAGGGCCGCAAGATTCGGCTATTCTATTCCACTCCGGCCAGGGATTCCGGCAGGCTTGCGGCCGGCGCCTTGCTATCCCTTGCGGCCGCTCGTGCTGGAGGAAAGCCTTTGATTTAAAACGGCCGCAAGAGTTTCGGCCGCAAGAAAATCCCGGTTGCTATTCAATTGCTCCGGGAACCCTCTCTGCAAGGCTAAAACCGAGCCGCAGCTTACTTGCAGCAAAAAGGTCCCGCTAGCACCAATTAAGCACATTATAAAGCCGAAATAAAGCCATCCTGCACTCTGAGGAGACTATAAAGTGATTGTAGGTGTTAGCAAAAATAGCACAACATTCCCCTACACTCAAATCCGTAAATAAATTATTTTTTAATTTATGTCACATATCCATGTAAAAAGTCCCTAGGGCTTGGAGAACCTCAGACCCGCCCACGCTGCGGCCGGAAAATAAACAGTTAATGTAAACTCGGATTTGGGCTGATGTGCAAGCTTGAGAGGGGGTTGCTCTTAATCCTCATGCCCCCCAATATGATCCCTAGCATTTACAGAGCTGTATAGTGCCGTCTTGAATTTATTTTTGCGTTTAAAGATTTCTGAGCTTACGGCCGGTTGCAAGATATACGGCCGGCCGTAAGGGGAGATCCTTGCGGACGTTTTACGGCCGATAATAGAATGAGGCCCCATATAAAGAAGCAAATAGAGGAGAAAAGTCCCAATAGGATAACAATCCAGGAAAACTAGCTAGGATGTTCAGAAGATATCAAGCATCAGAGATTTGTTTTTAAACAAAAGAGCTAATCACAAATAGCAAAATAGCTCTGACGTGTAATCTTTTCAAAACCAAGGAGTCACACTTTATTTTATTTTTTAAATGAACAATGTTTATATGGTATAATCAAATTCCCCTCTCCTCTGTACATTGGCATGTAAATTTAGTCACTTTTGTCATTGGTTGTCTTGGATGGGGCTTGAACCAATACCTACCAATAATAAGGGCTAGCATCCTATGACAAAATGTATGGGTCAGTGCTGGAGACTGTAATTATGATGCCTCTAGGCCTATGTGACCTTCTCAAGTGGTCAGATCTTGGGGTCATCATGTGCACTCTGGCCTTATTGCTGGATAGGCACCAAACAATCTGAGTGGTTCTTTGGGGTATTTTTTGATCTGCCAAGACTCTGGGGGGAGGCTATAGCTAGGAATAGTAAACTGCAAGTGGTCATGGAAAATGAAGGACAAGGGGAAAGTAGGAGATACATGAGCCCATCCTGACCTTTATTATTGCTGAACATTGTTCATGAATATGGTCATATTTGGTCTTGAGATGTAGGATTTGCTTCAGGTGTTATAATAAAATATGTTATGTGGGACACCCAGGGAGGAGACTGGCATACACCAGGGAACCACCGGCAATTGGTTAGCAAAGGAAGGCTTGGGACAAGGAAGGGATTAGGCTAGCAGTCAGTGTGGCTCCTGGCCAGCAGAGGGTAATCAGGGAGGATGGCATAATTGATGGATAGCTTCTGTAGCCCAGGGAATGAAATGTGGGGATTGGTTCATCCTATGTTTTTTTATCTAAGGTTGTGATTGGTTCCTGTTTTCCATAAATGTACTGTACTGTTCCCATTAAAGTTATGCTCAGTTTGATTCTACATAATCATGGTATACATGTAATTCTAGAGGGAAGACTTTTATTTTACTTTTTATTTTATTTGTGTTATTTTACTGAGCTAATCACTTGCTGGTACCCTGATTTCTCTGCTGGGTCTTATCTTAAAGGAACCTTACCTGCTCCTGTGTTCCTGAATCCTGATGACTGCTGTTCCTGACCTGGAAAAGCAAGATGAGATATGCAAACCCATCACAACCCAAGGGGTGTTCCTGTAAGCTGAAAGCAGGAGGTTTGGGAAAGCACCTGGTCCTCTCACCCCTGGGTGGTGACATCCATTATATGCCAAACATAGATGCATGCATGACGGAACTCATTGAGGGAATAAATGATCAATTAAAAGGTCTCCCTTTGCGGTTAACCACAGAGTCAGTTGGGGTTAAGAAGCTCTTACCGCATCTGCTTTGAAGTATTGATGAGTTTGCTCTTTATTGTTTTGAATTTTGCAGAATTAATGAGTTCATCTAGCAATTGGAAGCCTTTCTCCTAGGAAGCTGCCATCACCGATTGCTGTTTTTTATCAGCAGTTCCACTAATGTTTTCATGGCTAGATGTAGTTAAGTGGGTTCTCTCTGGTCACATTGCGTTTGACCACTGTAATCCAGCTCATAGAGAGACAGTATTTCCAAACCGAAACATGAATTTTATAAACAAAAACAAGTGAAATCAAGTTTTTTTAGGAAGGGGAATACATTTCCATCAAAGTAGTTCTTAATGTGGCTTCTAAATGATTGTGGCATAAATAGCAGCTGCTAATGTAAATTTGTAGTTGCAAAACTATAGTGGCACTGTGGACTGAACCTTCAGAATAGGAATTTGGGGCAAATTTTTGTTTTGCAAATTGTGAGCTGCATGGGGGGGGGGGGGGGCTGGAACCCACTCTAGCTCTACCACTGCGTATGAACCAAGCTTAATCAGTTGCAGATGGGGTCCTAAAAATTTCCTGAAATACTGTTACTCTAAGGGTTAAGAAGACCACATTTTATTAAAGCAGATGAATGCTGAAACAGATAAACAGAAATAAAAATGGTAGCTCCTACAGTAGTATAATACCATACTATAGTTAATAAATTAAAGAATGTAATTATTTACTTTTTATTTTCTAATGGCACATTATCAAGTTTAGTAGTTCAAAACATAATATTATAAATATGGCACTATAACAGTTCTTTAAGTCAGAAATGTACTGACAAGTTAATATAAGTGACTAGCGAATTGCCCGTCAAAAAATGACGGCAATCAAATCGTAAGGTAGCTAATGCTGTTTGGTGTGTAATACTAAAATATATAATACATTAATAAATGAATATACTTTACCTATTTTGAAGCATTGTGTTGAAGAGCTGCAATCTGTGTTGATGTTGCAGCAGCATTAGTGGTGTGGAGCTGCTGTGTAAGCGTGCTGAATGTGTGCAGTGTAAGAGTGTGCGTGCGCGAGACGAAACCGTTAGTGTAGTGGTGTACTTCCGCATTGGCGTAAAATGGCGGCTTATCTGTGTTATGCGTCTTTGCGGATTATCCGTCGGTGCTTCGTGGGGTTTTTCGAGTTTCGTGTGTTGTTTTGCGAGTGTGTTGTGGTGTTTTACGTGTTGAGAGTGCTGTAGCCTCGTTTCGTTTTTTTCGTCTGCCATTTTTTCTGTCGCTTAGCGATTTCATTAGTGTCTAAAGTGTTTTATTTTTATTTAAATGAAGGTGTAACTTGTTTTTTTGAGGTGCTGGATGGTTCCTCTTGCTGTAGGTAAGTTTTTTATGTGTGTGGTGTGTGTATTTATTGTGTTTGAAATGTTTGTATGTCGGCGTGTTGCGTCCGATGTTTGCGAGGTCGTAATGTCTGGTAACGTGTCTCGTATGGTGTTTGCGTGTGTAGCCTCGTTTTCGTTTTGTTCGGCTGACATTTTTTCTCTCGCTTAGCAAATTTTTTATTGTCCCAACTCTTTTATTTTGATTGAAATGAAGTTGCATTTTTGAGGTCCTGGGTGCTCCCTCTTGGTGTAGGTAAGGTTTTTATGTATGTGCTGTGTGTATGTATTGTATTTTTAATTTTGTGAACGTGTGTGGTATGTTGTTTGTGAGTGTCGTAATGTGTGTGTCGTGGTATTTGTGTTGCGACGTGAAGTTTGCGAGGGTCGCAGTTGCTGGCATGGAACACCTTCGGCGCTCCATGCCAGCAACTGTGGCTCTTGCCCAGTTCCCCTTGATTTGCGAGGGCCGCGGGCTCGCTAAGCGAGCCCGCAAGCGTTAGCAACAACTCGCATGCTCACAACTATATATGTGATACTGACAACGGGCCTCATTCAATTGTGATGCGGCCAATTGAATAGGCCTCTATAAAAGCACATAGCATATTTTTTTTACTGAAGTTTTTAGTTACTGAACTTCTATCCAAAAGCAAGGTCTTCACTAACTAAACACTTCTGTAAAAAAATATGCTATGTGTTTATATAGAGCTCTATTCAATTGGCCAAACCGCATTTGAATGAGGCCCAAAGAACGTGAGGTCAGGGGTTCACCATACACTTGTCTCTCTGTCTGTGTCCCTCCTGTCTCTCTCTGTCTGTGTCCCTCCTGTCTCTCTCTGTCTGTGTCCCTCCTGTCTGTGTCCCTCCTGTCTCTCTTTCTGTGTCCCTCCTGTCTCTCTCTGTCTGTGTCCCTCCTGTCTCTCTCTGTCTGTGTCCCTCCTGTCTCTCTGTCTGTGTCCCTCCTGTCTCTCTCTGCCTGTGTCCCTCCTGTCTCTCTCTGTCTGTGTCCCTCCTGTCTCTCTCTGTCTGTGTCCCTCCTGTCTCTCTCTGTCTGTGTCCCTCCTGTCTCTCTGTCTGTGTCCCTCCTGTCTCTCTCTGTCTGTGTCCCTCCTGTCTGTGTCCCTCCTGTCTCTCTCTGTCTGTGTCCCTCCTGTCTCTCTCTGTCTGTGTCCCTGATGTCTCTCTCTGTCTGTGTCCCTCCTGTCTCTCTCTGCCTGTGTCCCTCCTGTCTCTCTCTGTCTGTGTCCCTCCTGTCTCTCTCTGTCTGTGTCCCTCCTGTCTCTCTCTGTCTGTGTCCCTCCTGTCTCTCTGTCTGTGTCCCTCCTGTCTCTCTCTGTCTGTGTCCCTCCTGTCTCTCTGTCTGTGTCCCTCCTGTCTCTCTCTGTCTGTGTCCCTCCTGTCTCTCTCTGTCTGTGTCCCTCCTGTCTCTCTCTGTCTGTGTCCCTCCTGTCTGTGTCCCTCCTGTCTCTCTTTCTGTGTCCCTCCTGTCTCTCTCTGTCTGTGTCCCTCCTGTCTCTCTCTGTCTGTGTCCCTCCTGTCTCTCTGTCTGTGTCCCTCCTGTCTCTCTCTGCCTGTGTCCCTCCTGTCTCTCTCTGTCTGTGTCCCTCCTGTCTCTCTGTGTCTGTGTCCCTCCTGTCTCTCTCTGTCTGTGTCCCTCCTGTCTCTCTGTCTGTGTCCCTCCTGTCTCTCTCTGTCTGTGTCCCTCCTGTCTGTGTCCCTCCTGTCTCTCTCTGTCTGTGTCCCTGATGTCTCTCTCTGTCTGTGTCCCTCCTGTCTCTCTCTGCCTGTGTCCCTCCTGTCTCTCTCTGTCTGTGTCCCTCCTGTCTCTCTCTGTCTGTGTCCCTCCTGTCTCTCTGTCTGTGTCCCTCCTGTCTCTCTCTGTCTGTGTCCCTCCTGTCTCTCTGTCTGTGTCCCTCCTATCTCTCTCTGTCTGTGTCCCTCCTGTCTCTCTCTGTCTGTGTCCCTCCTGTCTCTCTTTCTGTGTCCCTCCTGTCTCTCTCTGTCTGTGTCCCTCCTGTCTGTGTCCCTCCTGTCTCTCTTTCTGTGTCCCTCCTGTCTCTCTCTGTCTGTGTCCCTCCTGTCTCTCTCTGTCTGTGTCCCTCCTGTCTCTCTGTCTGTGTCCCTCCTGTCTCTCTCTGCCTGTGTCCCTCCTGTCTCTCTCTGTCTGTGTCCCTCCTGTCTCTGTCTGTGTCCCTCCTGTCTCTCTCTGTCTGTGTCCCTCCTGTCTCTCTGTCTGTGTCCCTCCTGTCTCTCTCTGTCTGTGTCCCTCCTGTCTGTGTCCCTCCTGTCTCTCTCTGTCTGTGTCCCTCCTGTCTCTCTCTGTCTGTGTCCCTGATGTCTCTCTCTGTCTGTGTCCCTCCTGTCTCTCTCTGCCTGTGTCCCTCCTGTCTCTCTCTGTCTGTGTCCCTCCTGTCTCTCTCTGTCTGTGTCCCTCCTGTCTCTCTGTCTGTGTCCCTCCTGTCTCTCTCTGTCTGTGTCCCTCCTGTCTCTCTGTCTGTGTCCCTCCTGTCTCTCTCTGTCTGTGTCCCTCCTGTCTCTCTGTCTGTGTCCCTGCTGTCTCTCTGTCTGTGTCCCTCCTATCTCTCTCTGTCTGTGTCCCTCCTGTCTCTCTCTGTCTGTGTCCCTCCTGTCTCTCTTTCTGTGTCCCTCCTGTCTCTCTCTGTCTGTGTCCCTCCTGTCTCTCTGTCTGTGTCCCTCCTGTCTCTCTGTCTGTGTCCCTCCTGTCTCTCTCTGTCTGTGTCCCTCCTGTCTCTCTCTGTCTGTGTCCCTCCTGTCTCTCTGTCTGTGTCCCTCCTGTCTCTCTGTCTGTGTCCCTCCTGTCTCTCTCTGTCTGTGTCCCTCCTGTCTCTCTCTGTCTGTGTCCCTCCTGTCTCTCTGTCTGTGTCCCTGCTGTCTCTCTGTCTGTGTCCCTCCTGTCTCTCTCTGTCTGTGTCCCTGCTGTCTCTCTGTCTGTGTCCCTCCTGTCTCTCTCTGTCTGTGTCCTCCCTCTCTGTCTGTGTCCCTCCTGTCTCTCTGTCTGTGTCCCTGCTGTCTCTCTGTCCCTCTTGTCTCTCTTTCCCTCCAGGCTGTCTCTTTCACCTCAGTCCCCAACATGTCTGCCGGTCCCTCCCCAGGGAGGAGTTGAGAGCAGCAGGGGGAGGAGTTGAGAGCATCTGGGGGGAGATGTTGAGAGCAGCCGGGGGAGGAGTTAAGCACAACAGGGGAGGAGTTAAGATGGGCAGGGGAGGAGTTAAGAGTGGCGGGGGAGGAGTTAAGAGCGGCGAGCGTGCAGGAGGAGTTGTGAGTTGTGCGAGCCCGCAAGCGTGAGCAACGGCTCGAGCGGGCTCGTATTCTCACAACTATATATGTGATATGCTATCATGCTGAAATCATGTGTGCACGTGTTTGTTAATTAAATTCCACTTTCTAAGGAATGGTTTGTCATCTATGAAAGTAGAAATGTGCCAGGATTTTATGTATCAATGGATGATTTCACTTTTGGAAAATATACCTGATGTATTTTTTATGAGCATAGTTCTGATCTAAACATATTTAGTGTATTTTTAAACTGGCTGCTATGCATTTCACCTTCCTTGTAATTCAGTTCAACTTGAAAAAATGCACACAAGGTTTTGGTAGATTGAAACAATGAGTATTGTATATGACCATTTTGTCTACTATAAACTCTGTATGCACCAGTGGCGGCTGGTGACTTTTCAAGTTGGAGGGGCGACAGGGCGAAACATAGCCACTCCCCCTTTTTTCAAACCACACCCATTTTTATAACTCCTCCCCCTGGCGTCATAATGACCTTTATAAGCCCCGCCCAATGACCTTATACTTGTAAAGCCCATTGAAATACATGATCAGCAATGCAGAAATGTCAAGAAGTAAAGTAACAATGTGTTAAATTCATTGGTATACAATATAGATTGAAAAAACTCATGTGACAAGACTACAGCAATATCATAATTGCACCTATATGTATTAACAGAAAAATTAAAGGAGTGACACCTACCATTAGTCGGGTCTTCTTCTCAGGGTATTCATGTTCATTAAGTTGACCAACGAGTAGAAACAAATCTGCAGCCACATAGGGTTTGCACCTTGGGTTGAAAGAAAACAAGCAAATCAATCAGACCATTCAAGAACAAAACCATACTTAAAAAACATTAAACGACCAAGTGGAACCATATAGGCCCCAAACATACCTTAGAAGACCAAGTGTGACCATAGGCCCCAAACATACCTTAGAAGACTAAGTGGAACTATATAGGCCCCAAACATACCTTAGAAGACCAAGTGTGACCATAGGCCCCAAACATACCTTAGAAGACTAAGTGGAACTATATAGGCCCCAAACATACCTTAGAAGACCAAATGTGACCATATAGGCCCCAAACATACCTTAGAAGACCAAATGTGACCATATAGGCCTCAAACATACCTTAGAAGACCAAGTGTGACCATAGGCCCCAAACATACCTTAGAAGACTAAGTGGAACTATATAGGCCCCAAACATACCTTAGAAGACCAAGTGGAACCATATAGGCCTCAAACATACCTTAGAAGACCAATCAGCACTGCATAGGCCCAAACCAGTGGATCTTGGGATTCAAGAAAACAACAACATTTAACTTCTGTTTAGACAACACAATAATCAATGTCAAACAAACACGTTGAATTAGCATATGGATAACCATATGAGCAGTAACGCCACGCCAAGGCTTCAACAATTGTTACTGACCATTCACACACCTTTCATAGCTCCTTCAATATGCACACCCACACACCATTCATACTTTACTTACCACTAGTTATTTTTGGCAGTGAGGTGGTGCCATTTCTGAGAACTTTATGTACCCTTGAAGGTGCCTCCAATTCCTTCAAACCAATGCATTTAACCGCTACAGGGCCATGGTGCTTTTTAATTACTTTTTTGATCATCTTCAATGTGGAGAAGCATCTTTCTGGTTCTTTAGTAGTCTTCGTTGTTGTAAGCAGGATTCCTTATAGCTTCACTCACTCTGTTAAATTATGTAGATTAAATTGATGCTAAAGTTGCTGCAGAGCAACAGCACTTGTACAGACATGGAATTATTGCTTCCCGTACACAAGTGACAGCTACCCTTGGAAGTGCCTCCAATTCCTTCAAACCACGCCAAGGCTTGTTACTGACCATGCACACACCTTTCATAGCTCCTTCCATATGCACACCCACACACCGTTCATACTTTACTTACCACTAGTTATGTTTGGTAGTGTGAGGTGGTGCTGCTTAACGCACTGCGATCTTTCAAAGAAGAAAACTTCTCAATGGTTTTTTCATTGAAGTCTGGGATCTCGGAAATCAGTTGCTTTTCCATTGAGAGCATCGCCAATGCATTCAACCGCTCCAGGGACATGGTGCTTCTTAAAAAGGTTTTTATCCTCTTCAATGTGGAGAAGCATCTTTCTGATTCTGCAGTGGTCATCGGTGTTGTAATCAGGATTCTTAATAATTTTACTGTCTCTGTGAAATCATTCTGCAGATTAAATTGATGGAAAAGTTTGTGCAGAGCAACAGCACTTGTACAAGTATGAAAATCTGTCTTCCCATACAGAAGTGACAGCTCAGTGCGTAATTGTTCCTTCTTCAGTATTGGATATGCTTGCACGGTGTCTTCCAGAGCTTGGGTTGGAAAGCAAGTGTCATGGGTTTTATACAAGTCACTTTGAACAAGTTTGGCACTGACTAGGTGATTTGAAAATGAAAAACGTTCTTTTGCATGAACCACCACTATGTCACATACCTCTCTTGAAAGTTGTCTCAAGGTTGAGATCTCCGCACTCCGTCTGTTGACTGTTAGATCGCTCGGCAAACTTGCTTCTATCTCTTCCACAGAATTACGGATTTTCTGGATGCTGGCGACAAAGTCTTCTGTGACTTTTTTGATATAAACAGTATCTGTGTCTCGCTTCTGAAGCTGACTATAGAGGATGTCAACATGTGGCATTATTAAATGAAATAATTTAAGGAAGTAAAGGAACTCCCTGTCTTCCAGCATTCCAATGAAACCTGCGGCTTCCCGTATAGATGTTGGATCAAAGTTTAGACATGCTTCAATTGTCTGGAAACACTCAAGTAGCGCATCTCTGTTCTCGTAGATCACGTTCACGGTCCTAACGTTGAAGTTCCATCGTGTTGGTGCACCTCTTGGAAGTCTTCTACCAACTACCTCATCCAGAACTCCAGTCCTTTTTGGAGAGCGTGAAAAAAAAGATGGTATGCCGCCTATGTTGGAAAAAAAAACTCGAACTCTTCCAATCCTTGAAACTGCTTTCTCCATTATTAGGTTCAGTTGGTGAGCATAGCAATGGACGTAGTGTGCGTTCGGGTACACGTCTTTTATTTTTCTTTGAACTCCTCCTTGATCTCCACGCATCACACTGGCACCATCGTAGCTTTGAGCTATGAGTTTCTTCTTGTCTTCTGGCTCTGGGAGAACAGTATTCAGTGTTTCCAGCACAACAGCAGCAATGGAGTCTGCATCCGTTGATTTCATTTCCGTGAAGCCATCAAATCTTTCCACCACTTGATGCTTCTTGTCAATTTAGCGATAGACTACAACGCACTGTGTCCTAGCGGAAATATCGGTTGTTTCATCCGCTTGGATTGCCACAAACTGGGCTTCTTTAAGCTCTTGGTGAATCACTTCCTTAATAACTTCATGCATGCAGTCCAGTAGCTCATTCTGCACGGTTTTGGAAGTGCCCTTAAACACAGTTGCAGTCTTCAAATGCTGTTCCATTGCACTATCGATACTGCCAAACAAATCCACCAGGCCTCTAAACACTCCTGGATTTAGCGATGTTTCACTCTCGTCGTGTCCTCTTAATGCCAGTTCAAAAGCGCCACAAAAGCGAACACAATCAATTATCTTGGAAAGGATGTACCGGTTCTTAGCCACTTCTTCGTTGTGTTTTTGAATGCTGACTTGGTATCCTTGGTCCAGTTGAACAGCAATGTTCGCCTGTCCAAGCATCTCAAACTTGATCCTGTTATCCAAGTGAGCTTTAGAACTTTTGTGTTTTGCCAATTTGTCAGCTAGATGTTTGACGTCAGTCACTCCAGTTTTGGTCCAAGCAGCGTCACCACCAAATAGGATGCATGGGAAACAATATAAGGACTTCCTAGAAACGCTTCCAGAAAGCCAGTCGTTCTTCTTGTACCATTCAGTATTGAAATTACGGACATATTGCTTCCCTCTATCTCTTGCGATTTGCTGCAGATTTATCTCTGGTTGGTCAGCTCCTAACCGTTTTACTTCCATCTTCTCCTCCTGGGTTAGGGTGCCGAAAGGCTTCACAAGTAGAGAGTCAATAGTATTCATTTCTGATATTGATACCAATAAAAGAAAGAGATCACGGTATATTAATTTATATTATGTCACAAAATTACTTTAAAATAACAGTGTGTTGATTTCATTGGTATACATTACAGATTGCAAACCCTCATGTGACAAGACTCAAGACCCAAACCGTAACTTTTAAAACCTTAAAAGACCAAGTGTGACCATATAGGCCCCAACCGCACCTTAAAAACCTTAAAAGTCCAAGTGTGACCATATACTCACCAACAGTTGACTCTCCTTCTCGGGGTATTCACGTCCAGTAAGTCAACCAACGAGTATCAACAAATCTGATTCCACAGATAGTTTGCACCTGGGAAGTGATAGAAAACAAAAAAAAAAAAAACATTAGAACGTTTAAGACCCAAACCGTAACTTTTGAAACCTTAAAAGAGCAAGTGTGACCATATAGGCCCCAACCGCACCTTTAAAACCCTAAATAACAAATTGGGACCATATAGGCCCCAACCGCACCTTAAAAACCTTAAATAACAAATTGGGACCATATAGGCCCCAACCGCACCTTAAAAACCCTAAATAACAAATTGGGACCATATAGGCCCCAACCGCACCTTAAAAACCTTAAATAACAAATTGGGACCATATAGGCCCCAACCGCACCTTAAAAACCTTAAATAACAAATTGGGACCATATAGGCCCCAACCGCACCTTAAAAACCCTAAATAACAAATTGGGACCATATAGGCCCCAACCGTACCTTTAAAACCCTAAATAACAAATTGGGACCATATAGGCCCCAACCGCACCTTAAAAACCTTAAATAACAAATTGGGACCATATAGGCCCCAACCGCACCTTAAAAACCTTAAATAACAAATTGGGACCATATAGGCCCCAACCGCACCTTAAAAACCCTAAATAACAAATTGGGACCATATAGGCCCCAACCGCACCTTAAAAACCTTAAATAACAAATTGGGACCATATAGGCCCCAACCGCACCTTAAAAACCTTAAATAACAAATTGGGACCATATAGGCCCCAACCGCACCTTAAAAACCTTAAATAACAAATTGGGACCATATAGGCCCCAACCGCACCTTAAAAACCTTAAATAACAAATTGGGACCATATAGGCCCCAACCGCACCTTGAAAACCTTAAATAACAAATTGGGACCATATAGGCCACAACCGCACCTTGAAAACCTTAAATAACCAATTTTGACCATATAGGCCCCAACCGCACCTTAAAAACCCTAAATAACAAATTGGGACCATATAGGCCCCAACCGCACCTTAAAAACCCTAAGTAACAAATTGGGACCATATAGGCCCAAATTGTAAAAAAAAAATAAAAAAAATAATATATAAATATATATATATATATATATATATATATATATATATATATTGATTGATAGATATATTGATTGATATATATATATATTTATATATATATTTATATATATATATATATATATATATATATAAAAATTGATATCAATATATCACAATAAATAAATATATATATATATATATATATATATCAAATTGATATATATATATATATATATATATATATTTATTTATTGTGATATATTGATATCAATTTATATATATATATATATATATATATATATATATATATATCCAAATATATATATATATACGCATAAAAAATACACATAAATATACATAAACATATACATACAACAATATATATTAATTGATATTTATTATTTGATTAATTGATGTTCTTTATTACTTGTTATATTATATTGTTCATGCATTTCTATTACACATTATTTTTTATACATATTACAGTGCTATTTTTTGGCTATACATGTTACAGGATATTATCCTGTAACATGTATATCACATAAAATAGCCCTGTAATATGTATAATACATACAGGGTCAAACAAGTTCACACTAACCTTTTTTACCCTTACAGGCTTCCATACCTGCTTGCTGATTTGCTAATTTTTTAAAGACTCTCATTGGTTGAAATCGATGTCAATCAAAAATTTCAGCCAATCAGAGTCCTTCAAAAATTTGTATATATAGCAGACCGTGGGAAAAAAACAATTAATCGCGGGAGGGGCTCCTTGTAGGAGGAGCTCTTTTAGTTTGTTGTTTTTTTTTTTTTTAGAGCGTCGTTTTTTTTTTGTGGAGGCCTCTTTCAATGCTCCAGAATGGATGGATGGACAATGGCTTCATTCAACATTGGATTATTTGACCAGTGGCTTCAATCAACATTGGATTATTTGACCATTGGCTTCAATCAACATTGGATTATTTTGACCATTGGCTTCAATCAACATTGGATTATTTTATTTTGACCATTGGCTTCAATCAACATTGGATTATTTTATTTGACCATTGGCTTCAATCAACATTGGATTATTTGACATGGGCTTCAATCAACATTGGATTATTTATTTTTCATTACTATATCCAGAGGACAGAAGGCCATCGCTGGAGGGGTCAATTTGACAGGTAAGTATGTGCTGTTGTTTATTTTATTTTTTATTAATGTTTGTTTAAAGCTGTTTATTTTTGTATAATAATGTGTTGTGTTACATACTGTACTGTTAATGTGTTTGTAATGTGTTTGTTTACTGTATTTTTTTTCCCTTCCCTTATTTTTATTTTATCATTAAAAGTGACAGGCACATATACATGCCTGTTACTTCTAAAAATGGAATAAAAATAGGGGGGGGGGGGGGGTAGGTAGTTGGTTCATCCAGGGTGGGGTCGATGAGGCACATCCACCCCCATGTGGCCTGGTCAACCCCGCTCACCGCCCGAATACCCCGATCACCGTGATCGGGGTAATCGGGCGGTGCTAGCATAGGCCGCATCGGGGTGGTGTTGATCGGGCCTCGGGGGTGGCATAGGGCGGCGACATGGAAGTCATCAAGGGTGGCACAGGCCTCATCAAGGGCAGGTGCCAGGCAGGTAGACTTACTGTGTTAGGCAGGCAGAGCAGATGTGAGTAGATTCAGCCAGGGAGGTCTCTCAGTCTCAGCGTGACCAGGGTCAGGAAACAGAAAGGGGGAAGGGACAGGCAACTGGTGGTTTTATTGACTGTATCAGTCAATCAAAATGATAACTCGAGGCCCTATTTGCTGGCGGGCGCTCAGGGCTAACGGTCTGGGTGGGTTTAGATTGATCACTACGTAACTGGACAGCCTTCCATCATTGATTGGTCAATGATGGAAGACTGTCAGTTATTAATTGATACATTTATGACCGCCCATGCATATCGTCACTGTGATGGTGGGCGGCATGCATTAACGGTCAGGGGGCCAGGCCAGGACTCATTGAAGAGAGAGAAGAGTCTAAAGATAAGTGTACACAGTACTAGTGTAATTTGATCACACAGGGTGCAGGCAGGGGGCTATATAGATACACAGCATTAGTTAATGTAGCGCAAGGGTTATTTTAAAGTGACAGTGTCCCTTTACTAACTTTACTTCATTTTTAATACTATTGAGACTTGAAATGATGATGTACACCTTATATTTATTTGTTTTTGGGTTATACTAATACATTGTTGTGTTTTTTTTATTGCAGGGTGAAGAAAATATTTGGGGGGGCGTTTGCCCTGACGCCCCAATGGACGGGCCGCCCCTGGTATGCACTGAGAAAAATCATAAGGTTTTCACTATTTTGGTTTCTAACTTTGGAAGTGAGATCAGCTTAATGTAATTATAATAGATTTATTTTAATAAGATAATTTGCTTCCCTTATCTGTCTTGTAAAGCTCAGAACCTTGGTAGATGAAATTTAACAGGTGAATTTATTAGTAGGTCCCATGATTAAATGTATTACATATAATAGTTGTCAAAGTGCGAGTTGTCGTCACGCTTGCAAGCCTCGCGGAGTGAGGCGAGCAGTTGAGGCATGGAAACACGCGGGTCTTAGGCTGAAATGAAAGCCGAAGGGGATCCTGCGAGCCTCTCAAAGCGAGGCGAACAGTTGAGGCATTGAAACACGCAGGACTTAGGCTGAAATGAGCGCCAAAGGCGCTCCTGCGAGCCTCGCAAAGTGAGGCGAGCAGTTGAGGCATTGAAACATTGAAACACGCGGGACTTAGGCTGTAAGCAGTGGGGAACACAGGACTTGCTAAGGCTGCAAGCAGTTAAGGAACGCAACCTCGGAATCTCAGGGGCAAATAATACCTTGCAAAAATATAAATTTAATGGGCAGGAAAAAAATAAAACACACTCACACACAGCAAGGGGGGGGGGGGGGGACGCCAGGACTCCTGGGAGTGAGGTTGCACGCAAATTTAAGCTGAATTTCCGAGTTTTCTTGGCTAAGCAAGAAAAAAAATGGCGGACGAAAAAAATTATATCGAGGCCAAACAAGACCGAAGAGCACAAATCACAGCCAGGCACGTACAAAGTTAGCCAGGAACGTACGAGTTACAAAATATACCATTACGACGGACAGAAAATGCTTGCAAGGCACGTAACACATAGAAAATCGCTGCCATTTTACAACACTAACTTGCAAATAATAACATTATGAATCTGAAATGGCGGTTTGCCTCGCACACGCAGCCTATATATACTGCACACTTGGCACATTGCTGAAACTTTCTCATCAGGTGATGAACAGTCTAACTGGACATTTTCTGCTGCCAGAGAATCCAAAGAGATTGTTAGCTCTTCAGGATATTGATTGCTGGATATAACTTATGAATAGGTAAACTATAATAATTAATTCATTTATTTATTATTCATAAAAAAAAATATTATAAAAATAAAAAATTTGCTAAATCTCATAATTTCTATTGCCTTTACTTTATGAGGACATAAATGCTTTGTGCTTTCAAATATATTGATTCATTGACTAATTAATTAATTATTCACGTATATTAATTTATTAATTCATAATTTAAAAAAATGTATATTTTCCACTGCACAAAAAAATATGTATATTTTATACTGCATTTATATATCTTTATTATGCTTAGCTCTTTCTAATACATTTATTCACTGATTAATTTATTATTACTCTCAAATAATTAATTAATTACTAATTACAAAAATAAATTATATTTTATACTGCCCTACAAAAAATGTATATTTTACACTGCATTTCTACATCTGCATTATGCTTAGCTCTTTCCTATACATTTTTTAATTTCTTCATTTTTTATTAACGACAATTCATTTATTAATTACTAATTACAAAAAAAATTTACCTTTACACTGAACTACAAAAAGTTTTATATTTTACAATGCACTTATATATCTGTAGTATTGCTCATTGGCTGACAGGGATAGCACACTCAAAGCAGTTAAATATTTAAAACACCTGATTATGCTCTGAGACCTTCAAAAAATGTCTATTTTACACTGCACTACAAAAAATATATGTTTTACAATGCACTTATATATCTATAGTATTGCTTATTGCCTGACAGTGATAGGACACTCCAAGTAGTTACATATTGAATTCAGTTTATTATGATCTGACACCGGCTACATTTTATATCGATGCTTAGGCCTTTAGGTTTTGCATGTTTGCCAATTAAACATCATACTTCAGTGATTAATTAATTAATTGAATGCAAACATTAACAATGCTTTTCATGTCATTTTACAGTTTGCTCATCTCTGGAAACTGGGTATTTACATTTCAATGATGCCGTTCTTTAGGAAAACATGATTTGCTCTTTATGTTTTGAATTGATGGCAGTTATTGATTTATTAATTAAAGTATATTAATTTATTAATTAATTATGGAAAAAAATATATATTTTACATTGACCTTATTTATCAATACATATATGCTTAGCTCTTTAGGTTTTCATGCATGCCAATTAAACATCAGAGATTGATTGATTAATTAATTAATTTAACGAAAAAATTACAAATGCCTTTCAGGTAATTTTATTGTTTCATTACAGCTACTTAGGTTTTGCATTGATGACAATATGTACAATAATTTTTTTTTTATATCTTACAGATTTGAAGAAATAAAAGGCCACAACTACAAGAAAATTACAAAGTGGAAAAGAACTTCATCTATGAATACTTCATTATTATTTGCTATATAACAAAACATTACAATTGAAACTAAAATGCTTGTATTTACAATTACAGATTACAATGGTGGACAACGCAGAAACAAAGAAAGAATGGAAAACAAGAATGCAAGGGTACGGAAGCAAAGGTGGAGAGATGCACAGTTGCCTGAGACTTCACAAAGATTAAGAGAAGAAGACCGACAGAGACTTGCCAATAAAAGAAAAAGGAGTCAAAAAGGATAAACTGAGTGTGATGGAGCTTCAAAAGAATTTTTTGCCTAATGACCCAATACTGCCCCATGACACAAATGTTCATATACATGACACCAATGTTGAAAGTAGTAGTGATATCTAAGTTCAGGGAGCTCAGGATAGTCCTTTATTTACAGCACTAACAGTAGACACTCATTATTGTGGATCACTCAATGTGGTTTGTCAGTTTTGTGGGGCCTATCATTTTCTGAAGGAAATACCAACTGATGGAGAATGTATTAGTTGCTGTCAGAAAGGAAAGGTAAGACTTCCAGAAAAACACACATTTCCAGAACATTTAAAAAGTATAATGAGTGAATTTCCAAACTATAGCAATTAAAAAAAACATTATAACAACACTTACTGCTTGGTTTCAATTAAATTGCCAGGACACTGAGGCCAGACAATTTTTATACATTGAGATTCCATATCCCTATGTTTTCGTTAATGCCCAATGGCGACAACAAAAAAAAAGATGCTAATAAAATTATCCTAAGAATTTATACCCTTAGTCCAAGAGACATTAAACGTTTCAGTTTAATATTACTTCTTTTACATGTTCCCTGTGCACAAAGTTATGAACATTTACGCACAGTGAATGACATAGTTTATGATACTTTCCAATTAGCTGCAAGACATCAAAACTTCCAGGCAGATGATAAGGAATGGGAGGGATGTCTAGAATAAGCATCACTATGTCAAATGCCAAAGCAAATGAGAAAACAATTTGCAATAATTTGCATCTTTTGCAATGTACCTGATGCATTAGCTTTGTGGGAAACATTTAAATTAAATATGTGTGAAGACTTTTTGAAACGTTACAATGAGGCCATTGCGCTATTAAAAGCATTAATGCTGCTCCAGGATTTATAGATGAAATTAACTTTGAAGTGTATGACACTGAGATTGAATACTAAAAACACAAGAAAAAAATGCAACTTCAAATGCATTACAATTGCAAGCATTTAACGCCATCACAAATGCAATAGATGATGATATGCTCAAAGAGCATTATTTCTATCTAGATGGCCCTGGTGGATCAGGAAAACCCTATCTCTATAATTTATTGATGAGTTACATTCGAGCACAGGGTCAAATAGAAACTGTTTTCTAACTTTTGTTAGAAGGTGACAGAACTGTGCATAGTAGATTTAAACTGCCAGGTCACATTCGAGAAACATCAGTGTCAGATATTCTAATTAATTCATTACAAGCCAAAAAATAAAAAAAAGTAAATTAATTATAATAGATGAGGCAACAATGATGTCATGTCATGCCCTGCAATGTATTGATCGATTATTAAAATAAGTTATGGATAATGATTTGCCATTTGGTGGAAAGGTAATGTTGTTAGGAGAAGATTTTAGGCAATCATTACCTGTTGTGCCACATGGAAATAGGACGGACACCGTCGAAACATGTCTAAAGACAAGTAAACTGTGGAAAATATTTACACACTTGAAATTAGAACTAAATATGAGATCTGAAGACAAAAATCAATTCAATGATTGGGTCATTCAAATTGGAGAAGGAAAACATCCAAACTAATCTACCTGATGTTACAGTTGAAATTCCATCACAAATGATTTGCAAAGAATCACTAATATCCGCAATCTTTCTCAATACGATCAATAACAAGGATTACTCAGACATTGCAAACAAAGTGATATTAACAACAAAAAATATCGGTGCCTTGAATCTAAATAACGATTTTTTTTTATTAATCAATGCACACACAAAATATTATTATAGTGCAGATTCGGTTCTGACTGATGACAAAGACAGTGAATCAAACTTTACTATGGAATCTATCAATTCTTTAACTCCCTCTGGAATGCCACCACATATTTTGAAATTTTAAAAAGGGGCAAGTGTCATGCTACTGATAAATATGAATCCCAAAAAAGGACTTTGTAATGGGACCAGATTAATTGTGCAGGATTTAAAAGATCAGTTCATACATGGAGATTTGGATCCAAGTGAGAGTGGTTTGCCTTTTGTCCTTCAAAGGAGACAATTTCCCATTATCATGGCATTTGCCATGACCATTAATAAATCACAAGGACAAACTTTTAAGTCTGTAGGTATTTTTTTACAGGAACCTGTATTTGCCCATGGACAACTCTATGTTGCATCTTACAGATGTTCATATTGAAGAAAACCAAAGTCAGGGTGATTTATTAGATGATGGCTGAATATTTACAACAATCATTGTCTACTATGAGGTTCTGTAAACATAGAGAACAGTGGTTTTATTTTGAGGACGAAATTTGATGTCACTAGGGCTCTTTTTAGAGGACCACTATTTCACTTAGGAAACTCTATGTGTCATTTTCAAGAAATACAAAAATAACAGAAAACAAGTGGGAGACAAAAATTACAATAAACAGTGTCTTGAAAGTGGCCTTTTGGAAGGATAGGCCCCACAAAACAATTACATTGTATTGTCTGACATTTACAGTTTAAATGTTATTATATTAAGTGTTTGTAATGTTACAATTGTATTTTACAAGGTGTGAAACGTTGATTCATTGTATGTAATTAAGGTTTCATGTGGGATCAGGAAGGAATTCACTGGGATCAGGAAGGAATTCATTTTTTTCCCCCTTTCACACAATTTAACGTGGGATATTCTGTTTGCCTTCCTCTGGATTCAATATTCAAGAACAATGCTTTTTCATAAAAATCAACTTTAAATGTTATTACATTACGTTAATGTTTGCACTGTTAAAAATGTATTTTGTAAGGTTTGGAGAAATGTTTTATTGTATATATTTAGGGGTTCATGTCAGGAGGATGATTATTTCTTGCTATATTGAAATGTTTAATTAAATAGAGAGTATTGATCCAGGGACTAATCTGATCGCCAGGTAATGGGGTCAGGAAGGAATTCATTTTTTCCCCCTTTGACACAATTGGATAAGTTTCACCGGGGGCGGGGTCTGTTTGCCTTCCTCTGGATTCAATACAAATGTGGTTTAACAGTACTTGAACTACAAGTTGCAGGTTATAAAGCATTATGCAAGGATTTACAATACTCATTCATACAACGTTGACCAGTTGTTATATTTCTCCTGCATAGTTAACAATTTACAAATGTTAATATTGTTAAAAAAGTTTACCACTCATTGAACTACAACATGCATGTTAAAAAGCAATATGTAATACTGATTCATACATAGCTGACAATTAAAAAACTTCATATTGTTAAAAAAGAATGGTTTACCAGTTGTTGAACTACAAGTTGCATGTTAAAAAATAAACACTTTTACTATAATTGTTTTACTTTTTTGTAGATAACTAAAAGGTTAAGAGTGTCAGAGACTCACATTGTCTGGCAGACAGCATTCCCAGCCTTAACATTTTATTGCCATCATTTTTGGCGGGCAAGTCGCTAGTCTGCATATAATAGTTAAATGATCACTGTAGTTTAGGAACAACTTCACATATTTAAGCTCTGTAAGCCATGCCATGAACATAAATTTATTTTTAGAGAATATCAAAATTTTGAAGAGTCTTCTTATGCATAGAATCACATATAACAGTTGTGGACCAAGAACGTTGGTCACGTTGCGGCGTTGTCACGTTTTGTGGGCCTTACATAGCGAGGGCCGCACCTACGAGCCTTGCAAAGCGAGGTGAGCACTTGAGGCACGTGACTGCAAGGCGGATGCGGTTTAGGCTGCAATGAGCGCCAAAGACGCTCATTGCAGGCCTTGCAATGAGCACCGCGGGACAGGCTGCACTAGTGGCCAAAGGCGCTTATTGCGGGGCTCACGATGAGCGCCGCAGGTGCTCATCGCCAGTGGCGCACGACTTAGGACCGAAACGCGGAAAACGCCCGAACCACACAACTGGTAAGACCACCAAAAAACAAAAACTATGCCTCAAATTCAGTTCCACACTCAGGGGGAGAGCCAGGGAGCCTGTGAGTGAGCTTGCAAGTTAATATGAGGCATATTTGCCATTTTCTCAAGATCGACAATCACCTATGCGAGAAAAAAAATGGCAGCCGAAAAAAATGTAAACAGGATGAAAACGAGGCAGAAGGCAGTAAAAAAGAGCCCGAAACCAGTAACACTAAACGCACGCCAGTAACACTTAATCCAAAACAGTAACATTTAACCCAAGGCAGTAACACTTACCACAAGCCAGTAACACTTAATCCAAGGCAGTAACACTTACACCAAGGCACTAACACTTAACCCAAGGCACTAACACTTAACCCAAGGCCTCTAAACTACACAGGATGAGAGGCTCGCAATGAGAGCCAAAGGTGCTCATCACGAGCCATGCAATGAGCACCGAAGGCGCTCATCGGGAGACTTGCGATGAGCGCCAAAGGTGTTCAAGCACAAGGACTATAAAGTACACAGGGGGAGAGGCTCGTAAGGAGCACTGAAGGTGCACAGAGGGGCCATAGCCTCACATTGTGTGGCAAACAGAATTGACAGGCTTACAATTGTACTCCATCATTTTTGACGGGCAAGTTCCTAGTGTCCAAATAATAAATGAAGTGTTCATTTTAATTGCCTGTTGTAATATCACTTTAAGGGTGATGTTTTGCTCATATTGCAAGTTTAGGTCCCAAACTAGGACAATTCTAAAATAATGTTGTTTTGCAGTAGCATCTTACCTTTAGTTAAAATATATTCTGATAAACTGCAATCTGCTGCACCACTATTTCTTACCACTTCATAAAACAACTATATGGAGTTAAACTGCAGTTATACTGAAAAAGTATACAGTAAAACTGGCTATATTTCACAATCTAAAACTTAGTTACTTCTCCCAGGAGAGATAGATTCAGCACAGTGTCAGGACAGATACCAGATGTGAGCAGAATAAAAGTTGCTGGCACTGCCAAAATAAATTGTATTGATGCAGTAAATAACATGACCACTTATCAAACAGCAAAATAAATATATAAAATGGCATACAGTAGCTCATTCTTTATAGATATTTTATTCTGTTTAGAATAAAATGCAGTCACTAAAAGGATCACTGTAGTGCTATATTTTAAATATACTCTTGAAGGACTACCCTTGACAATCATCAAAATGTATTTATAGTGTAAAAAATAATACAGAGTTTTTGTTCACCTTTTTACAGTGCAACTATGCTGCAGTAGGATCGACTGATTTGGTTTCTGTTGATCATTTTGCTGTGGGAGGAAACTATGAATGCAGAGAAAGTTTTATCTGCACATTGGGCGTATGTCATCTAAAATTGACAGTGCATTCAACAGGATTAATGGACATATCATTAGTTGTTAAGGACATAGGCCTACATTCAATTGCAAATTTGCAACAATTACATAGCGATTCAAGTGATCAAGCCCACAGCTACCTGGCCAAAAACCTAAACCATAAACCATGCACCCACATTTCAGAGCATGATCATGATCAATTAAGCAAGGCCGTAACTACCGATTTATAATTACATCAGTAAAACATGGAGGTTAAACATCAATCAATTATCATTTAGAAGTCCGATATGTGATCGGACTTGCAATCCGACAATGTACAAAATAATAAAAATGAATGAAGAAAATGTTCTAGTCCTTGTGGGTGGCCTGATATGTATTAACTACTTGATTACCAAGATTGATATAAAACGGAAATGAAACGTAAACATTTTTGATTGCAGATTTGCAAGATTTACACTATTGTGCAATTAATTATAATGTCTTTCATCACTTTCCCCGTCTTACTTTTAGATAGGACTCGTAACCCCATTACAAGTCCTATCTAATACTAATTTAATTTTATTCTGCATTTGTCATTTACGGTGGTGAAAACAATTGCGGGCTTGAAAGTTCAAAGTCTAAGATGGCTCAGAGTTAAGATTTTGACAACCCCAGTGATTTTCAGCCTGCAACCTGGAAATCTTTTGTGGATAGCTAAAAGACGCCAATTGAATAGCAAATCAGTTTACGGGCTACTTTACATGCTCCAGTAACTAACAATTGCTTAATTGAATAGGGCCCTAAAAATGGAGCAGGCAGGATCAGGCCAAAAGAGAAATGTGTATATATATATATATATATATATATATATATATATATTCATTCATTTAATCCAAGTGGAAACAGTGTTTAATGTGGGATTCAGAAAGTCTATGGGATATATCATCTAAATAGCAAATCACTAAGATATACAGTTTACCTAATGCAGCCACATATCTCCCAGAAGCTGATCCTGTATACATTTTACTGGCATTATAGACATTATTCCTGGGTAAGGTTTGGAACCCCAACCATTTAGCAACCAGGGGTAGCTCCTCAATTAAAGGACTACTAAAGTGTTATGTTATAGTGTGCTATTATGAGGAATTTGACTTGATAATTTGCAAAATACTTTTACAACATTTTATATAATTAAATACGGTATATATTTTGACTTTTTAACTATTGTATCAAAATTTGCTTTAATGGTGGCAGACATTTTGCCTTTGTTAAAAACATTGGAGGAATATTGTATGCAGATAACATATTTTCTCAGTTTGATTGAAAGACAGTCACAGTAAACAGCCACTTAGCAACAGAAAGGCATAAGAGAGTCATTCCCAGTGGGATAAACCTCCCCTTCAAGGTATACACAGACTAGCACTCCAAGAAGGAATCCTTAATGACTCTAATAATCTTAGACCTAGTTGTGCATAATGTAATAATTATTTGTGATTAAGACTTGGAGCCTTCATTTTAAAATCAAGGTAACCTCATTTGGTAGATGAACTAAATTCTAATTAAACCTCTCAGATAGCTTGTTTGGTGCCATGGTACTACTCAGCATCTAATTAAATTTGCCTTTGTATATTCTAAGATTTTTCAGGTTTTGTACCTGTTTAAAATACACACTAGAACCCAATAAAGTGCACTTTGTGAGGATACAATTTTGCTGTATTCCTAAACTAGCAATGATTCAATTTGTCTTCAAAGATACAGGCACAATGATATTGAGAAGATGCCCATTTGGGGGCTGAGGCACTCAGTCAACGCATGTAACAGAACTCTGCAGATACCACCACTGCCCTAGAGGCTGCACCACAAAAGAAAAAAAAAGATGAATGTAACACTTCAGTGCCCTTGTGCATAGGGTTTGTTGGATAGTCTTGCTGATGATGTTCACCGAGGAGGTATTTGTCATAACATTTTGTACTTTATGAACTGTTTCAGACTCATGTTTGGCACCTCATGTGATTAAGGATGCACTCTGTTTTAGCCAAAATGGCACTACACTAAAAAGGATCACAACTACTATCCAGGACTGCAGTAGTGTGGTCCTCAGCATTCTAAGAGACTATTCCACCACCTCTGATGCCCTGGTCCAAATCCTGTCCCTTGACCTATCACCTTCATTGCCCCCACTGAGTCAATCACTTCCCCATGACCTCTGGGCTCTGTCCCATCTCATTCCATTCCACTACCGCAGGTGAGTATTTATTGAGCAATATAATAATAAAGATTAAGGCGTATAGAACAGAAGTACCTGTTCTGGTAGGCCTCGTTGTAGGCCAAGGTAGACCTGTTGGTTGTTCCTGTCAATCCATGGCCTGTAGTGACTCACAGGATGAGTAGGCCCCAAGGGAGACCTAGGAAAGATGGCTCTGCTTTTGTGTGTCATAACTCCATAACCAAGTCACTGATAGATGATGGGGCTCAGCCCATCTGCATCAAGTGAAATCTTTAAGATCCAGCTGAGGTCATACCAAAGTGCCAGTTGTAAGACTATTGTAATATCCTGCTGCTAGTCTTTGATCTGCTTGTTTCACTGCCGCAGATGCTGTATCCTACGTTGCTGCTAACTTCTGTTTCTGTGCCCCCAAATCTTTCAAAATGATCATGCATGTGTGGTTTATGTAATGTTCTTGCCGGATGTGGGACTGGAGTCTTCACTCCTTGAAAAAATTCAAAGCTTTCCCTTAAGCCTTCCGTAAAAATGTTGATATTCCAAGAAAACTGTCTTCTGCTTCTAAGGACCTACTCAAAGGATATCAGGGAATTTGCACAGTCTGTCAGTACGTTGTAGAGTTCTGTATTCTGGCTCCTGAAGTAAAGTGGAATGACGATGCCTTGTCTGCTGACTTTGAGCAAGGCGTGTCTGACAGAATTAAAAAAAGGAGCTTTACAGCAGGTTTACAAACTTTTTAGTAACTGAAAGCCACAGCCTCTTTGCTTACCCAACCAGACCATAGCCATTCATAGTAGAAGTTGATACTTTCGAGACAGGAGTTGGATCTCTGCCCTGTATCAGTATAAGTCCTCAGATGAATTCCTACACCCCTATATACTCCTTTCCAAAAAGTTTTCCAACAGAGAAGAGCTATAATATTGGAATCAGGGAGCTCCTTGTCATTGAAATTACAGTTTGAAGAATGGCAACACTTGCTGGAGGCATCTAGACATCCAATCCTTGGGCTTACCAATCACAAAATCATCATGAATTTGGAATCTGCAGAAAGACAGAACTTGAGAGAAGCCTGTTTCCTGTTCATTATCACATATAGACCTGGGTCCAAGAATGGTAAGGCTGATGCCCTCTTCAACATCTATTGTGAGGATCCTAAGTTGGAAAGAGGACTAAAGAAGATCTTGCCACCTTTATATTGTGTGGCATCCATTTCCATGCCTCGCTTCACATCATATCAGAGGCTAAGGAGTCCATTTCTCCTGGTACTTGCTATTATGTTCCTCCTTAACATCATGTAGAGGTTCTGTGCTGGGCACATTCTTCTCTGATCGCTGGTCATCTGGGAATCAGGTAGACATCTGAATTTGTCTCAATGTTATTATGATGGCCCCATATATCATCTGACGTAAAAGGCTTCTTTGCAGCCTGTGATATCTGTGCAAACACTACAATTTCAAAAGCTGTTTCCTTTGGTCAGCTCCAGTCCCTAGAAGTACTGTCTCATCCATGGAACCACTTGAATTTTATCACAGATTTACCTCCTTCCAGTGGGAATAATGTTATTTGAGTTGCTGTGAATAGATTATACAGGGAGTGCAGAATTATTAGGCAAATGAGTATTTTGACCACATCATCCTCTTTATGCATGTTGTCTTACTCCAAGCTGTATAGGCTCGAAAGCCTACTACCAATTAAGCATATTAGGTGATGTGCATCTCTGTAATGAGAAGGGGTGTGGTCTAATGACATCAACACCCTATATCAGGTGTGCATAATTATTAGGCAACTTCCTTTCCTTTGGCAAAATGGGTCAAAAGAAGGACTTGGCAGGCTCAGAAAAGTCAAAAATAGTGAGATATCTTGCAGAGGGATGCAGCACTCTTAAAATTGCAAAGCTTCTGAAGCGTGATCATCGAACAATCAAGCGTTTCATTCAAAATAGTCAACAGGGTCGCAAGAAGCGTGTGGAAAAACCAAGGCGCAAAATAACTGCCCATGAACTGAGAAAAGTCAAGCGTGCAGCTGCCACGATGCCACTTGCCACCAGTTTGGCCATATTTCAGAGCTGCAACATCACTCGAGTGCCCAAAAGCACAAGGTGTGCAATACTCAGAGACATGGCCAAGGTAAGAAAGGCTGAAAGACGACCACCACTGAACAAGACACACAAGCTGAAACGTAAAGACTGGGTCAAGAAATATCTCAAGACTGATTTTTCTAAGGTTTTATGGACTGATTAAATGAGAGTGAGTCTTGATGGGCCAGATGGATGGGCCCGTGGCTGGATTGGTAAAGGGCAGAGAGCTCCAGTCCGACTCAGACGCCAGCAAGGTGGAGGTGGAGTATTGGTTTGGGCTGGTATCATCAAAGATGAGCTTGTGGGGCCTTTTCGGGTTGAGGATGGAGTCAAGCTCAACTCCCAGTCCTACTGCCAGTTCCTGGAAGACACCTTCTTCAAGCAGTGGTACAGGAAGAAGTCTGCATCCTTCAGGAAAAACATGATTTTCATGCAGGACAATGCTCCATCACACGCGTCCAAGTACTCCACAGCGTGGCTGGCAAGAAAGGGTATAAAAGAAGAAAATCTAATGACATGGCCTCCTTGTTCACCTGATCTGAACCCCATTGAGAACCTGTGGTCCATCATCAAATGTGAGATTTACAAGGAGGGAAAACAGTACACCTCTCTGAACAGTGTCTGGGAGGCTGCGGTTGCTGCTGCTCGCAATGTTAATGGTGAACAGATCAAAACACTGACAGAATCCATGGATGGCAGGCTTTTGAGTGTCCTTGCAAAGAAAGGTGGCTATATTGGTCACTGATTTGTTTTTGTTTTGTTTTTGAATGTCAGAAATGTATATTTGTGAATGTTGAGATGTTATGTTGGTTTCACTGGTAAAAATAAATAATTGAAATGGGTATATATTTGTTTTTTGTTAAGTTGCCTAATAATTATGCACAGTAATAGTCACCTGCACACACAGATATCCCCCTAAAATAGCTAAAACTAAAAACAAACTAAAAACTACTTCCAAAAATATTCAGCTTTGATATTAATGAGTTTTTTGGGTTCATTGAGAACATGGTTGTTGTTCAATAATAAAATTAATCCTCAAAAATACAACTTGCCTAATAATTCTGCACTCCCTGTACAAGCAAGCTCAATTTGCCAGCAGCCTTGGACCTGGTGGTACCATTCATCAAGGCGATATTTAAGCTCCAAAGCCTTCGCTCTGAAATCATCTCTGACAGAGGAGTATTATTAAAATTACAATTCGGGAAAATTCTTCTGAAGAAAAAAAGAGGAAAGATTTGTTGGGTTTATTCTTCTCGATACCATCTTCAAACTAATGTTCTGACTTAACGTACCAACTAGGGGTTGGAACAGTACCTTTGGTATTTCTTCTCAGCAGAGCAGGAATACAGTCTGGGTCCCTTGCCTTTGGCTGAATTTGCACATATGACATGACTACTTAAGTCCACTGTACACAACATTGGGGTATCACCCTCCTACCATTACTATGATTAATGTGCCCACTAGTTTTTAGTCAGGAAAGCTCTACAAGAGACTACTGTTGGGCAAAAAAGATTGCAAATTATGGCAACCATCCCACAAATTTGTCCAGAGATACTTTGACCAATTCTAGATTTAAAGCCAAGGTTGGCCCTGTGGCCTGCAAGTTGGAGCTGCCTCCCTTGCTTTGTATTCATGCATTATACCACGTGTCGCTCCTTAAACCCTGGGTCAGAAACCTGTTCTCTACTACCTTCTTCTTTCCACCTCCTCTTATTTCGAATGGATATGAAGAATTTGAGATAGACAGAATATTCAAGGCAAAGTTCTATAGGTTGAGCCTCCAATAGCTCATGGAGTAGAAGGGGTTTGGACCAGAAGAGCCCACATGGCTCCTCGCATCTGATGTCCTTGCTCCAGATTTGTTTCAATGGTTCTATCAGGTGCACCGTTCCAAGGCTTCCAGAGGTCATCCCTCAGGGGAGGGGTATTTCCAGGAGAACCTATTCTGGTAGGCCTTCATGTAGGCCAAAGTATGTCCCACTGTTTGTTCCTATCAGTACACAGACTGTAGTCACTCACAGACTAAGTTTCTGCAAGGAAGACATAGGAAAGATGGGTCTGCTCCTGTGAGTCATAACTCTGCCTCCGGTCACTGACAGCTGATGGGGCCCAGCCAACCCTAATCGAGAGAGACCTTTAAGATCCAGCTGAGATCTAATACAAAGTGCCAGTTGTAAAACTATGTTGTGCTACCTTGTTGCAAGTCTTTGGGCTGCTTCCTTCACTGCAGCAGCTACTGTATCCTACAGTACTGCTAACTTCTGTTTCTGTCTAGCAGGGGTTCCGCCGCATCAGCTACTCTGATCAAGCTATAGTAATAACCTCCAGCTTTGTACTGCTTCCTTCCTTCAGTTTAAAGTCTGCTCCTGAGGACCTCTGTTCCCTGTCTCTGCTCCTGCATAGCTGTCTGCTCCATTGTCAGCCGGCCCCTGAGGACCTCTGCTATTGCTGCAATAATCGTCTGCTGCTTTGCCAGTGTGCTTCTGTCTGCAACCTTGCTGTCTTCTTTCAGTGCCTGTGACTGTGCTTCTGCTGCTTGGTACCGCAAGTGGGCTGATCCAAGCAGGGAACGTTTTAATTCAATACACACACAGCTTTGTGTATCCTGTATATTATTTTTGTTTTTACATTTATCTAAGCTTCTTTAACCCTAAAGAAACTGAATTTCTGTACCCTGTTACTGACATAAAGCTTTGGATTGTACCAATCTCTTAGCATAATGCTACTAATGTATGAGCGCGTATGTATGTAAATTTTGCATTTTTTTCATGCTATGATGCAGAGTTTAATGCACTCTGTACAATGCAACAGGGCCTTGCTCCCTGCCCCATTGCTGCAGTGCCCCTCAAAAACTATTTTTTTTTAATTTCTTTGTTTAAATTCCAAATCCTCCTGACCCCCCCCCCAATATAATAAAAAAGATATATAGATATTTATATATAGAAATATATATATATATATATCACATATATATTTGTGGATGTGGGGGCTGTTCGTAACGCTTACATAACTGCCACCATTACGGCCCACAACCACGAGGCCCGCTAGACTTAGGCCTCTCTCATACCGCTCTGCCTCTCTCTCATCTCCCCTCTCTGCCTCTCTCTCATCTACCCCTCTGGCTATCTCTCATCTCCCCCTCTGCCTCTCTCATCTCCCTCGGCGCCCCAGCTTACCTGGAAACCCTGCCAGTAGCTTGGCAGTACCTGGTTCCAAACCCTGCCAGTTGCTTGCACCGTCTCCTCCTCTGTGGCTCCCTACTTTCTGGATCAAGCCGCTCATCGCTCAGTTGTGATCCGCATGCGCAATGCGTTCCGGACGAAAGACGGGAGCCAAAGAGGATGAGAAGACTGTGAGTATGGGGCGCAAGATACTGGCAGGGCTTGGAACCAGGTACCGGCCTCAAGCTACTGGCAGGGTTTCGAACCAGGCAAGAGACCCAAGGGAGGGAGGAAGGGGAACATAGACACAAGGGTGGGAGAGCAGGGGGAACGGAAAGACAAGGGAGGGAGAGGTGGGGGAATAGAGAGACAAGGGAGGGAGAGGAGGGGGAATGGAGACATAAGAGGGGGGAGGAGACACAAGGGGGAAAGGAGACACGAAGGGGGGAAAGGGAGAGAGGGAAAGGAAAAACAAGGGTGGGAGAGGGTGAAAGGAGACATGGGGAAAGTGAGAGGGGGAAAGGAGACATGGGGAAAGGAAGAGGGGGAAAGGAGACATGGGGGAAGGGAGAAGTTGAAAGGAGACAAGGGGGGAAGGGAGAGGGGGAAAGAAGGAACAAGAGAGTGAGAGAGGGGGGAAGGAGACACAAAAGAGGGAAGGGGAGAGGGTGGAAAGGAAGTACAGGAGAGGGGTGGAAAAGGAGACACAAGGTGGCAAACAGGTGTGATCTCTAATACAGAAGAAGCTTCTATCGGTTACAAGTGTGACAAATCGATATACCAGTGCATTCAATGGAAATAATAGAAAACTATTTTATTTCCAAAGCATATCCTGCTGAGAAAACAGCTGAAAGTAGCAGCTTAAAATAGGAAACTGAAACCCAAAGATTACTTGTACATAAAAGTTAAATATTTAAAAAAATATATTCTTTTTTAATTGCTAAAAAACATTTTGCCTTTCATTACATCTGGGGGTTTCTGTTTCTCCTGTTCAGGGTAGAATTGCCTGGTATTTAGGGGCTGGGTCACTCTAGTCAGTGAGACCAGACTGATATACTACAGAATATCACTCCCTGTGAAGGGCACACGTGAGCTGAAAGAGGTTGCTCTCAGAGTGGATTATCATGTCCATAGAACTAATCTATTATGATTAGTGCGTTCTCTGATGAGTACCTCTGTTTTTGTTAATGCTTATGCAAATGACCCTTACGGATTAGTCTCCCTAAGGGTGATAGGGGACTCCATACATGGACTCCTTGCTCACTTTGCTTTCGGGAGTATAGCTACAAAGGTATATTATTAAGACAGGTCTCGCCAGAATATTAGATAAATATATTTTGCTAGGGGAGTTTCTATTAGTGAGCTGCAAGTTCCACCTAAAATTATGTTTCTTTTATATTAAAGATCACTCTTTTAGAAAATGAATTTTCTATGTAAAACTTAATGAATTAGTCTAGTTTGCCAGTTACTCCTCTGTGTTTGTGGACAGCTGAAGATGCCTTTTTAAAATTAATATTTTGTTACTTGCACTGAACTCTGTGAGCTGATTGGGTCAAATGTTCACTAGCCAGCTCAGAAGCCAATCAGACTGCAGCTACAGTAAGTTCAAAGCTGTGACAGTCCCATCCATGTTCTGTGTTCTTCAGCAACTCACATCATGCAATATACAGAGATCTTGTAGGAATAATAGGAAAGTGCTTAAAACGTTTACATATATTTCATCTTCTCTCTTACTTTAGGTGAAACTTCCCATTTAATTAATAATTACCTTTTTAAACGTTGCACTCATAATACAGTTGCAGAGATAAAACACTAAAATTATGGTGCATGTTTATTACACACATTACTATTTTATTTGGTATTTGAAAGTGCAATGCTTTCGTCAAAATGCCTGTACAATATATGGATGAGGAGTAATAGATGAGTTAAATATAAATAAGTGTTTATATACTGGCAAAATAGCTGTGATTTAGTGTTAAAAGGATAATTTTTTTCTATATAGTACTTTAAGTAACTAAAATTCATAAGCAAATATTTTTACTGTGGCTTTCAACATTTTCCTGAGGCGATTCTGTCTGTCTGCTTTCTCAGCGGGGTGTAACTTTAAAAACTAAAGAGCTTTTCACCAGTCCTTTTGACAGCAACTTTATTAACTCCAATGCACTAGTACTCCTGTATTAATGTGTTTAAGATTTAACTAAGGGAATGTTCCTTCGATGAAAGTACATACTAAATAACTGATTTTCCACAATAACTACCTTCTATCATGTTAGTGTCTTATCTTTGTACCATTGTACACGTTTTCAAAGTGTGGCTAATAACAATTAATTATTAAATAAAATTTCCCCAATTCTAATAAATACCAGATCAAACAATGCTACATTGTTTTAAATTCTTCTGCATAAACAGTTTCTCTTGTAAGTACATGTTTTCCTTTATCTGCTTGGAGAGCCCACTTGTATACATTGCTGTAACCCTCCAATCCTTATATATAAATTGCTCTGATTTATCAGTCATTTGTACTTTTGTACTATGTATAGTACAAAAAAAAAGTGTTGGTCATTAGTAGTTTTTTGTACTATAAATATATATATACATGCCAGCCTTAGCTCAAAACATGGTAAACTCAAGGAACAGGGATGCCAAATGCGTCTAGCGGTGTTTGGAATCACAACAAATAACTTTCACAAGGCCTCATTGTGACAGAGACACGGTTAGTCAGACAAAGTATGTAATGAGCGAGCTAATCGCAAAGAAGCTGAGGCCTCAAATAGAGTGAGAGTTTGTGAAATAGTGCATAGTGGCTGCTATGGAGTTGTTAGCATCAGGCAAAGTAAAATTGTTTCACAGTGTTAGTTTCTCTCGGAGAATCACCTCAGATCGGATTAGTGACTTAGCACAATATAATGAAAAAAAACTAAAGGATTCTGCAGGATTCTTCCAATTTTTCTCTCTGGCTTGTGCCGAGACAACAGAAATAATAAATACTGCCCAACTGGCCATTTTCGTTCTTGGGATAATTGAACAGTTTGACACGCAAGAGGAACTGCTGTCACTGAAAGCCATGCATGGCAGTACAAGAATTTTGTTTGAGAGACTTGTCCTATCAATGAAAAAACTTGAGCTAACATTTGAAAAGTTAAGTGGCCTTACTACAGATGGGGCTCCAGCCAAGGTTGGTTTGAAAAAAGGGTTAATTGCATTTGTCAAGAAAGACCTAAATTATTCCAGTCTTGACCCAAGTGATTTAATGATATGCCACTGCATCGTGCACCAAGAATGTCTCTGTGCACAGTCATTGCGGCTCAACAATGTGATGTCAACTGTAGTGTCATGCATACATTTTGTCACAAGCAGAGGGCTTAACAGCCACCAGTTTAAGGAGTTACTGAATAATCTTGACTCTGAGTATGGTGATCTTATATATCACTATCAGGGTTACACTGGTTACGCCAGTAATTGGGGTCAGGAGGAATAATTTTTTTCCCTTTTGAAACAATTAGCAAGTTTCACTTGTTTTTTTCCTGTTTGTCTGGATCAATTAACAATTAATAATTAATCTGTATACTGCAGATCTTAAAAGGTTGAACTTGATGGACTAAAGTTCATGCAACTATTTAACTGTAAAGTGCGGTGGCTGAGTTGCGGGAACATGCTCATGAGGTTTTATGAACTGCAGGATGAAGTCAAGCAGATCATGGAGATGAAGGAAAAAGCCTGTCAGGGAAGTCAGTGATAGCAAGTGGCCGTGTGATCTAGCGTTCATGGTGGACATAACTAAGCCCCTTTTAAAGCTTAACGTCAAGATGCAGGGCCTCAACCAGCTTCTCAGCTCCCTGCATTCAAACGTGAAATCATGTGAAACTAAATTAAGGCTCTGGAAAGTGAACTCCAAAGGAATAATATGGTGCATTTCCCCACTGGAAGGACAAAAGCCTTCTACGACACTTGAATATGCTGGTGAATGTGCAAAACTAATTGAGACATTTAATGAAAGATTCAAGAAAGGGAAAAGTAAACAAATGGAGTTGAACATCTTGGCTATACCGTTCAATGTGGAACCAGCTGATATGCCTGATAACCTACAACACGAAATCATTCAGCAGCAAAACAATGATGATCTGAAAGATAGGTACAGCAACCTCCCACTGAGTTCTATAAACGTGACATAAGCAATGATGAATTTTCCACTTTGATGAGACACGCATTGAAATATGCATTTGTGTTTGGAACAACTTACTACTGCGAGCAGTTCTTTTCAAAACTTACCATCACAAAGAGTCGACTGTTCTCCAGACTGACCGACTCAGTTGCGAGTAGAAACATCATCAATATCAGCTAACATACACACGCCTCACCAAAGAGAAGTTAGGTGTGAGTTAATTAGATGTTTGACCAAATATAGCAGACTAATTTTTATTTTTTTTATTTTTTTATTTTACTTCAGTTTCTACAAATAACAAACAGATATTACAAAATTATACAAAACACAAATATACAAATACAAGATATATTACAGTCATACAAAAACTAAAAAAGGGTTATGTCTACTGAGTTTAAAGAATGGAAATATTTATCCCAAATCAGCCAACTATTAAACCTAGATAAAACAATGCCCATGTCATATAGATTCCTTTCTAATTCTCTGTTCTTTTTGAGAATTGTTAATACTTCATTCAGTGATGGAATAAGTTCTGATTTCCAGCGTTTGGCAATAAGCCATTTGACTACTGAGACTACCTGTATCATTAAAGTTTGTTCTTCCATCTTAAGCCTATTGTCCATGGTGTGAAGAATAACTATTTCACATAACGGATTAATGATTTTACCGCAAATTTTAGAAATATATTCAAAAGTCAAACTCCAAAGTTTCTTAATGGGGTCACAGTCCCACCAAATTTGTTTGTGCGTCCCCTGCTGATTACAAAGCCTCCAACAATGCCCCCTATTCGGATTATTGTTAATAATTGCTATCTTTACTGGGACAAAGTACCACATCTGAATCATTTTAAAATTGACTTCTCTAATTGCTTGATATTTAATAATTTTCTGTGAGAACACAAACGCTCTAGACCAATTTTCCAGGTCAATTAAGTTATTACATTCTTTTTCCCATTTAAGCATACCTGGAGATTTTTCAGTCTTATCCTGTTTTCTTAATATTTCATAGCATTTGGAAATTATATGTTTCCTGTCATTATAAAGTACTAACTTTTCGAAATTGGTTAAGGATCTGTTTGAGGTAATTAAATATTTCAATTTTAAAATAGCTTTTTTAACTCTCTCCTATTCCAACCATGTAGACGATGGAACACTAAAATCAGCACATAACTTGGAAAAATACTTAAATTCACCTTTATCGAACAGATCTCCCAATGTCTGTATATTCCAATTACCCCAATTACGAAGACAAGCCATGTTAAGAACATTACTTAGACCTAACAATGACATTTCCGAAGACGGAATTATCCAAAGGTTTAGTTTTTTGTTCCATTTAAACCAAAATTGAAACCCTGTTTTAATTATTATTGAAGTAATATCATTATTGGGAAATTTATCATACCAAAGCCAATCCCTTAATGATAAGCCCTTAGCTAAACATTGTTCTATAGTTATCCACTTATTTTGTTTTGTTTTAGCGGATCAGGGTATAAAATGAGATAGCATTGCAGCCATATAATATTCTTCAACACAAGGGGACGCAATGCCTCCTTTTATAAAGCTCTTCCTAAAAATCCTTGAATTAATTCTAGATTTTTTCCCATTATATATAAATGAATCGATCAAGGTTTGGTATTCTTTAATTATAGTTTCAGGAACAGATAAAGGCAAACATCTAAATAAATAATTTATTTGTGGTAATATAAACATCTTTATGGCTGCTATTCTACCGAACCAGGATAATATATTTGATTTCCAATTTATTCGCTGTTTTTTAATTTTGTCATATAATTTAAAAAAATTAATTTTAATTAGATTTTCCAATTTTTTTGAAAATTCTACTCCCAAGTAATTGATTTTATTTAACTCCCAATCAATTTCCCAAATGTTTTTCAGAGAAGTTATTTCATCTTCATCTATATTTATTGTTAATACCTCCGTCTTTGACCAATTTATTTAGTAGTAGGAAATTAAACCAAATGTATTTATTAAATCCTGAATCTGTAGTAAAGACTTTCTTGGTTCGGCTATCAGCATAAAGCATGATTTTATGCTCAGAATCATCATTGAATTTTCTTATTCATTCTAATGGCTTCTGCCAAAGGTTCCATCATCAAGACAAAAATTAAAGGAGATAATGGACAACCCTGACGGGTCCTATTGGTAATGGAGAAAGTGTTTTTTTTTTAGTCCATTTCCTACAACACAGGCAGTGGGGTTTGAATATAAAGCCCCTATAGATTTTACTCCAAAATCTTCAAAACTGAATTTTAGTAATACTTGATTAATAAAATCCCAGTTTAGCCTGTCAAAGGCCTTTTCTGCATCTAATGTGATAACTATAGAATGTTTATGGTTATCCTCACAAAAATAAATTACGTCAATTAATCTCCTTGTATTATCAGCTCCCTGCCTATCTTGTAAAAAACCCGATTGATCCATATTTATTAATTTACCAAGGCACAAGCTCAATCTTTTAGCTAAAATGTTTGCATATAATTTTATATCCATGTTCATTAAAGATATCAGTTTATAATTCTTACACCACCTTATATCTTTATTTTGCTTTGGAATATTAATTATAACTGCCTCTAACATTTCTTTAGGCGCACTCCCCTTTCTTTTAATTTCATTGAACACTTCAGCTAGATGTTTCATAACTATTGTCTTAAAGGCTTTGTAATAATAATTTACAAAGCCATCTGGACCAGGGGCTGAATTTAACTTTAAGTTATCAATTACTTCTTCAATTTCTAATGTTTTTATGTCACTGTTTAGATAATCTAAGTCCTCCTTAGTGATTTTGGGAAGCGAAAGTCTATCCAAAAATGTAGTAATATCTTCTATTTTTGGTTTTATAACTGCTTCGTTACTTTTTAAATTGTAAAGATTTTCATAAAATTCAAAAAAAGCCTTTTCAATATCACTAGGATTTATTAATGTAATTGAGTCCTTCTTTTTGTTTTCAATTATGAATTCATCTATTCTATTAATTGGTTTATTATTTTTTTATTTCCCAGTTAATAATTTCCCAACTTTATTATCCAAAAAATATTTTCTCTGTTGAAGTTTCCACAGGCTATTATCAATATTTTTTTGGACAATTTTGTTTATTCCATTTTTTACTTTTCTAATCTCTATAGTCTTATCAGCTGAAGGGGATAGTTTATTTTGTCTTTCAAGATTTGCTAATTGTGCATATAAGTCTCAGAGTGATAAACCACTCTGTTTCCTTCTATGTGCACCCGATGAGAGTAACATTCCTCTTATATATGATTTATGGGCATTCCGAATCGTTGAGGGCTCAGGAACTGAATTCTCATTAACTTGTAAAAAGTTTTCTATTTCTTCCCGTAATAATATTTGTTTATCTGAATTATTAAATAATGAAATATCCATTCTATTTCTAGAATACTTCTTTTGAGTCAAATGATCTTTAATCTGGAGTTCTATCATAGCATGATCTGACCATTTAATTATATTAATCTTGGTAGAGTCTGTAGCTGCCAAGGTTTCCAATTCAACCAAAAAGTAGTCTATTCTAGCATAAGACTTATGGCGGTGAGAATAAAACGTATAGTCTCTTGCATTACCATATCTTAACCGCCAAACATCATATAACTCAAATCTCACTAAGGATTCATAGAAAAGATTAGCTTTCCTTTTTGTATGCCCGTGTAAATATTTTTGATTATTACTTTTCCTATCTAAAGATACATTCAGTACCATATTAAAATCGCCGCAAACAATTAGTTTGCCTACTTTAATATTTTTAACCCGTTTAAGTAATTTGTTTAAGAACCCATTTTGTCTCTCATTGGGTGCATAAATATTTACTATAGTGTAGTTTAGCTGGTTGATTTTTCCGGCCCATATAACAAATCTCCCTTCCAAGTCTACTTCTCTATATTGCTCACTAACGTTAATATTTTTACTAAACAAGATCGATACTCCACGCAACTTCTTTTTATATGTTGAATCGACCTTAATAGTAAAAAAACTATCTTTCCAGAAAGGGACTTTATCTATTTGTCAATGCGTTTCCTGTACACAAACAGCATCAGCTTTAGTTTTCCCGAAATTGATCTATTAACACTCGCCTCTTAAATACAGAGTTCCATCCTTGTACATTCTGTGACATTATTTTAAATCCCATCCAAAAAATCAAAGGGACCCCTTAGGGTACCACTCAAAAAAAAACATTCTAAACCACCCAGAATTTCGACATAAACTTAAAATTGAATACCTAAACAGTTTTACAACTATTCCACATAAAAACATACACATTTTCATACAAAACCAAGAGATGATGTACCCTACCAAAAGACAGATCACTATAGGTCTAATGGTTAATTTGTCTAGACCAATCTACGTCTAGCAGCCCCACCGTGGTAGCCCATCCCAGAACCCCATTCGCTCTCTTCTGTATATATTATCAGGAGGAGGCAGAGAAGGAACCCCTTTAACTAATATTTAAATTGATAATTTTGCATGGCCCTCGCATGATATTATAAATAATCAAATGGCCCTTGGCAGATAAAAGGTTCTCACCCCTGCCTTAGAGGATGTTGCTGTGAAGTGCGCAGGCAGGAGGTAAATGAAGGGGAGCAGCTTTGGGAAGTGGATCTTGGGGAGGGGTGCTATTATGGGAAGGAGTCTTGGGGAGGAGCACTGAGTGAGTTGGTACTGGGAGTGCCAGTACAAACATTGTTTTATAATCCCCCTCAAGGTGGGGACATAACATTTTTATTTGCAGGAGGGCCCTCCATTCTCTAGCTTTGCCACTTTATTTAACCCTTGTTGTTAATTACTGGGATAGATGCAGAGATAGTGAGATAAATGGTTTTGATAGATGAGAGGGAATGATATGCTCTTTGTTGATAGAGAAACATGACACTTTGTGCTCGTGATTCATTTTGAATATAGACAAAACTGAATGTTATCCACTTTTGCACACAGTATACCACTTTGAAGTACATATAGCCTTATTTCTTAAAAGACCACAGCAGTTCAAGAACAGGACAGTTGCTTAAGCTGATAGGGGGAGTTGTTTGGAGTTATCATTAGATGGAGCGGTGGGGGAGAAAGGAACAGGCAAACATCCAGAGCTTTTGTTGGATAATAGGATGAGATAGGATGCAATTGAAAATGAAACCACACCCTTTCCCCTCACAGTCCTATAACAACTCGCATCATTCAGTGCCAACATAGCTCTCCAGAAATGTAAATGCCCATATCACACACAAAACTTCCATCAATGTATCATGGATCACTCCAGAGTCCTGCTGTATAACTTTTCTCCTGATTAATTATGCTCTTAGACTTAAAGTTTAAAAACATACTTTTTTAATGTATGGTCTTTTGAATAACAAAGCTTAACAATGCCCAAAATGTTCTTAGAAAGTAAAAAAATAAAAACAATCTTTACATTTTTCACTTTTACATTCAATTAATCTTTACTGCATGCTTCTGTCAACAAAGTGTGTGTGTAAGCTTCCATTAGACCTAACGCTTGCACTGGTAAATGAATCTACCACTTTCCAATTGTGCATTCAGATTCCTCCCACCTACAGGAAGAAGAGCCCAGAAAACTAAAATGATAGATTACTCATCAGCATAACTGCAAGTAAATAAATTGAATGTTATATTATATTTTTTACACTCTAAAACAGA
The DNA here is from genome assembly GCA_027410445.1 of Discoglossus pictus. Lineage (NCBI taxonomy): Eukaryota > Metazoa > Chordata > Amphibia > Anura > Alytidae > Discoglossus > Discoglossus pictus. Next base: position 229,402,219 of record CM050163.1, read on the forward strand.
TTCCTCTTTTTCAAGTGTAATTCTATAGAAGGGCCTGGGTTAAAAGTTTGAACAAAGTGGACCTTTAATATTGCTAATGGGTTTCATTTCAAACTTGAATTAGGTTTTTATCCTCATGTGGAATTCAATCCTGGGTATCTAAAACGATACATTTTGTCAAATTTGACTGAAGAAACAGTCAAAATAGAAATACCCTTTTTGTTTGGCCCATAAGGGACAATTATTTAAATATAAGTTTTATTAATATAATGAAAATAAAATAAATATGAAAATAAGAAATAAAAAATATGTTTATTAATAACAATATTTACAAAAGTCTGATGACCGGTTGTAGTGCCCTATTTTTTGTAACTTCCCTGAATTTTAATTATAATAATGAGTCAACTGATAAAGATATCACTCTCTCAGATATTACTAATGTAAAAAAAAAACACAATAGCTGCAGCTATAAAGTGTAATTATATTATCTTTGTGTCTGTTAAGCTCAACATAGTAAGTTCTGTGAACAATTGGCTTTCAATAAAATAATAAATTAATTTGCTTTTGGCAGTCCTGTTATCATTCCAACTATTTCGGAGTTACTTTTAGATCAATACCTCATGTCCTTTTCTTACCGAGGAACATTACTTTTTACCAAGGTTGTGCTTACTTAATAAGATCTCTAAATCATGTGATGAGATTGCTAATATGAAATGTAAAAACTCCTTTATCTAGATGTCTATAAATAGGACTGAAGAATCTTATGTTGAAATGTTAATTAATTAACAGACTTTTCATTGCATGCTTTCTTGCTTTGCTAATATTTTGATTTCTTAAACACAGAGATCTGACAATCTATTTATAAATGTGCATCTTTTACTTCCTTTTCCACAAATAAGAACGTTCAATGACTTTGTAATCGGTTTTATGATAAGAACTTTTCAAGTTCCTTCTTTATTCATGCACAACCTTGACTTTTGTTGTAAAATACTTTATTACTCCAGTCATAGACCAATATCAATGCGTTATGTTCTTAGCTCCCCAGAGCCTATAAAGAAAGTAAAATGTTTGCCACACATATGACTCTGTTCTATGTCTCCTATAAAAAAAATTTGGAAGGCTGACTTGCAGCTACGGGAGCTTTGAAAAGCAAATTTGAGCAGCTATTCAATGGCTCCCGGAAAAAAAACATCCTGTAAAACTTACTGATTCACACCCAGGCTCCCCAGAGCTAACATGTGCTTGCTTCCTGCTCTCAGAAGAGTTAGAGCCTGAATGTCAGTAGTCTCTATAGCAGTACCACAGAATGGTACACACTATCTTGAACACACTACACAAGCCCTAACATCCTCTATTTCCCCATCTATCTATATAAACCCTTCCCAAGACAGGGAAGGGGTTAAATAATAATAAAAAACTAATGCAGCAAATTTTGACCCCTCCACCTATGACCCAATACCTTATATGACCCCATGTATCCCCCGGGATTCCCCCTGAATACGCACTACCCCTATGAGCCTGGATAACCCCCAGGATTCTATCTTAATAACCATTACTCTCTATAAGCTGGGTAACCTTTAACTAAAGTATAACTTTGGGGGGGCCTTATGGACCCCCATGGTACCAAATATTAACTTGATACTACGGGGGTCCCTATGGACTCTCATGGTACCAAATATTAACCTCTATACCATGGGGATCGCCATGGCATTCTAAGCTATGACCATGGGGGTCCTCATGGATGCCTGTGGCACACAAAATTAACACCTATACCACAGGGATTTCAAAAGAATAAAGAGATGTCTTTTTGCAGCATATTTCTTTAGAAATTTCAAATAATAAGAATATAAACAATAGAGTATTAACAAAGGAAAACAATAAAGTACAACTACAAAAAAAAAGAAAAACATATATCTTGAAGTAATATAACAACATCATTATATAAAAGATAAAAACATTCAATATCAAAATAGAGAATATAAGAGTAAAAATAATGAATGTAATATAAGTATGGTTAACATTTGTTGGTAGAAAGGAAAAATATATAAATGTACTTTACGAAAAGCATAGTGGTAGTATTCTATATTTATTTAATCAGTCAATAGAAGCCAAATATTCTGAAAGCTTTGTGCTTCGCTAATAAGAAAAATATTTTTCCATATAAAATATTTAACATTTAAGCAATGCCACTATTTTTTTTATTTTTCTGTAAAGTAAGTAACCACTAGCTCAAAAAAATTAATTAAAATCCTGAAAAACTGAGAAATCAGTTAAGTGCATCAGCCCACAATCTGTCAAAAAGTGAATTTAATAGCAAAGAAAATGTTGGTTAGATGAAAATGACAATATTAATTGAATAAATGTATTTTTGCAAGAGGAACTCAAGGGGCCTCATTCAATTGTGATTTGGCCAATTGAATAGGGGTCTATATAAGCACATAACATATATTTTTTACAGAAGTTTTAGTGAACTTCTATCCAAAATCAAGGTCTTCACTAACTAAAAACTTCTGTAAAAAATATATGCTCTGTCCTTATATAGAGTGCTATTCAATTGGCCAAATCACAATTGAATAAGGCCCCATATATTTTCATTGCAAATCCTACTTAAAGTTTTTGGATCAATACATTAAACTGAATGGTACTTGAGACATAGGTAAAAAAAATAAAAATAACCTGACATTCTTTATGTGAAATTGGAACAGATATTATTTTTATGTATTCAGCCATTGGATGTTTTTTACTCTAACTTATGTTTGTGCAATGGCAACTGGTCAACAAGCATCCACATTTCTCCTGAGATTGCTGAAATAGCCGTAAAACAATATGAATTAAATAAACGAAGTGCTACATTTGTTGACACTTATAATGTGATGCCTTTTCTCTTTTTTTATTACTTTGTAGCTAAAAATCAATAAGCTGTTTTATTGGATTCCTCCAAGCATACACAAGTGCAGGAGAGAAAAATATGAAATGTTTTTATTTATTGTGATGTATTTATGAGGCAGCGAGATATTCCAAAAAGCAAAGGACTTTGAAGAAAAAAAATGAAAATTGTAGTAAAGCACCTAAAGCCTTGAGAACTAGAAAAATGCACGTAAATGAAGCAACGCACACATGGTTTAACATCATGACAAAATCTAAATACCTGCTATCTGCAATATCACAGGCCCAGATATGTTTTAGTGCTTATGTTGCAGTAGGACAATACAGATATATCCCACCCCACTTACTTCTCCTCCTTTCCTTTTCCAAGAATTACCACACACATGTATCACAGAATTGGGTGTATTCACAGATATAAACTCATTCTGCATCACTACCTTGTTGTGGTGAAGGGGCTTGTGTACTTCAATGAAGTTGTGAGCTAAACCATGTAGGGTCAACCAAGATGGGCAGGTCATAGCAGAGATATAAGACAAATGGAGGTCCACTGGAGAAGGAACTGCTAAGCGACTCCAGTATCTTTGCCAAGAAAACCTTATGCCAAGACAACCTGTGAGTGAGGTTGCAAGTTAATTTGAGGCATATTTTGCCTTTTTTAGCAACCAGAAATGGCTGAAGCGGGGGGAAAAATGGAGGCCGAAAAACGTAACAATTCTGAAACAAGATGAAAAAGAGGCTCAGCAAGGCCAGACAACACAACGCAAAAGACAGTAACAGTTACACCAACAACGCCAGGCACGCGGGACTTAGAAAATACATGACGGCAAAGACATTAACACTTACACCAACAACGCCAGACTTGCAGGACTTAGAAAATACACAACAGCAAAGACAGTAACACACCAACAATGTAACAGCACGTGGGACACAGACGAACAACGCCAGGCACGCGGGGCTTTGAAAATACATGATGGCAAAGCCAGTAACACACACCAACATCGCCAGGCACGCCGGTCTTTGAAAATAAAACCAACGGCAGTCAGCGCGCGCCAGGCAAAGATTCAGCAGAGACACAGAGGAGAAAGACACAGGGAAGGGACAAGGGGAAGATGGGGGAAAGAGACACCTGGCAAGTTGCAAGTTGACGAGGCCTGTAATGAGCGGTGAAGTAGATGGGAGGAGAGGCTGGCAATGAGCGCCAAAGGACCTCATTGCAAGCCACAGAATGAGAGCCAAAGGCGCTCAGCGCAGGGCTCGGGATGAGCAGCGTAAGTGCTCAGAGGTGGCAGAACATCACAATGTGTGCAAACAGCATTGCCAAGGTTGAAAATTTGTATTGCCGTAATTTTTGACAGGCAAGTCGCTAGTATATATATATATATATATATATATATATATATATATACATCCCTGATACACATCCCCAGCGTGTTGAACAACCTTAACTAAGTTAGCATAATATTTGTAATTCATTTTGGCCAATCACCGGCAGCTATAACATTGTTTAAATTACTGGGAAGTCAGTTTGTGCAGCAAAGCATCATGGGATTTGTAGTCTTGTTTTTACCCTACACAAGGAAGCAAGGAGGAGCTCAGACGTTGCTTCCTGGATTTCTCCACTGTGCTGCTGTTGGCTTGAAGGTTAGTATAGGGTTAATAAACGTACCTAGAGCCCTATTCAATTGAGCAATTGTAACTTACAGTAGCCCCTAATGGAAGCCGTAAGTTATTTTGCTATTCAATTGGTGTCTTTTTGCGGGCTACAAACGGGTTACAGTTTGCGGCCTTGAAATCCTTGTGGTTGTTAAAACCGGAACTTACAGCCCATCAAATTCTTTGATCTTTCACATCCGCAGAGTTCCAAGCACTAAAATCGCAAATCGCTATTCAATTTCTACAATTCTGCAAGCCCGCAAATGTTTTCACTCCCGTAAACAGCAAATGTAGGAGAAAATCCTACAGGTAACAGGAAGAACTCGCAAGGGGGCTCAACCCCTGTCCGTAGCACTGTGAATGCAAATAAAAAAGCAATACTGCACTGTAAATGACGGGGGAAAGTGATGATAGACATTAGAATTAATTGCACAACAGTCTCAAGCTCGCAAGTCAACAATAAAAAAGTTAATACATATCAGGCTACCCACATGGACTAGAACAGTATTGGCATTCAATTTTATTATATTGTATTTTGCGGTTTTGGAAGTCCAATCGCATATCCGACCCCCAAACGTCTCATTTTCTATTGGCTGTTTCTAAATGGGTAGTTACCGCCTTGCGGTATCATCCTCTGCCTACTCCACCTCTTCTCCCTCATGTTCCCGCCCTGAAATGCTACATACGAGTTTCAGCTTTCGGCTCCTAACTTGCGGGTTTGTTCATTTGAATAGCACCGGAATTGTAGCAGAGTTCAAGTCTGCAGCAGGCCCACAGACATATGGCCTGTATACTGTGAGATGCAGGCTTCTAATTGAATCAGGCTCCTAGTTAGGTACCAGGGGCTATATTCCATTCCAAGCACGCAACTCGATCGCAGACGGACACATTTCTGCGGGTGTGTTGCGGGCTCCCGTTCGTCTCAGTTTGCAATGCTATTCAATTGCTTAAGCCTGCAAGTTACTGTCCAAAAGCTGAAACTGTAAACCATGCACTGGCTCGTAGCAGTTCAGGGCGGAATATGATCAATCAAGCAAGCCCGTAACCTCCAATTGAAAATAAGACTGTCATTATTACGGCAGTAAAACATGTCAATCAATTAAGTTTGGGGGTCCGATATGCCATCAGACTTCCAAACCCTCAAAATAAATTATTATGAATATGAATGCCAATACTGTTCTAGTCCATATGGGTGGCCTGATATGTATTAACTCAAGATCGATTTAACCCCCGAAATGAAACATAAAAATAATTCTAATTTCCTGCCAATATGCGAGCTTGAGACTGTTGTGCAATAAATTATAATGTCTATCATTGCTTTCCCTGTTATTTACAGTGCAGTAGTGACTTTTTATTTGCATCTACAGTGCTACGAATAGGTGTTTAACCCCCTTGTGGGTCCTCTCTAGCACTCGTAGGATTTTCTCCTTCATTTGCTATTTACGGGTGTGAAATTATTTGCGGGCTTGGGGAAATTGAGCAATCGAATAGCAATTTGTGATTTTAGCCTTGTGAAAGTGAAAGATCAAAGGCCTCTGGAGGCTGTAACCTGTTTGGAGTCCGCAAAAGGATACCAATTGAATAGCAAATTGACTTGCAACCTCACTTATGGGCTACCGGATTGCCCAAAACCTCTATCTTTTAAAAATAAAATAAAACTTTATATGTGTAGAATTAACTCATGTAATATATGTTTATGATGTAAGCAGCATGTGTTAGATCAGAAAATTAAAAACAGGAAAACGTCCATATACCTTTAAAGTATACTATTTTGGAGAGTTACACTTAATAAAGAATTAAAAGCCATTTATTTGGTACCTTTCATGCTCTGGTTTCATATTTACCATTTCATTTTCTATATTTCTAATTCTTCAGGTGGGAGGATACTTTTAATACAGAGGAAGCTTATACTTGTAAAATAGAAATGTGACATCTAAGACTGCCAGTGATTTCAGAAGGACTAATGGAAAGATCATTAGTTTACCACAACCTAAAAACACAGCTAAGAGAAGCAGCTTTGTTACATAAATGGAACTCCACAGTAAAGAATAATTTTATATAAACATTTTAACCTCATTCAATTGAGCCGTTAGGAAGATCCAGGCTCGCAAGTGGAGCTCACAAGTTATTTTGCTATTCAATTGGCTCTGCTTGCTGGCTTCGATCGAGTTACGTGCTGTAAGCTGCGAACCATTGCAATTTGTAAAATCGCAAGTTAATGCCCTCCAAACCTTTGATCTTTCACAGCCACAAGAGTCCTGAACGCTAAAATCGCAATTCAATTGCTCCAATTTCCCCTCGCTAACCACTCCATCAAACCCCGCAAATGGCAACTATCTAACCACAAGTTAATGGTACAAAGGAGGTCTCGCAAAGGGCTTAATGACAAATCGGAGCACTTTAAAAGCAAATAAAAAAGCAATACTGTACTTTTATTGAGAGTGAAAGTGATGTTAGGTCTTTAATAGCACAACATTCTCCAATACTTTTTTTCATGTTCAATTTTTGTTTTATATCAATCACGGCAATCAATGTGAAGTCCTACAGGCTTTAACCTTCAAGTCCGTAGGACTTTGAAATCCAAACTCCATTTTTTAAAGTCCTACGGGCTTGGAGGTTGAAGCCTGTAGGACTTTCAAACCTGGAGGTTGGATTTCACTTATTTCACTGGATTTCACTGGATTTCACTTGGATACGGCCTTCACTTACGAGTTATGGCCTTGAAGGTTGGTCATGAGGACGATCTCTGTTTCCATTGGCTGTTTCTGCATCAGGAGTTATGGGCTTGTTCCCTTAACATGTTCAAGCTCGCAAATGCTACGTCCGACGGCAATGTTTCCTTTTTTTGCTATTGGCCCCTAACTTGCGGCCACGGCCAATAGATGAGAATCGCAAAAGTAGAGCAACGGGAGCCCACAACTCAATCGCAGGCATTTGGCTGTCTGTGATTAAGTTGCGAGGTACGAATTGAATGTTTTGCTGTCTGAAAACAATTTGCCCATATCAAGTTTAGTTATAATTTAGTAATAAAATGTCAAAACAAAAAGTTTCCAACTACAGTGAAGACCTGCCCTATCTTGTCTTCTTGGGAAATTTCCAGGACTGAATGTAAGGATTAATTATTTTAATAATAGAATATCATTCAAAGTTAAACCAGAATACATGCTGCTACAATAATAAATATGCAAAAAAGTACCTAGTTGTAAATCCTATCAATACTAAGCTGATTAATGTTATTTTAATATATTTACCTTGACATTGTTAACCAACACAATGCAAACCACCCAAAACACTACTGTTAACAGATTACTGGGGGATTCTCTAACGAGTTAATATCCTCTGGCAAGAGACAATCAGCCCTATTAAATTCCAAGTCCGTAGCTGCCACGTGAGACGCGCAACGGCTGCAGGCTTGAAATTTGACAGAGTTACAGAGCTATTAAATAAGACCATGGCGTGAGTTATGGTCTTGAGACACAAGCCCGTAAATCCTTTCCGCACACGCAAGCTGTAAAGGGGACGGATGAGCTGTGATCGTCCGTAACTATCCAATTGCGGTAAAACGCAGTGCGACACAGACCTCTCAGCCAATAAAAAGTGTTCTAGCCGAATATGAGGGAGATTATAAATTTGCGTTCCACGCGCCCGTGCGCTGACTGTGTTGTATTTTTTTGTGAATTAGCACGCAGGTCCCGGAGCTGGTGGGTTTTCAGATTGAGAGAGAGAGTAGGAGAGTTTGGAGAGAGGTCGTTTGCGATTTTATCCCTTTATATTCTACTTCATACGAGTTTACACTTAATGCTTACATATTTGCAGATTACACATATTTGCAGTACACATAATTTAAAGAATACACATAAAGACATATATAGTTAGGTCACACACCCCAACACCCCATCCCCTAACAGTTATTAATAACACATAGCACACACACTTTTTTTTCCAACAGACATATACAGTTATACTTCTATTTATTTATCCTTATTTTACTTTTGGGATATTATGGAGGGAGGAGAGAGGAGGGGAGAGGAGTGGTGAGTTGAGGAGGAGGAGAGGTGAGGAGGAGAGAGAGAGGTGGCCATGGGGAGTAGATGTGAGGATTGAAGTGGAGGAGGGAGAAGAGGTGGAGTAGGCAGAGGAGGGCGAGGAGGTGGCGGAGAGAGGGGAGGGTGAGGAAGTAGAGGAAGAAGAGGAGGGCGAGGAGGGTGAGGAGGAGGAGGTGGGAGAGTAGGGCAAGGAGGTGGAGGAGGGAGAAGAGGGCAGGAGGGAGAGGAGAGAGAAGAGGGGACGAGGAGGCCGAGGATGAGGAGGAGGGAGAGGAGGAGAGTGCAGAGGAAGAGGTGGGTGGTGGAAGGGGAGCCCGAGCATCAAGCACACATAGCAGAGGGACAGAGGGGAAGGGGCCTGATCCCAGGCTTCTCTTGTCCACTAAATGGTATTCCTATAGACACAGGGGATGGAGAGAGGGGGGGACATAGAGGGGGGAGAGACACTGGGGGGAAGAGACACAGGGGAGAGATGGGGGGAGAGACACAGAGGGGGGAAGGAGGGGGGAAGAGACACGGGGGGAGATGGGGGAGAGACACAGAGGGGGAAGAGACAGGGGAGGGAGATGGGGGAGAGACACAGAGGGGGGAAGAAACACAGGGGAGGGAGATGGGGGAGAGATACACAGGGGGGAAGAGACACAGGGGAGGGAGATGGGGAGAGACACAGAGGGGGGAAGAGAGACAGGGGAGGAAGATGGGGGAGAAACACAGAGGGGGAAGCAACACAGGGTAGGGATATAGGGGGAAGGACACGGGGGGAGAGACATAGAGGGTGGAAGAGATACAGGGGAGGGAGATGGGGGAGAGACACAGAAGGGGGAAGAGACACAGGGAACGGAGAGGGGGGAGAGACACAGAGGAGGAAGAGACACAGGGTAGGGAGATGGGGGAGAGACACAGAGGGGGGAAGAGACACAGGGGAGGGAGATGGGGGAGAGACACAGAGGGGAGAAGAGACACAGGGGCGGGAGATGAGGGAGAGACACAAAGGGGGGGAAGAGACACAGGGGAGGGATGTGGGGGGAGAGACACCGAGGGGGTGGAGAGACACAGGTGGATGGAGATGGGGACAGAGACAGAGGGCGAAGAGATACAGGGGAGGGAGATGGGGGAGAGACACAGAGGGGGGAAGAGACACAGGGGAGGGAGATGAGGGAGAGACACAAAGGTGGGGAAGAGACACAGGAGAGGAAGATAGGGGGGAGACACAGAGGGGGGAAGAGACACAGGGGAGGGAGAAGGGGGGAAGAGACACGAGGGGGTTTAAAGGTCCGGTTGGGGCCTATATGGTCCCGCTTGGTGTAATGTGGGATTTTAAGGTCCGGTTTGGGCCTATATAGTCCCGCTTGGTATTTTAAGGTTTTTTTTTTGTTTCAAAGATTTTTTATTCAACAGCTTTTATGTTACATAACAAACAATTACATTGCAAACATCTGTTAACTGAAATCATTGAGATAATTGTGTCTATTGTTATTAAAATATAGTATTAATTATCAATAAACAATCATTCAGCCAGATATCTCACATTTTTTTCCTTTTTTGATGATGGTTTTAAGTAAATACGCAATTAAAGTTCCACTCCTAAGTATTCCTCACTACATCCATTCCTATGATCTCCAGTGCCACCCTCAGTACCTTTTGTCGTCTAGATGAGTTGCCTCTCCGCTTCCCAGCTCTACCCGTTCCAGTCCGCTCCACACTCCGCTCCCCGGACAAGCCACCGCTGTTAGCCAAAGTGTAATGCTCTTTCCTGTCCAGACCTTACAATGTGCTATCTGAAGACTGAATCCAAGGTCCCCAAATTTCTAGGTAAATTTGGTGAGTGTCCAACAAAGTGTGAGTCATTCTTTCGTTAATGCAAAGATAATTTATTTTGTTTATGACTTCCTGAAATTGGATATGACTGCTTTTCCATCTTCTAGCAATTATATTTTTGGCGGCTAAAAAAATCATTTGGGCCAATTTGTTCCCCTTATTACCCAGCCCCTGGTAATGAATTCCCAACAGACAAGTCGAGATTGATGGTTCTAGGGGAGATTTAAGAATCCGTGAAGCTAATTTGGTAGCTTCAATCCAAATATTAGCCACTCTAGGACATTTCCACCACGTATGAATAAAGTCTCCCCTTCCCTGGCATCCTCTAAAGCACCTATCTGAAGTTGTTGGAGATAGCTTATTTAGCCTGGCAGGAGTCATGTATGCCCGGTGTAAGATTTTCAACGAGGTTTCTAGCAAGCTATAGTTATATGAGCCTTTAGATAGGCTTCCGCCCATTTGTCCCCCTCCCAGTTTTGTTGCATGTCTATCTCCCATTTCAATGTGTAAGCAGGCTTCCACGAAGCCTTTGGGGCATTAAACATAGTGTACAGTGAGCCTAAGGTTCCTCTAGTTAAGTTTGTGTTTTTACATATTATTGACATCCACGATTCTTTGGGCGGGCCATGAATCCTATGTATCTCCTCAACCCAATGTCTAATTTTGATGTAGTTAAACATTTCTTGGTGTGGTATCCCTATTTTCCTGTTCATTTCTGCCCAAGAAATAATTCTGTCGCCCTCAAACCATGCCTCAAGTTTGTCTAAATTGTATGTGGTCCAGAATGCTTTGGAGTCAGCTGTGAAGGTGGTCGCTAGAGAGGTTGATGTAAAGATTGAAGTAAGAGGTGATACGGGGTGAATCAGTTTATGTTCCTTCCTAGCCCATCTCCATATTTTCAGCGTAAATTTAGTTATAGGGTTACGGATTAGGGAGTCAAACGTGTGGGAACTCGGATCCCATAAAATGATTTCCCATTTTAATGGGGCCATTTGTAGCTCTTCAATAAAAACCCAATTGGGCTGTAGGGTGGTAGAATGTATTAACGGTATAGAGGCAATTTGAGCTGCCTTAAAGTAGGTACTGAAATTAGGGCAGGATAATCCTCCTCTAGACTTATGTTTATACATAGTATGTCTGGCAATCCTAGGAGGTCTATTCCTCCAAACAAATCTAAAGACCTGGGCTTGAAACTGTGCCAATTCCCTATTATTAATTTGGATCGGCAGAGTCCTGGCCAGATAAAGCAGCCTCGGCAAGATGTTCATCTTGACCGTGGCTATTCGGCCCGTCCACGAAATCTGCCTTTTTGTCCAGCTGTCTAAGTCCCTTCGAAGAGTCTTAAATAGGGGTGGGTAATTGGTTTTATAAATATCCGCTAGTGAGTTAGTCAACTTTATCCCTAAATAGTTAATGTAAGAGGCAGGCCATAGAAAGTTGTGTACCCTTTTCAGTTGGTCCAAGATGTCCCCAGGAATGCCCACACTTAAGGCTTCTGTCTTGCTATGATTCAATCTCAGTCCAGAGAGAGTGCTATATTCATTGATTGTGCCCAGTAGGGCGTCTATGGAGGAGCCAGGATTCGAGAGGGTGCACAGTAGGTCATCAGCAAACAAAGAACATTTTAGATGCTGATGTCCCACCCGCACCCCCTCTATAGAGGAGTTTGCTCTTATCGCCTGGGCCAAGGGCTCTATGGCCAAAGAAAACAGCAGCGGGGACAGAGGGCACCCCTGTCTCGTGCCTCTCTCTATATTAATACTAGCCGTCTGGGAGCCTGGTAATTTTAAAGTGGCCTTGGGTAGCGTGTAGTAAGTGTGTAATAAGTTTACGAAGTTGCCTTCAAACCCAAACTTTGCTAACGTGGCAAATAGAAAGGGCCACTCTAAGGTGTCAAACGCTTTCTCTATGTCCAATGCAAGCAGGCAGACCGGGGACCCCCTAGACCTAGCCAAATGGATGACATTTAGAGTTCTCCTGATGTTGTCGCCAGTTTGTCTATGCGGGGTGAACCCTGACTGGTCTTTGTGAATCAAGGAGGGAAGGAATATTGAGATCCTTTGAGAGAAGATCTTGGCAAGCAACTTGACATCCCCATTAAGCAGTGAGATAGGTCTATAGTTCTTGGCATCTCTCTGATCTCTACCCTCTTTAGGGAATATTGTTAAGTCAGCATGGTTTAGTTCTGGGGGGGGGTAATCTCCCCTCTCAGTATCGAGTTAAAGAGATTACATAGATGAGGAGCCAGAAGTGTTGAGAATTTCTTATAGTAGATATTGGTGAACCCATCCGGGCCCAGGGATTTTCCTAGTTTTAGTTCCTTAATCGCTTCTAGAACTTCCTTGATAGTAACTTCCTTATTTAGAGAGTGTAAGTCAGCGGGCGAAATCTGAGGAAGGTCCAGTGAGTTTAAGTAAGAAGCAATGTTATTTTCCATGGCCACCTGTTTAGTGGAGTATATATTTTGGTAATATTCCCTAAAAACTTTTTGTATTTCATTTTGGCTATATATGAGGTCGCCCTCTTTATTCCTGATTTGGGAAATCCTGGATTGGGCGTACTTTGCTCTAAGGCTTCTGGCTAACAATTTATCCGGTTTATTCGCTTTATTGTAAAACAAATGCTGCGTCCGTCTCAGTGCCTTGTCCGTTTTTATGGACAATACGCTGTCTAGCTCCAGCCTCGTCTTGTCTATCTCTGTTCTCAGGGAGGAGGAGGGGGAGAGCTGATTTCGAAGCTCCAGTCGTGCCAATTTGCTCGCAAGATCTCTCTCCCTTTGTAGATTCTGTTTTTTTAACTGAGAAGCCAATTTGATGCACACTCCTCTTATAAAGGCTTTATGTGCCATCCAAACCCATCCCGCTCCCGTCTCCCCGCCCGCATTGGACCCAAAGAAGTCTAGCAACTCTCTCTCTATCTGCTCCTGAGTTGAAGGCAGTGAGATTTGGTATTCATTCAGCCTCTAGGTGTAAGTCATGCTGAATTGACTTCCCAGGTCCACTTCCAATAAAACTGCTGAATGGTCGGACCAAGTGCAAGGCACTATAGTCGCTCTGTGTGAGCTGTCAAGAAGTAAGCTGCTAATGTAAATAGTGTCAATGCGCGAGTAGGAGCCATATGTGGGTGAATAAAAAGTAAACTCTTTCCCTCTCGGGTGAAGTCCCCTCCAGGCATCTACCAGGCTAACAGAGTGCAGGAGTTTCTTAATTTGTCTAATTTTGTTGGAGAATCGGTCACTCACTGGAGCCCTAGATTTGTCCGCCTTTGGGTCTAAGACTAAATTGAAATCCCCTCCTACCACTAAGTTCCCCCAGTCCCCCCCTTCCAGTGCCCTTAAAAATCTTATTAGGGCCTTATGTGGTGCCGTTGTGGGGGCATAAAAGGAAGCCAGAGAAATCGTGTTTCCCAAGATTGTACCTTTTATAATGATAAAGTACCCTTCACGGTCTACCAGTTTGGATATTAACTGGAATTGGAGGTTCCTATGTAGCAATATTGCTACTCCCTCTTTTTTTGAAGTGTGGGTGGAATGGAAGAATTGAGGGTAATCTTTATTAAGATATGTAGGGGTCTTATGCCTAGCGAAGTGGGTCTCCTGTAGGAATATTACAGATGGTTTGTAAGTCTTATAGTATAAAAAGGCCTTCCTCCGCTTGAAAGGAGAGTTAAAGCCCTTCACGTTGTGAGTGAGTACTGTTATGGGCATGGGTAAATTAATAAGGTGTCTGTCAGATATGCTGAATTAGCTTTACCTTTCCAGCGAGCTGTCAAGGAGGGAGTGAGGAGCGGCTCCTCCTTCTGGAGGTGTGGAAGTGGCTGAGCCCTGGGTGAGCGAGTTCTAGCAGGCTTGATTCTAGTTAGAATATAAAAGCAAAAGTGCGTGAGTTTAGATGCCACCCCCTGGTGCCTTATCATAAAAAACAGTTGGCTTAATTTTGGCTCGGATAATGTAATTATGAATGGGATTAGATTGTGCCCGTTGACCTGCAAACAGGCAGCCACTAGAGCCTCCACCAAATAAGGATCATTACGCTTATGCCCTGAGACCCCGGGAGAGCTAAAGGGGCGCAGGGGGCGAGTAGGCAAAGGATGTGGGTGGTTTAAATTATTTGGATGGTGATTGACATTAGGAGGTCGGGTAAGCAGCGTACTTAGCTGATCCCAGCTTAGATATACTCTAAAAATGTATGCTTTGGCAGGGACACAGTAATCAGAGAGTGAATTGCTTAGTTCCGAACCCAGTAGAGGGTGGTTGAGCACCGGTTGGTAAGTAAATGGTAGGTGAGCACAAATACAGAAAGTTGTGAGAAGAACAAATAGAGTGGTTATTGAAAAATCAAGCATTCTTAGGACCTCTAGCCCTAACCTATTCCTGTCAATCCGTTAAAGTACTAGCAGGTTCCGCTTCAGGTCCTGCCGGCAAGGACAATTATAAATAAGATAAAAAGGAGTGTTACCATAATAGAGTAGCCAGATTTTTAAATAATTTGTGCTAACATTAATAACAAAACTCTTTACATAAATTATAAACAGTAGAAACAGCTAAACCTAGACCAGCCAGAGGGGTCTCGCCAGGCTAAGTATTATTCCCTCAATTAGCAACAGTAGGTGTTTCTTTAACAATCTACTACAACCTGCTAGGTAGGAAGGAAAAGCAAAGCATGGGTTAATAACAGTTCAAAAGTCTTTTGTCAACTGGGTACAACTCGTAGCAAAAGTCCTGAGTTCCTCCGGGAGCCAGCCCAAAAGGCAAGAATTAGGGGGGAAAGGTAGTACAGAACAGTTAGCTCAGTTCTGAGCAACCTTCCTGAGAGTCTCCCCTAGGTAGCAGCAAAAAAGCAAACAAAAAAAAAGCAAAAAGGAAACAGGACTTTTTGATAGCATGGTGCCTCTTTAGTCGAACCCTCGTTTTGAACAGTCCTGAGGATAAAGACAATTGTGCTAGTGTGTCAGCGTGTCCATGTTTTGGCTGGGGCGTCTGTTGGCAGTTTTTGAGACGTGATCAGCAGGCCTCTTTTGTCTGGTCACTTCAGACCATTGTCTCTTTGGAAGAGGCAAAGTTGCTGAAGCAGATGCCATAGGGGCTGGGTCCCCCCCATTTAGTTCTAGACGCTTAAGAAGCTCTTGGCAGTCATCTAGGGAGCGTGTTGTATATTGGATACCTCCCACAGAAAAGATCAGGGCAAAGGGGAATCCCCAGCGATATCTGATGCCATGGCGTAGTAGCACTTCCAGGGCCGGCTTCATCAGCCTCCGTCTTTGTAGTGTAGTTGGAGAAAGATCCGCAAAAAACTGGAGCTTAGCCCCGTCAGGACCACTGATCGAGGTCTTGTTGCGGGTAACTGCGAGGATCAGGTCTCTGGATTGTTGGCGCAGAAGCCTGACAGTGATGTCTTTAGGGAGGTCTTGATTGCGGCTCCCCCCAAGGGCTCTGTGCGCTCGCTCTACCTCCCACTCGTGGTCCGGGTGTCCTGAGAGGATCTCATGTATCGTGCCCTTAAGGTAGCGTGGTAGATCGACTATAGCCGTGGGGACGCCTCTAATCCTCAAATTAAATCTTCTGGATCTATTCTCCAAGTCCTTCAACTTATCTTCTATATCCGAGATACGGGAGGAATTGCCAGCAATGTTGGCCCTGTCCTTCTCCTGCGCCTCTACCACTTGGTCCATGGTTTCCTCAAGTTGATGGGTCCTCTGTCCGACCTCTTGTATGTCTTTTTGCAGTGCCGTGACTGCTCCGTTGATATGGGAGGCCAGGAGTGCTTCAATTCTTGCCATTGAGGCACTATTGATGGATACCTCCGGCTGTAAGGTTACCTCCTGAGAGTCTAAATCTGAGATGTCCGATTGCTCTGAGGCGAGGTCTTGTGCCGGTGTTTCCAATGCTTTCAGAGTTTTAAAATGCTCGGCAATTTTTTTTGACGGTAAGGATTTTTTATTTTTCCCCATTTCTGCGCCGCTGATTGTCTCCGGGTTGGCTGTTGGATGCCTAGGCATTTAGCCAGTTGCTCTGATGAGAACCCTCCGCTTCAGCTATATCCTGTCAGGTAATTAGATCTGCAGTGTTTGGTGCTGTCGGGATACACCCAGTTCCTGTAATGTTGTCTTGGTGTTTTTTTTGGTCCTTGCCGGCTAGAACCATGTAGGGCCGCTGTAGTTACATCTCAATGTATTGTTGAGCTCTGTCAATCATGTGCTCTCAGTAGGCCCAAGCTGCTTTCATCAATGTCCCACTAGATGGCGTCAATGCTCTGTCTGGTGCGGGTGATGTATCTTGTGCTGGACTGCACTATTTTCTGAGCACCAGTAGGTGGCAGTGCTGCTCCCTCCAGAGATAATAGGATGTTTGGTTTGTTGTTGTACCAATACTGAGCACAGGCCACGGCTGAAGCAGTTATATAAGGAAAGGTAAATCTTGTTACCGTTAGTAATGAGGCAGTAGTAATGAAGATGAAAATAAAGAGGTTATATGCCCCCTTCTGCAGTCTTATAAGCAGTGCAAAGTCTTTGTCCCCTTAGGGTCAGTATCTAGGCCTTAGAATCTTAAAGTCCTGAGCAAGCCCTTATATTACTTGAGTCAGGGAGCAGTGAGGTCACCCTTTAGTGTCCCTTTGGAGTGTTTTTAACTGTACAGGTCCCTGAGCTTTTGGGAGCCAAGAGTATTAAAGCCTCCCTTTAGTGCCTCTACAGCCTTGCTGCTACTAAAAACACTACAAACCTAATCTTTTCTGGGCCTCTCACACAGTCTCTTCTTGTTAGGGTGCAACTTGCAGCTTCTGGATCCCAAAACTTGCTTTTTACAACCAGCTGGGTCCTCCTGTGCACAATCCTGGTCATATATATCAATTTGGTGATAAATAAGTCACTTTATATATGGTCTTAAATGTTTTTTTCAGCAGAAACACACATCCTCTTTCATATATTATAGCTTTGAGAGATAAGCTGCAGGGTCTTCTCTTAAAAAGTAATACAGTTTATTGTGTACCATATCTTTAGATTATTACACAGACTAGATCTCCAGTAGTATAAGGCAAAGAATTGTATAGGTTTGAAACAGACAGGCAATATGAGTCATTACCAACCTTAAGTAGGCATGTTGTTTATCAGTGTTTCAGAGACTCCTTTGTTCTGGTTCAGCTGCAAATCTCAGGAAAAAAGTTGCCAAACTTATTTTTAAAGCCAGCTGGGTCCTCCTGTGTGCAAAATTGTTGATTTGGTGATAGAGAAGTTACTTTATATATAATTTTCATGCTTTTTAAAGCCTTATTGCTGGGAGCTATGGTGTTTTGCTTCCTCTCTGTTTGCTGCTAGCCACACCCTCCGTATTTTAAGGTTTTAAAGGTCCGGTTGGGGCCTATATGGTCTCGTCTTGGTATTTTACGGTTTTAAAGGTCTGGTTTGGGCCTATGTAGTCCCGCTTGGTATTTTAAGGTTTTAAAGGTACGACTGGGGCCTATATGGTCCCGCTTGGCATAATGTGGGTTTTTAAAGTCCGGTTTGGGCCTGTATAGTCCCATTTGGTATTTTATGTTTTTTTAGGTACGGTTTAGGCCTATATAGTCCTGATTGATGTAATGTGGGTTTTTAAGGTCCGGGTGGGGCCAATATAGCCCTGCTTGGTATTTTAAGGTTTTTGTAGGTATGGTTTTGGAAAAATATAGTCCTGCTTGGTATAATGTGGGTTTTTAAGGTCCGGTTGTGGCCTATATAGTCCCGCTTTGTATAATATGTTTTTTTTAGGTATGGTTGGGGCCAAGTCTCGCCTGGTTTCATAAGTGTTTTTAAGAACGGTTGGGGTCTTGCACTCAATGATTTGTTTGCTTGTTTTATATCACGCCCCGGTTCAAACACTCTGCGGCTGCAGAATATTTTGGACTACTACACTTGAAGACATCCCGAGAAGGAGAGTCAACTGTTGGTGAGTTTCATTACATTCATGCAGAAGATAAATGTTATTATTTGCCTGAATCCCATGATTCTAGAATTTTTAAACAGTATTAAAACATCAGTAGGTGGAGTCTATTTCAATGGGCGGGGCAAGTATAAGATCATTAGGCGGGGCATATAAAGGTCAATATGACAACAGGAGAGTTTAAAAATGGGTGGGGTCTGTGTAAGTGGAGGAGCCAAGTCTTGCTCTGGCACCCCTCCAACTTGAAAGTTCACCAGCCGCCACTGGATGGTGACAATCTAGTGGTCACAATGTTAACCTAATCTAACCTGGCTACAGAGTATTTGATCTTGGCCTATTTGATGGTGATATTTTGTATGCAGATGGCTACCTCCCATCACATGGTCCATGATCCGCTTCTCTATGGACATGTAGGGTTCTGTTTAACATGTCACCAATTGATGGTAACTGAGGAATGCTGTTGAGAAAAGATGCTGCAGTCCCTATGATTTTTCAAGCCTTAGTTTGTATGTTTAGTTGTTCTCTTTTTTTGTTTTAGGTACAATTCAGATCCATGAAGGCATCTTCTGCATCACCAAGCATTATGGAGGAAATGTATGAGGTGTAAGGTTTTCCCAGTGCCTCTCAGGTAGACATTCCTTTAATGACAGCCCCCCCCCCCCCCCCCTTAACATGTAGCTCCCACAATCCTAAAGCTATCATATAGCAAGATATCTCAGACATGATTGTTGTTAGCTTAAATGTAGACTAATCCCGCTATGGTGGTGGACTAGCGAAATCTCATAATGGCATGTTAATGACAGCCAGCATTAATATATGCACTAGTGAAGAATGTGATCCTGACCTCAATATCAGTCTGAGAACAGATCCTTGGGTCTGATGTAAGTAACAGTGAATCTGGCTGCTGACCTTTGTGTTCTCTCCGTATTAATGGGTATTTTCCCGCATTTCTTATTATCCAGAGACCTAGCTAATAGTTAGTAATGCTTGCAGATGGGAATCAGGTGAGTTGATATATTGGTATAGTATTTAGCACTGTACTGTACATGCATGTTGATTAGTGTTTTTTTTTATCCTTCTCCACCTTTTTTTAGTAGACCACCTTTTTTTTGTCACCTCACTGTATGTGTCAAACTGGATTGGATTACACAGTCCAGAGGTTGAATCATCTGTTTCATTGAGCAGATCTATACAAGATGTAAGTGCTATGCACATGAATGGTTTCTTCAATTATATGGAGTGATTTCTGATTATCCTTTTTTCATCAGACTCTGGTTGCAGTGCTGTAGTGACCACATGTGACCCTGGTAGGTGCTATGCATCATGCTTATTCTAGACTATGAAATACCCCCTTTAGGTATCCCCTTTTTCCCAACAATAGCCTCTTGCTCTCCAGGAATCCACCCACACCACACCCATGATAATAATGCACAGTCTTGTCCATTTCTGATTGTGCTCTGTGTATGAAATAAAGCTTTATTATACCGTTCTAACCGTCTAAAGTGTGTTTTCAATGGTTGGGTTATGGGACATCCACATGCATCACATTAGTGTCACATTCCCATATATGTAAACTAATGAGTCCTAATTAACATGCAATAGATCAATGCATATAAAAAGAATCATAGTCATAATAGCATTAGATATCATTTAATACTAAATAGAAAATTTAAAAATAATAAAGGGTTAACACACAGGCCAAGTCCAATTAGTGATACTGTGGAACATGAACAATCCCCTGAGGGCCTAAAATGAATATGACAGGTGACACTGGAGTGGGTTGCCAGTTCCTTCTCCAGTGGACTGTGATTTGTCTGACCTCTCTGCTATGACGTGCCCACCAAGAGTGACCCTACATGGTATAGCTCACAGCTTCATTGCAGTTTACAAGCCCCTTCACCACCACCACTTAGCAATTCACGTGATGGCCAGGGGAACATACACTACACTAATCTACTCTAACCCATCAGAAGGAGCTGTAAAAACACATGGAGGCTGTGCAGAGGCACATGGATCAACAGACAACTCATCTCCATCAGGGGTAATCTCCGCTACGCCAATCCTGGTAAGTCCCACGTCATTGCCCAGTGGCCATGTGCCAAGATGTATAGCCATTCCCATTTGGTGGCCTCCCATTATGTTCTGCTATTCATTAGTGTGGATTGCTAATTGGTAGTGGTGAAGGGGCTTGTGTACCTGAATGAAGCTGCGAGCTATACCATGTAGGGCCAGTGTAGGTGGGCAGGTGATAGAAGAGAGGTCAGACAAATCACAGTCCACTAGAGAATGAACTGGCAACCCACTCCAGTATCTTTGGCATGCAAACCTTGCAGAACAGCACAGGCAGAGACCTAGTTAAATGTGCTTCAGTCCATATGGTCACAGAGAGTCGGACATGACTGAAGGACTGAACAACAAATAATAAAATGTTCACCGGTACTTGATATATGTGACTTATACACAACTCAATAATGTGTTTGGGGAAATTCAGCTTTGTATACAAATGCTATGTTGAAAGTTAATAGTATTACAATTAATGCTAAATATTGAATACATTCACCCTCTTTTCATTTTACAGATTGTCTACATCTAATCTAGAAATAAAGTTATTACAGATTCATACTTGCAAGATACTTTAACAGCACCTTATATTTGAGTTTGTATAAATGTATTAATTTGTATAAGAGTAACTTCTATTTACCACTTCTTAATTATGGTGATGGGTACAGCTCTGTATACAGTACAGTGAACCAAATATTATTATTTTTTTGCTGAGTTTATTTAATTGCATGTATTATATTATAATGTGTCATAAACAAGTAGTAAAGAGGTTAAAACACTTCTGCAGCTGGGTAATTAAGCGGCTACATATTCCTATCAGCATTGATTTTTGTATGGTGTCTGGGAGTACATGGATGGTGTCTTGGAGTATTTGTTACACTAAAATATTCAGGCTGCATTCAGCTAGTAAGTGGACAGTGATCATGCCAAGGATAGAGAAGTGAAACGATACCCTCATCAGTTTAAGATCTTACAGCCTTATTAAATTGCAATTTGGCCAATTCTAAAGGGCTCTATATAAACACAGTGCATATTTTTTTACAGAAGTTTCTAGTTAGTGAAGACCTTACTTTTGGATAGAAGTTCACTGACTAAAAACATCTGTAAAAAAAAATATGCTATGTGCTTAAATAGAGTCCTTTAGAATTGGCCGAATTGCAATTTAATAAGGCTGTTAATCAATAGATTAGCTTTTGTTTTATGTGGGGAGTAGCTAGAATACAATGTGACTAGTTGCGTGCTTGACCATGACATCATCATTGTTTCCGAAAATCCATCTGTTCCACAGCCTGTGAACTAAAGCTATTTTTTAGGACTTTCTGCATTTTATCCATATTGTATTTTAATAATAGTTAAAATAATTAACTGCTTATTCAGCTCTAAAAATTATAATCAGTTCTATCTCTGTCTTGTGATCTTTGTTATATAGAGTGTAAGCGGATAAGTTTTACTGTGTAACCAGATTGGGCCTTTTCGATAACATTGTGTTAGCAAAGGTTAAAAAAGATTGTTACATTTTAAATTACCTTTGTGGTGGCAGCATTAAGTGATAACATTATTGAATGGAGGTGACCATTAACAACCATGGTAGGTGACTAATAAATTGGATAAGTTGTATTGTGGTTAACCATTTGACTCTTCTGCAGTGTCTCTGTTATAAAATGCTTTTGCAGAACTGTTAACATTATTTCAGAGAAAGCAGGTTAAATGAGAAAGAGACAGATAGAGCAAGACAGCAGACAGAAAGAGTTGTAAGCTTTGGGATGGCAGTTCTTTCATGCAAAAGAGTTGCAAAAGCATCTGGTCTTGTATAAAATAATAATGTAACTGAATAAAGTGGTACGTGGAAGCTTCAGAGAGCAACATACAGGGAGGACAACTGGGCCATTGTAAAATCAAGCTGCAGCCCGGGAGGAGGAATTCTAGGGAGCCCAAATCTCTCACCCTCTTTAGTATTTTTATGATCAAGCACAGTCCACTCTGGTGCTTTGTGTTTGCAGAAAACATAACACTAGGCAGTTTAGTGTGAGTTTGAAAATGAAGCCTTGCATACAAAAATAGTGCCTGTTTATCCAGTTAGAATTATTATGTCACTCAAGCAGAATATATCTCTCTAATTGTATACATGACACATATGAAAGTATGTGTGAAACACTCTCACATACCTTCATGCTCGCTCACACGCACATTGCTTCACACATGCATGGACTCTCAAGGGAATTAAACATAAAACATACTAAACGTTTAAAACAATCTCTACACCCATCATTTTAATGATGCAAAAACGTGTTGCTATTACATTATGAAACCACTGCTTCTCTGTAAAATGAAATATCTGTGAATAATCAGTAAATGAAAAAACACAAAGAATTACTTATTTACCTGAATAAACGTGCATTTTCACAAACATGCAAGAATTGATTATTTATTTTCACAGCAATTATTTTTTATGAAGTGTTATAAAACTGTGCCTTTGTTCTGGAAAACTTGTTTTACTACATTTCTTCAGACCCAATTCAAACAGGCATCAGAGTATTGGGTTTCAGAAAATAAGTTACATGAGCTCTATTTATGAGTACAGGACAGACTAGGTGTTGCTATTGTAGGTGTGTATAGTTCAAATATATGATATGACAGTGGTGTTTAGAGGTGAATTCAGAAAAAAAGGTAGATTAATGAATATTCTTCTTTTTCACATATTTCACTGTAATAATATGTTATTAAAATAAAGTAATAACACTACAAATGTGCTAAATCCTACCAAACTTGTTTTTTTCTCAGATTGATAACCATCTCTGTGGGCAGGAATGAACTGAGAGAAAACTTATGTTTGCTCAATTAAGTATTATGCAAAGAAAACACAACCTGTCAGTGCTACTCAAAGAGTAGTGGCAGTACAAAAGGTGTAAGATTTCTCCAGGGTCTCGCTAGTTGCATGCTCTTTGCACAATGTTTTATAAATGCTGAAATAAAGATTTTTTTATTTATGTATTCCTGGTTCTTTGACAAGGGCTCTGACCTGCTGTTTTGTGTATAATTAACTCAGTAATACACATTACAGAATAGTAGAAAATGACAGTCCCTCTGTACTTACTTTTGAATTATTGTTTTTGATTACTTTCTAGTTTCAACTGTAGGCACAGCCATTGTATAATTATCAGACCTCCCTTAAGAGCAAGACCTACTGTACATCTTGCTAAGAATGCAACTGCAGATTTATCTGCAAGATGGAGCTGCATGTTCCTGGCCGGCGCAGAGGCAGCCCAGGCACGCCGGGTCTGACGCAGCGTTGCATGACCCGGCGGAGCCTGGGCGATGCTGATTGGCTGGGAGGAGGAGGGACTTAAGCCCGTTTTGCGGGCTTCCTCCTCACTCCGCGCCGGCCATTGAGCTGATTCCCTCCCTCCCTTCCCTTAAATGGTGGTCAGATAGGAAAGTAGCAGATAAGGAAATAAGGTATGTCTAGAGGGCGAGGGCGAGGCTGGTTGAGCAAAGTTCAGGAAGCTTAAGCTAGGTTTAAAAAAAAAAAGGGGGTGGAAAAGAGTTGAAGGTTTAGGATTCTGTGAATTCTAAATTAGGATGCAAATAGGAATGTCTTTGGTTGGCGGGAGGTGAGGCACCCGGCCCACGGGCTTAAGTGGGCGTTGCCCTGCCTCATGGGCGTGCTTAGTAAAGCACTGGGAGGCTCTTGGCGCGGGCCCAGGGCGTGAGGTTACTGATCGGGCCGGGCTCCTCCTCCGGGATGTTATTTGAGCTGTGATTTAACAATTTTAATTATGTTAATTGGTTATTGGTTTATGGTTGCTTTAATAAAGCTGTGGCCCATATTTTTCCCAAGAAACGCTGTTTTAGTGTGTTTATTTATTCTAAAGCCCAATGGATCTTGCCAGGGTCATGGGAATATCAAGTGGTGACAGCACAGCTGTGTGTGGCTCCTTTGACAATCTGTCAAGTTTAAAATACCTCAACTATGATGGCCTTCTTTACCTTTAAAACAACATACATTTCTCTCTCTGAAGCATTTTTCGTATCATTAAATGTAGCCATGTGGTGTGCTTGTGAATGAGCAGCAAGTGACATATGATCACACACCCAGGCCCAAATTACAAATACATCTGTAAAGACAGAATTAGCAAGATGGAGCTCCCAATTGTAAATCAAAAGTAAGTATGGATCTTTATTTAAACAACATTTTATTTAAAAATGTGAAGAGTGGGGTAGCCATGAATGGCCAGTAGATGAATCATCAGAGTATAGTAGTATATAGTGATAATATTTTTACTGTACAATAATTTTAGTGACAAGCTATCAAGAGCTGCATCTCTTCTTATCAAGTCAGAATCAACTCTCAAAAACTTGTCACTCTAACTAAAATGCTTGTGCAATACATTTATTGTCAAAGTCCTGCGTGCCTGGCATTGTTAGTTTAAGTGTTACTGTTTTCGCTGTTATGTATTTTCTAAGTCCCACGTTATTCGTGTGTGTTACTGTCTTCGGCGACGTGTATTTGCTTGCTTAGCTTTGCAGAGCCTCGTTTTCATCCTGTTTCAGAATTTTTATGTTTTTCGGCCGCCATTTTTTCCCTTGATTAGCTGATTTTTGTTCAACGAAAAACGCAAAATATGGCTCCAATTAGTTTGCAAATTCACTCCCAGGCTTCCTGGCTCTCCCCCTGTGCTGTGTGTGATTGTGTTATTATTATTTTTTAAGTATTTTGGTTGTTTTTCGGTCTTTTTGAGTTAGGCGTTTGAACCAACTGTGTGGCGCTCATTGCAGCCTAAGTCCTGCATGCCTCAACTGCTCACCTCGCTTTGCAAGGCTCGCAGTGCAATGAGCGCCTTTGGCACTCATTGCAGCCTAAGTTGTGCGTGCGGCAACGGCTTGCCTCGCTGCGAGAGAGACGCAAGTGCGTAACCAACATCGCAAACATCACCAACACTGACAACTATATATGTGATGAATCACATTTGTCTGTCAAGGAAATCCATAGATGTAAATATGCTCTGCACACTTCCTGTTGTTTTCAATGAAGTTTAAATATGTTTTACACAATATTTTTTCATGCAAAACACAACTTTTGGTATGTTTAAAACATGATCTTTTAAATGCACAAAAAAAAAGAACTGTGATCCATGTCATTTTAATAACATGCAGATTAAATGATTTAAAAGGCAATATTTTGTTTTAAATTTACTGTCAAATTTCAGACTAGGTCAATTGAGGGAGGTGGCTTTGTCTATCAATAAGCTGCTAAATTTCCAAATATAATGTTTATCACCAACATAATGATCTCTATTGGCTGAAGACTTGTTATGTTACATGTTTCTCCTGCCAATATGCATTTGCTGTTGAAGCAGGCTATCAATGATTGTTTATTTTCTTATCTTATCTGGTTCTTTAGATCTATCTTTAAGCCAAAACCCTCACACTCCCCTTAATGACCTTATTAGGGAGGAGAAAAACACTCGGATGAAGGCAGATACTCTAATCTTTGAAAATGAATATAATATTGAATATTACTAATATACATTATTAAATAGGAATTTTATTTATTTTATGTGTTTAAGCTTAACTAAAATAACTCTGTGGCCTAAATTTTCCCATCGAAACACACATCAAGAAAAATAATAAAAGTCAAATACCAAGATAAATTGACATCATCTTTACAGCATGAATCTTATTTTCTATGCATATCTGACAAGGTCATACAGACTGTCTGAAAAAAAGATAGCATATAAATGTCATTAAATACCAACAGGAATAAATAACACATAAAAACAACAGTTTTTCATGCCTTCAGAGATTTGGCCTATTTTATCCGTGGATTACTGACAGCTACCAGGGCACTATGAAATCAAATAAAATACCTTTTCATATCTCATCAACGTCATTTACATCACCTACTTGATCTTTCCCCAAGGAATTGTCATATTTAAGACCTCAAAATGTGTGTCTCCAAATCATCATACAACTGATGTCAGTAACTCTGAGCATCTGTGGTAGCTCTCGGGCTATTACTCAGTCTTTATTGGCAGCATATAGAAACCTTCCCTCCCATGGTACTGTAAAAGAGTTTGAAGTCTTCTCTTATTTAATGAGGCAGATGCAAATATATAATGTCCAAATCATTGGAGTATTTATACTTATGTTAATGTATATATAAGCTATGTCAGATAGTGTCAAGCACACATACAGACATTAATATTACTGCATATAGACATTTCTGTGCACATACAAATACATTTCAGAGTATCGTAGTCCGACCGTCTGCTGGCCCCTGAAACTGTGCTGCCGTAGGTTGTGTGCCTAGGCAAAAACACACCCCTGGTGCAACTTCAAGAAAAAGACAATGCAATTAAGTACTCTAGACAGATAATAGAACATTGGGGAAGAGCAAATAGAATTTAGAGGATGGTCTGTTAATTCTATACAGTTAATAATGTGTAGATGCATTAAATACAAGGGCCCTTATTCAATTGCGATTTGGCCAATTGAATAGGGGTCTAAATAAGCACATAACATCTTTTTTTTAAAGACGTTTTTAGTTAGTGAAAACCTTGCTTTTGGATAGATGCTTACTAACTAAAAACTTATTTTAAAAAAATATGTTATGTGCTTATTTAGAGCCTTATTCAATTAGCCAGATTGCAATTGAATGAGGGCCAAGGTCAGTAAATTAACTAATTAAATTATAAAAAGTGGAAATTTAACTTGATAAAAAAATATGCATTGTGTCACTTGCACAAGCTATCAGACTATTTGCATAAGTAAACTGTTTATGTGTATTCCAATAAGAACATTATGGATATGCTCTACTCCAGGTGATTTGGAATCAGGACATCCAGCCAATTTGTTCCGGACCTCCACATCACTATTATGTTTTCTACATATTCCTCTTAAATCTTCCATATTCTTAAATACACTTTTAATTAAATGGTAAGCTTCCTTGTGTGACATTCCCTATGTAATTTTCCATTTTGTTTCATTTTCAGTGTCATTACATTAAAATATGTTTATGTGTGCACTTTGTAAAAAATGTAATGATTAACCCTGCTCTACCCGTTTTCATATTTCATGGCAGAACTTGTTTGTGCTTTTAAAGGGCCACTGCAGTCCAAAACTTTATGTCTTTCATTTAAAGAGAATGTTTCTTACATTAGGAAAACATTTTTTTCACCATGAGCACCTTATATACCTATAAATATAGATAACGTGAATATAATCTTAATAAATATACAGTTTTGTAAGCCTAATAGTGACCTATTACTTAAGCACTACTATTATTATATGACTAATCAAAGGTAAATAAAAATCTCAAATAAGTGATGTCATAAAAATACTATCTCCGTTTTTAAACGTCCAAATTTTAATACATTTTCTAATAAAGTGATTAATAAAAATGAGTTTGTGGCAATAATAAAAAAAAACACAAAAAGGTGTTCCTTAGTTTCTTACGAATTGACTTTATCAATTCATAGGGAAGAAAGAATAAATATTAAAGCAATTAGTGTTCTATTGCCATTTGCAGGTTGCTTGTGATTTTTGGTCCTTGTAGACACACTGCTGTGAGACAGGCAGTTGAAAGAATAACTAAGTTATCTAAAAGCTCTTATAGTACAGTAAAATATGCACCAGTTTTAAAAATGTAACAAAATATTGGTATTCAGTGTTCTGTTTGATGACGTAAAGCAGTATTGATGATTTTCATGATAGAATATGGCTTTCCTGTGAATGAATTGAGCCAGAGTTTTTAGGTAGATGATATAACCATCCTGGATGAGCCGTTCGTTTCTTATCCGACATCAAAACCTATGTATCTATATCATCTTTATTAACTGATGCTCAGACTTATTTCTCATATATTTAGTGTGTATGTTTTATCACAAATATAGTTGTGGATCTTACGAATGTTGGTCACGTTTGCGATGTTGGTCACTCAATGTAATATCATTTCGGCCCTTGCAAAGCTGGCGCTCATCGCGAGGCTCGTGGGACTTAGGCTGCAATGAGAGCCGAAGGCTCCGTAGGAGCACCAAGGCCTGTAAAGTAGACGGAAGGAGAGGCTCACGATGAGCGCCTAAGGTGCTCAGAGAGAGCAGCGCCTCGCATTGTGTGGCAAACAGCATTAGTAAATGGGGGAGAGGGGGGAGAGGCTTGCGATGAGCGCCGAAGGTGCTCATAGCGAGCCACGCAATGATCACCAAAGACGCTCATCATGGCGCTCGCGGTGAGTGCCGAAGATGTTCATTGCAAAGCAGGAAAGTTGTGGCTTGCCAAAAACGGCTCATTGCGGGGCCTGTGAAGTGCACGGGGGAAAGGCTTGTGATGAGCGCCGAAGGTGCTCAGAGGGGCCATAGCCTTGCATTGTGTAGCAAACAGCATTGCCAGGCTTACAATTTTATTGCCATCATTTTGACGGGCAAGTAGCCAGTTTTTACAATATTAATATATAATATTATATTTAACTCAATGTAAGGTGGCAGGGGTGTACAAGTTCGGTCCTGAATTTGAGGATCTCCTTTCTGTGCACAGGTGATTTAATCAG
Source organism: Discoglossus pictus (assembly GCA_027410445.1). Lineage (NCBI taxonomy): Eukaryota > Metazoa > Chordata > Amphibia > Anura > Alytidae > Discoglossus > Discoglossus pictus. The sequence goes on from CM050163.1 coordinate 229,431,119, forward strand.
GATGACTGAATAAGCAATAGTCTCACCTGGGTGCAGCAGGGATATCCTCAAACCTAGGCCTGTGTGCGGTCCAGCAGGACTGTACTGGGACAGAACTGATCTAAGGTATCACAGTATTCACATAGTTCAGCAATGTTGTTTTTAGGCTGGCTTGCCTGTTTTGAGAGTGCAGAGAAATGTGAGGTGAGTGGCTAGGAAGGAATTTAGTTTTTTTAAATACTGGAAATTTCTTTCACTGCATTCCTATGTTATTCTTCCTTTGAACTACAAGAAAACAATTAATTAAAAAGGAAGGCAGGATATATGTAGGTTGAACTTCATTCTCTTGGGTCAGTTTTAAAATGTCTGTGCTATGCTATGTAACCCTATCACTCTAATCATTCCACTGACTCTATGGGTTCACTAGAATCCCTGACTCATTTTACTAAATGACATTGTTACTATCCATCTATGTTGCAAACTGAATGAGTTATAGTAATCTTGGGGGGAAAAGATGGAGCCAATAGCAACAATCCTACAATATTTACCCCATTTGCTAACAAGGGTCAAATGAATAACATATAATATGAATGTTATACTACTTGTGTAACAAATTGTTCCAAATTAAAAGACAAACCAGGCTCTTATATTTGATATGTATCAACAAAATGTATAAAGATATAACTCATCACCATTAAAACATGTTTTTATAAGCCTCAACAGCCTTCCTATAACTGTTTAAATGACCTGGATTTCCAAGTGATAATGTTACTCTTTTGAGTGGGACCAGACTGATATACTACAGGATATTTCTCCCTATGAGGGGCACAAGTAAGCTAAAAGAGGTTGCTCTCAGAGTGGCTTATCATGGCTATAGAACTTAAGGTTGGTTCGTTCTCTGATAAGCACCTCTGACTTACCTTTTTTTGTTTATGCAAATTACCCCTGGGGGTTTAGTCTCCCTAAGGGTAATAGGGGACTCCAGATGTGGACCCCTTGCTCACTGTGCCTTAGGGAGTTCAGCTGCACCTCACTGACGAGGCCCATAAAGGCCGAAACGCGTCTGGGGTTTGCTGTTTCTCCTGTTCAGGGTAGAATTGCCTGGTATTTCGGGGCTTATCATGGCTATAGAACTAACCTATTAAGGTTGGTTCGTTCTCTCATGAGCACCTCTGACTTACCTTTTTTTGATAATGTTACTACCCTCAATTGCAATTTGTGTATAGTAAACCTTCAGTAAGTGATTGTTAATAAACAGTATGAAGAAAGATCATTGTCTCTTATATTCATTGTTAAAGGTAATGCAATATTCAGTAATGAGCATGTGTGTAAGTTAAAGCCAACTCCCTATGGTTTCCTGCCTTATAATATATGATTATCATAGGTGACTAATTCGACTTGAATGAATACGTGATTTAGGTGGATAGGATTTTCTTAACCAGTAATATATATATATATATATATATATATATATATATATATATATATATATATATATATATATATATATATATATATATATATATATATATATATATATATATATATATAACACTATATATATATATATATATATATATATATATATATATATTTTTTTTTTTATATATTTATATATATATATATATATATATATATATATATATATATATATATATATATATAGTGGATATAAAAAGTCTACACACCCCTGTTAAAATGTCAGGTTTCTGTGCTGTAAAAAAAATAGACAAATATAAATCATTTTAGAACTTTTTCCACCTTTAATGTGACCTATAAACTGTACAACTCAATTGAAAAACAAACTGAAATTAGGTGGAGGGAAGGAAAAAAAAAAGAAAAATAATGTGGAGGGAGGTTGTGAGGAGGGTGTTGAGGATGAGGAGGGGGGTTGAGGAGGGGTTTGAGGATGGGGGGGTTGAGGATGAGGATGGGGGTTGAGGAGGGGGGGTTGAGGATGAGGTGGTTGAGGATGAGGGGGTTGAGGAGGGAGGTTGAGGATGAGGAGGGATGATGAGGAGGGAGGTTGAGGATGAGGAGTGGGGTTGAGGAGGGAGGTTGAGGATGAGGGGGGGGAAGAGACACAGGGAAGGGAGAGGGGGGGAAGAGACAAAGGGAAGGGAGAGGGGGGAAGAGACACAGGGAAGGGAGAGGGGGGAAGAGACACAGGGAAGGGAGCGGGGAGAAGAGACACGGGAGAGAGAGGGGGACACAGAAGGCACAAGAGGGACACAGGGGGCAACACATTTCCCACCCTTGGCTTATACTCGAGTCACTCATTTTACCCATTATTTTGTGTTAAAATAGGTGCCTCGGCTTATACTTGGATCGGCTTATACTCGAGTATATACGGTATATATATATTTACAGCGAGCATATGCTTCAAAGGAGCCATGTATAAAATGGTATTTTGTATTTAAAGAGTAAATACAGGTATACCCCGCTTAACGCTACCCCGTTTAGAGCTGATTCACTATAGAGCTGTTTTTCCTACCAGGCCCCTTTTTAAGTCTAAACCCCGCTATAACTCTGTTTTTCCATGCCAGATCCATTTTAAGGCTCTGATTCTCTATACGACTGCCTCACTATAACACTGTTTTTGCCTGCCGGGCCCCTTTTAATGATCTGAGTCACTATAACACTGTATTTTTTCTCCAAAGAAAACAGAATCAAGGATGAGCCAGAAGCTTCAACATCAATAATTTTAAGTTTATATTTCTGCTAATGTTCAGTTTGTGTTAGTGTTATGTTTGCTGTTTCTTTGAAGTTCATATAAAACAAATTTCAATTTAAATTGTGTTTTTTTTTCATGAGATCCCCTATCCCTATCTTCCCCATTTTAAACTGCCCCGCTTAGAGCTGTTTTGCTTAGCACTCCTATTGCCTGGAACCTATCTATAGCGTTAAGCGGGGTATAGCTGTACATGATAACTTAAGCTCACACCAAAATAAACTTTCTCAATTCATTGCCCTGGCTGTCAAAAACCACATTGACTAAAACAGGAAAACTCCCACTCTTAACCTGAGGGAGGTAAATATCAAGGTCAACTACATAATGATTAACGAAAAACTAACACATCACTCTGCAGGACTCATACACCATCTTCTTTAAGATTTGGACACTGTGGATTGATTCCCCATATAGTACCTCTATCAGGTAAACAAATTTGAAATCCTCTACCCGTGCCCATGGTGGAGTGCTGAGGCTAGTAGGACCCCAGTCTTTGAAATTAGCTGCTAGAACAAAGAATACAGAGACTGAAAGTAAGCTTGCCAGGCTGGACCCTCTCCCCTTCCCCTTTCCCCACCTGCCTCCTCTAGTAATTGGTTCTCAACCTCCGCTGAACTCAACATTTTCTATACTCAACCTGTCTGGTTGAGCAAAAAACCTTGGTACTCATTGTGCTACCTTGGTACTCATCGAGTTTGCTAAAATCAACTTACATTACTCCTTATGGGAGTTTGGTAACCAACCTTTTTGGAACTCACCCTGCCGTTCGGAACGGATTAAGGTTGAGAACCAAAGAACCACTGAATTTATTTTCTGTGCTTTTTACTGTGGAGAGCTTTTCTTACTAAATGATTGTGTGTTTTATTTCTACCACTGTCCTACCATAGACCTATCATCCATAAACTAAGCTTGTTTATTTATTTGCAAACAATGTTTATTGCTTCTCCAAATGCAACATAAGATAAAAATACATGTAATACCACACAAACAGTACATCACATATATAGTTGTGAGCAGGCGAGCTTGCTTAAGCCGTTGCTCACGCTAGCGGGCTCGCATAGCGAGCCCGCGGCCCTCGCGAAGCGAGGGTCGCAGTTGCTGGCAAGGAGCGCCGCAGGCGCTCCTTGCCAGCAACTGCAGCCCTCGCGAAGAGGGCTGCAGCCCTCGCAGCAACTGCAGCCCTCGCGCTCCTTGACAGCATTTGCGGCCTTTGCGAAGAGAGGGAACTGTGCGTGCACGCCCCTGGAGAGAGGGAACTGTGCGTGCACGCCCCTGGAGAGAGGGAGCTGTGCGTGCACGCCGCTGGAGAGAGGGAGCAGAACTCCATGCCCCATTAGACCCATCAGACTACTTACATTCACTGGAGCATTTCAATTCACCTCCGCCATGTCTCCCCTGCCTGCACATTTTCTGCAGAGGCAGGGAGTTTCAGAATTACGTCACATGCATGCAAAGTCATTCAGGAAGTCCCTGCCTCTG